>OZ012738.1:564027182-565227182 GCA_963859935.3 Lathyrus sativus | reverse complement strand
ATACTCACAATACAAAGATTGTCAGCTAAAGGTGGACTTAAAAAAATCAACGGGTACCATTCAAAAGTTTGGATAATCGAAATATTAACTGATCAAGAAGATAATAATGGCTACTAACCAAACGTTAGGATCACTAAAGCGTTAATAACTAAAAGTTGTGAGACAGAGGCTACTAACCAAAAGTTAGGATCACCTTGATACCGACCGAAGGCGAATACACAAACAAAGAAGACTATGAACCAAAAGTTAGGATCGTCCAAAAGATTACCATCCAAAAGTTGGGATGAAGGCTAGTAACCAAAAGTTAGGATCGTCGACACGTCGACCTAGGGAGAACACACAGAAAGGAAGACTGCCAACCAAAAGTTGGGATAACGACTTCGTAGGGGAGCACAATTGAGGACTACCAACCAAAAGTTAGTATAAGGTCCAACCAACAACTGACTACCAACCAAAAGTTGGGATAACATCCAACAAGCAACGGACTACCACCAAAAGTTAGGATAACTTCCAAGAAACAACGGATTACCAACCAAAAGTTGGGATAACAACAACCAAGCAACTGTGCCTACGTATTCCCTCGTGCAATGGGAAAGTCAGAGTTAACGTAGTTCAGCTAACTACAGGTGAAAAGTGGGGGAAGGTTGCTCGCCAAGACGTCGTCGTCTTATGCCTACGTATTCTCATCTGGTATGAGAAATCAGAGCAAACGTAGTTCAGGCTAACAAGAACACCGGTTGGTTCAAATGTTTTTAGGCCCGAGTAGGGTTAAACCTTCGTTCTAGAAGTTAGGGACAATGCCTGTTTGCGGTAGAACCAAAGCTTAACAACACTCTTTTTTATGAAAAGGTTTTCCATTATTAAGATCCCGAAGGAAAAAGGTTTGAAGTTTGTTTTTTTGTTTTTTAGTGAAGTGAATTAGTTTGATTTGTGATTCACGTTGCACAAAAGACTATGACATAGGAGCGAATGCGTCGCGTATCGCCCCCAAACGGGACGTACACTAAACACTCTAGATAAGCGAGAGGAGACCCCTCACTCACCATTTCCCATGTGCTTAAGGCTCGTAGTGTACAATGTTCATCGTATTTATTAGATGAATTAGAACGTGTTTTGAGAAGAGAAGAGAGACGCACGGAAGGTCTAAGGGAAACTCGGTCCTAATGTTGTCATGCAAAGTATACCTAAAGTTTGGATTAAAGAGGGGCAAGTCTACCCTAATGTTAGCATGCATGGTTTGAACCTAATGTCTATCATAACCCATCTTGATTAAGAAAGATTAGAAGTCCTAAGGGAACATGGCAAAGGAAGACAAAAGAAAAAGAAGAAACCACAAGTAAGAGATGCAAACACATAACACACAATTAGAATGAAAGTGAGGGAGGAACAAAGTGTGGGGCAGCAGCCACCACAAGCACATATCGACCTCAAGCATGCAAATGGAAGATGCAAGAGCAAAAAAGGAAGTGCAAGAAGGCAAGCAAACATGCAAATGCAAGCACAAAAGAGAAAGGATGAGATGAAATGGGAGAAGCGAACTCCTACGACCATCAATCATCAATCATCGGAGAAAAGTGGGAGGAAGAGAAGTGTGGGGCAGTAGCCGCCACAAGCGTATCTTGACCACTCGATTCTCACGCTCAAACAAGACAAAAGAAAACGCACATCACTTTGAACAACATATATGAAAGTATGCATCCAAGTGGAAAGCAAGCACGCGTGTCAATGAAATCACGATTAAACAATCACGAACAACGACATATATCCAAAACATTTCACTCCTAATGCATCGCACTGATCTATGATAATTCGAAGCAAAACGGTACCGAAACAAGCATGAAAAACAGCAAAAACAGGCCTGCTGGAGCAGTGTTAATCGATTAACACCAGGTGTTAATCGATTAACCACTAAAAAACGCTTGAAAAACTGAATATTTGATCTGGTTAATCGATTAACACCAGATGTTAATCGATTAACACTGCTTCAACAGCAGAAAACAGCAACAGAAAAGCACTTTTCAGCAACTTATCACCTAAGCAATCATCCGCATGAACTTGTAAACAAATGTGCATGAAATTAAACTAAACAACAGTGATCTAAACAAGATGTAAACACATATAAATAACACCATCACAATTCACATGAATCAAAATGAATCAAATCAATCAAAAATGAAAATCAACATGATTATGCAAAATAAGCTCAAAAATGCAATGGATCTAGAATTCCAACCTTCGAAGCGGAGAATTGCTTCGGTTAATGTTGATTCACTTTGAACGTGTAAATCTAAACAAGAAATCTGGAATACTTCAAGATCCAAGCCAATTCTTGTAATAGAAGTGATGATCAACCAAAATTAAGCTAAATTACTCCAAATAATCACTTCCAACACCACTTCAAAATTCAGATCCAAGTTTGCACAAAAATTGAATGAAGAAATTGATTCAATGAGGATGATGGATGAAGGTTTTAGCTCATGAATTCATTGATTCCAATGGAGAATCAAAGAATTCAATGGATGAAGAGCTTTGGTGAGGGTTTTGAAAAATGGAAAAGTTGAGAGAAACTTGAGAGAATTGAGATGAATTTTGAAAATGAAAAATGAAATTATGAAGATTAGATGTGTGAGGTTTGGAGTAAATCAATTAAATACCCCTTAGGTTTGGATCCAAATGAGAGGTTTGGAATGTGATTTGTGAAATTTGGTTTGGAATGAGGAATGGGAATTTGGAGGGAAAATGAGATTAACCAAAATTCAAGATGATTCTAGATCCTTCCCAAGTGTAAAATTGAACTTCCAAATGATCAAAATTGGAGCCCAAAGTTACCCCCTTTAAAACTTCACGTGCAGAGGCAAAATCTGCACTAGTTATTCGATTAACAATTTGGGTTAATCGATTAAAACTGTCAAAAATTCAAATCTGGCATGATTTTGACTTGGTTAATCGATTAACACATTTGGTTAATCGATTAACACCTTCAAAAATTTGAATTTTGCTCCTTTTGGAGGGAAATCTGCACATTTGCCTGTTTTCAGTCGTTCTGAGCTCTGTTTAGCTTCTAAAACTTGCTCTTGAATATCATAACCATGAAAATGCTTGAGATAGCCTGAATGCTGCTTTCTGAGCCGAAAATACCCTGCAAAATAAAATAAAATCGGTCGCCCGACCGCTGGGCAAAATAAATGCCAGAGCCTCTGATGCTCGCTGTTCAGGTTCATGCACTTTGTTGAAAACTGAGCCACGGGAAAACCTTGATCCCCTGTCTCAAGAACGAGTGCTATGCAAATGCAGAAATGCAAAAATGCAAAGAAACAAAAGCCAAATGCTGCTAAAACGGAAAGGCAAATTTTGAGGTGCTACAGTTGCCCCTATTCAAACAACTTGGACCTGAAGGGAGGAAAAGCGTCCGCTTTCAAACATTCAAGGTATAAGGTGATTGAATACAAAATAACCCGGAAAATTGCACCCTGCGGGGATGCCAAACAGCGAATACCAACCAAGAGTTGGAATACGGCACGCTGGGGATAACGATCCAATACAAACAGAACTTCATCCAAAAGATACCAACCAAGAGTTGGGATAACAACCAAAGGATACCAACCAAGAGTTGGGATAACAACCAAAGGATACCAACCAAGAGTTGGGATAGCACGAGAATCCAGAACCTGCAGGACTTACAATCAACAAACTGATGACTTGAGGACATGAAACACTCCGCTGGGACAATAAGAGAGAATCTTATACCAGACCACCCGTGGGGACCAAGCATCTACCAAATAACAATCAAAGGATACCAACCAAAAGATGGGATGACCAGCAAATGAATACCAACCAAAAGTTGGGATAACGGTCAGAGAATACCAACCAAGAGTTGGAATGTCGACTCCGCCGGGGAACAAAAGAGGAAATTACCCAAGCAATCCCGTGGTGACTTCACTGGGGAAAGAGCAGACTAACTAGACAACTTTGCACAGGATAAACATCCATCCCAAGATAACATCCAAAAGACTGGATAATCCTTATTCTCCCGGGATAACAACCAAGCACTACCAACCAAGAGTTAGAATCACCACAACACCAACTGAAATTTAAACAGTGAGGCGACTTCGCTAGGGGAAGTATACTGACCAAAAGTCGGAATCATCAACCAGGAAACAAAGGTTACTAACCAAGAGTCGGAATAACGTCAACGAGAAGACCAAACCGGATATTACCAACTAAAAGTTAGGATCTGACCCCCACTGGGGAACCAAAGACTACCAACCAAAAGTTGGAAAACAAACAGACAACCAAGCTGGGTATTGCCAACCAAAAGTTGGAACAACACTCAACAAGCGAAAGACCACCAACCAAAAATCGGAATAACGACTGCAGGGGATACAATCCAACCAAAAGTTGGGAAGCAAGATTACTAACCAAAAATTAGGATCACTATAAAAAGATCACCATCGACCAAAAGTCGGAACAAGAGCTACTAACTAAGAGTTAGGATTGCCAGGAAAAATCCTCATCGACCAAAAGTCAGAACAAGAACTACTAACCAAGAGTTAGGATGCCAGGAAAAATCCTCATCGACCAAAAGTCGGAACAAGAGCTACTAACCAAGAGTTAGAAATGCCGACCACGCTAAATGAAAACGAACTGACCCCTGTTGCACCCTAAAATTTGACCAACCGGGTCCCGTATCTGGCTTGATGTTTCGACGCATTTTGCATAAGCATTCGCATACCGCATACAATGCATTTTCTCAATTACGGTGATTTTATCGGGATTACAGCCATGCTGTCGCATTTCAGGTGTCCCAGACCATTTCAGATAATCAGAGGTTACTTGCGGGAAGTCGCGCGCTTCCCGGGTTTTTTAGCTTACAGTTGGTTTTGAGGACAGTCAGGTGTCCGAGTTTTGTCGCTGGTTTCGCTCCGGTCTCGATCTCCTTTTATTTGAATTAATTGCATTTTATAGCTTTATTAGGGTTTTTATGGTCTTTTTCCTATTTTTGTAAATAGATCTTAAATAAGTCTTTAGGATATTTTTCTATTTTTTAATAGATAATAGGATTTTCTTTAGAAATTGAATAGGTTTTGTGGTTTTAATAATAAATTTAGATATAGAATATAATAGTTTTTCTTTTAATAGTTTAATAGAAATTCCTTTTTGGGTTTTTTAAAAAGAATAGAGTTTAGTCTTTATAATATAAATATTTTTTAATGTAGGATAATAGATTTTTAATTGGATTTAGAATATTAGTGTTTTTAGTTTTAATTAGAATTGTAAATAATTAGGATTAGTAGTCCATTAGATTTTCGTTTTAATCATTTTTGTTATTGTCATTAACCATTTTCAGTTTTAATTAGTACCAATCACGTTTCATCTTTCATTAACCTTAATACCATCTTAAGTTCACGTTTAATCCATTTTCATCATTAATTAATCCAAGTCCAAGTCTAATCTGAATTGCTATTGGGCTTATTATCCACAAAAATCATCTGCAAAGCCCACGTTACAAAGTCCAGAACTTGCCAGCTATAAAGCCTTCACCACGTGTTATGTTCAGAAGAAGACACCTCATTTTTTCCATGCACTCTGCATGTGTGACAACGGAAATCCCACTACCACTCTCCACATACACGTGTAACACATGCTAGCTCCCTCTGCACTACACTGCCACCTCCCAACGCCACTTGTCAACCCCTAAACCTCAACGGATGCATGGCCGGCGGCCATGCAACCACCGCCACGAACCACTTCCGGCAACCCCTAACTGCTCCGGCCGCCACACCAATCACCGGAAAACTGAAAAACTCAAGAATCTTCATCTTTTTCTTCCAATCTTCATCCTTTTCTCCGATCATCATCATTTCAGAATCCATCTTCTCCGATTAATCATCAATCATCAGTAATCATCCAAAACATAAGAACATTCATCCAGCTACAATGTTTTTCAGATTTTGTTTGAAGATCCTTCATAGCGCTCACATGATCTTCCAGATTTTGTTTGAAAATCCATCATCGCGCTCATATAATTTTCTGGATTCGTTTAGAAGATACTCCATCGTGTTCGTATAGTTGTTTCCAGAAAACTCTTCATCCTTGAAGAACGTTCATCTAGTTTCATCAATTTCCAGCAAATCTTCCCCAGATCGCCACCGATCTTCAACAAGAACGTTCATCAACACCGGTAATCTCCAAGATTTGTAGAGAGTGAGCAATCTTCGTCAATCTCCTTCAGTAAGACTCGTATCATCAAAGATCACGAATCTGTATCCTGGATCTTCATGAGGTTAGCGATTAAGTTCCTTTTTCCAGATTTTGTACCATTCCTCATGCATCTTCCTCAAGAAACCTCCAGATCGTTCAACAACTTTAAGAATTGTCCGTATCTTCATCAGAAATCTTCAAAGCGATATCTAGATCCATACTTTGTTAAATCTGCATCAGAATAACGAAACCTTCCACCTTCATCTTCTGAGGTTAGCGTTTTGAAATTATGGAGACGAGTTTTGAGTATAGTAAACCAAGATTGGGAAGGATCTGAGATTTGAGAAAGGTCGAAGGAGGTTGTTATTTGAACAATAAGCTAAGAAGTGTGGACGGGGAAGAAAAAGGTTGAACGAGAAGTTGAAGGTGGAGGGAGGATCAGAGAGAGACGGATACGAGTGTGAGAGTTGGAAGGGGAACGAGAGGACGGCACATCTTGGCTTCTGTGAACAGTGAAATGCATATTGATTGTAACCTAGGGTTTGTTTGCCTTACTGAGGAGAGTGGATGCAGATTGGGGTGGTATTGGGCCTTGCTAGGCCCACAGACGCTTTACATGGACATACCCCCGTTTTGGTTTCTTCTCCCCTCCCCCTGTGTGTAGTATGGATTTGGCTGGGCTGGGCTTCATGGACTACAATACTTCACACACCGCTGTTTCTTTCTTACCCCCCTGCGTGTGTACACCTTTTTGTTAGTGGGCTGGGCTTGTAATTGTACATACTCCCCTTGTAATTAAATCCCCCCTGGACTGTTTTTGTTAATATTTTTTTAATAGCAATTTAATTGTAATATTGTTTCTAGGTTAGTTTAATATTTTCCTATATTTTAATTCCTAGATTAGCTAGTTAGCATATAATTAGATTAGTTAGCGTATTAATTTTAGGTAATAATCATTAGAGTTTTAGTTTAATATTAGATTAGGATAATTGTAATAACCTAGAGTATTATAGTTAGGATATAGTTTTAGGAGATTACTCTCACAATTCTTTTTTGATGTAAATACTAATGCCGTTTGCGTTTAAGGTTTCTTTTGTAGGTGAAAAAGGAGGAAAAGCACAAAAAAGGGATACAAGCATCAGGAAAAAGACAAAATAATTGAAGGAGAAAATTAAGAAGACTAGACTTGAACATGGAGACGAAGACCAGCGGAATCAGTCCCTTTAGATTTTTTAGACTTTCTTTTTCTTTCGCGACCGTCGAGTGTTGTGAGATCGTTAGATACAATTTTTAGGATTTAGCGTGTGAACCCTTTCTTTCGCTTTTAGGCGATTAGACCTTTCTCTTGCAGCTGTGCAATCGATACCAAACCCCGTTTAGATGTGTGCCCGAACTACGGCTGCTCTGATCTCTCATACTTGTTGAGGGTACGTAGGCACAAGACGCGAAGTCTTGGCGAGCAAACTTCCCCCGTAGTCCCGAACTACGAAGACTCTGACTTTCTCTCTTGAGAATACGTAGGCCTAGAGTGCGACACTCTATCGAGTCAATTCCCTTCCGTTTAGATTTAGCAACCGTAGATAGATTGTTTTTGCATCCTTTAGACAAACCAACAAGCGTGGATCCCGTCGAGTACGACGGACGTGAGGGGTGCTAATACCTTCCCCTTGCGTAACCGACTCCCGAACCCAGGTTTGGTTGCGATGACCATTCCTTTCCCGTCTTTGCGTTAGGTTTACTTCGAGCGTTTCCTTTCCCTCCGTTGGGATAAATAACGCACGGTGGCGACTCTTTTGTTCAGCCGGCGCCGATTTTCGCAGAAGTGACAACCCCAACAAAGGTTACCAACCAAAAGTTAGAATCTCCGATTTTGCTGAGGAAAATAAAGATTAACCACCAAAAGTTGGAATAACATCCAAACGCCAACGGGTCACCAACCAAGAGTTGGAATGAAACAAAGATTACCAACCAAGAGTTAGAGTAAGGACTCTGCAGAGGGAATCAAAGACTACCAACCAAAAGATGGAATAACATCCCAGAAATCACCAACCAAAAGTCGGAATAACGCACCCAGAATAGGCATGCAACAGAACCAATCCGACTAACCAAGCAAAGACATCCTCGATAAGAGAAGTTTACACAAACGGCTCTGCCAAGGAACATCGGTTCAATCACCACTCTATTAGAGGGAAATGTCTGACCAACAGACTCGACCAGGGAAGACAACACTCGCAAGCGACTCACCTGGGGAGAACGAAGACATTTAACCAAACGACCCAGCTGAGGAAGAAACGTTTAACCAAACGACTAAACTGGGAATAATCCACCAACATGAATAACCCAAAGATCCACCCTGCCACGGATAACACGAAAACCCCTTGAATCAAACAACCTCTGCTGCAAAGACAACCGGCCTCAAAGGTACCAATCCTGGCTTATGCTTCAATGCATATGTTTGAAAATGGCACAATGCTCCATACGAAATGGAAGTGTTACGCATTTGGGAGGATACTATACAAAAATTCAAATGCAAAGGAACCATTCCAGCAACGTAAATGCTGGAGAGAAGCGACCAATTCTGCCGGGGAGAAATAGGACGTGCCAAGTACAAACAGACTCATATTGGGGAACAAACAAGCCCTGGATGACCTCCTTGTAAAGCACCTCTCGGATACAACCGTTCTAAAGAGAACAAAAACCCACTCCGCTGGGAATCAAAACTCTGCTAAGGAAAATGCCCTGGATGGCTTCCCAGAAAACAACTCTTATGGGGGTCAAATGCCTAGACTGAGGAAACGCCCGGAACAGCCTTCCAACCCTCTAGGGAATAAACACACTCAACTGGGGAGAACCGTTCAGAATACGACCCTACCGGGAAATAAAGTAAATTGTTGGGAAATAGCTTCACTCTGCTTGGAACGAAACTCCACCCTGCTGGAGAATACCATATACTTCTACTGAGAGTTCCACTCTACCGAGAAATGGATCGTGCTTCACCTAAACATTTGTCACGTCGAGGGAATCAGCACTGAACTCTGCTCGAGGAAGAAACCCTGAATATCGATACTACCGGGAAAACAACAGAAAGTCGACTCCGTTGGGGAGAGGACGTCGAAAACGTTACCTCTGCTGGAGAATAATATGCTGAGAACAAACTCACTCCGCCGGGGGTTAGCCTTTGTAGGGAGACGAAACCCTATTTCGCTGGAGATTCACTACACACCTCCACTGGCGATACCTGACCTGATAGTGAGACTCTGTGGGTAAGACAAAATCTCTGCTAGGGGATAAATGAATCTGTATTATAATTTCACTGCCATGGAGGAACACATCTCTGGGGAGAGCTTCCATCCTGCAATAAAACAAAAGAATGCACACATGCGAAATGGTTACCTCAGTTACCATTCATGTCACGTACCACGCGAGCAAAGTCATTTTCTTTCGTTACGCTCTGTAAAGCCTCCTGTTTTCACCTGCAATGTCTATCAAAATATCGGACGTTTTTGCACACAAAACAGTAAAAGTAAACAGGAATGGGAAAGCTCTTTGACTGAAGTGAATACTTTATTGATAAAAGGCCTGTAAATAGGCAAATTACAATTCGGATGCAATTCCTGAAAAGAGGAAATTGCGTAAAAGCAAAAGAATATATACAAATCTCGGCAACGTGAAAACAGACAACCACCATATGTTGATTCATCTATGATCTGTATGTCTTTGATGTGCCCCGTGTTTTGCCTTCTGAAAAGACTGATTGGACTGATTCCTTTCCTTCAGGATAATTGCTCGTAAGCTCACAGATCGAACGCAGACCGCAGTCGTTTGCTTTCAAATCTCTGACTTTTTTCTGGATCGCCCTTTCGGGTTTTCAATCCACCGGGATACCCATTTTTGCCAAAGTCTCCTTTTCAGGTTTTCAACTTTGCAGGTTTACATCTTCCTTTTTGTCCCTAATTTTTGCCCGAACCTTCTCTTTTTATGGTTCACCGAGATGCCCCATTTTCGCCTAGACTTTTCTTTTTCTGTCCAGTGGGTCTCTTTAAGCAAAGTATTTTTTAACCACGTCTGCATTCACAGGGGACGAAAAATCTTCACCATCCATGGTAGATAGTAATAAGGCTCCGCCATAGAAAACCTTCCTTACCACATACGGACCTTCATAATTAGGAGTCCATTTTCCCCTGTGATCTGTCTGATGAGGAAGGATCATTTTCAACACCAAATTATCCATCTGGAAGCACCGAGGACGCACTTTCTGATCAAAGGCTTTCTTCATCCTACTATGGTACACCCGGCCATGAGCAATAGCCGCCAATATATTCTCGTCAATCAAGCTCAGTTGATTCAACCTGGTTTGCACCCACTCAGCTTTGTCAAGATTTACATCCGACAATGCCCTTAAAAAAGGAAGCTCAACTTCCAATGGCAGGACTGCTTTCGTACCATACACCGATGAGAAAGTAGTTGCCCCGATTGACGTACGTACCGAAGTACGATAACCGTGAAAAGAAAAGGGCAACATCTCGTGCCAGTCCTTATAGGTTACTACCATCTTCTACACAATCTTCTTGATATTCTTGTTAGCTGCCTCAATAGTGCCATTCATCTTCGGACGATATGGAGAAGAATTATGATGCTCAATCTTGAAACTCTGACACAGTTCCTTCATCATTTTGTTATTCAAATTTGAACCATTATCAGTAATGATTCTCTCAGGAATTCCATAACGACAAATGATGTCCTTCTTTATGAATCGGGTGACCACCTGTTTCGTGACATTAGCGTAGGACGCTGCTTCTACCCACTTTATAAAGTAATCAATCGCAACCAGAATGAAGCGATGTCCTTTAGAAGCAGTCGGCTCAATCTTTCTGATCACATCGATTCCCCACATAGCAAAAGGCCAAGGAGACGTTAACACATTCAAAGGAGCCGATGGCACATTCACCTTATCCGCATAAATCTGGCATTTATGGCATTTTCTAGCATATTTGAAGCAATCGGATTCCATAGTCATCCAATAATACCCAGCTCTCAACAATTTCCTAGGCATTGCATGTCCATTGGCATGAGTACCGAAAGAACCCTCGTGGACTTCCTCCATCTACAGGCTTGCTTCAAGTTTATCAACACAGCGCAGCAAGACCATGTCGAAATTTCTCCTGTAGAGCACATCGTCTTTGTTCAGATAAAAGTTACCGGCTAACCTCCTCAAGGTCTTCTTATCTTTGTTGGATGCCCCAGATGGGTATTCTTGAGTCTGGAGAAAATGCTTGATATCAAAATACCAAGGCTTTCCATCTGATGCTTTCTCAATTGCAAACACAAAAGCAGGTCTATCAAGATGCATAACACTGATGGCTGGAGCTTCATTCCAAAAGTTCACTTTGTACATCGAAGATAGTATGGCCAAGGCATCTGCCATCTGATTCTCGACTCTTGGCACATGATGGAACTCGATTCTATCAAAGAACAGCAACAATCTCCTTGCATAATCCCTGTAAGGCACCAGGTTGGCCTAACGAGTTTCCCACTCTCCTTTGATTTGGTTAACGACTAACGCTGAGTCACCGTACACATTCAGATTCTTGATCCTCATATCAACGGCCTCTTCTAAACCCATAATGCATGCTTCATACTCGGCTTACTTATTGGTGCAGGCGAAAGTCAATCGGGCAGTGAACGGTATATGAGAACCGTGAGGAGTAGTAATGATAGCCCCGATCCCATTGCCATATGCATTAATTGCTCCGTCAAAAACCAGTTTCCACTGAGATCCAATCCCAGGACCCTCGTCAGGTAAAGGCTCATCACAGTCTTTCATCTTCAAAAACCTGACGTCTTCATCTGGAAAATCAAACTTCATCGGCTAATAATCCTCAATTGGCTGTTCTACAAGATATTCCGACAGAACGCTTCCCTTAATGGCTTTCTGGGAAACATACTGAATATCGTACTCTGTTAAAACCATTTGCCATCGGGCAATCCTTTCAGAGAGTACTTATTTTTCAAAGACGTATTTGATCGGATCCATCTTCGAAATCAACAGGGTTGTGTGGTTTAACATGTACTGTCTCAAACGCTTAGCGGCCCAAGCGAGTGCACAACATGTTTTTTCCAGCATCGAGTATCTTGACTCACAATCAGTGAACTTCTTACTCAGATAGTAGATCTCATGCTCTTTTCTACCTGACTCGTCTTGTTGACCGAGCACACATCCCATTGAATTCTCAAGAACCGTGAGATATATGATCAGTGGTCTCCCTGCAACTGGAGGCATGAGTATTGGAGGTTCCTGCAGATATTCTTTTATTCTTTCGAACGCTTTCTGGCAATTTTCATTCCACCTGACCGTTTGATATTTTCTTAGAAATTTGAATATTGGTTCACAAGTGGCTGTAAGATGAGATATAAACCTTGCAATGTAGTTCAATCTCCCCAGGAAACCACGAACCTCTTTTTCCGTTCTAGGCTCAGGCATATCTTGTATAGCTTTTATTTTGGCAGGATCTACCTCAATACCCTTTTCACTGACAATGAAACCCAATAACTTTCCAGATCTCACCACGAAGGTGCACTTCTTAGGATTCAGCCTCAGCTTGAATTTCCTCAACCTTTCGAACAATTTCAGAAGATCGACCAGATGTCTTTCCCCCGTCTGTGACTTTGCAATCATGTCATCAACATAGACTTTAACCTCATGATGAATCATATCATGAAACAAAGTGACCATTGCCCGCTGATAAGTTGCCCCTGCATTTTTCAATCCAAAAGGCATCACCTTGTAGCAAAAAGTCCCCCATGGTGTGATGAAAGTAGTTTTCTCCATATCTTCTGGGGCCATCTTTGTTTGGTTATACCCATAGAAGCCATCCATGAATGAAAACACAGAATATTGAGTGGTGTTATCAACCAACACATCGATATGGGGGAGCGGGAAATCATCTTTCAGGCTCGCTTTATTCAGATCTCGGTAATCGATGCACATCCGGACCTTTCCATCTTTCTTAGGAACAGGAACGATATTAGCGACCCACAGAGGGTAATTTGTGACAGCAAGAAACCCAGCATTCAGATGCTTCTGAACCTCTTCTTTGATCTTGACTGCCATGTCAGGCCTTGTTCGTCTCAACTTCTACTTGACTGGCGGACATTCTTCTCTGAGAGGTAACCGGTGTATCACAATATTTGTATCTAACCCAGGCATGTCTTGGTAAGACCAAGCAAAGATATCCCTATACTCACGGAGCATGTCAACCAATCTTCTCTTGATACTGTCTTCCAATGCAGCCCCTACTCTAACTTCTTTCTTATCATCCTTAGTTCCCAAATTGATAATCTCAATATCCTCCTGATGAGGCACAATGACCCTTTCCTCCTGCTTGAGAAGCCTGGCTAGCTCTTTGGGTAGTTCACAGTCTTCGTCAATCTCTTCTTCAGCTTGATAAATGGGATTATCTAAGTCATACGAAGTCATAGCTGAACCTAAATCGATGGCATCTAATAGAAAAGACCTGCATGAGGATGTTATGTTTATTATGTGATGCAACAAACAAAACACATTGCCATTTTTCTGTTTAATATAAATGCAAAACAAAAACAAGACAAACAGAGATCACAATATTTGAATGCGAAAACTTCCTTTATTTAATGATAAAGTGCGAATAACAAGAGGCCCCACAAATTGGGTCACTACGCCTTGGGCAGAACGTAGGACTGAGCATAATTAAAACAATGAACATTACTCTGCAGCAGTAACATGAATGACTTCTTCGGTAGTCCAGTTGCACAACTTCTGGCCAGGAGTACATGGACGAATCCAAGCATCCATATCGCAGTCATTGTCACCTTCATCCTCTCCAACGGCATTAATCCTGTCAAATATCACGCCATTATTAGTGAATTGCACAGGTCCCCTGAACCTCCGAACGCTTTGAGAAGAACTGGAGGGTTTGTATCCCAGGCTGAACTTGTCCTGCTTGACGGGAACATTAAGAACTTGGCCCCACTTCTGCGATGAACCGGATTCTACGATAGCACGAGCTTCCTTGAGCGATGACATCAAAACCTCTGGGCTCTTGGCTTCCACCGGAGACTTCCCCTGAATCTGAACTGTTTCAAACGCTTGGCAGAGTGTTTCGTGGATCTCACCATCCACTTCCACATACATGAAGGATGACAAATGGCTAACCATAATATCCTCTTCACCGCATAGCATGACTATCTTCCCTTCCACCATATACTTTAACTTTTGATGCAACGTTGAGGTGACTGCCCCTACAGCGTGTATCCAGGGTCGGCCAAGCAAACAGTTGTATGCTGGATGGATATCCATAATGTAGAAAGTTGCATCAAAGATCTTTGGTTCTATCTGAATAGGCAACGTGATCTCCCCAAACACTGATCTCTTAGATCGATCGAAATCCCTCACGACCAAATCACTTGGCATGCATATCAAAACTTGAATATCCAACTTCATCAACGCCTTCTTTGGAAGCACATTGAGGGATGATCATGTATCAACCAGGGCATGCGACATCAAAGACCCTCTACATTCCAAGGATATATGCAAAGCACGGTTATGGTTCCTCCGGGCGGGAGTCAGATCCAAATCAGTAAAACCGAGACCATTACCGGCATTTACATGAGCTACTACCCCCTCCAACTGATTAACAGAAATCTCATAGGGTACGTACGCTGCATTCAAGATTTTCAACAGAGCGTTGCGGTGCGCCTCCGAATACAACAATAATGACAGGATAGAAATCTTCGAAGGAGTATGATTTAAGTGATCCACAACCTTGTAGTCACATTTTTGAATAATTCTCATAAATTCCTCTACATCCTTCGAAAGATCATCAGCACCGACCTGTGGTTGGACATTCTCTTCAATCACGGCCTTTCTTTTCCCTTTGTCATTCTTATCAGCATTAACCTCTGGTGGTGAAAAGACCCTACCACTTCTAGTGATACCTCTGGCACCAACTATATTCTCAACCGACGAACTTCCATCTGTAGACGTTGTCCATTCTTGCCTTTGCCCATTACAGAACACCTCTCCCCCATAATTCCACGGGATAGCTCTAGTGCTCTTGTATGGCACAGATCTAGGTACAGTAATGATAACCGAAGCTGGCCTAGCAGGCGCTGAAATATTGATTGTCCAGTATGGAATGGAGATCGTAGAAAACAGCCCTCATCCATCATTTTCTGAATACCCTTTCTCAAAAGATCGCAACCCTCAGGTTGCACTTCACACTCTGAGCAGTCAAGAGAACAACCTGGAAACACCCCCTTCTTCAACAAACTAGCCTTCACGAAGCCCAGCGGAGTCTTCAAATCCCCAACATTCGTTACCAGATTTTGCTTCTCCCCCTCGATAATGGCATTGGCTCCTGCCACCCCATGATTTGGCATCGGGTTTTGATTCACATTGGGCCCATCATTGGTGAAGTTGATAGCTTTGGAATCAAGCAGATCCTGGACTTTGTGTTTGAAGGCTTTGCAATGGTCAATATCATGGCCCGGGGCGCCTGAGTGAAAATCACAATGAGCATTCACATCGTAACCATGACGTGGTGTACCAGTGAGAGGAGCCAGAGTCCTCTTCTAAACCAATTGTAACTGCAGTAGATGTTGTAACAACTGAGAATACGGCATAGGAGGATTCTCGAATTGTCTATCAGGCATTCTGCGTCTAGCAGCATAAGGTCACGGAACATTGACTTGTTGCTGAGCTGTGGCCCGGATATCTACCGTAGCAACTTATTGATGATAACGGGACTGAGCTCTCCCTTTACCCTTGTGAGAAATAGCATTCGTGTCCCCTTCCCTTCTCTTAGGGTTCGCTGAATATGGTTTATTTGTTCCTCTCGAAGAGGATCCACTACCATTTGGAATCTTTCCAGACTTTATCCCGCTTTCAACTCTCTCTCCAGCAATTACCTGATCAGAAAACCCTGCAGACATGCATCCTATCAACTTCTCAAAATACACACCAGGAAATGACGCCATGAACAGGTTGATCAACTCCCTTTCGACCATAGGGGGTTGTACCCTTGCAGCTAGATCCCTCCACCTCTAGGCGTATTCCTTGAAGCTCTCAGTACTTTTCTACGAAAAACTCTGTAATTGTACCCTATTTGGGGACAAATCACTATTATACTGATAGTGATGGATAAAAGCTTCAGCCAATTCTCTTCAGCTGCGGATATGAGTTCTCTCAAGTCCCATATACCACTCCAAAGACGCCCCTGCCAGACTGTCTTGGAAAAAATGCATTAGCAGCTTTTCATCATTAGAGTAAGCAGACATCTTCCTGAAATACGCCCGAATATGCACTCTTGGACAGGTCGTCCCTTTATATTTATCAAAATCGGGCACCTTGAATTTGGGAGGAATCCTGACTCCAGGAACTAGACCAAGATCAGACATATCAAGGCCCAAAGAGTTTTGATTCTCAAAAGATTTCATCTTCTCCTCGATCAGTTTAAACCTTCGGTCATCTTCAGTCGGTAAACCACCCTCTATATCTCTCATGGAAAATAATCATCCTGGCTATCTTCCCAATGAGGGCCAGCAGCCCCGTGCACAGCGCACACACTTCCATTACCAGCAACATTACCATTCTCATTCGCAGCTCCTCCGCCCGGAGGTAAGACAACAGTAGGGATACCCTGTGGGATAGATCCACCGATCGGTGGAGGAATAACACCTGCTCCTCCGTGCAAAATGCCCTCTTCGTCAACCCGTGCTATCAACGGTTGGACCAAAGTTCTTAACTGTTCCTGCCCACTAGCAACAGTCTGCATCAACTCCATGAATTGAGCCATGCGATCCCTGACTACCTGCAATTTGGCCTGAACTTGATCCATTACTCTTTGTTGATTCCCTCGAGTTGAATACCTGTGGAAACTGAACTCCTCAATCCTGTTACTTCAAAAACCAAGCAGAGTTAGGAATAGAAGCCACTGAGAACACCTGCGATGCAAATGAAAATGCAAGATGAAAAATGCAAACATGTCTATGTATGTACAGGGAGATCTCCCCCTTGATTCCAGTTTCAATAAACAAGAACAACAGAGATGGATAAGAACACCACAATAAATCTTCTCATATATCAAGTAAAGCTGAGATAATACAATGGCCAATGAGAAATATATTCATACAAAGATGTGTTGATCTCATCCAACATCCCTGGTGATGATCAAGATATAAAAGCAAAGAACCTACAAAAGATAAACCCCCTAGTAACCATGCTCTTTGCCCCAGGCCTGGGCCTTCCTAAGCATCGTCCTCATATCTGGATGATCTGGTCTATCAATCAACTTTCTGATGAGGGTGTCCCTTTTGCGTATCACATCCCGGAGATAGTGACAATGATCCTCCCAAGCATCTTCGCCGAAGGCATCTTCAAGCCTGTGTTTCTTCACCTCTGCTCGAATCTTGAACTCTTCAAGTGCTGATAAATTTTCCTGGTACTTCTGCTCGATCATGCATCTGCGAAACGATTATGTCAATACCTCTTTCTCCTTAGCCTTGAGTTGCGCCTTCAACTTATCAACCTGAATACGAAGCTGGTACTCCCTATTCTTGTTGGCAGTCACAGTAGCATTCCACTGTTTCTCGAACTTGGATATCTTCATATATGCTCTGTCTAAATCCTCCTTCTTACTCTTCAGAACGCTACAAATGCTTTTCAGATAAAGATTGACTTGCTTCCATGCTTATACCTGATCAGCAAGTTCTTTCTCCAACTTGGTCAATACTTCTGACTTCGTCTTGGCCAAATAAACAGCTTCACCCTTATCATGTTTCAGCTGACTGATCTCCTGTTTCAACTCTTCATTCTCTTTGTGCAGCTCTTCCTTCTCTGCCCAAAGCTTGTTATATCTCAGGATGTCGACAGTTGTATGCGGCTCAATGACTAAGGGATATAGTGGTGCTTCAACTGGAAACGGCAGTAGTACCTCTCCAACTCTCTTCTGAATCCACTCTAAGTAGGGATCATAGGCTCTACAATCTCCTTTGCCCAAAGAAAGTTTTCCCTTCTTATGAATTTTACCCCAAGCGTCCACGAATCTGGCTGAGATACAAGGATCAGCTACACCTGTGAAGTACAGAGATTCCTACACCTCTTCTTCTTTTGGAGGTCCTCTCAAAGCATAACCAAACTGTCTGACAGCCAGAAAAGGATTATAGTTGATGCCTCCTTTCCTCCCTATCAAGGGCACATTAGGAAAGCTACCACAACTAAAGATAAGCTCGCGACCCAGCAGGTCTCGGTTGAACCAGATGATATTCTTTTCTGTTAAACCCATAAGCCTCTTTGACCATTCAGACGAATCCCTCAAATCCACAAAAGCTCCAGAGCGAGGAATGTGATCAACAAACCACTTATGCAACAGCAGTGCACAACAAGAAACCATCATTCCTCTTCTTGTCTCGTTCTTATAATGTACCGAATGATACAAATCTCCCAGAAGAGTAGGTACGGGGTTCCCGGAAGCAAAGATATGAAAGGAATCAAAATCCACAAAGTTCGGTACATTGGGAAACAACACAATGCCATAGACACACAGAGCCAAGATAGCACTGAAAACCACCCAACAACCCTTTCCAGCATACTCTCGGGCTTTGTCCACCAAAAAAGATAAAGTAAAGTCGGAAACTCCATTTCTACTGATAACATGGTCTACCAAGTCAGAGGCGCTCAAAGAAAGAGCGGCTGATAACTTCTCAAGATTAGGTTCTTCTTCGGAACTGAAGAATGGCACCTTATTTAGGATCGGAACACCTAAGATGAAGGCGAATTCTTCCAAAGTCGGAGCCAACACATAGTCTGGGAATGTGAAACATCATAGTGGCGGATCATAAAACTGTAACAGGGTATGAATAGCTCCATACTCATAGCTCGTGATCTTACGGACGAGATTCAGAATACCCTCAAAATCTTCCCTGAAGGTTGCAAGAACACCAGGATCGGCCAGGGAAATCAGACCAAATAAAGGTCCTAACTCAGGTGCGGGAAACTTGTACACCACAATCCTCTTTCTGCTTGCTTCCATCTCTACAAAAGACCAGTACCAGAATCAAAGGAAAAACAAGAACCTATAACACACACAAACATGCCATGTTAAATGCAGGATGATTATGCAGATGCAAACATGGGATCAAGGTATCCAATGCTCAAATCTGTTGTTGTGTCGTTGACTAACTCAACCAGAGCTCCGCTCTAATCATAACACTGAGATAATAGAAAACCGGAGTACTCAGGATCAAAAGTTTGCACTGGCAAGAAAACCAGGGTTGGTTGAAGGCCAAGTTTCCTGCAAAACCCATCCCCCCTCACATGTGGGTTCTAGTCTTGAAAGGTACGGCATCCTATGCAGGTGGTCAGCGTCACAGACTTCCGAGAAACGATGATATGCTCACCATTTCTGGTTTGACATCATAGTTAAACGAAGAAGCCTCACTTAGTTGACTTTCCAAATGAACGGTCTCCAGAGTCTACAGTCTCTCTAAGTCAATATTCTCTCAACTGCACCAGATGCGCAGGATAGAATATTTCCAAAGAAAAACCTCGTCTAAACGTGAATTTCGCACGAGCTATTGCGTGGCCAAACGCCACACAAGCTCCCGCTACTCTCCACACTAATCCTGTGCGTGTACTCAAGCCCGAGTTCGACTTATCTCTCAATGGAACAACCCCACAGCACAGCAGCAACAAAATGTAAATGCAATAATATACAACAGATAATGTACATAAAGCAAAAAGTTAGGATAACGACTTCGTAGGGGAGCAGAATTCCTTTTTTCTTGAGGTTGAAGAAACAAGTCCTTTTTTCTTGAGAAACAAGCCATGATACCTTGATCCCTTGTATAGAGCAATGTTATGCAAAAATAAATATGAAAATACAATGAAACATAAGCTAAGACACAAGAGGAGAGATGGGAAAATTTTGGGGTGCTACACCTGCCCCTATTCAAACAACTTGGACCTGAAGGGATGAAAAGCGATTGTTTTCAAACATTCAAGGTAAAACGTGATTGAATACCAAAAGAACTCAGAAATTTGAGAACTGTGGGGATACTCACAATACAAAGATTGTCAGCCAAAGGTGGACTTAAAAAAAATCAACGGGTACCATTCAAAAGTTGGGATAATCGAAATAATAACTGATCAAAAAGATAATAATGGCTACTAACCAAATGTTAGGATCACTAAAGCGTTAATAACTAAAAGTTGTGAGACAGAGGCTACTAACCAAAAGTTAGGATCACCCTGATACCGACCGAAGGCGAATACACAAACAAAGAAGACTATGAACCAAAAGTTAGGATCGTCCAAAAGATTACCATCCAAAAGTTGGGATGAAGGCTACTAACCAAAAGTTAGGATCGTCGGCACGTCGATATAGGGAGAACACACAGAAAAGAAGACTGCCAACCAAAAGTTGGGATAACGACTTCGTATGGGAGCACAATTGAGGACTACCAACCAAAAGTTAGGATAAGGTCCAACCAACAACTGACTACCAACCAAAAGTTGGGATAACATCCAACAAGCAACGGACTACCACCAAAAGTTAGGATAACATCCAAGAAACAACGGACTACCAACCAAAAGTTGGGATAATAACAACCAAGCAATTGACTACCAACCAAAAGTTAGGATAACATCCAAGAAACAACGGACTACCAACCAAAAGTTGGGATAACATTCAACAAGCAACGGACTACCAACCAAAAATTGGGATAACATCCAAGAAACAACGGACTATCAACCAAAAGTTGGGATAACAACCAACAAGCAACTGACTATTGTCGCAACTGCGAAAAAAACCTGGCAGAAAAAAGAAGAGTCGCCACCGTTCGTTATACATCCCAAAAGAGGGAAAGGAAACGAGCAAAGAAAACCTAACGAAAAGGGAAAAGACAAGGTCATCGCAACCAAATCTCAGGTTCGGGAGTCGGTTACGGAAGGGGAAGGTATGAGCACCCCTCACGTCCGTCGTACTCGACGGGATCCATGCTTGTTGTCTATCTAAGAGTGTGTTTAATCTATCTACGCTACAGGCTCACAGGACAAAAAGAAAAGAAAAGAGACTCGGCAGAGCATCGCCGCTCTGTGCCTACGTATTCCCTCGTGTAATGGGAAAGTAAGAGTCAACGTAGTTCAGCTAACTACGGGTGAAAAGTGGGGGAAGATTGCTCGCCAAGACGTCGCCATCTTATGCCTATGTATTCTCATCTGGTATGATAAATCAGAGAAAACGTAGTTCGGGCTAACAAGAACACCAGTTGGTTCAAATGTTTTTAGGCCCGAGTAGGGTTAAACCTTCGTTCTAGTAGTTAGGGACAATGCCTGTTTGCGGTAGAACCAAAGCTTAACAACACTTTTTTTTATGAAAAGGTTTTCCATTATTAAGATCCCGAAGGAAAAAGGTTTGAAGTTTGTTTTTTTTGTTTTTTAGTGAAGTGAATTAGTTTGATTTGTGATTCACGTTGCACTAAAGACTATGACATAGGAGCGAATGCGTCGCGTATCACCCCCAAACGGGACGTATACTAAACACTCTAGACAAGCGAGAGGAAACCCCTCACTCACCATTTCCCATGTGCTTATGTCTCGTAGCATACAATGTTCATCGTATTTATTATATGAATTAGAACGTGTTTTGAGAAGAGAAGAGAGACGCACGGAAGGTCTAAGGGAAACTCGATCCTAATGTTGTCATGCAAAGTATACCTAAAGTTTGGATTAAAGAGGGGCAAATCTACCCTAATGTTAGCATCCATGGTTTGAACCTAATGTCTATCAGAATCCATCTTGATCAAGAAATATTAGAAGTCCTAAGGGAACATGGCAAAGGAAGACAAAAGAAGAAGAAGAAACCACAAGTAAGAGATGCAAACACACAATGCACAATTAGAATGAAAGTAAGGGAGGAAGAAGTGTGGGGCAGCAGCCACCACAAGCACATCTCGACCTCAAGCATGCAAATGGAAGATGCAAGAGCAAAAAAGGAAGTGCAAGAAGGCAAGCAAACATGCAAATGCAAGCACAAAAGAGAAAGGATGAGATGAAATGGGAGAAGCAAACTCCTACGACCATCGATCATCAATCATCGGAGAAAAGTGGGAGGAAAAGAAGTGTGGGGAAGCAGCCGCAACAAGCGCATCTCGACCACTCGATTCTCACACTCAAGCAAGACAAAAGAAAACGCACATCACTTCGAACAACATATATGAGAGTATGCATCCAAGTGGAAAGCAAGCACGCATGTCGATGAAATCACGATTAAACAAATACGAACAGCGACATGTATCCAAAACATTTCACTCCTAATGCATCACACTGATCTAAGATGATTCGAAGCAAAACGGTACCGAAACATGCATGAAAAACAGCAAAAACAGGCATGTTAGAGCAGTGTTAATCGATTAACACCAGATGTTAATCGATTAACCACTGAAAAATGCTTGAAAAACTGAATATTTGATCTGGTTAATCGATTAACACCAGATGTTAATCGATTAACACTGCTTCAACAGCAGAAAAAAGCAACAGAAAAGCACTTTTCAGCAACTTATCACCTAAGCAATCATCCACATGAACTTGTAAACAAATGCGCACGAAATTAAACCAAAAAACAGTGATCTAAAAAAGATGTAAACACATCTAAACAGCACCATCACAATTCACATGAATCAAAATGAATAAAATCAATCAAAAATGAAAATCAACATGATTATGCAAAATAAGCTCAAAAATGCAATGGATCTAGAATTCCAACCTTCGAAGCGGAGAATTGCTTTTGTTAATGTTGATTCACTTCGAACGTGTAGATCTAAATAAAAAATCTGGAATACTTCAAGATCCAAGCCAATTCTTGTAATAGAAGTGATGATCAACCAAAATTAAGCCAAATTACTCCAAATAATCACTTCCAACACCACTTCAAAATTCAAATCCAAGTTTGCACGAAAATTGATTGAAGAAATTGATTCAATGAGGATGATGGATGAAGGTTTTAGCTCAAGAATTCATTGATTCCAATGGAGAATCTAAGAATTCAATGGATGAAGAGCTTTGGTGAGGGTTTTGAAAAATGGAAAAGTTGAGAGAAACTTGAGAGAATTGAGATGAATTCTGAAAATGAAAAATGAAATTATGAAGATTAGATGTGTGAGGTTTAGAGTAAATCAATTAAATACCTCTTAGGTTTGGATCCAAATGAGAGGTTTGGAATGTGGTTTGTGAAATTTGGTTTGGAATGAGGAATGGGAATTTAGAGGGAAAATGAGATTAACCAAAATTCAAGATGATTCTAGATCCTTCCCAAGTGTAAAATTGAACTTCCAAATGATCAAAATTGGACGCCAAAGTGACCCCCTTTGAAAATTCACGCGCAGAGGCAAAATTTGCACTGGTTAATCGATTAACAATTTGGGTTAATCGATTAACACTGTCAAAAATTCAAATCTGGCCTGATTTTGACTTGGTTAATCGATTAACACATTTGGTTAATCAATTAACACCTTAAAAAAATTTGAATTTGGCGCCTTTTGAGGGAAATTTGCACATTTGCCCGTTTTCAGCCGTTCTGAGCTCTGGTCAGCTTCTGAAACTTGCTCTTGAATGTCATAACCACGAAAATGCTTGAGATAGCCTGAGCGTTGCTTTTTAAGCTGAAAATACCCTGCAAAATAAAATAAAATCAGTCGCCCGACCGCTGGGCAAAATAAATGCCAGAGCCTCTGATGCTCGTTGTTCAGGTTCATGCACTGAGATGAAAACTGAGCCACGGGAAAACCTTGATCCCCTGTCTCAAGAACGAATGCTATGCAAATGTAGAAATGTGAAAATGCAAAGAAACAAAAGTCAGATGCTGCTAAAACGGAAAGGCAAATTTTGAGATGCTACAACTACCAACCAAAAGTTGAGATGACATCCAAGAAATAACGGACTACCAACCAAAAGTTGGGATAACATCCAACAAGCAATGGACTACCAACCAAAAGTTAGGATAACATCTAAGAAACAACGGACTACCAACCAAAAGTTAGGATAATAACCAACAAGTAACGGACAACCAACCAAAAGTTATGATAACATCCAAGGAACAACGGACTACCAACCAAAAGTTGGAATCATGGACAAATAAGCAGATGGCTACCAACCAAAAGTTGGAATCATCGGGACGCCGACCTAAGGCGAACTTATCAAAAACGAAGACTACCACTCAAAAGTTGGGATAATGACTCTGTGGGGAACAAAAGAAAATGATCAACCAAAAGTTGGGACAAACTCGGTACACAAGAGGTAGCATCAAACGACTTACGACCTGAAATAGAAACTCCGCTGGGGAAAGAGAGGTTTAAACAAATAAACTCTATTGGGGAACAAGATGAACACATCCACCAATGATCTTTGTCGGGGTAAAGATAACAAGATCTTAAGTCAATGTTATTATCTGTTGGAGAGATGTCTGGCAATAGCGATATCAAACTTGGCTTATGCTTCGGATGCATATGTTTGGATATGGCATAATGCTCCATACAAAATGGAAATGCTACACGTTTAGGAGGATGCAATGCAAATGATATGCAAAAGAACCCTGCTGGAAAGAGTGCTGGAAAAAAATCAACAAACCAACTCTGCTAAGGAAAGTGCCATGAATGGCCTACTGCTGAGGAAAATGCCTTGAACGACCTACCATACCTTTTATGGGGATCTTCAATAAAGTCCTTTTGGGAGAACGTCTCAAATATATGACTTTGAAGAATGCCAATTGTTGCACCCTAATTTTTGACTTTAAGATCCCACATCTTTTTGCATCATCGGTATAGTTTATCATCTCTTACATTTTTCATAATATCCAATTTATCAGCTGAAATAAACTTTTTGGGCAGTTTAAGCCGTTTTAGCGGGTAAAATTTATTTTAAAATTTGACAAAACGCTGTATTTTTCCGAATCGTATATTTTTTGCTGATCACTTTGGTGTATTCATTTTATTTTTTCGAGTACTTCGATACCGACCCAATTATTCGTTTTTTTACTGTCTTTATTTCTACATTTAATTAATATATTCTTTTAATCCGTCAAATCTTTATTTTAGATTTTATTGTAAATATTTTATTCTTTTTATGTTTATCTTTTCCTTATTTTGTGGAACTTTTGAAAAGGTTTTTTGATTTTGTAGTAATAAGGGAGATTTTGTCCATTTTTTGAGTACTAATATACTCATGAGCTACCCTCTCTCATAGCCATATCAATTTACTAGACCCCAAAATCCCACAAAATCTAGAAAAAAAGGGCTCTCACGTAACCAGACATCATCAAGTACTCACTACTGCACATAATAAAAAATAGGCACCACATCCCAAAAAACCTGCGATTTTCCTGCTGTGGCATCACTCCAAACACTTTTATCCAATAACACTCTTTCTCCTCCCTCACTGGTGGGGACCCCTCGTTCAGATTCCTCTTTGAAAACACACTACAAAACACCTACACCTTTGAACATATTCCAAACATTGGGAACTCAAACCTCACATACCTCCCTTCATCTCTCAAGAACAGTATATCACCTTCACAAACGTCCTTTTGTTAACCTGGTGCATAATACACATACAAAATACATAGCATTTTCTGAATTACTATAATATCACTCCCTTATTTTTACAAACCACCGCGGATCCACCGTCTTTCTCGCCGACAGGCCATAAAACTCCATCTCACCATGAACGTGTCTAACCGTAGCTGCATTTTTTGAACACATATTACCACTTAAAACCAGCCATTGTAAAACTTCCATTTCCGTCGCCGCTGTAGACAAGAAGAAAGAACCACAACCGCACCGCCGCTGCGAGAGAAAGACGGAAAGAAAACTCTTGGAGTTTCATTTGTGAGAGCTTATTTTGATGTGTGCTTTTGGAACAGACTTTTGGGTTTAATTCTAAGGAGTTTTTTTAAGTTGAAGAAGAAGTGTGTTTTCTTGCTTATTATTATTTTTAACGTGGAAGATACATGCTGGAAAACAGAGTTTGGTTTGCTTTTGTTTTTTGACAGGTGTGAAGAAAGGTACACCGCCAGTTTCATTACTTACTGTCAAACTATTGTTTTCTTTCATTTATTTGATAAACTTGTTTTTTTAATTTAGTTTAATTATTAACAATTTGCTTAGTTTTAATTGTTTTTAGATCTAATGATTCATTAACCATTACTTGCTTTAAGTTGTTATATATGTATTATAAAAAGTTTTAAGTTTTATAACTAACTGTATATACGCTACAGTTTTAATTTCCATAGTTATACACATTTTACATTTTTTTAAGTTATTTACATTCATAACTAACTATGTATACACTGCACGTTTTGTTTTTTATTTCCATTTTAATATTTGATTTATTTTTACGTTTTTTTGAATATATTAAAAAACAAAAATATCTTTTAATTATTTATTTCTTGTTAATTTTTTGTCATTTTCTTTTATCAATTTTGTCCATTATATTTTAAAATATAAAAAAAAACTTGTTACTTTTATTTTTGTAATATTGAAAATGCCAAAAAATATGTTAATTATTAACTAATTTAAATATTTATATTTAAATTAATTAATAATTCTCTTGTCACCCGATTCTATGGGATGACTTGTCCTTTCTGGTCACGATGTTGTGCCGTACACTTTCTATTTATTTTACCATGATGTTTTTCCATGTTTACCTTTGCCTTAGGATTTGAGTCGCCGTGCTCACTTTTAGCGTCCCGCCGTGGACATCCTTTATCTGTTATCCTAACCTTAGGATTTGAGTCGTCGTACTCATGTTTAGCGTCCCGCCGTGGACATTCCTTACCATAACAATCTCAACGTAGATTCAGGAGTCGCCGCACTCCATGTAAGTACTTCCCTATGAATGCTTACATCCTCTTGGAACCTTGACCACAATCAAGAGTTTCTCACCCTTAACCAGGGGAACTACGAACGCTCTGATTTCTCAAAGTACCTTTTGAGAATACGTAGGCACAAGGCCCCGATCCTTGGCGAGCAACCTTTTCTTTTTTCCTTCGTTTCAATCTTTATCTTTACCCTTAGCACATTTCATTTAGCAAGCAAACTTTAGCAAACACAAATATTAACAAGAGGTTCCTGTAGAGTACTACAGATGTTTAGGATGCGAAATACCTACCCTAGGCATAACCAACCCCCGAACCTTTAGATCTCTCTTTGCTTAGCTTTAGGCCTTGCCGTTTGCTTTGCATTTTAATAGGTTTTTCTTTCTTTAAACCTTTCCTTTTTGGATAAATTAAAGTCCGGTTGTGAATTTAAGAATTAAAGATTCAAGTTAATCAATAGCTTGATATCACGATTCTCACCGCAACAGAAATGGCGACTTCACTGGGGATTCCCCCCTAAGAGGGTTAAACCCACCTTGTTTTTATTTGTGTTTGTTATATGTTTACTTGCTTTTATATTTGTATATATTTGTACATCTATCTGTTTGTGCTTGGGTTCTTCTGTATGCAGGGTTGTTACCTTGAGTGGTGAGATAGTACTATACCCGTACTTGAGCGCACTTATGATAGGATGGTGGTATATTCAAGAAGGCTTATAGGGAGTTGATTCCCGACCAAGCTGACTTGAGAAACCACCGCTCAGTTGAGACACTTTCGAAAATGGTTCGGTCGAGCGAGTGTATTCGCGAAAACTTTTACTATTATCGATTGGAGTCTGTGATACTGAGAACTTTAGTTACCTTTTATCCCCACTTGGCCTTTTAGGACGTAGTGCGATGACTATGAGGGAGTATTCCCGAATTAGTTGATACGCGATACTACACTCAGACGAGACTCTCTTGAGAATATTATTGATTTCCAAGTATTTGGTGTGTCGATAATATCCGAAAGATGGGTCGTTGACTTTGGAAACTTTGTTAGAACCCGTCGTGCAGGTGTTTTACCCATAGTACATACCCTGTGGTTAGTTCTTTACCCAGGCCTCATGTTGTGATCTTGAACCTTAGATCCTGTTATGTGTGTTTTACATCCTGTCTTGCATCGCATTGCATTGCATTTGCATCTTTGCATGGTTCATTGCATACCTCTGTTTGTCCAGTCGCTCATCTTCAGCTGTCTTCATCGTCCAGTGTGCCTTTGAGTCGTCAAGCTGATTCCTCGACACCGATATCAGACTAGAGCTAACTATAGACGAAAGATGTCAGAGCAGGAAGTACACAATGCAGAAGTTCGAATGGAGATCGATGAATTGAAGTCAGGCATGACTAAGCTCACCGAGATGCTTCAAGTATTGATTGCCAGAGGAGAGCCATCTCAGAGGACTGTCATTCAAGAAGTTTCAAATGCTGATCCTCCTCCTGTTCAAATGCCACAATCTACTTGGCCAGAGTTTGGTTTACCTCCTAACTACTCTCCACCCCTTGCATCTACTGCCATGATTGGTCAGGCTGTCAGACCAGTTTTTCCATCTCCTGTCTTTATAGAGCCCAGACCTGTGGTCCACACTGTTGCTCAGAACGGCCAAGCTCCCTTTGAGACTCCTTTCTTTGATTACAATGCTGCTAGTGCTCAAGGTGAGGACCGTGAAGATTTTGTTGAGCCTGAGATTGTCCGTGAACAGTTTCATAATATAGACAAGAGACTCAAAGCTGTTGAGGGAACTGACTTCTTCAACATTGATGCAGACAATATGTGCTTAGTTTCTGGTCTGGTTATTCCTACAAAGTTCAAGACTCCAGAGTTTGTGAAATATAAGGGGCACTCATGTCCAAGAGCCCATTTGGTCATGTACTACCGAAGGATGGCAGCCTACACCAACAATCAGAAGCTGCTCATCCACTGCTTTCAAGACAGTTTGAGTGGTGCCTCTCTAAAGTGGTATATGAATTTAGAACATAACAGTGTCCACTGCTTCCAAGATCTCGCTAATGCCTTCATGAGACAATACAAATATAATCTAGATATGGCTCCTGACCGTCGTCAACTTCAAAACACGTCTCAAAATGAGAAAGAATCATTCAAAGAATACGCTCAACGTTGGAGAGAGTTGGCTTCCCAAGTTGAACCCCCTCTAGCAGAGAAAGAGCTTACTGGAATGTTCATGGATACTTTGTCTCCTTTCTATTGGGAAAAGATGATTGGGAGCGTCTCTTCGAGCTTTACAGATCTGGTAACCATCGGCCAAAGGTTAGAAGAAGGGCTGAAAAATGGTAAAGTGTCCAAAGTTGCTGAATCTTCTAACGGTGCAAAGAAATCCTTTGGGAATTTCCATAAGAAGAAGGAAGAGCAAACCAACGCTGTCATGGTTGAAGTGAGAAATCCTCGTCCTCAGCCAAGGTATAACCACCCTGCTATTACTGTCGTTACTGCTGTTGCTGCTCCACGACCAACTCAGATTCCTCAACGTCTAACTGTTGGACAAAACCAGTATCGAAATAGGAATCAATTTGATCCTATTCCCATGACATATACAGAACTTTATCCTGATCTGGTTCGACAAGGGTTGATTACTACAAAGGCTTTGCAAACTCATAATCCTCCTCCAGCTGGATTTAGAGCTGACCTCCATTGTGCTTTTCATGAGGGTGCCCCAGGCCACGACTTGGAACATTGTTATGCACTGAAAGCTAGAGTGCGTGAGCTGATTAAAACTGGAATCCTTGGTTTTAAGGATAGTCATCCGAATGTCCAGAATAATCCATTGCCATAACATCAAAAGTGAAGCTTTGGTCGACTCCAGCGGACTATCCTTTTTTGAGCGCTAGTGTTTCAGACAGGACAACTCATCTTTGTTCTGATTTAGTCACTAGGCCTTTTGTTTCTCATTGTTTACATTTTCCTTCATTTTGTTTAAGTTGTTTGCTTTTATTTAGTGTTTGTACTTTCATCTTAATGAATGAGCATCTCAACTTTTGATTTCAAATCATTTTGCCTATTGTTTTCACTTTTATGCTTTATCTTTCAAATATTTACTCCTTGTCCAAATTTTTGATTATGCAAATATTTGAGTGAGGATGATGAAAACGCTATACCCATAACTGCTGTCAGTATGCTTTCAATCAAATTTTGTTGACGATGTAAGGCATTGTTTCAACTCCCAAACACTGGAGAAATAAGGAAGATAATCCCTCGTCAACCTCTTCGAGCCTATAAGTTGGAGTTTCTTTCTTTACAAAAACCCGCAGTTTTAACCTTGGGGTGGGTAGTTCTCAGTTAACTCGGTTGTGTATTCATACAAGACACCTTTCATATAAAGGTCGCAACCACAATTTTTCCTTCGCACACAACAAACAAGTGTCGAAGATGTTTTTCAAGCCAAGAAGCCGATGATGGTTCACCGTGATCATTAATCTAGGCAGTCACTCTCTTTCAAAAAAAAAATCAAAAGAAAAAGCCCGCTAAGTCAAAACCTATGAAGGAGACTTAGGCAAAACTGGGGCATCCCGCTGACTGTAAGTTTCAAAAGAAACAGTTCAGGAAAAAGTTAGGGATAATAAAAAGAGGAGATTTTTAAATCCTTTAACTTCAAAACAACCAAATGTTGCAAAGAAGCAGTGACTGCCTTTTCAAAAAGTCTGTTAACTTCTGAACCATCATCATTACTATCATCAGTGCAATTTCTAATCTATGGGAACCTGAGCACATAGTCTGATTTAACTGAGCATAGGACTGGAGATTATCACGTAGATTGGGTGGGTACAAATAAAATCTGAGCCTTTATCCTTTGTTTCTTAAACCGTGAACCAGACCACATTACAACCCTCAAAAGACCTAACTGAAGCAAGGTTATTTTGAAAGCATACTACAACAAGGTTACGTACGTTGACTCCAAAATATTTTTGCAAATCAATTAGTTTGGCAGTACACCTTTGTTTTAAACTTTGAGTGTCTTGAACCGCTGTGTTCCGATCAATGACTCTTTTACTTTGCATCTTTCAAAAATGATTTTGATTTCAAAAGTTGCATGAACTTTACATTACCATGTTTGTATGAACACTTTTGTTTGCAAGCTGGCTTTCCTCTCAAGGAATTTTCAAACATTAAGAAACTTGGTCAAGTGATCCTATCAGGGGCAAGTTCCTTTTACATCCTGTCTAAGAATCAATTCAATATTTGTTCAAGGCATGGTATTCTCAGATTTGGCTTATCCATAATATATTTCAAGACTCAGACTGGGGCAAGCTCTCCAAGCACCCAATCGATCAGTCATCTTCAACATCAAGACAAGCTGAAGTAATTATCAGTTCATCTACAACAGACAGCTAAACTGGGATAATTTACTTGAAGAAACCCCAAGCAGCTCTTTATCCATCCTACAAGGATCGTCTATTTTGATACAATTTATCAGTGTGGCAGAGATGTGTTCAGCAGTAACATATTTAGTCCCCAAGCAGTATGACAGTGATCTCCGTGTTGAGGAATCAGTCTTCCAGTCTTGTCTTCTCACCAAAAGAGTCGAGCCTTGTCGTCGATATTTGCATTTGCATTTGATCATATGTCATCTGCATAATTTATGCATGCGTATATCATAAGCATAATTCATATACATGTGCACATCATGGGTGTTTTATTCCCCATTTGCTTTTCTTCCCGAGGTCGTGTATTACTCGCGTCTTACCTTGTGGACAAATTTATTTTACCTGGGTGTTTTATTCCCCATTTACCTGGCATCATGGTGTTTTATTCCCATTTGCTCTCCTTCTCCCGAGGTCGTGTTTTACTCGCGTCTTACCTTGTGGATGAATTTATTTTACTTGGGTGTTTTATTCCCCATTTACCTGGCATCACGGGTGTTTTATTCCCCATCTGATTTTCCCCAAGGTCGTGTTTTACTCGCGTCTTACCTTGTGGACGAAGTCCAACTCACTTGGCACCTACCAAACAAGTTTGTGTCGCGATTATCTGATGGTTTTCCAGATATTTATTTCTCTTTCTAATGGTTTCCCAGATTGAGTCTTTGTTCTTTGTTCTGATGTTCTTCCAGAACATATCTGATGGTTTTCCAGATACTTACCTTGATTCTGATGTTTTTCCAGAATCTATCCGATGTTTTTCTGGAGTTGTTTCTCTCTCTGATGGGTTCCCAGATTGAGTCTTTGTTCTTTGTTCTGATGTTCTTCCAGGACTTATCTGATGGTTTTCCAGATATTTATTTCTCTTTCTGATGGTTTTCCAGATTGAGTCTCTGTTCTGATGTTCTTCCAGAACATATCTGATGGTTTTCCAGATATTTACCTTGATTATGATGCTTTACCAGAATTTATTTCTTTTGCCGTCTGATGTTTTTCCAGATGTGTCTGTAAATTCTGATGTTTTACCAGAATTTATCTCTTCTGCGTCTGATGTTCTCCCAGATGTGTCTTTTGTTCTAACGTTCTCCCAGAACCCCTTTGTGTCTATCTGACGTTCTTCCAGATATGACCCTGTTTATCTAATGATGTCTTCAATTTGTTTCTGACTTTGGTTAACAACTGCTGAGTTTTATTTTCAAATCTGTTTCTATACTCCATCCAATGCTTTTTTAGATGTGTTCCGGAGTTTATTCAACGCTCTTCTGACAAAACCTCTGGTGACTGTGACTTTTTCCCCAGTAAGTTTCATTTGCTTTCTATATGTTTCTGTTATCTCACTGTGTGTTATTTCCAGCATCTGATGCTTTTCCGGATGTCTGTGTCTTTGTCTAGGGTTTGTCCCTCTCCTTCCAAGTATTACTGGATACTCTTTGTCACCTTGACACGTGTCCATATTTTTTTGTTTTCCTCAGTTGTGTCTGCTAGATACTTTTTCCCGTGAAGTTGTCGGTCTTTCCCCGGTGGAGTTGCAGCATCTTCCCAATATATATTCGTCTCCTATGGCGTCTTTCCTCATAGAATCTTTGTCTTGCATATCATATTATATCATAAGTATTTTGTGGCATCTTAAGGTCAAAAATTGTGCATGTTTGTATTTAAGTCTCTCCGACTGTGTCGAGACGAAAATTTCAATTTTCACCTCTCTGGATCGAAGAAACTTAAATAGGGGCATCTGTTGCACCCTAATTTTTGACTTTAAGATCCCACATCTTTTTGCATCATCGGTATAGTTTATCATCTCTTACATTTTTCATAATATCCAATTTATCAGCTGAAATAAACTTTTTGGGCAGTTTAAGCCGTTTTAGCGGGTAAAATTTATTTTAAAATTTGACAAAACGCTGTATTTTTCCGAATCGTATATTTTTTGCTGATCACTTTGGTGTATTCATTTTATTTTTTCGAGTACTTCGATACCGACCCAATTATTCGTTTTTTTACTGTCTTTATTTCTACATTTAATTAATATATTCTTTTAATCCGTCAAATCTTTATTTTAGATTTTATTGTAAATATTTTATTCTTTTTATGTTTATCTTTTCCTTATTTTGTGGAACTTTTGAAAAGGTTTTTTGATTTTGTAGTAATAAGGGAAATTTTGTCCATTTTTTGAGTACTAATATACTCATGAGCTACCCTCTCTCATAGCCACATCAATTTACTAGACCCCAAAATCCCACAAAATCTAGAAAAAAAGGGCTCTCACGTAACCAGACATCATCAAGTACTCACTACTGCACATAATAAAAAAGAGGCACCACATCCCAAAAAACCTGCGATTTTCCTGCTGTGGCATCACTCCAAACACTTTTATCCAATAACACTCTTTCTCCTCCCTCACTGGTGGGGACCCCTCGTTCAGATTCCTCTTTGAAAACACACTACAAAACACCTACACCTTTGAACATATTCCAAACATTGGGAACTCAAACCTCACATACCTCCCTTCATCTCTCAAGAACAGTATATCACCTTCACAAACGTCCTTTTGTTAACCTGGTGCATAATACACATACAAAATACATAGCATTTTCTGAATTACTATAATATCACTCCCTTATTTTTACAAACCACCGCGGATCCACCGTCTTTCTCGCCGACAGGCCATAAAACTCCATCTCACCATGAACGTGTCTAACCGTAGCTGCATTTTTTGAACACATATTACCACTTAAAACCAGCCATTGTAAAACTTCCATTTCCGTCGCCGCTGTAGACAAGAAGAAAGAACCACAACCGCACCGCCGCTGCGAGAGAAAGACGGAAAGAAAACTCTTGGAGTTTCATTTGTGAGAGCTTATTTTGATGTGTGCTTTTGGAACAGACTTTTGGGTTTAATTCTAAGGAGTTTTTTTAAGTTGAAGAAGAAGTGTGTTTTCTTGCTTATTATTATTTTTAACGTGGAAGATACATGCTGGAAAACAGAGTTTGGTTTGCTTTTGTTTTTTGACAGGTGTGAAGAAAGGTACACCGCCAGTTTCATTACTTACTGTCAAACTATTGTTTTCTTTCATTTATTTGATAAACTTGTTTTTTTAATTTAGTTTAATTATTAACAATTTGCTTAGTTTTAATTGTTTTTAGATCTAATGATTCATTAACCATTACTTGCTTTAAGTTGTTATATATGTATTATAAAAAGTTTTAAGTTTTATAACTAACTGTATATACGCTACAGTTTTAATTTCCATAGTTATACACATTTTACATTTTTTTAAGTTATTTACATTCATAACTAACTATGTATACACTGCACGTTTTGTTTTTTATTTCCATTTTAATATTTGATTTATTTTTACGTTTTTTTGAATATATTAAAAAACAAAAATATCTTTTAATTATTTATTTCTTGTTAATTTTTTGTCATTTTCTTTTATCAATTTTGTCCATTATATTTTAAAATATAAAAAAAAAACTTGTTACTTTTATTTTTGTAATATTGAAAATGCCAAAAAATATGTTAATTATTAACTAATTTAAATATTTATATTTAAATTAATTAATAATTCTCTTGTCACCCGATTCTATGGGATGACTTGTCCTTTCTGGTCACGATGTTGTGCCGTACACTTTCTATTTATTTTACCATGATGTTTTTCCATGTTTACCTTTGCCTTAGGATTTGAGTCGCCGTGCTCACTTTTAGCGTCCCGCCGTGGACATCCTTTATCTGTTATCCTAACCTTAGGATTTGAGTCGTCGTACTCATGTTTAGCGTCCCGCCGTGGACATTCCTTACCATAACAATCTCAACGTAGATTCAGGAGTCGCCGCACTCCATGTAAGTACTTCCCTATGAATGCTTACATCCTCTTGGAACCTTGACCACAATCAAGAGTTTCTCACCCTTAACCAGGGGAACTACGAACGCTCTGATTTCTCAAAGTACCTTTTGAGAATACGTAGGCACAAGGCCCCGATCCTTGGCGAGCAACCTTTTCTTTTTTCCTTCGTTTCAATCTTTATCTTTACCCTTAGCACATTTCATTTAGCAAGCAAACTTTAGCAAACACAAATATTAACAAGAGGTTCCTGTAGAGTACTACAGATGTTTAGGATGCGAAATACCTACCCTAGGCATAACCAACCCCCGAACCTTTAGATCTCTCTTTGCTTAGCTTTAGGCCTTGCCGTTTGCTTTGCATTTTAATAGGTTTTTCTTTCTTTAAACCTTTCCTTTTTGGATAAATTAAAGTCCGGTTGTGAATTTAAGAATTAAAGATTCAAGTTAATCAATAGCTTGATATCACGATTCTCACCGCAACACCAATGATCATTGGACTTTAACAAAGATATCAGCCACCACTGAGATACTTGTCGAGGAAATCAACATTAACCTCTGCTTGGGGGTTGACCTTCAATTCTAACCTAATGGGATAATTGTAAACTAAAGCTAACAAGAATGCCCTTGATCTTACAACAATACTCTGTGGGGAACAACAATCTCTGCTGTAAGAGGACACAACCTCTTCTACTAAATAAATGTCTGACTGCATGTTACACCCTGACTGATGTAATCAACCTCTAAAAACTTACCGGGAAAATAAGCTCTACTAGGGAAAAAATATCATGTCATCCTGCAAAACCAACAAACAACAAAATTGTCTTGTATGCAAATAGTTGTTTTAGTTACTATCCATGACATCATTCAAGTAAATTCATCCTTTCCAATATGACTTGTAAGGCCCCAATGTTTTCATATGTAAAGTTTAACAAAAATATTAGACGCCCCTTCTAACTTTTGCTTGGATCGCCCTTGCGGGTTTTCAATCCACTGAGATACCCATTTTTGCCAAAGTCGTCTTTTCAGGTTTTTGAATTTGCGGGTTTATTCTTTTTTCTTTTTTATCCCTAATTTTTGCCCGAACCTTTTCTTTTTATGGTTCACCGGGATGCCCCATTTTTTCCTGGATTTTCTTTTTATGTCCAGCGGGTCTATTTTAAGCAAAGTATTTTTTAACAGCATCTGTATTCACAGGGGATGTAAAATCTTCACCGTCCATGGTTGATAGTAGTAAGGCTCCACCGGAGAAAACCTTTCTCACTACGTATGGACCTTCAAAGTTAGGAGTCCACTTGGCCCTGTGATCTGTTTGTGGAGGGAGGATCCTCTTCAACACCAAATCACCTATCTGGAAATATCGAGGGTGCACCTTCTGATCTAAAGCCTTCTTCATTCTGCTCTAGTATAACCGGCCATGGGCGATAGCTGCCAATCTCTTTTTATCAATCAGACTAATTTGATTCAACCTAGCCTTCACCCATTCTACTTCATCGAGCTTCACATCAGATAGTACCCTTAAAGAAGGAATCTCGACTTCTAATGGTAGGACAACTTTTGTACCATATACTAGTGAAAAAGGTGTTGCCCCAGTCGATGTACGCACTGAAGTACGATAACCATGTAAAGAAAATGAAACATCTCATGCCAATATTTATAAATCACCACCATCTTTTGTATGATCCTCTTGATATTTTTATTTGCTACCTCAATAGTGCCATTCATCTTTGGACGGTATGGAGAGGAATTGTGGTGTTCAATTCGGAAACTTTGGCAAAGCTCTTTCATCATCTTATTATTCAAATTAGAACCAATTTAAGTAATGATTTGTGTAGCACTCCAAAATTTTCTCATCTTTTTTTATGTTCTTGGCTTATGCTTCTTTGCATTTTCATATTCATGTTTGCGTAGCATTTGTTCTTGGCATGGGATCAAGGTATCATGGTTTGTTTCTTAAAGAAGAAGGTTGTGTTTCTTCAAGTTTAAGCAAGGTGTTCTATATGACTTTGTGTTATTCTCAACCCTAGAAATTCCTCATCATCAAATTTGTTTCAAGGAAACATCATTCCAACATCATATACGGTTCATCGTGGCTTAAGGTGCAAGAAATCATCAAGAGATTCAAAGTTGTTTTGAGATACTTGACCTATTTTGGGCAAATGGTGGATGCTATGATCAAATGAGCATAACTCCTTCAATTTTAAACATCTTGAGGTGGTTCTTTTTTTCTAATGAACTCTTCTCATCATCCCTAACAAGTTCTCTTTGCAAGAAAAGATCAAATTATGCTTAGAAGGTCATCAAAGGTGGGAAGACATTATAGGTCATTTTGAGTTTTGGAAGGTTTTCTTAGCCAGCTTCAAGAGGGCATAAATTAGTCAATTTTTATCATTTGGAGCCCATTCCTTGTCTAGAATAGACTTGAAGATGTCCTCTACAACTTTGATTCAACATAGAAGAGCTAAAACCCCATGGAAGGTCTTGGTTTTCATCAAAACATTATAGGTCATTTTTGGTCCTTAAAAATACTTGAAATTTTTCTAAGTGTTTTATGATCTTGCACTCTTTCATAGAGGTTACTTTGAAAGATCATATCTCTTAATTCAATCTGCCAAATCAATACTTTCTTTTCAAATTGAAAAGATTGCATCTCCCTCTATCCAATGCAAGAAGAATCATCTCATAAAGCTTCCTACATTGTGAGAACCATGGCTGCAAAAATTGGATTTCAAAGATGGATTTTCACTCCAAGTCAGATTTGAATTTGATTGAAATGGCTTCTAATCACCAAATTAATGCACGAATTTCACTTAAACATGTTTAACCAACTTGCCTGAAGTGATTAACACCTTGAAACACATGATTTGAGTGAGTTTTGACAGATTGCAAGTCACATTTTGCTCATGCTGCAGGTGTGCATGATTTCCATCCAAATTGCCTCACTCACCCTCCCTTTTGATTTAGAAAGTTCTACTATAAATAGAGAGTCATTTCCACCCATTTCCACAAGCTTTTTATAGCCAAAACCACTCTGCTAAGATCCCATTTGAACTCTTAAGCTTGAACTTCAAATTTCCATTTCCACACCTTAAACACTCAAATTCTCCACTCAGTTAGCTTCACCAACATTCAGTGAAGCTAACCAGATCAAGAACTTGAAGAATTGTGGCCTGATTCAATTCAAGATAAGGAACTCCATTTTTAGAGCTTCAAGGTTGAGCTTCAACAGGTATAATTCTCAACCATTTTTATCCAAATTTGTTGCTAAGATGTAGCCCTTGACATGCTGATGTTGTTTGTATAGTTAGTTTTTAGTTGTAGTTGAGTTTTGTTGTTGAATATTCAAATTCATGTTTGAATCTTGTTCTGGTTTTTTTCAAATCGAGTAAGTTGTGGTTTAAAGAAATTTGGCGCGATGATATGGTTGAGATCGTCTTGAAAAGACGCATCAAATGAAACCATTATGAGCTGCATTGGTTATGCTTTGAGAGATGCATAATTTTTTGTAAATCTATGGTTATTTCAAGTGGCTAGAGGTTGAAGATGATGATCTCACCTGAAGGTGAGAAAAACACTTAGAAGGGGGGTTGAATAAGAGTTTTAAGAAATATGGCTATAAAAACAACTTAAGATTTTTATCCTGGTTCGTTGAACTCAACTACTCCAGTCCACCTTATCAAAGATGATTTGCCTTTCTCTGCAAGGACTTAATCCACTATTGATCAACTTATTACAATAGAAAGCACTAAGAACAACTGTCTTAGTCTTCTCAAGAACTACTGACCACACCTTGGTCTTCTTAAGGAACTTCTTACAATTTAATGTAAACTAACAAGTGTTTGAATGCTTCTAATAAGCTGTATCACAACTGTGATGTTTACACTTAAGATTAAGTACAACAAAAACTATATGGTTTTATGAGAGAGATCTTGTGAGATTTTCTCTTTTATGAATCAAGCGTGTATTTCTTTCTGAGTGATCTAGCAATGAGCCAACGGTGAGTAGTGAATTAGCAACCTCAAAATGTTGAAGTAGTTCTCCTTTTATAGCTTTTTCAAATGCTTTGAGTGATGTGCAGCTGAATATAATATTTGATTGTATGACTTTTCATCACCAAAAGTATGGGCAGAGATATGCTTTTTGCAGAAAGGTATGGTTGTAGAAGCCTTGGGATTTGCGCCACGTCACTTCTTTGGACAAATTAGCCGTTGGTTACTTTGGAAGTAGCACCACGTCTAATCAAGTTTACAACTTCTTCAACAAGCTTCCTTCAAGATGAAGTCTTCATAATCTGCACTTCAGAACTTGTAGTAAGCTTAAAAGGTATGGAATGCTTTAAGATGATCAGAGCTTAAGATGAATGATAAGTTCAGAGTCTTGATAGATGATCAGATCTTTAATGTATCAGAGTCTCAATCTTGATTAGAGTCTTCATCAGATTATGCAGCAGTATGTGCTTTGAGCGTGAATATTAATGATAAGAGTCTGGTTATCAAAGCCTCTGAGTTTGTAGTGAAAAGAACTTCAGAGTCTGATAAGATCAGAGCTTAAGATTTTGTATACTTCTTTCATTAACACTTCAGATCATTCGGTAGCTTCTGCTTCAAATCCTTCTGGCAGCGCTTCAAAATCTTCTGATAGTCTTGCATCTGATGCTTCAGAGCTTTGCATAGTTTCTTTGTACTTATGTATTTTGCTTCTTTAATTTTATACCTGAAACAATAATACTTTGAAAAAATTTTAGAGTGTATGTTTTCTTACTACAAAATTCCATAAAAGTTATCATCAAAACATAGAGATATAAGAAACACCAATCTGTGTTCTAACATCACCATCCATCATACCACTTGTTATAATCTGGTGCTTTTGACTTTGTCTGGATCTGTGTGGATGAGCTGACTAGTGTCCATCGTGGATGTGCGCTCTATGATCCTTGGATCAGTCACGTCATTTAATGAAACGAAATCCAACGCGCTGTGTTTTTTCTGTATTATTTTCTTTTTCTAAATTGTTTTTAATTCCATTTTATTTTCAGAAATTCATAGAAAATTCATTTATAATCAGAAAAAAACCAAAATATTTTCTAAAATTCTCTTTTATTTTTCTCTTTCTGATTTATACTTTTGTGCATTTTCATTTTGAATTTTTGTATTTTTCATGATTTTTATTTTTTTTTGGCTAATTTTAATTGGTTTAAAAATACTTTTGAGCCATTTAAAATTATGGAATTTTTTTCGTATGATCCTATGATGGTTTTGAACCTATGATGATTTTCTTGGATTTTTGTTTTATGTTTTGAATATTTTCATGTATTTTTTATTTGTTTGCTTGATTTTAATTAGTTTAAAATTATTTTTGGGCATTTAAAAGTGATGGAGAAATTTTCATGTGATCCTATGATGGTCCTAGACCTATGGTGATATCCTTGAGTCTTCACTTATGCCTTGGTCTCCTCTTTCTCTCTTTTAGGTTTTTTCATTCTTTTTTTATTTGTTTTTATTTTGATTTTAATTGCTATTGATCCATTATGAGGTGATTTTCTGACTTCTCCTCATTCTATTTGGATCTTTGATGTTAGCTTTTGTGTGATCCCTCATTTGTGGATGTTGATGATGGTTGATTCACTTTGAAGTTTGACTTTGAATTTCAAACTTATGTGATCCCTCTCACATCTTCATGATTCGATGTCAACCTATTGATCATGTTATGTTGTTGCCCTACCTTGCTTCTTGGGTCATCTAATTTCATTTTGCTTTACTTCATGTTCGGTTTTGTTTCCTTGTGATCCATTTGACTGGTGGAGTTGGATTTCCTTACCCTTGTGTTTGTCTGCACATCTTGAATGTGGGTTGGAAATGAGATGCACCAATGATATGTTGACTTGAGGTGTTTGTCCATCTTGTTTAGGTTTGACCTTTTGTGTTTGGAGCTTAGTCTTAATTTGTTTATTCTTCTGTTTGCATATACATTTTGTTGTTCCTTGTAAATCTTTCTTCTTCTTCTCTCTCTCTCTCTCTCTCTCTCTCTCTCTCTCTCTTTGAGACTTCTTTTATCCTTGTTTTCATTTGTGATTGAATTGGATATTGTTTACTTGTGCTTGCTCACATGATCCCTTAGGATTCCTAGTCCCTCTGTTTAAAATGGGATTAGGAGAGACACTAGGCTTTCAATCATTTGCATGATAAAAATTAAGATAGTCCCTTTCATCTCAACTCTAGGTCCATCATTTATATGATAACATTAGGTAGACTTCACTTTCATCCTAACCTTAGGACCATTTTGTATGATAACATTAGGATTTTCAATTTCCCTTTAGTCTTTGCTTGTGTCTTCTCTTCTCATCTCAAACTTGCTTAAGACACTTAATAAAGAATGACAAACAGTGTACGCTACGAGCCTTAAGTACATGGGAAATGATGAGTGGGGGGTTTCTCCTTGTTTGTCTAGAGTGTTTAGTGTATGCCCTTTGGGCGATATGCGATGCATTCGCTCCTATGTCATAGTCTTTAGTGCAACGTGAGTCTCAAACTAACTCAATCCACTTCACTAAAACCAACAAACCAAATTCAAACCTTTTTATCCTTCAGAATTGTTCTTTAAATCATTTTCAGAAAAGAGTACGCTACTTTTCCGTTCTACCGGAAACAAGCATCGACCCTAACTGCTGGAATGGGAACTTAACGTTGCTCATAAAAAAAACACTTAACCAACTAGTGGTCTAGTTTCCCGAACTACGTTGACTCTGACTTTCCCATTGCATGAGGGAGTACGTAGGCATAGGGTGGTGATATCCTATTGAGTCTCTTCTTTTCTTTTTCCCTGGTTTAGCAGTAGTTTTAAGATAACTCACCCTTTGATTAGACAACAAGCATGGATCCCGTTGAGTACAAAGGACGTGAGGGGTGCTCATACCTTCCCCTTGCATAATCGACTCCCGAACCCAAGATTTGGTTGCGATGACCCTGTCTTTTCCCTTTCTTTTAGGTTTTCTTTGATCGTTTCCTTTCCCTCTCTTTGGGATAAATAACGTTTGGTGGCGACTCTTCTGTTTTTTTCTGTCGACTCTTTTTCACAATTGCGACAATTCGTTCTGGTATTCCATAACAGCAGATGATATCCTTCTTTATAAAACAAGAAACCACTTGCTTGGTGACATTGGTGAAAAAAGCTGCTTCTACCCATTTGGTGAAATAATCAATTGCTACCAAGATAAAGCGATGCCCATTGGAGGAAGTCGGCTCAATTTTCCCGACCATATTAATGCCCCACATAGCAAAGGGCCAAGGAGATGTCAATACATTCAGAGGGCTCGGTGGCACATGCATTTTATCATCATAAATCTAGAATTTATGGCATTTTCTGGCATATTTAAAGCATTGGACTCCATGGTCATCCAGTAATACCCTGCTCTCAATAGTTTTCTAAACATTGCATGCTCACCGACATGAGTACCAAAAGAACCTTCATAAACCTCTTCCATCAGCAAGCTTGCTTCATGTCATCTATACAACGCAGCAAAACCATGTCGAAGTTTATTTTGTATAGCACATCATCCTTGTTTAGATAAAAGTTGCCCGAAAGCCTCCTCAGAGTTTTCTTATCTTTACTTGATACCCCAGGCGGATACTCTTGAGTCTTGAGAAAATTTCTGATGTCAAAATACCAAGGCTTTCCATCCGACGCTTTTTCAATTGCAAATATGAAGGTCGGCCTGTCAAGGCGCATGATAGTGATTGTTGGAGCTTCATTCCAAAAAATTACTTTATACATTGATGCAAGCGTTGCCAAAGCATCCGCCATCTGATTTTTAGCTCTCGGTACATGATGAAACTCAAGTCTATCAAAGAATGGCATAAATCTTCTTGCATAGTTCTTATAAGGTGTCAGGTTGGCCTGATTAGTTTCCCACTCTCATTTGATTTGATTGACGACTAAGGTTGAATCACCACACACATCTAGATTCTTGATTCTCAAACCAATAACTTATTCTAAACCCATGATGCATGCTTCATATCCGGCTCATTATTTGTACAGGAAAACGTTAATCGAGCAGTGAACGGTATGTGGGAACCATGAGGAGTTGTAATAATTTCCCCAATTTCGCTGCTGTATGAATTAACAGCACCATCGAAAATCAATTTCCACTGAGACCCAATCTCAAGACCCTCGTCAGGCAAAGGCTCATCAAAGTTCTTCATCTTCAGAAACATGATATCTTCATCAGGAAACTCAAAACTCATTTGTCGATAATCCTCAATTGGTTGTTCGGTAAGATACTCTGACAAAACACTCCCTTTAATGGCCTTTTGGGAAACATATTGAATGTCGTACTCTGTAAGGACCATCTGCCATCTAGCAATTCTTCTAAAAAGCGCTTGTTTCTCAAACACGTATTTAATCGGATCCATCTTCGAAATCAACATGGTTGTATGGTTTAACATGTGTTTCCTTAAGCGTTTAGCTGCCCAAGAAAGTGTACAACATGTTTTCTCTAGCATTGAGTACCTTGACTCGCAATTAGTGAATTTTTTACTCAGATAGTAAATAGCATGTTCTTTCCTACCTGTCTCGTCATGTTGACCAAGCACACAACCCATCAAACTCTCTAGAACCGTTAAATACATAATCAAAGGTCTTCCAGCAACTTGAGGCATTAATATCGGAGGCTCCTGCAAATACTCTTTTATTTTTTCGAAAGCCTTTTGACAATTCTCATTCCAGACAACTGCCTGATCTTTTCTAAGCAATTTGAAAATAGGCTCACAATTGGTTGTAAGGTGGGAAATGAACCTTGCAATGTAGTTCAATCTCCCAAGGAAACCACGAACCTCCTTCTCTGTTCTTGGTTCAGGCATCTCTTGAATTGCTTTTATCTTTGCAGGATCCATCTCAATTCCTCTTTCACTGACAATGAAACCCAACAACTTCCCCGATCTCACCCTGAAGGTGCATTTGTTAGAATTCAACCTCAACTTGAACTTCCTTAACCTTCCAAACAATTTCAAAAGATTGACCAAATGTTCTTCCTCCATTTGTGAATTTGCAATCATATCATCAACATATACTTCGATCTCATGATGAATCATATCATGAAAGAGAGTCACCATTGCCCGCTGATAAGTTGCTCCTGCATTTTTCAATCCAAAAGGCATAACTTTGTAGCAAAAAGTCCCCCATGGTGTGATAAAAGTATTTTTCTCCATGTCCTTTGGGGCCATTTTGATTTGGTTATACCTAGAGAAGCCATCCATGAAGGAGAACATGGAATATTGAGCAGTGTTATCAACTAACACATCAATGTGGGGGAGCGGCAAATCGTCTTTCAGGCTCGCTCTATTCAAATCTCGATAATCGAAGCACATCCCAACCTTTCCATCCTTCTTAGGTACATGAACAATATTAGTGACCCACAGAGGGCAATTAGTAATAGCAAGAAAACCAGCATTCAATGGCTTTTGGACTTCCTCTTTGATCTTGACTGCCATATCTGGTCTGATCCTTCTCAACTTCTATTTCACGTGCGGACATTCTTCTTGAAGAGGTAGATGGTGTACCACTATATCAGTATCCAACCCTGACATATCTTGATAAGACCAATCGAAGACATCTCTATACTCACAGAGCATCTCAACCAACCTTCTTTTGACATCATCTTCCAATGCAACCCCTATTCTGACTTCCTTTTTCTCATCTTTGGTACCCAGATTGATGACTTCAATATCCTCATGATGAGGAATAATAACCATTTCCTCTTGCTTTAGAAGCCTGGCCAGTTCCTCAGGTAAGTCACAATCTTCATCAACCTCTTCTTCAGCTTGATAAATGGGATTATAAAAGTCATACCAAGCCATAGTCGAATCAGGATCGATGGTATCTGAAATGGGAAACCTGCATGATTAATATTTTATGCTGATTATGATATCCAAACAAACACAAAACACATTGCTATTTTTCTGTTTAATGTAAAAACAAGAAGGAAAAACAGTGATCAAAATATTTGAATGCAAAGGGGATGTCTTTTATTTATGATAACGTTAAAATGTTAAAATAAGGCCCTACAAAATAAGTCACTACGCCTTGGGCAAAATGTAGGACCAGTCATAATCAAAAACAAAAGTGGAAATGACTCTTCTGATGTGACGTGGATGATTTCCTCCACAGTCTAGTTGCATAGCTTCTGTCCAGGGACACACTGACGAATCCAAGCATCCATATCACAGTCACTATCTCCTTCGTCATCGCCATCAACATTTATCCGGTCGAATATAACCCCACCGCTGGTAAACCGAATTGGTTCTTTGTACTTTAGAGGATCTTGTGAAGAAGAAGAAGGACTATACCCCAAACTGAACTTGTCATGCTTAGCAGGAACATCCAGCACCTGGCCGCACTTCTGGGAAGACCCGGATTCCACTATAGCACGAGCTTCTTTAAATGACGACATCGAGACCTCTGAGCCCTTAGCTTTTACGGGAGGCTTCTCCTGAATTTGCACAGTTTCAAAAGCTTGGCAAAGTGTCTTGTGGATTTCACCATCCACTTCCACATACTTAAAAGATGATAGCTGACTCACCATGATGTCTTCCTCTCCACAGACACTTACCATTTTCCCCTTCATCATATACTTCAATTTCTGATGCAATGCTAAAGTGATTGCCCCGACAACGTGTATTTAAGGTCGGCCAAGCAGACAACTGTATGCTGGCTGGATATCCATGATATAAAATGTTGCGTCAAAAATTTCTGGCCCCACCTGTATTGGCATAGTGATCTCCCTAAGCATTGATCTCTTAGAACCATCAAAAGCTCTCATCACTAAGTCACATGGCGTGCATATCAACCCTTGAGTGTCCAGTTTCATCAGCACTTTCTTTGGCAGAACATTAAGGGATGATCCTGTATCTACCAGGACATGAGACAAAAGAGACCCTATGCACTCCATAGATATATGTAAACCAATTAAAATTAACCAAATAATCCAAAAATACATGGAAAATAGCAAAATCAGAAATAAAAATCAGAGAAAATCACCATAGGTCAGAAACCAACATAGGATCATATGATATTTTTCTCATAATTTAAAATGCCTAAAAACAATTTTAAACTAATTAAAATTGGATCAAATAAATTAAAATTCAAGAAAAATAGCAAACTGAAAAATAAAAATGCACAAAAATAAAAATCAAAAAGAGAAAAATAAAAGGAAATTTTAGAAAATATTTTGGTATTTTTCTGATTAAAAATGAATTTTCTATGAATTTTTGAAAATAAAATGAATTTAAAAACAAAATAGAAAAATAAAATAAAATAGAAAAAACAAGACGCGTTTGATCTCACTCCATTAAATGATGTGGCTAATCCAAAGCCCAGAAAGCGCGCATCCACGGTGGATCTGAGTCAACCTCATCATTTCCAATCAACAAAGGTCAAACACACAAGATCAGAACAGCGGCATGATGGACAGTGAGACACCATCTTCAACCTCCAGCCACTTGAGATTTTCAGAGAATTGCAGAAATACGAAGATCCATCAAACCATAACCATTGGAGCTCATAGTGGTTTCATCTAATGCGTCTTTTCAAGACGTTCACAACCATATCATCGCACCATATTTCTTTAAACCATAACTCACTCGATTTGAAAAAAAACTAGAAGAAAAAGCAAACACATATTTGAAAATTAAACATCAATACTCAACCAAAACAAAAATCTAACAATCCTAATAGCATCAGCACACCAAGGACTACATCTTAGCAACAAATTTGAGTCAAAATGGTTGAGAATTGTACCTGTTGAAGTTCAACTTCAAAGCTCTAAAAATGGAATCCTCAAGCTTGATTCAGGCCATGATTCTTCAAGTTCTTGAGCTGGTTAGCCTCACTGAATGTTGGTGAAGCTAACTGAATGGAGAATTTGAGTGATTAAGGTGTGGAAATGAAAACATGAAGCTCAAGCTTAAGAGTTCAAATGGGACCTTAGCAGGGTGATTCGGGCTATCAAATCTTGGGAAAACGAGTGGAATGAGTCCCTTATTTATAGAAGAAGCTTTCTAAATGCTGAGGGAGGGTGAATGATGCAAAATTAAGCAAATTCGTGCACACCTGCATCATGAGCAAAGTGTGACTTGAAACTTATTAAAACTCACTCAAAACTTGTGTTTCAATGCTCTAATCAACCTAGGCAAGTTTTTTAATCATGTTTAGACTGAATTCATGGATTAATTTGATGATTAGAAGCCAATTCAAACAAATTTAATTCTGACTTGAAGTGAAATTTCAGCTTTGAAATTCAAATTTTTCCACCATGGTTCTCACAATGTAGGAGGCTTTATGATGTGGTTCTTCTTGCATTGGATAAAGGATGATACAATCTTTGCAATGTGAAAAGAAAGTATTAATTTGGAAATCTGAGTTGAGAGATATGATTCTTCAAAGTAGCTTGCATGAAAAGGTTCAAAATTGCAAGATACTTAGAAAATTTTCAAGTCTTTTTAGGGACCAAAAATGACCTATAATGTTTTGATAAAAACCAAGGACTTCCATAGGTTTCTTGCACTTCCACCTTGAATCAAAGTTGTAGAGGACATCTTCAAATTCATCTTAGACAAATAATGGGATCCAAATGATGAAAATTGACCAAGTTATGACCTTTTGAAGTTGACTAGAAAATTCTTCCAAACTTCAAAATGACCTATAATGTCTTCAAACCTTTGATGACTTTCCAAGCATAATTGGATCTTCCCTTGCAAAGAGAACTTATTAGGTATGATGAGAATAGTTCATTAGAAAAAGAACCACCTCAAGATGTTGAAAAATGGAGGATTTATTCCCATTTGATCATAGCAATCACAATTTGCTAAATTAGGTCAAACACCTTGAACCAAACTTGAATCTCTTGATTATTTCTTGCCAACCAAGACATGGTGAACCACATATGATCTTGAAATGTCGTTTCCTTGAATCAAACTTGATGATGAGGGACCTTTGGGACCTAAAGTCAAGAAGAAACCTTGCTTGAGGTTGAAGAAACAAGACCCTTTTTCTTGAGAAACAAGCCATGATACCTTGATCCCTTGTCTAGAGCAATGCTATAAAAAAATGAATATGAAAATGTAATAAAACATAAGCCAAGACACAAGAAGATAGATGGGAAAATTTTGGGGTGCTACAATTACTTTCCTTTCTAACTTATTACCACTATTATCAATAGCATGTGTATAGCCATCGACTACAATATCACATAGATCAACATCATGGCCAAGAAAGAAACTCTCAATTCTATGTTTCCAATAATCAAACATTTCTCCATCAAAGACTGGGGCTTTGGAACTATAGTGATCTCTGTCATTATTAACAACGGGTGCAACTGGTGGAGGGACTCTTACCATAGTGTTTCACAAATTGGATCTTTATTTGACATGGTGAAGTGTTTGATAAGCAATAAATATCAGAACCTGAGCTCATATGCCAATTGAAGGTGAATAGAAACATAAGAAGGGGGTTAGAATTGGGTTTTTAAAAATGAAATATTTATCTTCCAAACATAACAATGAGAAAACAAAGAATAAAAATAATGAAATAATTATTTTTATCCTGGTTCGCTGTTGATAAAGCTACCTCTAGTCCACCCGCCAAGGTGATTTTTCCTTATCAATAAGGACTTAATCCACTAAAACCAAACTTGATTACAACCACAAATAATAGTTGTCAATGTCTTCTTGAGTAATTCTGACTAAACCCTAAACACTCAAGGAGATACAATCACAAGAGTGTAATACAAAGTGTATTTACAAGATGCTTCAAAAATCAGATTACACAAGTTAAATAAAAGGAATTTCACACTATTATTCTATGAAGAATTTGAATAAAAGTTTTGTGTGTATGATTTTCTCTTTCTCTAGAAAATATTCATTGTATGCAAAGTTCGCGTAAAAATAATCTTATTAAAGGTGGAAACTTTCCGTTCTTCCAAGTCTCCTTTATATAGGCATGAAAAGATCCGTTGGAGGGTAGAATAGAAAATTATAATTGCAATTGTATCCTTGTATAACGTTATGTGAAAATGAGAGACACAAAGGTACAATAGTATAATACTTTTCCAACAAAATCAGTGTAATGGAAATAATATTTGATTTTGTACTATGTATGATTTCCCACGTAAAAACGTTTTGATATTATCTTCAAATGATCAGAGACTTCTAATGGATAGATGATCAGGTATGCATAGAAAAAGATATCAAAGCATGTATGAGAGAGTCTTCAAAAACATGGTCTGAAAAATCTTGATCCAGTTCATTAGAACCTGGTCTTCAGAGTCTGGTGACAAAGTTCATCAAAGTTTTTTAGCGCAAGACATCAGAGCTTGAATACGTCAAAGGCTTCACTTGTTAGAGTCACAAAGCTTTGGATGAATAATGCTTAGAAGCTTTAAATAGAACAGTTTAGAGCGTGGTCATCTTGTAAACATACTTCTAAGATTTAGAGTGCACTTGGTTCAAAGTCTGATGACATTGCACATCACTTTTTCAGATTTAGAACTTTAGTCTAGTATCTACACACTTGACAAAACCATTAGGGTAAAAAATTGTTCTATATAATGTATTATTATCATTAAAATATAAAGTAAGATGCAGAACCAAATCTTGTTCTTACAACTTTGGGCTACCAACTATGATTCAGGCATCTAAGAACGTTTACAACCAAGTCCTCATTTTGAAAAACTTTTCAAACGGTTCTCATGTGATTAACTATGTGGATAAAGAGCTTTTGTATGTCATCAATATTTTCTTAAGGCTTCATCCTAAAGAGTCCATATTCATTAGTCAATGTGTTCATTTTTGCCCTCTTTACCTTGGTAGTACCTTCAAGAGTAACTCGTAGGGTGTCCCACATTTATTTTGCACTCTCGCAGTGTGAAACACGTAAAAAAATCATCAATACCGAGAATGGCAGCGGTGCTAGTTTTAAATTTAAGATTACATTGCATTTTTTCTCTTTTCTCTTTGTTCCAATTATCTTCCTTTTGATTCATCACAACATCATTGAGTTCATGTCTAGAAATAAATGGAAATTTTTCACAACCTTCTACATTTCAAAATCCACCCCATTCCATGTAGATTCTCATTTCTCTTTCCACAAAGAATTATCCAGTGTTTTAAAGGATGAGGGTTTGTTAAGTGAATCATTTGAACAAGTGAATCCATACACAATATATGGGGGTGAATTATGAAGTGTAGAAATCATGTCTAATTTTAAAAATATTTTTACTTTGAAATGAATTTATGTTAGTCAAGAGATAAAGCATCGGTAAATAAAAAGATGGAATTAGGGAGTAGAAAAAACAAATCATCATAAATAAATAAATAAGATATGGATAGAAAGAATGCACCATAATTTATACACGCTCGACCAACTATTGGACAAGTGACTTAAAGCACAATAGAGGTGGGGTGAATTGTGGTAATTAAAAATTGTGATTAATTTAGTTGCTTTCTTAATTACACTTGAAATTGTGTTAGGAATTTCTTAATGATAGAGAAAATAGCAGCAGAAATAAAAAACACTAAAAATAAAAAGCAAAAATTAAATAGGATAAGAGTTAGAGAGACTGCACCCGAGATTTATCCTGGTTCGGCCAAACGTTGGACTACTCCTGTCCCTAAGATATCTTCTTGAGGTTTTGACTATAGACTTGGAGATTTTAAAGGTAATGCCCACAAACCTTAATACAATTTGAGCTTGAGATTTTACAAACGTATCCTCAACCAAATATTGCTTTTACCTAAGCTAAGATAACAAACCATTTAGATTTTTTCCAAGCATATCTCAATAACCAAAAATAACTTCTTCCAACAATGTTTCAAAGAAAAAGCACCAAGGCAACTTAAAACATCAACGCAACTTAAGTGAAAGAAAATTATTTCTAGAGAGAGAAAGAGAGAAAATAGAGAGATAAATTCCAAAGAAAATGTAAAACTTTAGAAAAATGTTATGAAATGAAGAAGAGGCAACCCTCCTTTATATAAGATAAGGAAAATCCAAAAAAGGAAAAGACCAATGGGAGAAATTGAATTCCCAATCGACTGGCTTAAGGTCTAATCGATTGGATGACCAAATTTAATTGATTTCCTCTGCCCTATATGGAAACTTTTAACAGAGAGACATTACATGTCATTAAAATGTTGTCTTAATTATTTGGTAAATCATTTAGGTCTTCTCCAATAGATTGGATTAATACCTTAATCTATTGGCTAGTTCAAAAAAAGATTTCAATCAATTGGCTTAAGTCCCCAATCGATTGGGTAATTTAAAAAACCTTTCAAAAGAGAGTAGATAATTTATTAATCATTTAGCTCGACCTTGAAAACATTTTTAAGATATTAAAACAATTGAAAAGAGATTTTGTATTGTGCGTGTGTGCGTGCGTGTGTGTGTGTGTGTGTTTGTGTGTGTGTGTGTGTGTGTGTGAGACTGTATGTTTGTGTGTGTGTGTGTGTGTGTGTGTCGGTGTACGCGCGCACACGCACATTCATGTGTGTTTTTCCTTAGTACTTAGGAGTTACTTCCTTACTTTTACAAAACTTTTGTCACTCAAATAAACATAACCTGGCGAGCTTTCACACTTTCTTTCATAACTCTGAGTCTTCTAAGATTCTTTGTCAAATACTTTGATCATACACGCACTTCAATGAAATATTGAGTCTCTTTTCTTGATGGTGTTTGAGATGGTTTTCCAGTTGGGTCACCATCATCAGAGAATTGAAAGCTATTTCCACCGACTTTAATAATAATTAACCTTGTCATCCTCAAAACTTCAAAAATAATCTTTTGCAGGATTATCAATTTTGTACCTATAAACACATAGATTCACATTTTCCCCTTTTTTGATGATGAAAATGAATATCTTGGGGAGGTGATAAAAGGAAACAAATAGGTATATAATTGGAGTGGTTAAAATCCCCCTCACACGAGTAGAGTGTATACTCTACTCCCTCTAAGAGTATAATTCTTCCTCTTTGGCATAATAAAAAAGGTGAAAAGGCATAGCACATATAACATATATTTGGTTGGGTAAAAGGAGCGAGTTACCCGGTAAAGAGATGAAAAAGCATATTCCAGAGTGAGACACAAAGAAGTAGCACATGAGATTATGCTTCTCTTTATGGATGGTAGCATCAAGATTTAAGATTAAATGATAGGTTAGCTTTGGAGGACTTTGTCTTAATTCTTTCTCGATCAAAACTTAAAAATTCTTCAAGTCTCTCTAAATTGAGAATTAATTCTAGAATCTACTTCTTTCTTGATCAGATTCCTTTCAAGAGATAATAATTTTTCTTAGGAAATCTTTTAGACAACCTCTTTTCATCCTCCTTGGGCCTTAGAAAAATATTGGTCTCTAGGCATAGTGTATTTAGAACCCCTTTGCTCTAAAAGGACTTAAAACTCAACTATAGGTTAGTAGAAAATAAATTTAATTGACTAAGCATATAATAAATCACATACTAGAGAATCAATCATAGTTTTCTGATTTTTCAATCTCTTTTAAGTGTACTACCTCTAAATCTCAAGGTAACTTGAGACACTTCCCCTTTCTAGGAAACAACAAGTCGTCGTTGATTTTTCTTCTATACGAATCGTTTGATAAAGATTTGGTCCAACTGTAGGAGTGATAAATCCATTATAAATTTATCATCTTAACCTTCTAATAGGTTCCATGATCACAGTCATTGAATGATACCATTAACACATTGATCATATCCATTGAAAAATACCATTAACGTCTTGATAAAAAGACCTCAAGATTGACAAACACCATTAGGTTACCACTTCTTTGTATACACCAAAGATATTGCCGAAGCTCTCCCATCTTGCTAAGGGACTGTTGAGATGTAATTCCCTTAGAAATATCTCCTTTAACAATTTGAATGGGATGGTCCTTATTAGACATTGATTCTATAAATTTACTTCTTGAACTTGAGTCTCTCCATTTAGGACTTCCTCTTGTCTTTTATATTTTACTTTCCCTTAGCATTCGTCTTCTAAGGATGTCTTTCAAGGATACATGCACAAATAACAATCTCTATTTCTACTTACTAGGGGTTAGTTCATAAAAAGTAGTATGTATGGGTTCTTCTATAGTCATGATCATTTTGAAAGGAAGTTAAAAAGATTTTATATTAAGGCTTTTAAAGACTATGCATACAGTAGAATTGAACATACTCCATTACCTTTATTACACAACTTACTTAATACTAAGTAACTTGTGCAATAAAGCTTTAATCAATTAGAATAACTAAAGGGTAAGATTATGGATCTTTAAAAAAATCAAAGATTCAATGATTTTGTCTTGTTGTTATTATGAGAAAATATTTATTCCCTCGTATGAATGGAACAATCGAACATATTTATTTCTTCAGTTTTGTGACTTGAGGAACAATTCTTGGTATCATCATTTGCATCACAATTTTACTTTTCTACCTTTGGTACCCAAATATTTATAGGTCCTTTGATGTTAGTGGAATACATATTTTGGGTAGGCGTCTTTCTCTTTCTACATTCATAATACTCTTTATAAAAGTATGAAGAGGATGTCCTTTTTTGCTCTCATGACTTTTCTTAATAAAATAGGACATGACAATATCACCTTCTTTGTTACAATAGTTTCATTTTAAGAAGAGGTAGTACAATAGTTTCATTATATTATTGTTCAGGTTCATAACTAAGACCATCCTTATTGTAAGGCGCTTTTTGGTTTCCTAAAAAAGTATTCAAGTTATCTCTTTCTTTAGTGAATTTTTCAAGCATGTTTTGAAGATCATCAATTTTATCTTTTAAAATGTTACATTGATCACACTTGGTATATTTATCTAAGACTTCGTGAGAGGAGGAAGTGTTTTGAATTAGATAATCTTATCTCTCTCTAAGACTTTCTACTTCTTTCAATAGGTTTATATTTTTCAATTCACAAGAAAAGATGATAACTTTGGAGTTAGCAACAATTTATTCTAAATTACTTGTTTCTTTTGTAAGCTTCTTACAAATGTGAAATAAATCTTGATAAGAAAACTGATAGGATACCTCATCATCTTGATGATTTGCCATGAGACAAATATCTGAGGATTCCATATCATCGTTATCTCATGATATGTATTTTATATTTCCATCTCTCTTTGATATTTCTTGAACTTTCTTTGATTTTGGTTTATTCTCATGTTTCAATGGTAGTTTTGTCTTTTTGCCCTTTCTCTCCATATTGATGACGTATAGGAATAGACGAGGAACTTTATTCACTTTTTTTAGAGCCTTGAATTTTGTTTTGTGTGCTTTAGGAATTCCTTGATTTTTGAAAACATGAATTGCATGAACTTCATGTTTTCATTACTTTTACTTTGACACTCTTTATCTTCTAGCTCCATATCTTTAATGCTTTAGCTTGTCCATGGTGGCTCTATCGTAGTACAGAGTCGAAGCAAAACTTCTCGGAGTCAGTGCCTCAAATCTGGCCTTGTGAGCTAGTCCTCTAAATACAACAGTCGTAACGTCGATGTCAGCCATACTCGGAGGTTAGTCGGATAAAAACGGGAGAAAAGTAGAACGACTTTAAAATCCTGGAAAATTTAAAATCACATTCACTCAGATTAGATTTTTAAGAAGCAAAGGGTGATGAAAGAAATAAAAATAAAATAAAATAAATAGTAGAAAATAAGAAAATAGAAATTTATAGAAATTATAAGTTAAAAGGAAAACATAGTTTTAATAAATTTAGAAGGGAAAAACGGGAAAAATTGGGTTGCCTCCCAATCAGCGTTGTTTTTAACATCAAAAGCCTGACGATAGCTTGGCTGCAAGCTATTTGGGAAGCTCGAGCAATTTCATATTGCTCGCGTGGTGGCTGTGTTCGTTTTGATTATAATGCTTCAAACGTTGTCCGTTTACTATAAACGGTGCGTTGATTTGATTTCTGATTTCAACAGCTCCACTCTTAAGGACTTTGGTGACCTCAAAAGGTCCAGACCATCTAGATTTTAATTTTCCAGGGAAAAGTTTTAATCTTGAGTTGAATAGGAGCACGATGTCTCACACACTGAATTGTTTCCGGATCGAACGTTTATCATGCCATTTATTGGTTCTTTCTTTGTAGATACGGGCATTCTTGTATGCGTCCAATCTGAGCTCTTCCAATTCATGAAGGTTCAAGATTCGTTTCTCTCCTGCCGCAGTGTAGTTGAAGTTCAGCGTCTTAATAGCCCAGAAGGCTTTATGCTCTAATTCTACCAGCAGGTGACATGATTTTCCGTAAACTAGTTTAAATGGTGTGGTACCTATTGGTGTCTTAAAGGCGGTCCTATAAGCCCATAAAGCTTCGTTCACCTTTGATGACCAATCTTTCCTGGAGGTTGCGACAGTCTTTTCCAAAATTTGCTTTATTTCTCTGTTCGAAACCTCTACTTATCCACTTGTTTGTGGATGATACGGTGTAGCTACGCAGTGTTTGACTCCATATTTGGAGAGGAGTTTGTCAAAGATTCGCGATATGAAGTGCGAACCACCGTCACTAATGACGAGTCTGGGCATACTGAATCTACAAAAGATTGTGTTTCTAAAGAGTTTGACGACTACTCGCGTGTCATTTGTTGGAGCGGCAACGGCCTCTATCCATTTAGATACATAATTGACAGTGACGAGTATATATTTGTTTCCAAAAGAAGACGGGAAAGGTCCCATGAAGTCTATTCCCCAGACGTCAAAGATTTCTACTTCTAAAATTCCTTTCTGAGGCATTTCATCGCGTCATGAGATATTGCCAGTGCGTTGGCACCGGTCGCATTTTAGTACAGCGATATGGACATCCTTCCAGAGACTGGGCAAAAATAGGCCAGATTATAGAATTTTAGCGCACGTCTTTGAAGTACTAGCATGACCACCATAAGGTGCTGAATGACATTGGGAAATGATGTCTTCTATTTCTTCCTCTGGGACACAGCGACGGTATAAGTTGTCAGCGCCTCGTTTGAAGAGTAGAGGTTCGTCCCAATAGTAATGCTTTAAGTCGTGGAAGAATTTCTTCTTTTGTTGATAAGTTGGTCTGGTGGAAGCACGCCTGCGGCCAAGTAATTAACGATGTCGGCAAACCACGGCAAAATGGCTTCGGCATAGACAGCTTCCACGGCTTTCTCTAGTTCTGGTTCTTCCGAGGTTGAGTTGGACATATCGCTTTCCAATTTGGCTATTAGACGTTCGTAAGGAAAATCGTCATTGATAGGCACTGATTCTTGTTTAATGCCCTCTATATGGGATAAGTGATCTGCAACTACGTTCTCGGTCCCTTTCTTATCTTTAATTTCTAAATCGAACTCTTGTAATAATAGGATCCATCTCAATAATCTTGGTTTGGCGTCCTTTTTGCTTATTAGGTACCTAATGGCAGCGTGATATGTGTATATGATTATTTTGGCTCCTACCAAGTAGGAACGGAATTTGTCAAGTGCAAACACAACTGCTAGAAGTTCCTTTTCCGTTGCGGCGTAGTTCATTTGGGCAGGGTCTAAAGTTCTACTGGCATAGTAGATAGCGTGAAGCTTCTTGTCTTTCCTTTATCCTAGAACTGCGCCTACAGCATAATCACTCGCATCGCACATGATTTCGAATGGTAGTCGCCAATTTGGGGGTTGTATGATTGGTGCGGTGATAAGCGCTGTCTTTAGAGTTTCGAATGCTTATAAGCATTCTTTGTCGAAGATGAACTCGGCATCTTTCATTAATAAACCTGTAAGAGGTTTTGTGATTTTCGAGAAATCTTTTATGAATCTTCGGTAGAATCCAGCGTGTCCTAAGAAGCTTCGTATTTCTCGTACGGTTTTTGGAGGTTGAAGATCCTTTATGATCTCTATTTTAGCTTTGTCAACTTCAATCCCTTTTTCAGATATGATGTGTCCTAAAACATCGGACCATGAAATGGCATTTCTCCCAATTAAGGACAAGGTTCACTTTAGCGCATCTTTTTAGTACCATTTCTAAATTTGACAGGCAGCTTTCAAAGCTTTGTCCGCATACAGAGAAGTCATCCATGAACACTTCCATGATGTCATCTATGAAATCCGCAAAGATTGCCATCATGCATCTTTGGAAGGTTGCTGGAGCATTACATAGTCCGAACGGAATTCGGCGATAAGCAAAAGTACCATAAGGACAGGTGAATGTTGTCTTTTCTTGGTCATTGGGGTGAATAGGAAGTTGAAAGAATCCCGAATAACCATCTAAGTAGCAGAAGTACGAATATTTCGCTAGTCTTTCCAACATCTGGTCTATGAAAGGTAAAGGGAAGTGATCTTTCCGAGTCGCCTTATTGGGTTTTCTGTAATCGATACACATCCTGTTTCCGGTCACAACTCTTTAGGTTATTGATTCACCTTTCGCATTCTTTACTACAGTAACACCTCCTTTCTTTGGTACTACGTGTACGGGGATGACCCATTGGCTGTCGGAGATCGGGTATATGATTCCTGCGTCTAGTAACTTTTTCACCTCATCTTTGACTACAGTGCTTAGGATCGGGTTTATCCTTCTCTGATGTTCTCTTGAAGTTTTGCAGTCTTCCTCTAGCATGATACGGTGCATACAGATGGAAGGACTTATGCATTTTAGATCGCTTATATTATAGCCTAGCGCAATTGGGTATTTCCTTAGGACTTCTAGTAATTGTTCAGTTTCGGTCTATCCTAAATTTGTGTTGACTATTACTGGTCTTTTGAATTATGTATCTAAGAATCCATACCTGAGGGTTTTAGGTAGTTCTTTAAGTTCTAAAGCTGGGTTTTACGGACCTGGCATGTGATTTGGAGTTAGTGCTAAGATCTCGCTTAACTTTCATCTTTGTATGGTGCACGCCAGTTGTCGTCTTCATGAATAGCAGGGATTTGGATCTTCATGATTTCAGAATATGTAATTTCTTCCTTCTCTAATTCTCGTATGCATTCGTCAATGACATCTACTATATAGCATGTGTCATCTATAGTTGGTGCCTTCAAGAACTTAGTAAGGATGAACTCTATCTTTTCTTCTCCTACTTCGAATGTTAGGCTTCCTTTCTTTACGTCTATGATAGCTCCGGCTGTCGCTAGGAATGGTCTTCCTAGGATAATTGGGGTAATAGAGTCCTCTTTGATGTCCATGATTATGAAGTCGGTTGGGATATAGAATTGGCCTATGCGTACTGGATCGTTTTCCAGCACACCGACGGGATATTTGACTGATCGATCAGCCAATTGCACGGACATTTTTGTTGGTCTTAGTTCTCCCATATTCAGCTTTTTGCATATAGATAAAGGCATGACACTTATACTAGCTCCTAGATCACATTGAGCTTTGTATATAACGAACTTTCCTATGACGCAAGGTATGGAGAAACTACCTGGGTCTTTTAGTTTAGGAGGCATGTTGTTTTGAATGATTGCGCTACATTCGGCAGTAAGTGTAACTGTTTCGTTATCCTATATTTTCCTTTTATTAGACAAGATTTCTTTAAGAAACTTAGCGTATGACAGCATTTGAGTTATCGCTTCTGTGAACAGAATAGAGATATTTAGTTGTTTCAGAAGTTCAACAAATTTCTTAAATTGTCCTGAAGTTTTGGAGTTTATTAATCTTTGAGGATAAGGGATAGGTGGTTTATATGGCGCTGGAGGCACATATGAGTTTTCATCTTTGGCGGCCTTTTGCTCGTCACATTCCTTCTTTTCTGTTTCAGACTCCTTTTCTGTTGGTTTATCAGATTTCTGATGCATGACTAAATCTTCATTCCTAGGATCTGTTGGGCCTTCCAATTCTTTTCCACTTCTTAATATAACAGCGTTTGTGTGACCTTTCGGATTAGGTTTTGGCTGGCCTGGAAATGTCCCAGCTGGTGCGGCTGCAGAGGCTTGTTGCTGAGCCACTTGTGATATCTGTGTTTCGAGCATTTTATTGTGGGTGGCTAAAGCGTCTACTTTTCTGGTCAGCTGTTTAATTTGCTCGCTAGTGTGTATGTTTTGATTTAGGAATTCTTTATTCATTTGAGCTTGAGTAGCTATGAATTTTTCCATCATCGCTTCGAGGTTTGATTTCCTAGGGGCAGTCTGGGTAGCAGCGGTTGGTTTCTAATATCCTGGCGGAGCAGCGGGTGCTTGCAAGGCATTATCGTTCTTGTAGGAAAAGTTTAGGTGGTTCCTCCATCTTGGGTTGTAAGTATTTGCGTAAGGATTTCCTTGAGCGTAGTTAACTTAGTCAGGTGGGATTCCTGCCAGGGTGCATTATGAGTAGCGATTCCACATAACTCGCAGTTTGGAGTTACAACAGCTACGGTTGCAGTTGGGGTAACGGTCAAACTGTCGATTTTCTGCGCTAGAGCATCTACCTTAGCGTTGAACTTTTCAAGACTGCTGATCTCGTACATCCCACCTTTCGTTGCGGGTTTCTCTGGTGGAGTTCTTTCACCTCCCCACTGGTAGTGGTTCTGAGACATGTTTTCGATAAGTTGATAGGCTTCATCGTATGGCTTATCCATAAGTGCACCGCCTGCGGCGGCGTCTACCGTTAATCTGGTGTTATATAGAAGCCCATTGTAGAAAGTATGGATCGTCACCCAGTCTTTTAAACCATGGTGAGGACATGCTCTCATCATATCCTTGAATCTTTCCCACGCTTCATAGAGAGATTCAGTATCTTTTTGTCGAAATCCGTTGATTTGAGCTCTAAGCATAGCAGTTTTGCTTGGCGGAAAGTATCTCGCTAAGAAAACGTTCTTCAACTGTTCCCACGTCGTAACGGAGTTGGATGGTAAGGATTGTAACCATGTCCAAGCTTTATCTCTAAGAGAGAAAGGAAAGAGACGAAGTCTTATTGCGTCTGGAGTTACTCCATTTGCCTTCACTGTGTCTGCGTATTGCACAAACTTCGTTAAGTGTTCTTTCGGATCCTCAGTTGCATTTCCTAAGAACTGATTTTGTTGTACAGCTGACAGCAATGACGGTTTCAGTTCGAAATCGTTCCGATTGATAGCTGGGGCAACAATGCTACTTCGAGGTTCCAACTGAGAGGGTGTAGCGTAGTCCTTCAGCGGTTTGTTCTGAGGTCCGTCAGCCATCTTTGATTCTTCAACAGGAGGTTGAGCTAGAAGATCAGGAATATTGTGTTTTCGTTGATATTCGAGGATGCGCCTTATTAAATGTAAGAAGCGCTCTAGTTCGGCGATTGTAGATTGTAAGATGTCGCCTTGTGAGCGAGTACTTGGCATACAATCGAAGAACGAGTAGAGGGAGAGAGAATAGTTAACCTAGTCTATACTATGTAACAAAGGATTACACTATTGACTAAACGGGTCCCCGGCAACGCCAAAAACTTGAACGTGACTTTCTATGTCTAACTGAACTAACTGCAAGTGCACAGTCTATCGCGTAGTAATAATAGATATCGATCCCACAGGGACTCGTAATCAAGCTAGTATTTTCGGGTGTTACTGTGTTTAGCTAGGTTGGTAATGTTTTAGGGGAATAAAAGCAAAATAAGTGCGTAAACTATAAGGGAACTAAAGCGTTACTTAAGGTATAAATGCTTGAATCGGTATGCAATATGTTGGTTCTTCAAGGATTCGAAAAGTTACCGGTGTTTTTGTGTTTTCAAAAATAGTTTAAGAAGAAAATGACGGTTTAAAGACCTTTGTCTCACTATGGTTGTTGACGCTAGTCGCAACTCTAATGCAGAACGTATGTTGTCGCTATCCCGTTCGCGGTTAAAATTACTTTTTGAAAACCATTAAGCTCTAATCCTTTTTAAAGCGTCGTCGCTGTTTTTAAAATGAATGCTTAGTTTTTACTATCTGGACTTAACCTCAGTTGTTGCTTGTTGGTTCGTACCTTTATGAATTTTCCACTGTCGTGGCAAAACTGCTTTTAAATAAGTTCTCGTTGTCGCGACAAACATTTATTTTAGAAAAATCGATTTAAAAACTGAAGCCATAAATAAGTTTTGAAAAGGAAAGTATACACCGGTTAATTATCAAATCCCATCTGATTACTTATTACATACCGATTACTTAAATTTAGCCGGACATGGAATGTAAATTAAGAACACGTAAATAATGGCAGAAAATATAAATGTACATTATAAATGGAAAATAGAAATCAATTAACGATTAAAATAAGAACCTGTAAATAATTCGACTGGCTTTTGGGAAATCCTCCAAAATGACGGCAGGATTTAGTCTCTATGCCAATTACTCGTACAGAATAGAATTGGAAAAGTAAAACAACAATTGCAAGGAAAGAAAGAAAAAGGAAACAATAAAATGATAAGAAATTGGGAAACTAAAAATTGCTCTGAAAGTAAATTGGCAGCACTTCGTCTCTTCAATGCAGCTCCTTTTTCTGGTATCAGCTCCCTCCTTTTATAGAAGGAATTTCCAACGGTAAATTTCCTCAGGAAGTGGGATTGATCTCAGAAATTATAGGAGTTAGTGGTCCACTCCTTTTTGGCATTTGCAAGCACTTCACAGTACGTGCAGCATTTCTGCATTTTTATTCCATGACGGTCGTCATAGACCTGTGACGGTTGTAACATGTATGACAGTCGTCACACCCTTGTGACGGTCGTCACATCAGCAGAACTCATTTTTGCTGTTTTTGGCCTGTTTTTCATCTGGTTTTCATCTGTAATTGCTTGTTTTCTTCATCTTGCTCCATTTGAGTATGGACTTTGAATACCTGCAAAATACTGGACAAATAATGTGGAAATATCCGAAATCAGAGTGAAAACGGTCACTAATTAGTAAAAAAGTACGTCATTATATATATATACGATTTCACGTTATCAATAGTGAAGTGCAAATGAATAATTAAACACTGGAGGCATGAGATTGTCATTACATAAAGGCCTTAAAAAAGGCCAAGAATTAAATAATAGCAAAACAACATTACAAACAAAGGTCATGAGGACATTAGAAAGGAAGCTTCGACTTCAACTGGGCAAATTTATCCATATGATGCTTGAGGCAAGCCTCACACAAAGATTCGTCAAGCCTAGATGTTGCAAGTTCTCTTTTGAATCTCTGAGCTGCATCAATAAGGTTTATGGCACTCTTTAGCTCTTTGGCCATTTCAGTGTCGTCGAAATTTTGTAACTCAAGGTTGTGTTGTTCAGCGTTGGAAATTTTGGTTTGTAGCCCCTTGAGTTGTTGCTTCCAGACCTCGATGTCCTTCTGGTTGAAGATTATTTCTTCTTTTCTTCGCTTTTGAGTAGCCTCCAGATTTTCAACTTTGACCTCTGATTCTTGTGCACCACACCAAGTTGTGCTCTCATGAGCTGCTATATCTATGATGGTCTTCCAGATGGATTGGAGCAGTTTTATCTCTGCAGACATTTCATTCACCACGACAGTCAAGTCAATCAGAAAACCAAAAATTTCTGGGTTAAGAGTTGTAAGATCAAGTTTCTGAAGGTTGTCCTTCAGAAAGAGACGTGCAGTTGGGTCTGAGGCCAAGATTTTGTGGACGTCTCCCATGAATAATTTCTTTTTGATGGTCTGGAGATTTAGGCTGACAAAGTCATCTGACGTTGGATGACCAGAAGAAGTCGAAGAACCATACTTCTGCCCAAGGATCAATTTTGTATATTCCCGAGGGTTCGACCACTTGAGTGTCGCCCGTGGATCTTCAGGAGTTAGAATGGGAGCCGAAGTTTTCTCAACAACAGGCGAAGACGTTTGGTAAAGTTCAATCCATTCTTGGTGTTCTTCCTCTTCTTCTTCTTCCTCCTTTTCTTCTTCATCTTCGTCTTTTGCTTCTTCCTCTTCCTCTCTTTCTTCTTCTTCTTCATCTTCCACTGCCCCACCTTCGTTATTGGTTGATTGATTATTATCTTGGTCATTAGATGGATCAGGGTATAGTGCATTTGTTCCCTCGTGAACAACTTGACCAAGATTATCATTAAGTGGTTGATCTTGAGGACCACTTTCCTTTTTAACAATCAATTCTTCAGTATCCATGGCTTTGGCTTGATTGAGAGGTGGTGGACTTGAAGCTTCATCATCCCCAGGAGTGGAACCATCAGCCTGAGCCTGTTGGGTAGTGGTTTGAACAGGGGGAGGTATGTTTTTTGTAGCAGGAGGAATAGGTTGATTAACCTCACTCAAACCAGAGCCAATATTAGAAGAGGGATGATAAGTTGGCTCACCTTGGCTATTGAGGAGTGTGGTGGCGAAACTGTCGGAAGCTTGTTGAGGGTTGGGGATAACTGTATCAGCCTAACAACACAAGTGAAGAAAATGAGACCAAGAAATTTGGATGAAAGATGTAGATGTAATGAAAAGATGGTGTGCATACCTGAGCAAGGGCAGCATCAGGACTTGAATTGCCACTCTCATGGTTGCCAAGAGTTGTTCTCGAGGCCACTATGGAAGGTTGTTTTTCGACACCACTTGTAGTGGGTGTCTTTTCAAGAATTTTGGCCACCTTCAAGGGAGGTGGGCCAGCAGGCCTAGATGCTGTCATAGGTTTTCTTCTCTTTTTGGTGAGAATTTCCTCAGAAGATTCATCAGCATTTGAAACAACGACAACTAGAACGTCCTTTTTGCCTTTCTTGGAAGGTGTTGGAGGTTTTCGACCAGTCTAAGAAGAGAAAAAAAAGTACAAATGTAAGAAAAGAGTCACATAATGAGAACATAGGCAAGGGATGTGAAATATACCTGTTTGCCTTTTGGTTCCTTGCCACTTTGTGAAGCAGCAACTCTAGTTGAGGAGGTTCTCCTAGACACAGCTGGAAGATAGAAAATTATTACAAGTTAATAATTGAATGGTTAGTTACAAAACTATAAACTTAGGGCTTCAAACCTTCATATATGTCAGATTCGACACGAACATCCTGAATTCTTCTATGAATGTGTTCTTTGAAACTGTCTATGTATGCTTAGTCAGAACCACTCGTCGGGCTTTTGGCTGAGACTGCTGTCGAAAGAGTTTTAGATGTCCACCACAAACAAACCAATCTGGAAATGGAGGGGCAAGTGCCACTCCAAAATCAGCGTTAGGCAATTGAGGGAACTTTGGAGGAAAAAGGTCAAAAGCTACCTCATAACGTTTCCCGCGAGGAAAGTTTGAAGGGATCTTTAGTTGATCCAATTTTTGCAGAAATTTTCTCTTTAAAGTGACAGCAGCCTCATGAATGGTTCGACCAATATCATCTGGTCGATAGACAGTTTTAAAGTATTTTTGGAAATCCTGGATTTCTTGGATATGAGTGAACTTACTCTTCTTTGTCTTGTCCTGCATATCAAGAAAAGCTTGGTCAAGTAGTGAAGAAAATGTAGCCACATCAAGAAAATGTTCATTATAGTTCTTCGACCACCAGTGGTGGAATGAGGGAGTGCATAAGAAAGAAGGCTCAAAAAACACAGGAGAGAGGACTCCTTTCCTATCACTCTGTTCTTCGAATGTGGTGGCAACCCCTTCTTCGTCGAAGATGGCAGTGTGTAGGATGACTTGGCCATTCTTTTCATATAAGCATTGGGGAAAGCTCTGGGCCAACCCAAACTGTCGAGAAACGAGGTTTGGTTGGTAGGCAGTCAGTGCTGTCATACCTCTCCCCAAGTTTAACCTGTTGACAATGAATTGGGGAATTAAAAAGGCTTTCCAAATAGCAACAGACTCATTATCCAGCTTTTTTTAGGGATTAGGAAATGGTCTTTTGAACCACACAGGGCCATATCTTTGTTCAGCAAAGGGTGCCATGCTTGGAGTGAAATCATAGCGTTTGGCAAACATCATAATGTAACTAATGAAGGCCCCTTTAAGCGTTTCACCTTCATCGTTAGGAGTAAGCTTGACCAAACGGGTCCCTTCAATGCTCCTTCCTCTGATCTAAGAAGAGGCCTCATCAACTATCCCTTTTCTGGGAATGCTAGCTTCAAAGGTTGCATTAAGCCACAGTTGAAGTAGCCAAAGAGGACCACTCAAGTGTACAGAACTTTGAGCCTCCATGTGTTTTAGTCGAGAAGCTCCTTCACTAATGGATTCATAGAGGTTCGCCAAAATGAGTTCACTTAAGCATACCCCTCTATTGTTGTGGAGTTGGTTAACAAGGGGCAAGTACTTATTGGCTACTTGCAAAGATTTAGTGTAGAAAACGTATCTCGACAGCCATACAGTGAGAAACGCAATGTGTTCTTCGTCAGATACATCTTCATGGTCTTGGTCGAAGTGGTGTTTGATGAAGAGGGTGTAGGTGAGTTTAGAGCTTGAGATGTTTATGGTATCTTCAGCATCCACGTCAGGATTATAAGGGATGCCATATAGGCGAAGCCCTGTGATGGAAGCCAGGTCGAAGAGTGTTGGGGTAACCATTGCACATGGCAAATGGAAGGTATAGTGAGTCCTATCCCAGAAGTACATAGACGCTGCCAGCAGGTTCAAGCAATATGGGATGTTAGTCTTCGACAGCATAAGAAGATCATAGATACCTATAGATTTCCAGTGTTCATCCTTAACATTTTCCAATTTCTCCATCCAACGGTCAAAGTTCTTTATGGGATTGATAGCTCTTACTAGCCTAGTACCATCAGTGAGATAACTAAGGTTGATCTTAGGCAATGAGAGTTCTTCAGAAGCAGTTTTTCCAGGGAAACTTTTTTGCCCTAACGGCCTTGACTTCCGGTAGGAAGGAAGAAACTCACTCAGTTTTTCATCAGAAATTCCAACATTAGCCAGAGGACCAAATAATGCATATGGTTTATCAGAAACAATCAAAGGAATAATTACCTGAGATTTATAGATGTGTCGTGCTTCCTCAATGATAGGTTCTGGCATGCAGTGGTGTTTATCCACTATTTGGGGGCCAGAAACATTTGTGAATGGTGGAATAGACTGCTTGAATTGAATGAATTTACCCTTTTGGGTTTTCTTCTCGTGAAGATTTTCTTGGGAGGATGCCATTGTTAAAAGAAATGAAAGGAAATGGTGCTTTCTAGGTTTCGTGAAGAAAACTGTAGAAAGAGAGACAAGGTGCTTAAGATTCTGAGAGTGTGAAAAGTTCATAAAATGGTGAAAAAGAGTATTTATAGGCGTTTGGGAATCCTAAAGGCCTTGAATCCACCGTTGAAGTTGATCAGGTAGTGGGACGCGCGTCTTTCTCTTGGGGAATGATGAGTGTTAGCAGTTATGGTCAGACTGCAAAACATATGTCTTCAAGAAAAAGGTGATGATGAATACGGCTGAAAAGACGTTTAAGGATTTGTCATGATGGCGTGACATCATAAGCGTGGGTTAAAGAAATTGAACAATTTAGCCGCTAAATGAGTAGCGGGTCGTTCAGTTAAGGCCATGCAATTTCATAGTCATATGTGTCGAAATGGTTATAAAAAAAGACCTTCCTACCAAGTTTGACGAAATGACATTTCTTGGGGGCAATTTGTTGGCTCTCATTTTCGACGCCAGCAAAATCAGAGTCATCTCAAGTCAAAATATTATTTTTAACCATAAGAAGGCTTCGACCCAATTTTAGTGAAGCCTGAGTCGAGGAGAGGTTGTGAAAACCTCTGGAAAAAATTGCTAAGTGTTGGAAAGTCCTTCGACCGAGAGAATGCTGAAAGAAGCACGATGCAGTTACCACTAAGGCTGGAGGGAAATTCCTAATATTTGAATTTCAAAAGAGCAGTTGGCGAACGGGGAAACGGTGGAAGTCAAGAAAAGGCGCTAAAAGACACGTTTTGAAGCAACAACTGTCACTTAGTAGTTATTTTCTAGCATTATAAATAGGGGTTATTTCCATAGAATAAGGGGGTTCATCTGTCTTGTACAAGTTACTCCAAATTACTCAAAGTACCCGCGTGTAGAGAAATGAGTTCGAGAGAATGTACATGATGGAAAACCATTTTTTTATCTATTCAATTTACGTATCCTTATTGTTAGAACACAGATTGGTTCTTAATAATATCTATATGTTTTGATGATAACTATTATGAAATTTTGTAATTAAGATTATATACTCTAAAATTTGCTTGAGAGTTTTTACTGCAGATAGTAAAGGAATTAACACTCCAGAAGCAAATCAGAATTGAACATAAGAAATTAGCTAGACTCTGAAGCGCCAGATGCATCCATTAGAAGATTCTGATTGCTGCCAACAGAAGATCTTGAGCGTAGCCTCCAGAAGATTCTGAAGCAGAAGCTCCAGAAGGATCTGAAGCAGAAGCTCCAGAAGAATATGAAGCAAGTTAGAAGCATCTGAACTAAAGAAGAATTATGTATGAAGAGTTTTTCAAAGCATAGTTTCTACAGAAGATTCTGAAAGTACTAAAGCTGCCAGTACTGAAGATCTGTCTCAAATATGCTCTGATCTTAAACACGCTAAAAGCACACCTGCTGCAGAAGACTCTGATTCAGCAAAACTCTGATCATCATCAGAAGGCTCTGATCTATTTAGACTCTGATGAACTTGCTGAAAACTGAAGAAGAATTATTCAAAGTTTATATCCGTTGGAATGATCCAAACGACTCTTTCCTTATTTATGCTAGACACAAGAACACAGACAAAAAGGATTTATCTGTGCTTTCTTCTTCTAGGAAAGGTCACTTGATGTGAAGACAAAAAAGGCTCAGACCTTTTGGACACTCTTCTCAACGTGAAGCTCACCTTGGATCAGCTGCCTATAAAAACAAGACTTCACCAATTTCTTCAGTTGACGTATTATTCAAAAGAAATCAACATTCAAGCTCTCATACTATTCATATTCTTTCTAAGAATTAATTTCTTTGTTCTTAATAGTTAAGTGTAAAATCGCAGTTGTGATAAAGCTTTATAGAAGCAATCTTAAACACTTGTATTTGTATTACATTTGATTGTAAACCTTAAGAAGATCCAGTTAGGATCAGTAGTTCTTGAGAAGACTTTGGACAGTTGTTCTAAGTGTTAACTATTGTAATCAGTTGATTTAATAGTGGATTAAGTCCTTGACTGAGAAAGGCAAATCACTCTAGGAAGGGTGGACTGGAGTAGTTGAGTTCAACGAACCAGGATAAAAATACTTGAGTTTTTATTTCTAAGTTTTAATCTTTCATACTTATTCAACCCCCCCCCCCCCTTCTAAGTATTTTCTCACCTTCAGTTGGCATCAGAGCTCCGGTTCTGTGTGTGCTACCACTTAACAGTGACAATAATGATCCAGAGAGAAATACTTTGATATATATTTGGTTGTTACTATGGCTGATAATACAATGTCTAACATTAACAACAAATATGAAGAAAGGGACAGAATCAGCACCAAACCCCCTATGTTTGATGGGGAGAAATTTGATTATTAGAAAGATAGGATTGAAAGTTTTTTCCTTGGATATGATGCTGATTTATGGGGTCTGATCATAGATGGATATGTTCATCCCACTGATGGGAATGGTAAGAAGATAGACAGAAAATCTATGACAGATGCTCAGAAGAAAGAATTTAGAAATCATCACAAGGCCAGAACAATATTGTTGAATGCAATATCTCACACTGAGTATGAAAAAATTACAAACAGGGAAACTGCATTTAACATGTTTGAATCCTTAAAGATGACTCATGAGAGAAACTCTCAAGTCAAGGAAACAAAGGCTCTGGCTCTGATCCAGAAGTATGAAGCCTTCAAGATGGAAGACTCTGAATCTGTTGAAGCTATGTTCTCCAGATTTCAAATACTTACAGCTGGACTAAAGGTTCTGGATAAAGGATACTCTACTGCTGATCATGTGAAAAAGATCATCAGAAGCTTACCCACCAGATGGAGACCTATGGTGACAACGCTGAAGATGGCTAAAGATCTGAACAAGATCTCCTTGGAGGAACTGATCAGTTCACTAAGAAGTCATGAAATTGAACTTGAGGAAGATGAACCTCAAAAGAAAGGTAAATCTGTTGCTTTAAAATCTAATAAATCTGCTAAAGCATTGCAGGTAATAGAGGAAAGCTCTGAAGAATCCTCATCTGAAGATGAAGATGAACTGTCTATGTTGTCCAGAAGAATAAACAAACTCTGGAAGCATAAAGGAAAGAAGTTCAGAAACTTCAGAAAGCCTGACCAAAGAAAAGAATCTTCTGGACATAGAAGATCTGGCAAAAAGGAGGTTGTCTGTTATGAATGTAAAGAACCTGGACATTACAAAAATGAATGTCCAAAGGTGCTGAAAGTAAAGCCTAAAAGAAAATTTGATAAGAAGAAAAAGGTTCTGATGGCCACCTGGGATGACTCAGATACATCTGGATCTGAATCTGAGTCAGAAGAAGAATGTGCCAATGTAGCTTTGATGGCAGACATAGAAGATCAGGAGGAAGGAACTTCAGGATCTGAATTTGACTCTGAATCTGACTCTGACGCTGAAGAGGTAATGGCTAAACTCACTAAAGAAGAACTTATCAAAGTGTTATCAGAAGTTCTGAAAAGCTATAACAATATTAAGCTCAAATACAAGAAGCGTCAAAGCAATCTTGTATCTGAGAATAATATTCTCAAATCAGAAGTAGCTGAGCTAAATGAAAAAAACTTAAAATTCAAAAATGATTCTGAATTAGCTCAACAAAACTCTGATTCTGAAACTGAATCTGAACGCAAAAATATTTTGGAAAAATATGATTATAGCTTTCAGAAGTTTCTTGCTAAAAGCATAGACAGAAGCAAAATGTCTTCTATGATCTATGGAGTTAGCAGAAATAACAGAAAAGGAATTGGATTTGAATCCTCCTCTGGAAAGGATTTAAATCCAAAACCTGTTGATAAAATTATCATCAAGAAAACTCCTTTATATTCACACTTTAAATTTGGTCACTTGAATGATATTGAACAAACACGCCCTGAAAAGAATATTCATGTGTTTAAATCTAAGGCTAGTCAGAATAAACCTTATGTTGAAAAACAGAAGTTTAGACAAACCTTCAGAACAACTAACCCTAAAGGACCCAAGAAGATCTGGGTACCTAAAAGTAAAATAATTCCTGTTGCAGATGTTCTTAGCAGTAAGGTCAGGACGCTAATCATGGTACCTGGACTCTGGATGCTCACGACACATGACAGGAGAAAGGTCTATGTTCCAAAGCCTGGAGCTTAGATCTGGAGGTGATATGAAATTTGGAGGGAACCAGAAGGGCAAGATCATTGGATCTGCACCATTGGAAATGGTAAACTTCCCTCTATTACTAATGTTTTACTTGTTGAAGGGTTAAAGCATAACTTATTGTCCATAAGTCAATTAAGTGACAATGGTTATGATATTACCTTTAATCAAAAATGTTGTAAAGCTATTAGTCAAAAGGATGGCTCTATCCTATTTAGTGGTAAGAGGAAAAACAACATTTATAAAATAAATCTTTCAGAACTTAAAGTTCAGAATGTTAAATGCCTCTTGTCTGTAAGACCTCTTCTGGAAAAGACTCCATATGAACTGTGGAAGAACAGAAAGCCCAACATTTCATATTTTCATCATTTTGGATGTATTTGTTATATGTTAAATACTAAAGAAAATCTGAACAAGTTTGATTCCAAAGCACAGAAGTGTTTCATGCTTGGATATTCTGAACGCTCTAAAGGCTACAGAGTATACAACACTGAGATACAGATTGTGGAAGAATCTAATGTTAGATTTGATGATAAGCCTGGAAATAAAAAGCCAAAGCAGTCTGAAAACTCTGCAGATAGAGAAGTAGTCTTTACAGACTCTGAAGTTCCAGAGGCAGACAAAGCTCAAGTGAAGGAACTAGAAGCAACGCCAGATGCTATTCCTTTAACTTCTCAGATGAACAATCTAAACATTTCTGAAGAATCAACTGTTAGAGGATCATCATCCAGAATTAAAGCTCCTCATCCAGAGAATGTCATTATTGGAAAGAAGGATGATCCCATCAGAACAAGATCCTTTCTAAGATCATCTGAAGCATCATTATTTGGACTGGTGTCAGAAATTGAACCATCTTCTGTAGATGAAGCTCTGCAAGACAATGATTGGATTATTGTCATGCAAGAAGAGTTAAATCAATTCACCAGAAATGATGTATGGGATTTAGTTCAAAGACCACAAGGATTCAATATAATTGGAACAAAATGGGTCTTCAGAAATAAGCTAAATGAGAAAGGAGAAGTTGAAATAAATAAGGAAAGGCTTGTTGCTCAAGGGTATAGTCAACAAGAAGGTATTGATTACATTGAAACTTATGCTCCAGTGGCAAGGTTAGAATCTATACACCTTCTTATTTCATTTGCTGCACAAAATAACATCACTCTGTATCAGATGGATGTTAAAAGTGCCTTCCTAAATGGTATTATAGAAGAAGAAGTTTATGTCCACCAACCTCCTGGTTTTGAGAATTAAAAATTTCCAGATCATGTTTTTAAATTAAAGAAATCTCTGTATGGTTTAAAACAAGCTCCCAGAGCTTGGTATGAGAGATTGAGCAATTTTCTTCTGGAGAAAATTTCATCAGAGGCAAAGTGGACACAACACTCTTTTGTAAATCAATTAAGAAAGATCTTCTAATTTGTCAAATTTATGTGGATGATATAATATTTGGATCTACCAATACTATGCTGGGAAAGGAGTTTGCTAAATGTATGCAGGCAAAATTTGAAATGAGCATGATGGGAGAACTGAGATTCTTTCTAGGAATCCAAGTCAATCAAACTCCAGAGTGCACTTACATACATCAGACCAAATATGTTAAAGAACTTCTGAAGAAATTTAACATGACTGATAGTAAGCTGGCAAAGATTCCCATGCATCCAACTAGCTCACTTGGCAAGGAAGAGGTAAGTAAGAAAGTAGATCAGAAGCTCTACAGAGGTATGATAGGATCTCTTCTTTACTTAACTGCTTCTAGACCTGACATATTGTTCAGTGTATGCTTATGTGCTAGATTCCAATCAGATCCTAGAGAATGACACTTGACAGCTGTCAAGAGGATTCTAAGGTATCTGAAAGGTACTTCTAATATGGGTTTGTGTTACAGAAAATCTGATGATTTCAAATTAGTTGGATTCTGTGATGCTGACTATGCTGGAGACAGAGTGGAAAGGAAAAGTACTTCTGGAAGTTGTCAATTTCTAGGAAGAAATCTAATCTCTTGGTACAACAAGAAGCAACCCACAATTACACTTTCAACCACAGAGGACGAATATATTGCAGCTGCTGGATGTAGCACGCATATGCTCTGGATGAAAAGTCAGCTAGAAGATTATCAAATATTTGAAAGTATCATTTCTATCTTCTGTGATAATACTTCTGCTATATGTTTGTCTAAGAACCCCATTTTACACTCTAAGGCAAAACATATAGAAATTAAGCATCATTTCATCAAAGACTATGTTCAGAAGGGAATCATAAATTTAGCCTTTGTTGATACAGATCATCAATGGGCAGATATTTTCACAAAACCCCTTGTTGAAGATAGATTCAAATTTATTCTGAAAAATATTGGTATGGATTTTTGTCCAGAATGATATTTGTCAGAAGCAAATTTTTACAGATGCAAAAATGCCTAATGCTCTGAAGTATTTCTTCTGATTGCTTATTTATTTTCTTTAATTATTTTTGTGAAACTCTGAACTAACAATCCTTGGAGGATCTGAACGTTGGTTAACGTTTCATTTCTCAAGAGAATTCAGAAAACATGCAAGCAAACACGTGTCACTCCAAATCTGCAAAGGTGGCGTGTACACTACTGAAGAGACATTTGAGGTGAAGTTTGAATAGTGAAAATCTTGATTTTCCCCCCAAATTGTCAGAAGCAATAAATGCTTGAAATGATTTTATTCTTTTTCATTAAATGCTTTGTTCAAACGTGCTTTATCTGACTGTTTGTATGCCTATGTGTTTTAGTATAAATACATCTCTTCTCTTCACATTCACACTTTTCACATCTCAAACATTTTATGCATTTCTGTCTTCTCTTCTCTCTTCATAAAAACCCTTATCCTAAGCGTTTGACAAATCCATCTTCAATGGCAACTTCATCATCAACTGCTGCATAATTTCAATCTACAATGGCTGCAGTTACCTCTGCTAATATGGGCGTAACTCCTTACACACCACCAAAAAGAACATTGCTAACCCTATTGAAAAACTGGAGGTTCTATGTGAATCAATGGTGGAATTTGATTCACTTGCTGAGAATGGGTTTGAATTTCGCTCCATTATAGGTGCTCAAGCATGGGTGAAATATTTTGATAGACTTTTTGGACCAGTTTACCCCCTTCTTGTGAAAGAATTTTGGATCCATGCTTCTGTATATCCCAAGTTTATTTTATCTTCTGTTATGGGCAAAGAGATAATTATAACAGAAGATCTGATTAGAAAACTCATTGGCTATGAGGAAACAGATGGAGTATCACACTTGCCAGCTGGGCGTGTTGATATGGATGAAGTATATGAGGAAGTGACGACTGCTGGACAAGCTTCTAATAAGTTCAAAGATCTGAAGCCTGACTACAAGATTTGGGCTAAGATTTTCATGGGATGCATTCATCACAGAAAGTCAACAAACTCTCCAGACTATATCAATAATGAACAGCTCTACTTTATGTATTGCCTCAGTCAGAGCACCAAGGTAGATCTTCCATATATTCTCTTTATGCATCTTTGGAATCATATAAATGCCTCTAGAGAATATGTGAAAGAAAAAGGTCAGAAGATCAGAACCTGGATTCCTTTTGGAAGGTTAATCTCAGATCTTCTAACTGAGAATGGACTTGTAACTGCTCTGTACGCTGCTGGAGTCACAGAGGAATTGGAATTTATTTTGGGAAAGCCTCTGAATGCCAAAATTCTTCAGAGACTTAAAATAGTGGAAGAACTCACAACAGCTCCCAAGAAGCTGAACATTTCTAAACTGAGTCAGAAGAGAACTCCTGTAGATGATTACCCTCTGTTCTATGCTGAAGAACCAAGGGAAATTGTTGTAAGATATATTGATGAGTGCAAGGCAGAAGGAAAGCCTATTCCTGCAGATATTATAAAGAGAGCAAGACAACCATTTCCTGTTGTAGAAGAAGAAGAACCACCAAGAAAGAGGACTCAACCAGAAGCAGAAGTTGCACCTGTTCAGAAGAAGCCCAAGATTGCTGAGAAGCCACATAAGCTACTAAAGAGGAAAGAATCTGGAGACACTCCTTCTGTACCAGCTAAACGCATCAAAATCAAAGGTACTAAAACTTTTGTATCTTCTGCAAATCCTATTGTTATAAATGATTCAAATGTTAAGTCTATTCCAAAACCACCCTCTACACAAAATAAATCTGTTACTGCTCCACCTCATGTTTCTACTCCATCTCCATAAAAATCTTCTAATCCGATTTCTATATCACCTGTACAACAACCCTCTGTACCACAACCAACAACAACAAAACAAAAAATTCAGACTCCACAACCAGAGGTTCCAACCAAACCATTTGTACCACAAAAACAACCATCAGAAAAACAACCCACAGAACAACAACAAACAACAAAACCATCTGCACAACAAAATCTATCTGAACAACAAAAGCAACCACAAGAAAAACAACCAGAAAAACAATCTGAACCCCTACAAGAAAAGGACTCTACACATCAACAACAACAAAAATCATTTGAACCTCAAATACAACAACAAAAGACACAACCACAATCACAAAATCCACCATCCAGCACATCTACACCCACTGCATCTGTTCCAGTTTCATCTGAACCAATAAAAATTTCATCTGATCCACCCACCTCAGAACCCCCATCAAAACCCTCTGAAAATCCTTCAGAATCAACCAATCCTTCTGAAACCAACATCCCTGAGACAGAAGTTCTTGATGTTACACCTCTGAAAACTGTTTTTCAAGTGTCTTCTACTTCTTGCACACTAACCACTTCATCAAACTCCTCAGAATTTGACATACACCCAGATTTTCTGATATCCCCTTCTCACAGAGATTCTGAGGTAAACCAACCAGAACCCCCTGTATCATCTAAAGTTCCTATTCCAGATCCTACTCCCACACCTAGTCCATCATCTGAAATCCTCATTCCAAATCCCAACCCAACATCTAACCCAAGAACATCTATCTCTTGTGCACAATTCTCATCTCTTTTTCACAATCTTGCCTATGGTTTTAAACTCAAAGATTCCTATGACAGAGTTGAACCATCTGACCCTATCACTCCCTTGAAACCCAAACTTACTATCACCCTACCATTTGTGCTTCTCACCTATATTCAATCCATGTCAGATGTAGGTTCATTAGCAACAATATCATATTCTGCTAAATCTGCAAAAGCTGTTACTTCAGCTATACCTGTTTCATCTGATAAACCTGCTACTTCTGATGAACCTGCAAAATCTGCCTTCCAACCTTACTCAAATAAACCCTTTGATGTGGTTTCCTATCACACCAAAGCAAAACCAAATCTGTTAAATGCTTTAAACAGATCCAAACCTGACAAATCCCCTGAAATTCCTTTCATACCATACTACCCTCCTCCTCTTATTTCCATTCAGAAATCCATCTTTCCACCTACTCCCCAACCAAAACCAATAACATTGGAGACTCTGTTACATCCCAAACCTAGACTTAATGTTGATCATTTATTTCAATCTTTTTTGCAAGAAATACAGTTGTACTTAGGTACTGTACAGAGGAAGTGTTCAACAACAATGGATGCACAAGAATCTGATGTCATCTGGAATGGATTCATAAACAGATTCAACACTGTAGCATCAAATCTGAAGAACATATGTTCTGATGATGCAAAGCTCAGATTTGCTGAAGCTGCAAGAAGTCTGTTCTGGACTGTCAAGAGATCTGGACCTTTACTTCTTACAGATGCTCCTCCATCATCAGAAGAAACTACTGAATCTGCATCTGAAGACAATCCTTTGTCCATGACTCTGGTAGAACTTCCTTCTGGCTCTAATGCTCCAAGATCTACAGACCCTATGGAAATTGACTCTGCTCAAGCTCCAGAAAATGATCAACCTTCTTCATCTGAGATTAAGAAAGAACATCCAGATTTTGAGGATAAAATTGCTGCTCTGGAAGCTGGTCAATCATAAATCAAGTCTTGGATGGCCAAACAGGATAAAAAGTCGGAAGACATGACTGAGTGGATGTCAAAACAGGATCATAAGAATGAAACAATGGCTAAGTGGATGTCAAAGCAAGAACAGTCCTCCTCTGAGATCACGGATCTGTTGAAGATGCTTTTGTCAAAACACTCTTAGTTTTTCATTTTTTTCATTCTGATGTTTGCTTATGTATTTTTTGAATATCTTCTGATGTATGTACTCTTGCTCTGAACTGAATTGAATGAATGTTTCAAAGTTTTCTCCACATGATTTATCTTCTTTACTGTTTCCTTTTATTTGTCTTTTTAAAGTTTTTACTTTTTGCTTATGACAAAAAAGGGGGAGAAAATATAGATCTGAACTGTTTAATTAAACTTCACCAGAATGAAACTTCAGACATATCTATTCTATCTAACATTAAATCTGAGTATTTCAGAATATTTGATAAGTACACTCTGTAAAAGAAACTCTAAGACTCTCAGATCATTTGACAATTATCAAACTCTGACTCTGAAATTTGCAAGACACTCTGACTCTCAAATGTTAAAAGAACAATCAAGATCTAACTCTGAAAATTACTCAAGACAAAAGGGAAGTTTATATTCCTTATTTGTATTTAATTCAGGGGGAGATTCATCATCTCAGGGGGAGTTATAATTATCATATTTTCAATTAAACAAAATTTCTGATGTTTTTGTCATCATCAAAAAGGGGGAGATTGTTAGAACACAGATTGATTCTTAATAATATCTCTATGTTTTGATGATAACTATTATGAAATTTTGTAATTAAGAATTATATACTCTAAAATTTGCTTGAGAGTTTTTACTGCAGATAGTAAAGGAATTAACACTCCAGAAGCAAATCAGAATTGAACATAAGAAATTAGCTAGACTCTGAAGCGCCAGATGCATCCATTAGAAGATTCTGATTGCTGCCAACAGAAGATCCTGAGTGTAGCCTCCAGAAGATTCTGAAGCAGAAGCTCCAGAAGGATCTGAAGCAGAAGCTCCAGAAGAATCTGAAGCAAGTCAGAAGCATCTGAACCAAAGAAGAATTATGTATGAAGAGTTTTTCAAAGCATAGTTTCTACAGAAGATTCTGAAAGTACTAAAGCTTCCAGTACTAAAGATCTGTCTCAAATATGCTCTGATCTTAAACACGCTAAAAGCACACTTGCTGCAGAAGACTCTGATTCAGCAAAACTATGATCATCGTCAGAAGGCTCTGATCTATTTAGACTCTGATGAACTTGCTGAAAACTGAAGAAGAATTATTCAAAGTTTATATCCGTTGGAATGATCCAAACGACTCTTTCCTTATTTATGCTAGACATAAGAACACAGACAAAAAGGATTTATCTGTGCTTTCTTCTTCTAGGAAAGGTCACTTGATGTGAAGACAAAAAAGGCTCAGACCTTTTGGACACTCTTCTCAACGTGAAGCTCACTTTGGATCAGCTGCCTATAAAAACAAGACTTCACCAATTTCTTCAGTTGACGTATTATTCAAAAGAAATCAACATTCAAGCTCTCATACTATTCATATTATTTCTAAGAATTAATTTCTTTGTTCTTAATATTTAAGTGTAAAATCACAGTTGTGATAAAGCTTTATAGAAGCAATCTTAAACACTTGTATTTGTATTACATTTGATTGTAAACCTTAAGAAGATCCAGTTAGGATCAGTAGTTCTTGAGAAGACTTTGAACAGTTGTTCTAAGTGTTAACTATTATAATCAGTTGATTTAATAGTGGATTAAGTCCTTGACTGAGAAAGGCAAATCACTCTAGGAAGGGTGGACTGGAGTAGTTGAGTTCAACGAACCAGGATAAAAATACTTGAGTTTTTATTTTTAAGTTTTAATCTTTCATACTTATTCAACACCCCCCCCCCCTTCTAAGTATTTTCTCACCTTCACTTATCACTTATATGTGGTTGTTTATTTTACACTTTACCTTGCATGTTCTCCTTTAAACGTCACCTTTCATGTTTAAATGCCTTTTCCTGGACTTTGTCTTTCTTATTTACGTGTTCTTCCTTGAAACTTTATTTTTAATCTTTACTTTCAGTTGATTTTCTTCTGCACTTTATTTTAACTTGCTATTTAAAATTCTTTTTAATTGCTTTCGACTGTTACTTTCCTGCATTTTTCTAAAGATTTACCTTCACACTTACTTTCTTGCACTTTTATCAAATTCAAGCCTTTACATCATCGCCTTTATTTTCAAATTCTTTTACATCTTGCCTTTTACTTTCGACGCTTACACACTTACTTTCTTGCACTTTTATCAAATTCAAGCCTTTACATCGTCGCCTTTATTTTCAAAGTCTTTTACATCTTTCCTTTTACTTTCGACGCTTTAAGGATTGCGCTTTACATCATTGTCGTTATTTTCAAAGTCTTTTACGTTGTTGCCAATTTGTTTATAGTTGAACATGGAATTCCCTTAGAACATAGTCGAATGTGAAGTTCAATTTAGATTTTCTTTTAAACTTAGCACATGTCCTAGGATTTGTATGGTCGATCCTGTAAGTTACTCAATTTCACCCAAAGTTGATAGACCAGAGGTTGTTTACCAAATTTCACAGTAAGTAAGTCCATACAGATTCTCCATCCAGAAACTGTTCTCGTATGGATCAATTCATTCTTCTTGTTGATAATCACAGTCATGCCTCCCTTTTTAGGCATACATTGCATATGGCTCACCCACATACTATCAGAGATAGGCTAGATAATATCATTATCCAACCACTTGATGATCTCCTTCTTGATAACTTCTTTCATAATAGGATTCACCCTCCTTTGACTTTCAATACTATTCTTGGCATTATCTTCCAAGAAGATTCTATGCATACAAGTTGTGGGACGGATCTCTTTTATGTTAGAGATTTGCCAAGCAATAGCTTTCTTGTGCTTCTTTAACAATTTTAACAATTGATCCTTTTTATCTTCATCTAAATCTGTAGTGATTATTACATGTAACTTTTATCCTGCCTCCAAATAAGCATATTGTAAATTATCAAGCAGTTGCTTTAATTCTAGTTCAGGTGGAACTTCTATGGAAGGTAAATGTTGCTTTTGAGTCACAATTGTTGATTCCAATACTTCTAAAGGTTCTTCTACACATCGCTTCATAGGATCATTGATGATTCCTTCATGTGGTACTTCTTCTTTTTTTGATTTTCCTAGCTCTTGTTTCAACATGTTGCTGGTCTTGAGCAGATTTTTATGAATTATTCCTTCCCAGCTAGAAATCATGGAACAATCAGCTACATCCTCCTCTAGATACTGCAAGGCTTTGAGGACATTGAACACAACTTCTTGTCCATTAACTCTTATAGTGAGCTCTCCTCTTTCTACATCAATCAAGGTTCTACCCGTGGCTAGGAAAGGTCTTCCCAACAAAATAGGTGTTTCTTCATCTACATCAAATTCCATCATAATGAAATCAGCAGGGAAGACAAATTGTTCAACCCTAACCAATACATCTTTTATCTTTCCTTGAGGATAGCAAATACTTTTATCTGCCAACTAAAGAGTGATGGTTGTAGGCCTGACAACGTCTATCCCCAGGTTTTTGAAGACAGACAGAGGCATGAGATTAATTCTTTCCCCCAAATCACATAATTACTTTCCACAAAAAGTGTCTCCAATGATGCATGGAATGGTAAAACATCTAGGATCATTCAACTTAGGTGGTAGCTTTCCTTGCACCAGTTGACTACACTCTTGAGTGAGTGCAACCGTTACAAAATTCTCATACTTTCTTTCTTTTAGTGAGCACATCCTTAATAAACTTTGAGTAATTTGGAATTTGTTGAATGGCTTCAAACAATGGTATATTAATGTGAAGCTGCTTCAGAATCTCCATAAACTTTCTAAATTGTTGCTCCTCCTTGGCCTTCCTAATCCTTTGTGGGAAAGGCGGTGGAGGCATTTCCTGAACAACCTTCTGAGTCTTGTTGACTTCAGTCATGACTTCCCGTGGTTTTTATGAATGAGAAGTCATGTCAATAGTAGTTATATCATCATTCTTTTTCTAGTGTCTAGATAAAGACGGTTCCTCATAGGATTATTTTCTTGCTCCAAAACTTTCTTGTTCAGGCAGTTTTTCACTTACCTCTTTGTTTCTTGAAGCGGAACTTTCAACTTCTTTTCCACTTCTGAGCTTAATGACTTGACATGTTTCAACATTCTTCACTCTAGAAGGTGAAACTGGAGTTTCGATAATACTAGGTAGAGTTTCCATATTCCTGGAAATTAATCCATTATAGAAAGTCTCAAGTTGAATGCATATGGGAATTCCATGGTGAGGACATTGTGTAAGTAACTCCTTAAATCTTTCCCAAGCATCAAACAAGGATTCATCATCTCCTTGCCTAAATGAAGTAATCTCATTTGTCATCCTTGCATTCTTCGAAGGAGGAAAATATTTGGCCAGAAATTTCTCTGCCAAAGTATTCCATGTGGAAATGGAATTAGGTTCCAAATAATTCAACCAACTCTCGGCTCTATCCCTTAGAGAATATGAAAAAAAGCCTTAACCGAAAAGCATCATCAGTCACACCTGGAATCTTGAAATTGTCAGCAACATCCAAATATTATCTCACGTGCAAATGAGGATCTTCATTAGGAGAGCCTGAGTATTGACCAGTGGTTTGCAACATTTGAAACATCATGGGCTTGAATTCGAACTGAGCTACAATGATTTTTGGTCTTAAGATGTCAGTGCTCATAGCAGTAGGATCAAAAACAACATAACCCTGATGTTGCACGCCCTATCATTGGCAATGCCAATGATGTCAATTTCATTCATGGCAGCTTCTACCTCTAACTCTTCTTCTAATGATCCTCGTCTAAGTTTTCCTCGTGCATTATACCCTCTTGGTCAGCCACGACTGGTTGTAAGGGATTTCCAGATAGTTGTTCAGAACATAGGATTCTTCTTTGTTCTCTAAGAATTCTTTCAGGTTCAGGGTACCCACTGTAAACTAGGCGTAACAACATGCACATGCAATAGCTAAAAGCCTATCGCGACACTAAATCACAGCAAAAACGTTAAAAAGCTCGAATATAATTTTTAAATAAAAATAAACAATATAATAGCTCAAATTTTTTCTTGACACTCCCCGTCAACTAGGCCAAAAACTTATTGGTTGGTTTGCAATTCAGCTTAAACGTATGGTGTCACATGCAAGTATACATGTATATTTGATTGCAATAAGTAATAAGTAAGGATATCGTACCTACAGGGAGTGGAAGAGATTTAGATTGAACTTTTGTAAATAATATTTGTTTAAAAGAAGTATGAGCAAGGTAATAAATAACAATTGATAATAAGAAAAAATGAATCCACACTACAGAGCTAAAACTACTAAATAAGAGGAAGAAAATATCAAGAGAGTGATTGGTGAGCTAAGATCCATTAATATATTAGTAGTCTAAATGTGTCAATGATATGAAGTTTCGTGCCTCAAAAGGTCAGAATGTGATCTCATTGTGTATCTCTACAACATCAAAGCATGCATTACTAAGGCAAGAGAACAAATCTCTAAGCCTCAGTTATAAGGCTAAAATATGTCTAGTTTTAATTATGAAAATTCTTTATAGCCTTAGCTTCTTATGTCTAAGAAATCTAATTTAATTAAATATCTCTATCATACTTGTTTAGCCACTTTTGTTATGAAATCCACTTATTGTTGGATCTCTCACAACAACAAGTTTTTACCTTTTTCTAAGTTGACCATTCTAAGAAGCAGGTTTATAGCATAAAAACACATACCAAAATAATATACTCAACAACACATCATTTTAACTTAAAGACAACATTATATTAACTTCACTTTTCTCATCAAACAAGTGTTTAGCTCATAGTGAGCTGAGTACAAACTACTGAACTAAAACTAGTAGGAAACATACTATGTGTCTTTATGGTCATAATACACTTTGTTTAAAGTCTTTTTGGTATACATAACATATTATATTGACTTGTGTAACTTGGTTAAAGTATTATTTCTATTGAAAAATACTTTGATTAAGTGTTTAATTAGTTAAAGTTTTAGGGTTTCTCTTGATTAATCCTTTCAAAACCTCTTGACTAGGGCTTCCACTTGAGTTTGGATTCTCCAAAGCCCTTTATTCAACCATGTTTGAATGTCTTGTTCCTATATTCATAAGTTCTCATTAGGGTTTTGTTTACTCTTTGCTATGTACATCTAATCCATGATCATTTTTTAATATATTGCTTATTTGAACTTATTTGTGATTGCTCATATTGATTAAATCTTTGCTCACATATTCAAGTATTTCCTTCGTAAACTCTCCCTGTGATGAACATATTTACTTGTCTAAATACTCATTCACTTGTCAATATGTCATGCTTAATCATACCATGTTTGTGTCATCCTTGGTGATTACATTTGTTAAAAGCTTAAACAACCTTGTCTTGTTAAGTTTCTCTTGACATTTATAACACTTGCATTCATACAATTGTTGCATTTCAATACTCATCCCTAGTTTAGACTTAGTTCAAACTTTTGGGTTCACTTCAAGCTACACATAGGTCAAACCCTAGAGATCCTCTTTTTAAGTTCTCAACTTCAATAAAACATTAGGATTCCCATTTGAGGTTTTCAACTTCATTCAAGTCAAAACCACAGCCCCTTGTGGCTTCAAACTCAAACCATAGCCCTTTGTGGCTTCAAACTTCAACTTCAATTCCAAACCTAGCCAACCATTGGCTTCAAATTCAAAACTCTCCCCGTAGATGAGATATGAATCATCTATATAGAAGAGATGTCTCTTATATTCCTCATAACATAAATAAAACATTTTAAACTTTTTTTCCATTTAAGTGATGTAAGTGGCACACTTGTTGATTCAAAATCCAAGCTGGAGACCTTCTCTTATTATGGCATAAAAAACACTTCTTTCATTAAGTGATGTAAGTGGCACACTTGTTGAGTCTATATCCATGTCAAGGTCATTATCTTAATATGCAAAGACTCATTCAAAGGAAGATGTGGCATTACTCTGGACATTCTACATCCAAATTTAAAGCTTCTTCCCTTATTATGTTTCTAAAAATGTTTGATGTGAATAGGTGAGGTATCCCCTTTAAGATGACAACTTGTCTCTTCTCTAAAAAAACCAACAAACCCAATTCTAGCCATTTGTAGGTGGAACTACGAACACTCTGATTTCTCAATTTCCTTTTGAGAATACGTAGGCATAAGATTGTGAAATCTTAGCGAGCATAATAATAAATAAAACCCTTAGGTTCATATACCTTTATCTTAAACCATTTCAACTTACACTACAAAAATAAAAAAAATATCTCCTATCACTCACTCAAAACAGTCAACAAATCCCCAATATACAGCAGATGACTTTATCAATAATAAGCACAAATATACGCAAGAGGTTACTATAGGATACTATAGATACTTAGGGTGCTAATACCTTCCCTTAGTATAACCAATCCTGATTCCCAATCTCTTAGTGCATTGCATTGCACACACCCACATGTGTATTTAAATTTCCCCCTTCCTTCTCTTGCTATAAATTAAAAGTTCACATGTAGAAAAAGGCGACCTCCTTCGAAAGAAGAAAAATCCCTCCGCTACAAGAAGAATTCAAAGGCTTGTTACCATGTTCAACCAAAATGGAGAAGTTCGTTTATGGGAGAATGTTACAACCGACAATGATGTTCATACGTTGATGTATAATTCTCAGGAAATTGTCTTTGTGGTCGTAATCACTTAGTTATGTTATTTAGTTGCTATATTTGTTTATTTTTGTTATTTTAATTGTTCAAATTATTGTTAATTGTTGTTTTTAAATTATTGTTGTTGAATGTTATGATATTCATGAAATGAAAGTTGTTGTTGATATAAAGAGACAATGTTACATTTAAAACTATGTGTTGTGGTTGATCCAACATTGGGACATTTTATATGATCGTGCCCGGGCTGACAACACGAACTATATAATTTGACCATTTTGTTTGTTGTATCCATCTCCATTCGAATACGCGTGCTATTAGGGCGATCCTTTTTCTTTATTCGCATGATTCTATTGTGCTAGACAATTTTGCCTTCGTATGCAGGCCAATAGTACTCCTTTGTTACTACCTGAAAGCTAGTGTTGTAGACATTGCATAGACTAATGACTTGGTAAAAAACTGATAAATAGTTGGAAGGGTCCTGTCGAGCCTTTGAACATGTTGTTATTACATGGGAGCAAGGCATACAAAATGCTTAAAATTTTTGCAGTCGCACCAACTTCTATCAAGTTCCTCTCGGTAGCATCTGTCGGTACCGCGAAAATAAGGTGCCGGCAAAATAGAAGAGTCGCCACCTTTCGTTATTTATCCCTCAGAACGGGAAAGGAAACGATCAGAAAAACCTGACGAAAAGGTATAAGACAAGGTCACCGCAACCATTGTCTGGGTTCGGGAGTCGGTTACGCAACGGGAAGGTATTAGCACCCCTCACGTCCATCGTACTCGATGGGACCCACGCTTGTTGTGTTTATCTGACGGGTTGGTTTTTTATCTACCTATCAAGGCCGGTCTAAAAAGAAAAGAAAATGACTCGGCAAAGCGTCGCACTTTATGCCTACGTATTCTCATCAGAGAATGAGAAATCAGAGTCAACGTAGTTCGCCTAACTACGAGTTACGGGGAAGGTGGCTCTCCAATACGTCAGTATTGTGCCTACGTACTCTCAACAGGTATAAGAGATCAGAGCTTACATAGTTCGGGATAATACGAATTACGGGGATTCAGATTCATCTATTTTTTGAGTAGGGTTAACAAATAGTTCCAACAGTTTGGTGCACGTAGCTCGACCCTTGGAGACTTAAGCATTACCGTTTGCGGTAGAACTAGGAGTTAACGACACTCTTTTCTTCAGAAAATCTTCCTTTGAATTATGGGCCCACGAGGCAAAAAGGTTTGGAGTTTGTTTTCTATCTTTTACGGAAGAACTGTTTTTTACGGATGTTTGCAACCAATATCGTACTAGAGACTATGACCTGAGAGTGAATGCGTCGCATGTCACCCAAAGGGTTCCATACTAAACATCCAGACTATTGAAAAGAAACTCTCCAACAATCCTTTCTCAAATAGCTTAAGGCTCGTAACGTACGACGTCAGTTAACCTTTATTACTGTATTTTAATTTGTTTTGAAATGAGAAGAGAGAACGAACAGGTTCAACTAAGGGGAGACTATCAAGTCCTAATGTTGTAATGCCAAGGATTCATCCTATGGTTGAGGTTTGAAACAGGGATCTCCTAGAAGTTATCATGCATAGGTTTCAACCTAAAGTTCTAATCATCACTTCCTTATCAAAGGAAGTGAGATTCCTAGGGGATCATGTCAATGACAAACAGAAACAGATAAAGCATCAGCTTAAACAGTAAACAGTAAACGACTGTAAAATGCATGCAATACAAGTGAGGGAGGAAATGTGTGTGGGAATCAACCTCCACAAGCTCATCTCAACCTCAAGCCAGATATGAATAACTGCAATCATACAGAAGAAATAAAATGCCATCAAGCAAAATAATGAGCAACTGCAATCATACAGAAGAAGTAACATGCTATCAAGCAAACCCAATAACTGCAATCATACAGCAGAGGTAAAATAAAATGCCATCAAGCAAATCACAAACCACATAGGCAAGGGAGCTGGGCTCTACCAAATACCAGCAAGCAAAGCCATATAGTAAAAATACAAGCAGAGGGAGCAACTCAAACTCTAGTGCAATCATGCTCCTAGATTAACACAATCTAAATATGGACCTATTCTAATGCATCAAGCAAATCAAACAGGTCACATCAATACAGTTGCACAGCAAGCAAACAGACAGGAAAGAAAGCAGCTCAACCACTCCTACAGCAGTCCAGTCTTCAGACTTCAACTACCCTTCAAGACTATCATCTTCAATGGCAAGTATCAACTTGCTTCTACAAGCTTCTAACACATCAAATATAAGTATCAACTTATTCCCTCTTCTCCAAGCCTCAGCTCTTCAGTAAATTCCACCTTCAGGCCTCACTCCTAATACCAAGTATCAACTTGTTTCTTCAGGCTCTCAATGCATCAACCACAAGTATCAACTTGTTTCCTCAAGCTTCAGCTCTTTCTTCAATCTCAATTTGATCTTCTTCACAAGTGTCAACTTGGTCTTCAAGCTTCAGCTCTCTCCTCTTTACCAGTATCAACTTGTTCCTCTTCATCTACAAGCTTCAGCTTCTCAGAGTAATCTTCAAACACAAAGAAGTATCAACTTCATCCTTCAATCTTCTCACAAGGAACTCCATCCTCTATCAAGGGAGAAATATTAATCTATCAAGAGCAAAGTTTAGGTGATTGGTAGCAGAGTGAAGACCAAAGGTCACCACTAAGCATCCTATCATCAGAGAAAGGGACCCTCAAAGGTTCTACCAACTTGTGAAGAGCCACACATCCTACCAAAGGAGGGATGAGGCCTTTACAAGGGGACCTTACATAATAGGGAATAATGGAAGTGATCAACATCATCCATGTTTATGAAGGAAGAGAATCTATCTAAAAGCTCTGCCTACAAACCCTAATCTTAACACCTAAACAAAACTACACCAAAAGAAGGGAAGAATTTCACATCCAAGCCTCTTCAAGCAATCCAATACATCTTCAACTTGTCTTCAACATTACCCAAGAGCAAGAGAGAGAGAGAACCCTAATCTAAGGGAACTAAAGAAGTCAATCTAGTTGAATTAGTGCATTAGAATCATCTACAGTTAGTATCTAAACTAAAATCAAACTAAAATAGTAAACTTCAATGAAAATTCCTACAAAAATTCCTAAGGGACCCTAGTTCAATCATGAATCTACCCTACAAAAATCAGAGGTTGAATCATCCACCTAGTTACAAAAATAAAATCTAAACCACAAGGTATCAACCATAAACCCTAAAAATGGAGCTCTTAATGTTTCAACCTAGAACTACCACTTACATTCATCACAAAAATGTGAGAAAAATCTATGGGGAGCATGCATATCTATGCTAGCTACACAAAAAAAATCAAGGCCAAAATTATCATCACATGATCAAACCAAATTCACCAATATCAAGCATCAAACATGATTATTTTAATATCAATTAAAATGTAAAAATTCCCATAATGAGAAAGCTCTAGATCCTTCTAATGAGAAATTCAATATCTCACTTCATGGAAATTTCAATCACATGCCATGGTCATACCAATTCTGTTAGCAGCTTGTATTCACCCTCATTCTCTTCCAATTTCTCTCCTAATGGTATTTTGGATGTGTTTGGATTGAAAGAAGCCTTGGTCATGCCTTGAATTTTGGTTTGGCCAATGTTACTTAAGATGTAAGTAACCACTTTTCAAAGCAAGTCCACAAATTAAACCTCAAGTCAAAATTGTGGCAAAACCAATGTTCTTAAAATGTGTTTTAGAATCAAAATGACATATTACATGCCTTGGTTTGGACATGTAAATCAAAAGTACCAATTTCCATCTTTGGTTCATTTGAAAATCCTCCTTATTTTAGGTCATTTTTGCAACTTTGAGCTACAAGCAATTCCAACCTCTCATGACCTCTTGGTTAGCCTTAAAACATCATTTTGAACAAGTTTTATGTTGAACATTTTCCCATTTGAATCTTGGAAATAGGAGTTATGGCCTTATGCTTGAAATGACCTATAATCTCCAAATGACCAAAATGCCCTTGACTTGTCAAAGCCAAAACTTGAGTTCTACAAGTCCTATCAAGGACTTCTAGCACTCTCTAGAAATCTAAGAGGACAAGGAAAAACATTCATGTTGACCAAAAGTTCATAGGAATCATCCTTCTAGGGCAAAAGTTTCATGCAAGTTGGATAACTTTCAAGCTCCAAATTCACATACCTCAGATGACCTGTAACTTGCCAAAGTCATAACTTGAGTTCTACAAATCCTATCAAGGACTTCTAGCACTCAAATTAAAGCTAAAATCATGATCTACAACATTCATGTTGGGGGAAAGATGAGATGACAATCAAATATTGAGCTACATTACCTTGAAGATATGGGTCAAACTAGGGGATTTTACATTGTCAAGCCTTAGAAACCCTAGCCTGAAACTTCTCAAACTCTTCAATCATGATGAGTTAACCTGGGAATCATCCTTATAACATCTCAATGTATCAATCCATGATCACATGGCTCTTGAATTAGGTCTCAACCTCCTTCAAATCCTCAGTTGACTTAGGGTTGACCCAGTCAAACCCTAGCTGCACCACTCATGGCTGAGCCCTCTTAATCTTGCACAATGACTTGTCTAGGCCTCCAAGTGATATTCAACACTCCTCATGAGCTCTTTCAAGACCTCAAGTCCATCTTCATGGCCTCAGAATCATCTGATGGCTTCCCACAACTTTCAAGTTAGGAGACCTACACACTTGGCTTCAACCACTCTCTCTGAGGATCTTTTAACTTCCCTGACAAGGATATCAACCCTTGAACACTTGAATAACCTTCTTATATTAGCTTCATAGTCCTTGATTAGTAATCATACCTCTTGATCTCCTGCATACATGTCAATGAAATGCAAATGATAATGCTAATGTGAATGAAATGAAACATAAGCTAGGTAAAGAAATGTTGAGCAAATTTTGGGGTGCAACAGCTGCCCCTATTCAAACGGCTTGGACCTGACTGGGTGAGAAGCGAACGGTTCTCAAACAATCAAGGTAAAAGACGGTTGAATACCAACAAACTCGGAAATTTGCCAACTGCACAAGTACACGGTACTCTGATGGGAACAAATCTTCGAAAACTGAAATAATAGTTGCACGACAACTAGCTTGAGAAATACTAATCTGAATCTCCGTCAGGATGATTCTCTGATTTATCTGATATCATTGCATACTCAAATCATCGAGGGATCACTGGTTACACGGCAACAGGCGATCTGCCACCGCACAGGTAAATGATACTTTGATTGGTAGGCACGTCTTCAAACTGAGCATGACAATTGCGCGACAACTTGCTGGGGAATTGGTCACACGGTAACCGGTGATACATGGTCGATCATGCCGTCAGGCATCAAGATTCCTCGGGACTCATCAGGTCAACAATCAAGCTAATCATGCCATCGGGCACTCAAAGAAATTTTCGGGCGTCAGCCGGATTTCATCAATAAGTCGGGAATAGAATTCTCGGTCAATCATGAACCAATTGGGGATATCCAAACTTCTGCCATCAGGCACTCCGCATCAGCTGAGAGAACTGCTTCATTAACACGGTTGGACTTCAATCATCAAGCCTTCAAGGGAAGTTTCAACTTCGTTGTTCAGAAACCTGCTGGGGATGACGCATCTCCGCTGGGGATTCTGGAGAAATATCAAGTAACTCTGCTTCGGGGATCCAGAAATCATTCTAGGTAAATCAACTTTGCTGAGGACTTCAAGAATCATCTTGAACAAATAACTCCGCCGGAGACTTCAAGAATTTTCCTGAACCAATAACTCTGCTGGAGATTTCAGGAATCGTCCTGAGCAAACACTCTGCCGGGGACTCTAAGCATCACCTTGAGCAACCCTCTCTGGCGACTTCACAGGGGATTTTAAGAATCATCTTAAACAAACGCCTTCGCTGGAGAATTCAAGAATCATCTTGGGCAAACGACTTTGCTGGGGGAATTCAAGAATCATCTTGAGCAAACCATTATGCGGAGGAACACCTGCAAAACAAGAACGGTAACGACCTAGCTCATGTTTCACATGCATATGTTTGACAATGGCGCAATGCTCCACACGGTTGAAACGCTACGCATTTAGGGTAAATGTTATGCAATCATGCAAAATGCTACGACCCCATCAGCAAAATAAATGATGAAGGGAGAATCCTCCTGTCAAGGAGAAAGAACCACTCTAGTGGGGAAAGGAATCATCCTGCCGAGGAGAAGAAGTCACGCCAATATCAATTGGACTCTGCCTGGGGCAACGAGCTTCAGTCGACTGCTGCAGGGGAACAAAGCTCTACGAGAACCTGAACCTGCTCATCTGGGTGTTCAAATCACAAGCTGCTGAGGAAAACGATGTCAATCGCAGAAATAAACTGCGCGGTCTTTGTGGCTAAACTTTCCTGGAGATAACGACTCCGGTGGGGAAATACAGTATCAGCTATTCAACACTCTACTGGGAAACACCAATCATGGCCCGAATGTTTTCCAAGGACTCAGCTCTCTTGGGGGTTTGCAAACTCGGCTGGGGAAGAAGAAATCATCTTGCCTACAGGGGAGAGTACGACTTTATGGGGAACTTCAATTCTCCTGGAGACTTCAGTCTGCACTATCGCGGCTGAACACTTCAGTATATGACTCAGCTGGGGAGACGACGATCTTTAGGATACGTCTGCTTGGGGAGAGAATCTTCTCTGCCTGGGGGATACATATCAATGCTCTTAGTCTCCTACTCCCACTCCATGGGGAGAGGTTGCTACATTTGCTGGGGTAGGAGGCATCATCCTACTTGAGGAAACATACGACGTACTGCCTGGAATATGCTATACCTGCAACAACACAAACAAACAGACAAGATACCCTTCTCAAAGGGACCTATCAAGGTTATCATCTTGTGACAATGTTCAAGTAATTCATTGTTTCAACAATCAGTGGCCTAGGCCAGTAAGCTTATGTATGCGCATTTTATCAAAAACATCGGCGTTCTTTTTCGCAAACAAAATAGATAAATGCTAAACAGACGAACATAATTACTGAATAGTATACATTTTATGATAACGAACCCCTGAATAGGCAAAAATGTTTTACAACAGATGCAAACTCCTGGAATGAGGAAGCCGCGCAAAAAGTAAAACCTAAATATACATCAGTATATACACAAATGTCGGCAATGAGGCGTAGACGAACACCATGAGTTAATCCCTCTATGTCCCACTCGACTTCGATACTTCTCCGATGCTTCAGCTTCAGAAGAGATTGATTCAGATAAACGGCCCTCAGGTCTTCCAAACCACTAAACAATGAAAGTCCACACGCGGAATGCAGTCATTTGCTTTTTCAAATCCCTAACTTTTGCCTGAATCGCCCTTCCGGGTTTTCGATTCACCAGGATACCCTTTTTTGCCAAAGTCGCCCTTCCAGGTTTTCGACTTTGCGGGTGTACATTCTTTTCTTTATATCCCTAATTTTTGCCCGAACCTTTTTCATTTTTTATGGTTCGCCAGGATGCCCCATTTTTGCCTGGATATTCTTTTTCTTTCCAGCGGGTCATTTTTAGGCAAAGTATTTTTTAATTGCGTCTGCGTTCACCGGGGATGCAAAATCTTCGCCATCCATTGTGGATAACAACAAGGCTCCTCCCGAGAAGACTTTGCTGACGATGTACAGACCTTCGTAATTGGGAGTCCACTTGCCCCGGTGGTCGGAGTGTGGAGGAAGAATCTTCTTCAAGACGAGATCACCCGTCTGAAAGCTTCTAGGACGCACCTTCTTATCATAAGCTTTCTTCATTCGGCTTTGGTACAGACAACCATGCGCAATCGATGCTAATCTTTTCTCGTCCATCAGGCTGAGTTGGTTTAATCGGTTCTTAATCCATTCTGCCTCATCGAGTTTCACGTCAACCAAAACTCGCAAAGAAGGGATCTCCACTTCTAACGGTAGGACAGCTTCCATACCGTACACCAGTGAGAACGGAGTTACCCCGGTTGACGTACGTACCGTTGTACGATAACCGTGCAGTGCAAATGGCAACATCTCGTGCCAATCCTTATAGGTCACAACCATCTTCTGTACAATCTTCTTTATGTTCTTATTGGCCGCTTCAACGGCGCCATTCATCTTTGGCCGGTAATGAGATGAGTTGTGGTGTTCAATCTTGAAACTCTGGCACAACTCCTTCATCATCTTATTATTCAGATTCGAACCATTATCAGTAATGATCCGCTCGGGAATTCCGTATCGACAGATGATGTCCCTCTTTATGAATTTAGCCACCACCTGCTTGGTCACGTTAGCATATGAGACTGCCTCCACCCACTTGGTGAAGTAGTCGATAGGTACTAGAATGAAGCGATGACCGTTAGATGCAGTGGGCTCGATCTTGCCTATCATGTCGATGCCCTACATGAAGAACGGCCACGGGGAGGACATGACATTTAACGGGCACGGCGGCACATGAATCTTATCAGCATAAATCTGGCATTTATGACATCTCTTCGCGAATTTAAAGCAATCCGATTCCATCGTCAGCCAATAGTATCCTGCTCTCAGGATCTTTCTCGCCATAGCATGCCCGCCGGTGTGCGTACCAAATGTGCCTTCATGGACTTCTTCCATGAGCATACTCGCTTCTTTCTCATCTACACATCTGAGTAGCACGAGATCGTGGTTTCTCTTATACAAAACTCCATTAGGATTGAGATAAAAATTTCCAGACAGCCTCCTCAGAGTCTTCTTATCCTGGGTTGACGCTCCCGCAGGATACTCCTTAGTCATAAGGAAAGTCTGGATATCATGGAACCATGGTTTGTCGTCGGAGGCTTCCTCGATTGCAAAGACGAATGCAGGTCTATCAAGACGGGAAAGGACAATCCTTGGAGCTTCATTCCAAAAATTGAATTTATACATCGAAGCCAACGTGGCTAAGGCATCAGCCATCTGATTTTCAGCTCTGGGTACATGATGGAGTTCCACTCGATCAAAGAACGGAAGCAGCCTTCTGGCATAGTTCATGTACGGCACCAAATTCGATTGACGAGTCTCCCACTCCCCTTTAATCTGGTTGATCATAAGCGCCGAGTCACCATATACATCTAGGTTCTTGATTCTCAAATCAATTGTTTCTTCTAGACCCATGATGCATGCTTTGTACTCCGCTTCGTTATTGGTGACCGGAAACGTCAGTCTCGTAGTGAACGGGATATGGGATCTGTGGGGAGTCGTGATGATCGCCCCAATGCCACTTCCATAAGAATTAACCGCCCCGTCAAATATCAATTTCCACTGGGATTTCCTACCTGGACCCTCGTCGGGCAACGGTTCGTCACAATCTTTTGCTTTGAGAAACATGATATCCTCATCAGGGAATTCAAATTTCATCGGCTGGTAATCTTCGATCGGCTGTTCGGCAAGGTATTCAGACAATACGCTTCCCTTGATGGCCTTCTGGGAAACGTATTGAATGTCATATTCCGTCAACACCATTTGCCATCTGGCAATCCTGCCCGAAAGCGCTTGCTTCTCGAAGATGTACTTGATTGGATCCATCTTCGAAATTAGCATGGTGGTGTGATTGAGCATGTACTGTCGTAAACGTTTGGCAGCCCAGGCTAATGCACAACACGTCTTCTCCAGCATCGAGTAACGAGATTCACATTCTGTGAACTTTTTACTCAAATAGTAAATGGCATGCTTCTTTCTGCCCGTTTCGTCGTGCTGACCGAGAACACACCCCATACTATTCTCAAGAACTGTCAAGTACATGATTAAGGGTCGTCCGACCACTGGGGGTATCAAGATCAGAGGTTCCTGCAGATACTGTTTTATCTTATCAAATGCCTTCTGGCAATCCTCGTTCCAGACAATCGCCTGATTTTTCTTTAGCAGTTTGAACATCAGTTTACACGTGGCCGTGAGCTGAGAGATAAACCTTGCAATGTAGTTTATTCTTCCCAGGAAACCACGAACTTCTTTTTCAGTTTTTGGCGCTGGCATTTCTTATATTGCTTTTATCTTTGCAGGATCAACCTCAATGCCTCTTTCACTCATGATAAACCCCAGTAGTTTTCCAGATCGTACTCCGAAAGTACACTTGTTAGGATTCAGCCTCAACCTGAACTTCCTAAGCCTCTCAAAAAGCTTCAGCAAATTGACCAGATGTCCTTCCTCCGTTTGGGACTTCACAATCATGTCATCAACATAGACTTCAATCTCATGATGAATCATATCATGAAACAAAGTGACCATTGCTCGTTGGTAAGTGGCCCCTACGTTCTTCAGGCCGAAAGGCATTACCTTGTAGCAAAATGTTCCCCAAGGTGTGATAAACGTGGTTTTCTCCATGTCCTCCGGCGCCATCTTGATCTGATTGTAGCCGGAGAAGCCATCCATGAACGAAAATACAGAGAATTGGGCTGTATTGTCGACCAACACATCAATATGAGGGAGCGGGAAATCATCTTTAGGGCTCGCCCTATTCAAATCCCATTAATCGACGCACATTCGCACCTTACCCTCCTTTTTCGGTACAGGCACTATGTTGGCGACCCACGGAGGGTAAGTAGTGACCGCTAAGAAGCCAGCATCAAGCTGCTTTTGCACTTCTTCTTTGATCTTAACGGCCATATCTGGTCGCGTCCTCCTAAGCTTCTGCTTAACGGGAGGACAATCTTCTCGCAGCGGCAAGTGATGGACCACGATGTTAGTATCAAGTTTGGGCATATCTTCGTATGACCAAGCAAAGACGTCACTATACTCTCTTAGCATCTTGACCAATCTCTGCTTGACATCACTCTGTAATGCGGCCCCTATCCTGATGTTCCTGACAAGTTCTTCAGAACCCAGATTCACAATCTCAATCTCTTCCTCGTGAGGCAGAATAACTTTCTGCTCTTGCTTCAACAAGTGGGCCAACTCTTCGGGAAGGTCTTCGTCTTCATCAATCTCTTCCTCGGCTTGATAGATCGGACAATTAAAGTCGAAGTGAGTCGTAGAAGGTCCAGAGTCGATGTCATCTGCTATGTGGATCCTGCAATAACAAGGGTTAAGCTTAAAACAAGGATATGTAGGTTAGCACAAACCCTATTGCCATTTTATTGTTTTTCAAAACAAATATAAAACAGGAATAACAGAGATCACAATATTTGAATACGAAGAAAAACGCCTTTTGATTTATTGATAAAATGCATGTACATAATCAAACGAGGCCCTGGCAATAAAACCACTATGCCCCGGGTAGGACATAGGGTTGTACAACAATTGGAGAAAGTAAATCATTACTCTTTGCCTGTCACTTGGATGATATCCCTGACGGGCCAGTTGTTGAGGCTCTCGCCTGGTTTGCTTGGCTGGATCCAAGAGTCCAGATCGCAGTCGTTGTCTTCGCCGTCTTCAGACACCGCGTTGACACTTTCAAATATCACCCCGCCACTAATAAACTGGATCGGCCCTTTACCTCGCGACGCACTGCCAGAAGAGGAGGCTTCAGTTGTAGGAGAGTATCCCAACCCAAACTTGTCTTGCTTGTTAGGTATCTCTAGAATTCGCCCCCAGCCTGGGGTAGACCCGACTTGAACAACGGCCCGGGCTTCCTTGAAGGAAGAGAGAGTCATCTCTGGTTTCTCAGCGATTACAGGAGCTACGTTCTTGACTTTAACAGCTTCGAACGCCTGACATAGGTTTTCATGAATTTCCCTATCCATCTCAACATATTTGAAGGACGACAAATGGCTCACCATTATATCCTCCTCGCCACATATAGTCACGATGCTACCTCCGACAGCGTACTTGAGCTTCTGGTGCAACGTGGAGGTCACGACGCCAGCAGAGTGGATCCATGGTCGGCCTAAGAGACAGCTATAGGCAGGCATGATGTCCATAATATAGAAGACTGCTTCGAATGTTTTCGGCCCAACTTGGATTGGCAGGGTCACCTCCCCGAAAACATGCCGTTTGGTTCCATCGAACGCTTTCACAACTAGATCACTAGGCGTGCAAATCAATCTGCGAGTATCTAACTTCATCAATGCTTTCTTCGGAAGAACATTGAGTGATGACCCTGTGTCCACCAACACATGAGACATAATCGTTCCCCTACACTCTATCGAGATGTGCAGGGCACTGTTGTGATTCCTCCCCTTCGGCGTCAGCTCCAGGTCAGTGAACCCTAACCCATTTCCAGCATTCACGTGGGCTACGACCCCTTCCAACTGGTTGACCGATATTTCCTGCGGTACATACGTGGCATTCAACACCTTCAGCAGCGCGTTGCGATGTGCCTCAGAACACAACAACAAATTCAGGATGGAAATTTTTGAGGGTGTTTGATGGAGATGATCCACGATCTTGTAGTAACTTTTTTTAATCAACCTCATAAATTCTCCGGCGTCTTTAACAAGTAAATCTTTTTCTACCCCACGAGGGGTTTCTTCAACGACTTTACTTTTCCCTTTATCAGTTGCGTCAGCTCTGTCCGCTTTGTCCGCCACGACCTCAGGTGGCGCAAACACTCTCCCGCTACGAGTAATTCCGCTAACGCCCACTAGGTTCTCCACAGACGACCCTGGTGGTTCTAGTTCCAACTTCTGTCCGTTGCAGTAGACCTCTGCCCCATAGTGCCACGGGACAACATTGGTTCTTTCGAAGGGTATCGGCCCAGCCTTGGTGATGGTAATTGTGAGCGGTTTGGGTGCGGAAATAGTTATCGTCTGACGAGGGATGGTGATGGTGGCAACCTCATCATCTTGCTTCAGCATTACCTCTCCCGATCCACTTTCGGCCCTTCGGCTAAATTGCAGGATTCCTTCGGTCATCAGACTTTGAATCCCCTCTATCAACTGTTCACATCCATCAGGACTCGTCGCACAGCCCATACACAACTCTCCACACCCTGGAAAGAAACCCCTTTTCATCAGCTTAGCTTTAACGAAGCTAAGCGGTGTCTTCAGATCTCTGACGTCAGTCAACAAATCCAAACTCTCGTCTTCAATAATGGCATTTACTCCACCTCCCCTATGATTCGGTATAGGGTTCTTCGTGACATTTGGCACATTATCTGAGAAGTTGATGATCTTAGCGTCCACCATATCCTGCACCTTGTGCTTGAAGGCTTTGCAATTTTCTATCGTGTGGCCCGGTGCCCCTGAGTGAAACTCACAAGTCGCATTCGCATCATAACATGGCGGAGGTGCCCCTGTCAAGGGAGCCAAGGTTCTCTTCTGGATCAGCTGTAACTGGAGCAGAGTTTGTAATAGATGAGCATAAGACATGGGCGGAGTCTCGAGGTGACGGCTCGACAGAGGTGCCCTGTTCTGATACTTTCTGTACCCTTGTTGATTCGGCTGTTGCTGCTGTGGCTGTTGGACTGCCGGGATAGTTATGCTGGCCACCTGCTGGTGAGGGCCCTTACCCTTCCTTCGAGCGTTGGACACGGCGCTCGTCTCTCCTTCCCTCCTTTTGCCACCGTACGGTTTCTTTCCTCCTCCAGCTGAGGATATATCACCTTGAATTTTCCCCAGTTTGATCCCATTTTCGACGTGCTCACCCGTGATAATAAGATCTGAGAAGCTTCCAGACATACTGCTGACCAATTTCTCATAATAAACTCCTGAGAGGGTGGCCACGAAATTTCCACAAGTTCCCGTTCAACCATCGGCGGCTGAACCCTGGCTGCCAATTCACGCCACCGCTGGGCGTATTCCTTGAACCCTTCGTTGTTCCTTTGCGACAGATTATGCAGTTGGACTCGGTTCGGAGCCAAGTCACTGTTATATTGGTAGTGGTACACAAATGCTTCAGCAAGTTCCTTCCACGTGCGCACACTGGTAGGTTCCAGACTCATGTACCATTCCAGGGAGGGCCCGGACAGACTGTCCTAAAAGAAGTGAATCAGCAACTTCTCGTCCTCAGAGTGAGCGGACATTTTTCTGTAATATGATCTCAAATGGACGCGAGGGCAAGTGGTGCCCTTGTAATTTTCAAAGTCAGGTACCTTGAACTTGGGAGGCACCTTGAAATCAGCAATCAGTCCCAGCTTGGACATATCAACACCCATGGTGTTCTGGTTCTCGAAGTTCCTCATCTTATCCTCGAGTGCCCTAAACCTTAGCCGTGCTTCAGCAGTCAGCTCGCCTTCAGCACCTCTCTGTGAGAACACATCGTCTTGACGGTCTTCTAACCATGGCTGAGGCCCAAACAGATTTCCTACACCTGCATTGCCATTGCCCAGCCCAACATTGACGTTAGCTTCAAAATTCCCATTACCGACGCCAGTCGTATTACCATTGAGTCCCATATTAGCTATCACATTGCCGTTGGCACTGCCATTCCCCCCGGTCACGGGAACGCCATTCTGAGGAGTTTCAACAGGTGGAGGGGTTAGCACCGTCCCGCCATGGAGTACACCATTGCTATCAACCCTCGAAATCAGAGGTTGAACCAAGGTTCTGAGCTGATCCTGGCCGTTGGCGACCACTTGCATGAGCTCCATGAAGCGGTCCATCCTTTCTCGGAGTTCTTGAACGTCAGTTTGCATTTGCTCCATAACTCTAGCTTGATTTGCTCTGATTGGATAGCGGTGGATAGGTCTCTGATCAATCCTGGAACAACCTGAAACAACCTGTATACACAAAAGGGTTAGAAGAAACAACAAAGTGCTCGTTATGCAGATGCCTCATGCAAATGCAAACGTGTGTCTGTGCGTTAGGGAGGTATTCCCCCGATCCTAGTGCCTGAGTGTCAGTGCTGATAATAAGAAGTCTGAGTCCAGTCATGGAAATAACATCTCATATATAAAGAAAGCCCATCAAGGCGGTACACAACATCACTGAATACAAGCAGAATCAATAGCATGACCTCGACCAACAAGCCTGGTGATGGTCAGCATACAACAATGATCAACACAAAAGGATTACAAATAGTCAAGCACGGCCAAGGGCGCGAAACTATTCTAACAACCCCTTCGTTTCTGGATGATCAGGCTGAGTGAGTAACCCCTCGACGAGTAACTCTCTCTGCATAATGGTGTATTGAAGACCTTCAACCGAATCTTCTCATGCTCCTTCGCCGAAACAATCATCTAACTTCCGCTTCTTGGAGTCAAACGTCAGCTTGCGCTCCTTCAGGTTAGCAAGAGCCTTGTTGAGCTGGCCTTCAGCGGCATATCTGCGAGCGGTTTCTTCATCAAACCTCTTCTCACCAGCCTTCACCTGGGCTTTCAACTTGGAGATCTGTTGCTTCAGCTTATCCTCTCGTTCCTTGCTGTTGGCCAGGGTGGCCTTCCAATGCTGATTAAACTTAGATATTCTCCGATACGCTTCATCCAAGTGCTGCTTCTTAGTGGCCAGTACATCGTTGACAGCTTTAAAGTCTCAACCTAAGCGTTCACGCTCAGCTATCTGCTTAGTCAAATCTGTCCCTAACTGGTTCACCAGCTCTGTCTGCCTCTTGAAGGAATGAACGGCTTCGCTTCTCTCGCTTCTGAGTTGAGCCAATTCTTTCTCCAGTTCTTCATTTGCCTTCTTCAGCTCGTCTCTTTCTGCTAACACCTGGTTATGCTGCTGAATAGGCACGGTGGTAGGCTCTTCAATCACTGGAGGGCTTTCTGGCTTGGCAGGAGGAAACGACATCCCTATAGCATCTGCTCTGGCTCTGATCCAGGTCACATACGGAGTGTAGGCTTGGCTATTACTTTTTCCCAGCAATGGTTTTCCCCGCTTACAGATACCATTCCAAGCGCGCTGAAGCTTAGATAACATATCCCCCTCTAGAAGACCAGTGAGGTACAGAGATTCCTGCACCTCTTCATCCTTCGGCGGAGCTCTCAAAGAATAAGAAAACTGTCGGACCAACAGAGATGGATTATAGTTGATACAGCCCTTCCTGCCTATCAAAGGCACATTCGGAAACCCGCTGCAGCTGAAGATGATCTTAGTACCCAACATATCTCTATCAAACCAGGCAATATCCTCCGCTGATAGACTCATCAAACACTCAGACCACTCAGCTGTGGCTGCAGACGAAGCAAAGGGACCCTTCTTGGGTAGGTGACTATCAAGCCATCTATAGAGCATTGGCACACAGCACGAGACATTCTTACCCCTCCTGTTCTCGTTTTTGTAGTGGACGGAATGGTAGACATCTCCTATCAAGGTAGGGATTGGATTCCCTGATGCAAAGATGTGGAAGGCGTCGAAGTCTACAAAGTCAGGCATATTGGGGAACAGAAGGATGCCATATATGCACAGAACGAGAATGGCGTTGAACACGACCCAACATCCGTCTTTGGCGCACTGCTGAGCCTTTCCCACTAAGAACTGTAACGAGAACCCGGGAACCTTGTTCCAACTAGACAAAACCAACTCGGAGGCATCCAGATGAAGTGAGGGAGCTAGACTAGCCAGGTCAGGCTCGGCATCCATATGAACAAAGGGCATCTGACTCTTGATAGGCACCCCTAACAAGTCAACATACTCCTCTAATGTGGGCGCGAGAATAAAGTCCTGGAAAGTAAAGCATCTCAACGGAGGATCGTAGAACTGCAGCAAGGCGTGCAACCCATTCAACTCAAACACAGAAGGTTTACGAACCAAACTGAGCAGTTTACCGTAAGACTTTCTGAATTCATCTCTCACAGAATCATCTACTAAAGCAATCAAACCAGTCAGCTGAACAACATCGGGAGTGGGGAGTTTGTAAGCCACAGTCTTCCTTAGAGAACCCATAGTAGCATAATAGAAGGCAAGAAATCCTGAATCGGGGGAAACAGTACCTGCAACACAAACACACGTTAATGAAATGCAAATGAGTATGCAAAGTGATGTAAAATGCAATCATGCAGCAGGAGATCAAGCCGACTGCGCTGCGAAGATTCTGTATCAACAAAACCATAATGCTGCTCTATCAAGAACAACCACTATCTCTGATAAGAAGAAAACCCTGGTATCGTACCACAAATCTGTTCTGTCAAGAACATGCATATCTGATAATAAGGACCTCTGATACAGGACCATAACTCTGCTCTGTCAAGAACAAACACACATCTGATAATAAGGACCTCTGATACAGGACCATAAATCTGCTCTGTCAAGAACAAACACACATCTGGTAATAAGGACCTCTGATACAGGACCATAAATCTGCTCTATCAAGAACAAATATATCTGATGATGGGAACCTTTGATACCAATAGAACTGATTCACTATCAAGAAAACCAGGCAGTCTGAAGGTCAAGGTTTCCTGCAACAAACCCAACCCTGCTCACAGGTATGGACCTAAACTGACACAAGTTCGGCATCCTATGCGGTCATCAGCGTCACAGACATTCAAGAGGGGTGATACGATACCCAGAAGGTGTGGCATCACCAGCTCCTGAAGCAGCCTCACTCGGCTGAATTCCAAATGATCGGTCCCCAGAGTCGATAATCCTCCAAACCAACAACCCCCTCAACCCAAAGGGTTGAAAAAGAAGTCAACCGGGAGAACCTCGTTTGAGCGTGGATTTCATGAGACACTAGTGCCTGCAAAGCAAGCACGCGCCCACTAATTTCCACAACTAATGCTAAGTACACTCAAGCCTAGGTCTGGCTTCTCACTCATCAGAATGCCCCTCCCACAACAACACAGATAATCATATCATACTGAAAATAAAATGCGGGAAGTAAAAATGCGATAAATAAACACAACCCAACAAGTAATCATACAAGCGCTAGGATTGACTCTCGCAGGGGACGTTGAATCCCCAAACTGACTCGCATACGGGACGTTGGATCCCAGGAAACTATCAAGTCCCCAGCAGAGTCGCCAGCTGTCGCTACCGCGAAAATAAGGTGCCGGCAAAACAGAAGAGTCGCCACCTTTCGTTATTTATCCCTCAAAATGGGAAAGGAAACGATCGGAAAAACCTGACGAAAAGGTATAAGACAAGGTCATCGCAACCATTGTCTGGGTTCGGGAGTCGATTACGCAAGGGGAAGGTATTAGCACCCCTCACGTCCATCGTACTCGATGGGATCCACGCTTGTTGTGTTTATCTGACGGGTTGGTTTTCTATCTACCTATCAAGGCCGGTCTAAAAAGAAAAGAAAATGACTCGGCAAAGCGTCGCACTTTATGCCTACGTATTCTCATCAGAGAATGAGAAATCAGAGTCAACGTAGTTCGCCTAACTACGGGTTACAGGGAAGGTGGCTCGCCAATACGTCAGTATTGTGCCTACGTACTCTCAACAGGTATGAGAGATCAGAGCTTACGTAGTTCGGGATAATACGGATTACGGGGATTCAGATTCATCTATTTTTCGAGTAGGGTTAACAAACAGTTCCAGCAGTTTGGCGCACGCAGCTCGACCCTTGGAGACTTAAGCGTTACCATTTGCGGTAGAACTGGGAGTTAATGACACTTTTTTCTTCAGAAAAGCTTCCTTTGAATTATGGGCCCGCGAGGCAAAAAGGTTTGGAGTTTGTTTTCTGTCTTTTACGGAAGAACTATTTTTTACGGATGTTTGCAACCAATATCGTACTAGAGACTATGACCTGAGAGTGAATGCGTCGCATGTCACCCAAAGGGTGCCATACTAAACATCCAGACTGTTGAAAAGAAACTCTCCAACAATCCTTTCTCAGATAGCTTAAGGCTCGTAACGTACGACGTCATTTAACCTTTATTACTGTATTTTAATTTGTTTTGAGATGAGAAGAGAGAACGAACAGGTTCAACTAAGGGGGGACTATCAAGTCCTAATGTTGTCATGCCAAGGATTCATCCTATGGTTGAGGTTTGAAACAGGGATCTCCTAGAAGTTATCATGCATAGGTTTCAACCTAAAGTTCTAATCACCACTTCCTTGTCAAAGGAAGTGAGATTCCTAGGGGATCATGTCAATGACAAACAGAAACAGATAAAACATCAGCTTAAACAGTAAACAGTAAACGACTGTAAAATGCATGCAATGCAAGTGAGGGAGGAAATGTGTGTGGGCATCAACCTCCACAAGCTCATCTCAACCTCAAACCAGATATGAATAACTGCAATCATACAGAAGAAATAAAATGCCATCAAGCAAAATAATGAGCAACTGCAATCATACAAAAGAAGTAACATGCTATCAAGCAAACCCAATAACTGCAATCATACAGCAGAGGTAAAATAAAATGCCATCAAGCAAATCACAAACCACATAGGCAAGGGAGCTGGGCTCTACCAAATACCAGCAAGCAAAGTCATATAGTAAAAATACAAGCAGAGGGAGCAACTCAAACTCTAGTGCAATCATGCTCCTAGATTAACACAATCTAAATATGGACTTATTCTAATGCATCAAGCAAATCAAACAGGTCACATCAATACAGTTGCACAGCAAGCAAACAGACAGGAAAGAAAGCAGCTCAACCACTCCTACAGCAGTCCAGTCTTCAGACTTCAACTACCCTTCAAGACTATCATCTTCAATGGCAAGTATCAACTTGCTTCTACAAGCTTCTAACACATCAAATATAAGTATCAACTTATTCCCTCTTCTCCAAGCCTCAGCTCTTCAGTAAATTCCACCTTCAGGCCTCACTCCTAATACCAAGTATCAACTTGTTTCTTCAGGCTCTCAATGCATCAACCACAAGTATCAACTTATTTCCTCAAGCTTCAGCTCTTTCTTCAATTTCAATTTGATCTTCTTCACAAGTGTCAACTTGGTCTTCAAGCTTTAGCTCTCTCCTCTTTACCAGTATCAACTTGTTCCTCTTCATCTACAAGCTTCAGCTTCTCAGAGTAATCTTCAAACACAATGAAGTATCAACTTCATCCTTCAATCTTCTCACAAGGAACTCCATCCTCTAGCAATGGAGAAATATTCATCTATCAAGAGCAAAGTTTGGGTGATTGGTAGCAGAGTGAAGACCAAAGGTCACCACTAAGCATCCTATCATCAGAGAAAGGGACCCTCAAAGGTTCTACCAACTTGTGAAGAGCCACACATCCTACCAAAGGAGGGATGAGGCCTTTACAAGGGGACCTTACATCATAGGGAAGAATGGAAGTGATCAACATCATCCATGTTTATGAAGGAAGAGAATCTATCTAGAAGCTCTGCCTACAAACCCTAATCTTAACACCTAAATAAAACTACACCAAAAGAAGGGAAGATATTCACATCCAAGCCTCTTCAAGCAATCCAATACATCTTCAACTTGTCTTCAATATTACCCAAGAGCAAGAGAGAGAGAACCCTAATCTAAGAGAACTAAAGAAGTCAATCTAGTTGAATTAGTGCATTAGAATCATCTAAAGTTAGTATCTAAACTAAAATCAAACTAAAATAGTAAACTTCAATGAAAATTCCTACAAAAATTCCTAAGGGACCCTAGTTCAATCATGAATCTACCCTACAAAAATCAGAGGTTGAATCATTCACCTAATTACAAAAATAAAATCTAAACCACAAGGTATCAACCATAAACCCTAAAAATGGAGCTCTTAATGTTTCAACCTAGAACTACCACTTACATTCATCACAAAAATGTGAGAAAAATCTATGGGGAGAATGCATATCTATGCTAGCTACACACAAAAAATCAAGGCCAAAATCATCATCACATGATCAAACCAAATTCACCAATACCAATATCAATTAAAATGTAAAAATTCCCATAAAATCAGAAAATGCATGAAATAATAATATTTTTATCTAAAAAATACTAGATCCTATCATGAATCCAATGCAAAAAGAATGAGATTAATTGAGTTATTTTTCCATTTTTTATGAATTAATCACTAACCATGAATAAAAATGAAAAATAATAGAAAATCCAAATAAAATGATAAATGTGTGGTGTAGATAGCAAGAGAAAACTGTTCATTTCCTAGATTGGGCCACAAAGGGGGTGTGGTTATCAATTCTGACTCAAGCCCAAAACCATAACTGATTAATGAAACGCATCGTTTCATTTAGTTCAGAACTCTTCACAAGTTTCATGCACGTATGGCCGTTGGATGAGGTCTTTAGTCCAAGTCAAACCATGATCCAAGGGCTCTGGGATCATCTTCCCCAATTCAAATCTCTGAAACTCAGGCCACCTGCGCGCCCAAAGTCACTGCCGGTGACATTCTCCGGTCGTCATCTCACAACCCTAACTTGCCATAGAATCCACCATTGGCCACGATTCCTTGATGAAACTTGTCCCAAATTTCACGAGGAACTCAATCATACCATTAATTCTCTCTAAAACCTCAAGATTCGCAAGAACACAATCTCACCCGAAAATGGTAACAACCTTAATTGGTCACTAACTCTCAAATTAATGATCTGAAAACTTTCCTACATCAATCCTCAATGCATCTAACATCCTAGTTCCTCTTAATTCTACCTAATTCAAGCTGGAGATTGAAAGTTACTAACCTGAGAATTTCGTGTGCACAGAAGTAGTAAACCTTCAAATCAAGCCCTCAAATGCTCCAGACTCCTTCAGTGAATCAATTCCAAGCTTCTGTATGTAATAGAATGGGTGGAAATGCTCTAGATTCTTGGAACCAACTCTGAGTTGCAGATGGAGAAATCTGAGATCAAGAACACTAATCAGCCACGAATTTGCCTTGATTATGATCTGGAATCATTCCCTAGCATCCATGGAAGAGATTGCAATCAAGAAAATGGATGGAAAGTGAAGAAAATGGTGTAACCGAATTCAGTTGCAAGCAAGAATTTTTCACACTCAATCTCTATTCTCTCCTTCAACTATCACCAACCTTCAATCTGAACCAACTCTATATCATATATAGGCCATGTATGGATGATCTAGAAAGCTCTAGATCCTTCTAATGAGAAATTCAATATCTCACTTCATGGAAATTTCAATCACATGCCCTGGTCATACCAATTCTGTTAGCAGCTTGTATTCACCCTCATTCTCTTCCAATTTCTCTCCTAATGGTATTTTGGATGTGTTTGGATTGAAAGAAGCCTTGGTCATGCCTTGAATTTTGGTTTGGCCAATGTTACTTAAGATGTAAGTAACCACTTTTCAAAGCAAGTCCACAAATTAAACCTCAAGTCAAAATTGTGGCAAAACCAATGTTCTTAAAATGTGTTTTAGAATCAAAATGACATATTACATGCCTTGGTTTGGACATGTAAATCAAAAGTACCAATTTCCATCTTTGGTTCATTTGAAAATCCTCCTTATTTTAGGTCATGTTTGCAACTTTGAGCTACAAGCAATTCCAACCTCTCATGACCTATTGGTAGGCCTTAAAACATCATTTTGAACAAGTTTGATGTTGAACATTTTCCCATTTGAAGCTTGGAAATAGGAGTTATGGCCTTATGCTTGAAATGACCTATAATCTCCAAATGACCAAAATGCCCTTGACTTGTCAAAGCCACAACTTGAGTTCTACAAGTCCTGTAAAGGACTTCTAGCACTCTCTAGAAAGCTAAGAGGACAAGGAACAACATTCATGTTGACCAAAAGTTCATAGGAATCATCCTTCTAGGGAAAACGTTTCATGCAAGTTGGACAACTTTCAAGCTCCAAATTCACATACCTCAGATGACCTGTAACTTGCCAAAGTCATAACTTGAGTTCTACAAATCCTATCAGGGAATTCTAGCACTCAAATTAAATCTAAGATCATGCTCTACAACATTCATGTTGGGGGCAAGATGAGATGACAATCACATCTTGAGCTACATTGCCTTGAAGATAGGGGTCAAACTAGGGGATTTTACACTGTCAAGCCTCAGAAACCCTAGCCTGAAACTTCTCAAACTCTTCAATCATGATGAGTTAACCTTGGAATCATCCTTATAACATCTCAATATATCAATACATGATCACATGGCTCTTGAATTAGGTCTCAACCTCCTTCAAATCCTCAGTTGACTTAGGGTTGACCCAGTCAAACCCTAGTTGCACCACTCATGGCTGAGCCCTCTTAATCTTGCACAATGACTTGTCTAGGCCTCCAAGTGATCTTCAACACTCCTCATGAGCTCTTTCAAGACCTCAAGTCCATCTTCATGGCCTCAGAATCATCTGATGGCTTCCCACAACTTTCAAGTTAGGAGACCTACACACTTGGCTTCAACCACTCTCTCTGAGGATCTTTTAACTTCCCTGACAAGGATATCAACCCTTGAACACTTGAATAACCTTCTTAGATTAGCTTCATAGTCCTTGATTGGTAATCATACCTCTTGATCTCCTACATACATGTCAATGAAATGCAAATGATAATGCTAATGTGAATGAAATGAAACATAAGCTAGGTAAAGAAATGTTGAGCAAATTTTGGGGTGCAACAGCATCCTCTCGGACTCTCTTCATTGTGATCCATTGACTTAGCAACACTAAACCAACCTTTATTACGGTTAAACACTGTGACCACATGTGTGTTAGCTTTGGCAGCTTCGTCCTTAATGAATTTCATTGAACTATCATTGAACAGCTGCCCAGATTGTAAGACATAACTCCATTTTGAACGTCTGATATTAAAAAGTGCCCCGAGCCTAAAATATGTTGCCCTTACCAAAGCGGTTATAGGTAGGTTTCAAATGCCCTTAAATAAAGAGCTCACTCGCTCCGATCAACCCTCATCCATACACATTCTCATACACAAACAAGTAAGTTTATTTTAAAATATCAACCATGTATACTTTGATAAAAGGTTTATTTGTAACGAATTATTTTTCTCACTTTTTTAGGTGGTCTTTTCTAGGAGATGTCCCAGAAACGCAATAATCGTGTACTGTAATCATTTAGACCACATTGGGCCGAACAATGTAATTTATTCTAAACTACTATAAATTTGGCTATAAATTTAACACGCTGCAATTATTCTCATTACATATTTTTATTATGCAGTTTGTCTAGAGGCCGTATCTGGGTCTCGAACATCAGCCTTGTAAGTACAGAGTATGCCTAAGAGGGGGGTGAATTAGGCTTTAGGGACTTTTTTTTTGGTTTTTCGGTATTCTTGAAATTTTAATAGTTAGGTTCTTGGTGATTAATGCAGTAGAAAGTAAAAAGAAAGTGGACACTAAGATTTATAGTGGTTCCCCTCACAATCCGAGAGTACTCCACTCCCCTTTCAACACGAAAGAGAGTTTTCACTATTGTTCAATAAAGTACAACCTATCACACCATCAACCGGTGAGGCCTACTATCAAACAATAAAAATCAACAAGTGTACAAGAACAATCCTCTTGTAAACACTCACCCTTGTGTCCAACAATCCTGGATCACAAGTCAAAATACAAGTAATCTGAATACTTTGATTTGAGAGTAATAATGGTAATATCAATGCTGAGATTGATCTTCTCCTTCTGATCAAAATTCACTCTTTTAATTTCAACACGGGTGTTCAATGCTATGCATATGAAAGATATGATCAATATGAACACTTTTGAAAAGATTTTAAAAGTATTTGAAAGTGGTGAATTTGATTCAAAGTATGTTTTGAAATTGATTATTGGAGGTTTTTTTTCAATTTGAAAAACTCAGAATTTATATGTGTAAACACACCTTTTCCAACATGTATATTTGAGTATAATTCAAAATATGAACTGGTATAATTTTCAAACCATTTTTGAACTTGAAACAAAGTCATTTTTCAAAATACGTTCAGTGTTAATCGGTTAACCTATATGGTTAATCGGTTAACACTTGAACGTTATACCAGAATATTCAAAATTTGAAATGGTTAACCGGTTAACCTATATGGTTAATCGGTTAACACTGCTATTTTTCAGAAAAATGCCTATAAAAAATAGTGTTATACCAATTCTAATAGTTTAAAAAGTATGCTTATGCAATGTGATCAAATGATAAAGACGTTGAACACTTGTATATTAATTAAATTAATGAATTTTGATATACCATAGCTTGTGTCCAAAACTTGAAAGTTGATCAGTCAAACGTTCATGAAGCTTTGAATGTTGATCACTTCCATTCCACTTGATCTTGGTCTTTTGAAAGCGCTTGCCTTTTTGCACAGATGAAATATTCTTGATCTTGATTGTTGACGTCATCAAAACTTTGAGATGAAGCTTGCTTCTACAATCTCCCCCTTTTTGATGATGACAACCAAAATGATCTTGTGCAATTTTTGACGATGATTGGCAATGATCTTGTTTTCTCCCCCTATGTCCATGAACTCCCCCTATCGAATACATAGGCAAAAATTCTGCACACATAGACATAAGAAAGCCAAAGCTCTTCTCCCCCTTTTTCATAAGCAAAAAGGAAGGAGCTTTCAAGAAAGAAAACTAGATAGACCAATAATGCAAGCAATCACAAGAATATGGAAGCAAAGCATAATGAAATTAAACGGCAGCAACGCTGCAAATATTGTACGAGTTACAATGCCAAATAAAAACAGAGTTCAAACATAAATGAAAGCATAAAACATCAAAAACTAGAAAACAATGCAATAAAAGACATCAACAGCAACATATTCTCTAAAGATCCTCATCAGGCATATCCACATCATCTTCTTCACTATCATCCTCTTCTTCAATCTCTTCGTCCACAACTCGGGTGTTGGAATGTGGAGGGTTAAGAATAAGGTTTCTGAGGGAGGCAATGGCTCGGGAGGTCTCTCTATGCATATTCATTGACTCTCGATGTTGGTTCATCATGGTTGTATAGAGAAACTCACTTGTAAGACCCCCTTCAGGCATTGGATACGCGTGATGGACAGGACCGTCATCGGTATACCTGCAGGTACCGTCATCCACTTTGATGATACCAGTATTTTTGACAATGTTAATCTCATTGATCTCATTAGTTGTAGGTTTCATCTTGGAGGACGGTTCCCTGTTGAGGTCTAGTTCAGTTAATTCCAGGATTCTCGAAATCAACCGAGCATACGGTAACCGTGTGATGCACTGTAGTTGCTGCTGCAGATGATACATGATGGTCAGAATCCAATTGACCCTTATGCGGTTCTTGATTGCGTACAAAAGATGCATCTCTAAGTCATTAATCTGAGAGTGGTTGGAATCCTTTAGGATGAGGACATAGCAGATAATGTAATGAAGCATTCGATCAGATACCGTCAGATTCTTGGCATAACACAGCATACGAGCGGTGCGAGAGTTTGCAATAACTGTTTCTTTTGGGAACCTGCAAATCTGATAGTAATACTCCATTTTATCATAATTTGCCCAAGGTCCATCCACATGGTGTACACATTTCCTCAGGAAGCAGCCTTTTGATGGAATCTTAAGGTGTCTAGCAAGGGTGGATAATTTCTCAACAAACTCATGGTCTCTAATGGTGGAACGGATCATGTGGTTCTCATCCATGTCCAGATATACAGCCATCTTACTCATAAAAGCTTTAACAAGATCAGGATAAATAATACCAGAGTCGGTGACGAACTTGTCGATGCGCTGATATTCCAATAGTGTAGGAAAGTCAAAAGAAATTGCAGGAAAAACTTGAAGATTTACGTACTTTACCGGCAGAAGTTGACGAACACGAACTTTGAAATCCATGCGCCTCTTTTTGGTGGTTTCCATTGGAATGCTGTCGTCATCAGATTCTGATGCATACTCAGGAAGCTTTCCCTTTCCTTTGTGTGAGGATGCCATGGATGAAAGTTTGAGAGAACTGAAGTTGTGGGTTCTGAGGAAGTTAGGGTTTGAGAAGTTGTGGGGATGGTTATGAGGAGTTATCCAACTTTAGAGAGTGGGAGAGAGGAAGTTAGGGTTTGAAGAGGGAAGTTCCACAAAACTCTTTAAGAGGGGATAGGATTTTGGATATGGATTTGGACTCTTAAGAGAATATGGACCACATAAAAAATGCATTTATCATATATAATATTTTCAAAATTTTAATTAATTTTCGTTTCTGATTTTTAGAAAATTTAACAGTGTTAATCGGTTAACCATATAGGTTAATCGGTTAACACATCAAAAAATTGAGTAAGAATTGAAAATTTAACAGTGTTAATCGGTTAACCCATATGGTTAATCGATTAACACACTCGAATTTTTGAAAAATACTTAAAAACAGAATGCATACATATGAAAACACAACACAAATAATGCACACACATATTAGAGAAAAGGTCAGATGTCACCTTCATCAAGAATCCCAAGTTCTCGCCGAATTTTGTAGAATGGTTCTTTCGCCAAAGGTTTGATGAAGGTATCGGCGAGTTGATTGTGCATGTCGACGAAAGTAACATCTACATCTCCATTCAATACGTGATATCGAAGGAAGTGATGCCAGATATCTATATGTTTTGTTCTTGAATGCATGACCGGGTTCTTTGTAATATTGATGGCACTTGTATTATCACATCGAAGAGGAATGCAGCCGAGATTTATACCGTAATCGAGGAGTTGTTGCTTGAGCCACAGAATTTGTGCACAGCAACTTCCTGTTGCAATATATTCCGCTTCTGCTGTACTGAGTGCCACACACGCTTGCTTCTTGCAGGCCCATAACACTAATGCATTCCCGAGAATGTGACATGTACCGCTTGTGCTTTTTCTATCGGTCTTACATCCTGCATAGTCAGGGTCAGAGTAACCAACTAAAGAACAAATACTACCTTTAGGATACCATAATCCGACATTCATTGTCCCTTTGAGATACTTTATGATTCTCTTTACGGCTGTGAGATGCGATTCCTTCGGACTTGCTTGAAAGCGTGCACACAAACAAACGCTAAACATAATGTCAGGACGGATTGCCGTCAAATATAGTAATGAACCGATCATACCTCGATATTTTGTTATATCAACTGGAGTACCGGATTCATCTTGATCAACGTACGTTCCGGATCCCATAGGAGTGGACATCACCTTGCAACTATCCGTATTGAATTTCTTCAACAATTCCTTGCAATACTTGGAGTGGTTGAGGAAAATGCCATCCTTTGTTTGCTTGATTTGTAGTCCAAGAAAATAATTCAATTTTCCCATCATGGACATCTCGAACTCTCCTTGCATCATAAGTGAGAATTCTTCGCAAAGCTCTTTGTTTGTTGATCCGAAGATGATGTCGTCGACATAGACTTGAACCAATAAAGTGTTTCCTTTGATCTTCTTTATGAACAATGTCTTGTCAACCTTTCCTTTTGTAAATCCCTTCTCACATAAGAAATTGCTAAGGCGGTCATACCATGCTCTTGGTGCTTATTTTAGTTCGTAGAGTGCCTTTTTCAGTTTGTAGACATGTGATGGATTCTTGAAGTCTTCAAAACCCGGAGGTTGTTTGACGTAGACTTCCTCATTGATGTAGCCATTCAGAAAAGCGCTTTTGACATCCATCTGGAACAACTGAAAATTCATAGAACAAGCGTAAGCAAGAAGTAATCTAATTGCTTCTAACCTTGCTACCGGAGCGAACGTTTCATCAAAATCAATTCCTTCCTCCTGGTTGTAGCCTTGTGCGACCAATATTGCTTTGTTACGAACTATGATCCCATTCTCGTCAAGTTTGTTCTTGAACATCCATCTTGTTCCTATGATGTGCTTATAGTCTGATCTTGGTACAAGACTCCAAACTTGATTCCTTTCGAATTGATTGAGTTCTTCTTGCATTGCTACAATCCATTGGTCGTCGCCTAAAGCTTCATCAATCTTGGTTGGTTCAATTTGAGATACAAAATCCATGTTTAGACAAGCATCCTTTAGATTAAGTCGAGTTGCAACGCCTTGGCTAATATCACCAATAACTTTATCTATTGGGTGATCTCTATGCGTTCTCCATTCCTTCGGAAGATCTTGATGTTCTTCAATGATTTGAGTGACATCTTCTTGTGGTATTTCTTGATTCTTTGAAATCTCTTCTTGTTGTTGTGGAGAACCTACTATATCATCATCATCATCCATAATAATATTATCCTCTTTCGAGGGGTTAGTCTCATCAACCAAAACATGAATGGATTCTTCAATAGTAAGTGTTCTCTTATTGAAAATTCTAAATGCTTTACTATAGAGAGAATAACCAAGAAATATACCTTCGTCGGATTTCTCATCAAACTTACCGAGATTATCTTTGTTGTTGTTGAGAACAAAGCATTTGCATCCGAATATGTGGAAGAATGCTATATTTGGTTTTCTATCCTTGAACAACTCATACGAAGACTTTTTGAGGAGTGGTCGAATATTGACACGGTTGCTTACGAAGCATGATGTACTAACTGCATCTGCCCAAAAATATTTAGGAAGATTTGTGTCGCTGAGCATTGTCCTTGCAAGCTCTACCAGTGATCTATTCTTACGTTCTACGACGCCGTTTTGTTGAGGCGTCCTTGGTGCTGAAAAATTATGAGAAATTCCATACTCTTCGCAAAATTCTTCAAAGTCTGAATTTTGGAATTCTCCACCGTGATCGCTTCTTATAGAGGCTATGGTGAGTGATTTCTCATTCTGAATTTGCTTTGCATATTTCTTGAATGCTTTAAAAGCATCACTTTTCTGCACTAAAAACAATGTCCAAGTGTATCGTGAGAAATCATCAACAATAACTAAGGCGTAGAAATTACCCCCGAAGCTTTTTGTTCTTGATGGACCAAAAAGATCCATATGCAACAATTGAAGTGGCCTTGATGTAGAAACCACTTGCTTGGATTTGAAAGTTGTCTTGGTCTGTTTTCCCTTTTGACATGCATCGCATAACATATCCTTGATGAATTTCATCTTCGGAAGACCAACAACTAGATCATGCTTTATCAACTTGTTTAAATGTTCCATGTGAATGTGAGCAAATCTTTTATGCCAAAGCCATGCCTCGTTGTTGTTCGCCATAAGACATTTTACCTTCAAGGAAGAGTCATCAAAAGAAATCATAAAAATGTTATTATATCTTTTATCTTTTAACAAAATGTCATGAGTGACTTCATGTTCTATCAAGCATTCCTCCTTTGTGAAGTTGATTCGGAACCCTTTGTCACACAATTGACTTATGCTAAGTAGGTTGTGTTTAAGGCCTTCCACATAAAGAACGTCTTCGATGATTGTACATGGAGGTGCACCAATGGTTCCACCTCCAAGAATTTTTCCCTTATTATCATCACCGTAAGTGACGTATCCTTTGGCCTTTAATGATAGACTTGAAAATTTGTTTATGTCTCCCGTCATATGCTTCGAGCAACCGCTATCAAGATACCATTGATTAGTGGTTGTCTTCAAGCATACCTACAACACAAAATTAAGTAGTGTTAGGTACCCAAATTGCTTTGGGTCCTTGATAGTTAGTACCTTTTTCAACCCACACATAATGCCCTTTAGCAACACCAATATTGCGCACATAGCAAGCATTAGGTGTATGGCCTTTAATTCCACAATAAGAATATGTAGGTTGAAAGTGACTTCTATATCTAGGAACATAATTCTTTTTCTTTGCAATGCTTTTCTTGTTATGATTTTGATGCTGAACTTTAGAAGTGTTGGCCTTTTCTTTAACAATTTGTTCACTTGCTCTTACGAAAACGGTCTTATTGGTGCTTGGTTTTGAAAATTTAGAATATCCTAATCCACTTTTATCATTAGGATATCTTTGATGTTTTAGAATTTCTTCCAAGCCAATTTGACCTTTTTCGTATCTTTCTAAAACTCTTTTGAGTTGAACAATTTGGAAAGATAAAGACTCACACTTCTTACATACAAGACTTTGTTTTTCATCCATCAGTTTCTGTTTTTCATATTCAATATTTTTCATAAAAACAGAGTTTTGTTCTTCTAAAGATGAGATTCTTTTCTTTTGTGATGAGATGTTTTTATACAAAGTCTTGCACTCTTTTAGAAGTTCATCTATAATTTCTTGTGCATCATTATCATAAACAGAAAAATTACTACTAACCTCATTTTCTTCATCGGAGTGGTGAGAGGCCATTAACGCCATATTTGCACATTCATCGTTTTCCGATTCCGATGATGAACTTACTTCGTTGTCGTCCCATGCGACATAAGCCTTCTTCGTTCTGAAATCCTTCTTGCCTTTGAATTTTCCTTTATTTGCGAGTTTCGGGCAATCTGGCTTTATGTGACCTTGTTTCCCACATTCGTAACATGTAATTTCTTGGTTTGATGTGGGTGCCTCCTTTTTCCTGAAATGTCTATTCTTTTTAGAAAAAGAGGAAATTTTATTATTATTAAAGAACTTACCAAGCTTCTTTACTAGAAGCATGAAATTTTCGTCTTCGGAAGATTCGTCATTTTTGTCATCCCTTGTGTCAATCTTCAAGGCAATTCCTTTGGACTTCTTGTCTTGACTTTCATGCTTCTCAAGCCTTCCAAGTTCTAGTTCATGCTCTTGAAGTTTGCCAAATAAGGAAGCGGATATCATTGTTGAAAGACTCTTCTTTTCCGAAATAGCGGTCACCTTTGGTTGCCATTCTCTTGTTAAGGATCTTAGGACTTTCAAGTTGAGATCATCATTGGTGAAGGTCTTCCCGAGGGCAATCAGATGATTAGTTAGATGAACGAATCTCTTTTGTAAGGCAACAATGGATTCACCAGGCTGCATACGGAACATTTCATATTCTTGACTTAAAGTATTAAGTCTTGATCTTTTTACTTCGGTTGTCCCTTCATGCGTTTCTACCAGGGTGTCCCAAATTTCCTTTGTTGATTTACACTGTGATATACGAAAGAATTCGTCCATACTAAGAGCGCTTTGAAGTATGTTGATTGCTTTCTTCTCATTCAAAATTCTCTTTTTGTCATCTTCATCATATGAGGATTTTATCTTTGGAGTGCCTACGTTATTTATGACGCTAATAGGAACATGCGGACCAGTTTCTACAGTTTCTCATATACCATCTCCTTGAGCCTCAAGATGTGCCTTCATACGGATTTTCCAAAAGTAGAAGTATTCTCCAGAAAAGAGTGGTGGCTTGTTACTGCTTCCACCATCTTTGAAAACCGGGTTAGTACTAGCGGAAGCCATTAGGATCGATAGGAACAGGTTACCTTAACCTGCTCTGATGTCAATTGTAAGTATAGAGTATGCCTAAGAGGGGGTGAATTAGGCTTTAGGGACTTTTTTTTTTGGTTTTTCGGTATTCTTGAAATTTTACTGGTTAGGTTCTTGGTGATTAATGCAGTAGAAAGTAAAAAGAAAGTGGACACCAAGATTTATAGTGGTTCCCCTCACAATCCAAGAGTACTCCACTCCCCTTTCAACACGAAAGAGAGTTTTCACTATTGTTCAATAAAGTACAACCTATCACACCATCAACCGGTGAGGCCTACTATCAAACAATAAAAATCAACAAGTGTGCAAGAACAATCCTCTTGTAAACACTCACCCTTGTGTCCAACAATCCTGGATCACAAGTCAAAATACAAGTAATCTGAATACTTTGATTTGAGAGTAATAATGGTAATATCAATGCTGAGATTGATCTTCTCCTTCTGATCAAAATTCACTCTTTTAATTTCAACACAAGTGTTCAATGCTATGCATATGAAAGATATGATCAATATGAACACTTTTGAAAAGATTTTAAAACTATTTGAAAGTGGTGAATTTGATTCAAAGAATGTTTTGAAATTGATTATTGGACGTTTTTTTTCAATTTGAAAAACTCAGAATTTATATGTGTAAACACACCTTTTCCAACATATATATTTGAGTATAATTCAAAATATGAACTGGTATAATTTTGAAACCATTTTTGAACTTGAAACAAAGTCATTTTTCAAAATACGTTCAGTGTTAATCGGTTAACCTATATGGTTAATCGGTTAACACTTGAACGTTATACCAGAATATTCAAAATTTGAAATGGTTAACCGGTTAACCTATATGGTTAATCGGTTAACACTGCTATTTTTCAGAAAAATGCCTATAAAAAATAGTGTTATACCAATTCTAATTGTTTAAAAAGTATGCTTATGCAATGTGATCAAATGATAAAGATGTTGAACACTTGTATATCAATTAAATTAATGAATTTTGATATACCATAGCTTGTGTCCAAAACTTGAAAGTTGATCAGTCAAACGTTCATGAAGCTTTGAATGTTGATCACTTCCATTCCACTTGATCTTGGTCTTTTGAAAGCGCTTGCCTTTTTGCACAGATGAAATATTCTTGATCTTGATTGTTGACGTCATCAAAACTTTGAGATGAAGCTTGCTTCTACAAGCCTAATCCCGATGATGTTGTAGTCTAGACAACAAAAACACCAATCATTCGGTTCACTACAGTGGAGATGCACCAAAGTGATCGAGTGAAACTGCAGTTCGACATACAACAAGATATTCCAGTCGATCTGACGTATTTGGGAGACTGATATCAATTGAGAGTAAATGCACAATGGGGTTACGATGATTGAAGAGACTTTTTAAAGAGACGTGTCGACATTGGAAGAATCGACGACGCCACGTCTTAAACAAGCTTGTCTTGGAAGGGGCTAGACCAAGTCATCAATATATGATTTGGTTTAGGTTGGTTACAATAAAATAATTTGTGTCTGAGCCGACATATTTGATAGATTCACTCCAACGTGCTTCGTCGTCATACATACAACAACAAACACCTGCCCAACAATCAACCCTGCACCACACCTAATAACAATATCTACCCAACCCCAACTACCCACATCATACCATCGACATGCCATGTACACCGAACCATCCATTCATGCCACCAACCCAAATAGAACAACAAGAGCCTGACCCTTATCGTCAACATCCACACACCGACACCATATCTGTGTTTCCCTTGAAAATCGGAAAACAACCGCTGATCTTCCAAATTTGACTTTGGTGACTCAAAGGATCGATCAGATTGATCCTAGGACATGTGCTAAAATATTCTACGTTTAGAATTAAATTTAAAGTACTTGGGATAATAAATTGGTAAATGTGCTTGTAATAAAAAGGACTTCGAATGGATATTTTAAAGTGCATAAACTTAAAGGAAACGCTATAAAAGACTTGTAAAAAAAACTGTTCGAAAAGGGTAGAAAGTTTAAAGGAAAGAAGGAATTGGAGTAAAAGATGCAGAAAAGGTAAAAGGCAAAATGTAACACTTGCACAAGTGGTTCGACAGAGGAAATGTAAATATTGCTGAAATTGTAAAAGACTTTATTGAGAGGTTGGTGATTTTACATAACGTACATTCTCCGTAAAAATACTATTTTCTCACACTCGGGTACTTTGAGTAAATTTGATTGGAGTTACTTTGTACAAATGGTAAAACACACCGAAATCTGCCTAATAAATCCCTATTTATAATGCTAATAATTAACCGCTAATAACTTCCTAGTATCTCCTCGATCTAACAAGTGTCATTTGCATGTAACTTCCTGCTCTAGAACTCGCACGTGTCTTATGAACAAAAACTCCTCCCTCCAATTTTTGAATTTCAAAACAACGTAGCAATGCCATTTGCGGAATTTCGGTCGAATGACCTCTGACACGGTCGAAATGCTCATAACTTTAGGTTTCTTAATTTTTCTAAGTTATTTCAACCGTTCAACTTTAAAAAAATTCCTTAGAGGTTGTCGAAACCTCTTTGCTTCATTTAACTTAGACCTTAATTATGTCTTAGTGTTTTAGCAACCCAAGACAGTGTCGAATTTGGGAGCTAACAATCTGCCTATAGACTTGATGACTCATTCGACTCCACCCTAGTCCACCATAGCCCCCCCCCCCCCCCCCCCCCCCCCCCCCACACACACACACACAAATGAACACATAAACATCCCACCACCAAAACACCCAACCATTATTTGATTACCTTACCCCATAACAACCATTGCATTGTTTCCAAAATGATTCAATATACCAATTCGGCCAACCATACTGTGCTCACCTAACCCAGCCACTGCGATCTAATTTTGAAAGCATGAGTACAAAACTAAATTATGGCAGCGCAGTTGGCAGCAACCCGGCTATTGGGCACAGATGGTTGGAAATATGTCAAATACGTTGGGACCCTTGCACTAAATACCTTTTCTACAGACCAGTACGCAAAGACCACAAACACCTCAACAAAATCGTGGCAGACTTTGAAGGCATGCTAATGCGTCGGGATGTGGAACCGAAAGACGTTTTAATTGGGCCAGACATTATTTTTTATTCAATTGTTGTAACATTTAATGTATTTTAATAATTTTTTGGGTTAAATATGTTTTTGGTCCTTATAAATATGTCACATTTCATTTTTAGTCCTTATAAAAAAGGGCATATTTTGGTCCCTACAAAAATTTTATGCATGCAGTTTTAGTCCTTACTATTTTCTAAAATTTTGAAAACTATTTAATTCTCCCTAAGCTTTTAAATTTTTGAATAATTTTTTTCATACGTGTTCAGATTACTATAAAATATCTATTTACAAAATTGTATAATTTTTAAAAATGAGAATAACTAAATATGAATTTTTTAAATTTCAAAAGATAATGAAAATTTCGACATATAAATCAAATTTTGAGTTTCTAGTTTTTTCGAGGAACTTTTTATAACGATCTAAACATATATGCAAAATAATCATTCAAAAATATGCATTGGATTAACAGTAGGGACTAAAGCTACGTGCATAGTTATTTTGCAGGAATCAAAACACACTATTTTTTTAATAGTGACCAAAACACACTATGTTTTTAATAGGGACCAAAAATAAAATTTGATAATTTTATAAGGACCAAAAATATATTTAACCTTAATATTTTTATTTGTTTCCAATTTGTTTTAGTTTTTTTCTTAAATTTTTAACCTATGTTACATTTATTTTCATAATGAAAAATAATAATAATTTAAGGAAGATATGCCATTTGATATAGTGCATGCACTCTAAATTAAGAGATATAGGTGTAAATGTCATTTGATTTAACTATACTTATATATACGTGCACATGAGTTTTGGTTTTCTAATGTATATTCCAATTGAAATAACATCTACTTATTTTTCTATTATGAAATTACGCTATTTTGATAAATAAATTAAAAATAATGATATTTAGGTATTTAAATTGAATAAATAGATTATTTGAAAAAATTCCAATCTTTTTATAATTGAACTTTAATAAATAGAATTTTTCACCTAAATAACCAACATTTCACCCCCTAAATTCCAATATACCCAACATTTCACCATATATACCAATCTACCCATGTTTCACGTTTTTTTTTATAATTTGTACAGGGGCGCCATAGGTGTTGGAGGCACCCTTATAAATTATAGGGGGCGCCATCCCCTTTAGAGGCACCCTATAATTTATAAGGGGGCGCCATCCCCTTTGGAGGCACCCCTTATAAGTTAAATGGGGGCGCCATCCCCTTTGGAGCCCCCTTTATTTCATTTAATTTTTTAATTCTAATATAAATAATATAATTAACATTTAATACTATTTTAGACCAATTTTTTTTGTATAAATAGTTAGACTTGTTTCATTCAAATTAACATTATTTCATCCAAATTTAGGAGAGTGAGTGATGTATCTTAGAAGATATGGACATGTAATTTTTTCAAGAACGAAGCCTCCGATAAGGATGTTGTTTTAGAACATCCAGAGTTTAGAGCAACTACGAAGAAATTTGAATCGGTGGTTAGAGGAGACATTCCAAATGGTGAAAGCATTAGGAGTATTGAAAGATTTGTCTCGTACTTCTCTATTGAAGACGGAAATATACGGCGGGAGTGGGTGCGAATTAGAGATGACAACGCAGTTAGGTCTATGATGTTCGGAACTGATGATATTACTTTGATTGTTGTTATATCTTAGTTTATGTTGTAATAATCGTTATATTTTTAATGATTTGTGTTGTTGCTCTAGAAGTCTTACAATTTGTTTATGTGGTAATCAAAAGTTGTTATAAATATTAAATTCCAAGGTTACACATTTTTTTAATAACCAAATTAAATCTATCTAGAACTTGTTCCAACATTTAGAAAATTATTCCTCGTATGCCCGGAAAAACGACATATTTCTAACAATCTTTCCATTTTCTCAGTTGTATCCATTTCAGTTGTAACTCGCATGCTTTTGGGGCGACCCTTTTTGTTTCTTCTCATATTTTCGTTGTGGTAGATTGTGTCTCCATGATAGGTTGGCCAATATTTCTCACTAGCTACCACTGGAAAACTGTTATTGTAGATACCAAATAAGTTCACGACCTTGTAAACTTTTGATAGTTACAAGAATGGATCGTGAGGAGCACTAGAACATGCGACAATGATGTGTGAACAAGGTATGCAGAAGGTTTGAAACTTTCCGCAGTCGCACCAATTTTTATGAATTTCCACCTTATAGTGTCTCATTGGTCGACCCTCGTTGTGATCCATTGTCTCATCAACAATGAAGTTGTAATCGTGACGATCAAATGGTCTAACTCGATGTGAGGCCGCCTTAGAAGTTTCATCCTTCATATATTTCAAACATGATTCGCTGAATATTTGACCTGATTCCAAAACAGCGCTCCATTTTTTGCCTCTTGCCGCAAAAAGTGACCCCAATCTGTAATAGGTTGCTCTTGCCAACGCAGTGATGGGGAGGTTCCTAGTTCCCTTAAATACGTCGTTTAGGGATTCTACAAGATTTATGGTCATGTGACCACGTCTGCATCCTCCATCAAAAGACCTTGTCCATTTCTCAACTTGAATGCTATCCACCCACCTTAATGCTTCCATGCTTGACAATCTTATTTCTTCGCGGTAATACATGAACGATGGTTGGTTTAAGGCATGCCCAACATTCACAACTTTTTTACGGAGATTTCTGTCTTTCATTTCCTGCATAAAATTTTGAGCAATGTGTCTTATGCAGTAGACATGGACAGAAGGAGGATTGTGCCAACCATTAGCAGGATTGTTGTAGGCGCTCACAATAGAGGCATGTCTGTCGGAAATCAGATGTAAGTTGGGTTGTGGAGTGACATGTGTTCTGAGATTTCTGAGGAAGAAACTCCAAGCTTCATCTGTCTCACCCTCGACCAGGGCAAAGGCAATTGGAAATATATTATTATTCCCGTCTTGTGCAACCACCATCAACAATGTTCCTTTGTATTTTCCATACAACCATGTTCCATCGACTTGAATAACCGGTTTGCAGAACACAAAACCTTTGATACATGGTTGAAATGCCCAAAAGAGACGAGAGAATATCCTACTTCCATCAACACATGTTCCTTCAGGAGTGTATGCTGGTAGTGACTCCAATATTACAACCGTACTAGGAATATATTTTTGAAGTGCTAGTAAATATTGTGGAAGTTGATTGTAAGATTTTTCCCAATTCCCATATACATGTTCAACAGCTTTTATTCTTCCAATCCAAGCTTTCCTGTACGATGGGGTATAGTTGAACCGTGCAATAACATGAGAGATAATTATGCTCACCTTCACAGATGGATCTACGCCCACAAGATGAAAAATCTCTTGGGATATCAATTGAGAGCTTAGTTTTCCATGATCTTGCCGATTGATGTTGGTTGTGCAACTATGAGGTGGATCCATCGAACCTATCTTCCAACAATCACTTCTTTTCTGACAGGACGTTGCTAACCGAAACTTGCATAAAATAAGATGTATTTAATTTTTTCTTGAATGTATACATATATAACAAAAGTGCACGAATAAAATATTAATAAATGGTAAAGGGAGGCGCCATAGATGTTGGCTCCCCTTCCTTAATGTTAAAGGGAGGCGCCATAGGGGTTGGCTCTCCTTGACATGTGTACGAAAAGTGATATTTGCATGCATGCAGAATGACAAGTGTGGAAGATTTTCTACACAATTCAACCATCTTATTTACTTCTCTACACATCAATTAATATTTCAACTACACAAATTTAATTTTTCACTCTACCATAAATTCAAAATTCAAAATTCAAATTCAAAACTTTTACTATAAATACTTCTCCTCCTCATTGTCAAAAACTCATCAAATATTTTCTTCATATATTCACACTATATTTTCTTCATATATTCACACTGTAGAAGAAATGTCTCTGTTAACATTAGGCGAAATGCATAGAGGAACACCAAGCAACATTGCGTCTTATGTAAGTAGTTGTACCCGATAAATATTTCACAATGTTGTATTGATTTGTAGCATTCTACTATTGTTATAAATACAATGTTGTAATGATTTGTAGAATACTCATGACTTTCGTACTCGTGGGCATAAACATTTTCCACACGACCCGATAATTCAACCATATTTGGCGCGCGTAGGATTTGGAGAGGTCATCAAAATAAAAAATTATCTCCTTGATACCAAGTTCATTTTAACACTTCAAGAAAGGTGGCGACCCGAGACACATACATTTCATCTTCCAATAGGTGAATGTGTTGTTACTCTTGAGGACACTTACATGTTATTGGGTTTACCCATTAATGATAAGGCGGTAAACGGTCTCACCAATCCTAGCGGTAGTGTGATAGAAGAACTTTTAGGGGTTGAACCAACCCCAAGAGATTTGAGGGGCCAAAAAATATTATTATCATGACTCAAAATCTTTTTTGGAGAGATGAGGCTAACCCGAGATTCTCTAGAAATATTGAAAATTAGAAAAACAAGAATTTATATTATGTTACTAATAGGTTTATTTTTATGTCCGGATACAAGTGGTAACGCTGTTCATCCTATGTATTTAATTTTATTAGATGATATAGATAAAATAAGAACATATAGTTGGGGGTCCGCTACACTAGCGCACCTATATCGGTCTTTGTGTAACAACGCAATAGCAAATTCGGAAAATTTTACCGGATGTGGTGTTCTTCTTCAAGCTTGGGGTTGGTCAAGAATGACCAATCTAGCATATATCCAACAAAATAATTTCGAATTCTCATACGCTACAAGGTAATTACTTAGACCAAGAATGACCAATCTTTCATAGTCTTTTACTTAATTAATCCTATTATTGACCAATGTTTTCTTTTAGATGGTCTTCACTTGGGATGAATTACGACAACTGTCCCCATTTCAGTATCACCCAGTACAGAAATCTTATAGATCATTTGGGTCAAGATGATGTAAGTACTAAATATTATTAGAATATAGTCTCCTTAACCTACCTATTTAGAATATAGTCTCCTTAAATATTATCAGAAAATACTAAATATTATTTTTTTTCCTACAGTTTATTTGGCGGCCATATCTTGGTCTAGAAGCCATTCATGAAGTTACCCAACGCGACTCAGTGTGGAGTGCAAAGGTGCCGATTATCAACTTCACCACCGTGGAGATGCACAACAGTGATCGTGTCAAGCTTCAGTTTGGAATGCTTCAAGATATTCCATGTCCGTCAAAATGCATCCCCGACAAATATCACACCGGTAAAGTCTCTAACCAATGAGAATATTCTCCATGGACCAAGTATGCAAAACATGAGTCGTGAATGGAGGCATCACAACCATTTTGTTTTGTCCGACACTGTGTTTCCATACGAGAGAAAACAGTCTATCCAATACATGAATTGGTATAGGTCGATATCCATTGGTTTCATTTCGCATCCAAGATATCTTGTTGACCCACACCAACAAACCTCATCATCAAGACCCCAACAACCTACCCAGCCCCATTTCCAACCGCCAACCCAACACCCACACACACAACCACAAATCCATGAACATACCCCTACCCAATCCACCACATTCACACAAACTTATTTACAGTCCCAATACCAATAATATCCACCACCATACCAAACATACTCCTGTGATACAACAAACCAATTTAACACACAGTATCATACACCCAATCAACCCTTATCCACCCAAACATTTACACCCATGTCACCCTACGATCAGGCAGGCTATCGTCCTGAAATTGCCTCATCGAGCCAACCACCCCAACATAATTATGAAGGCATGGACAACCCTTTTAATTTGGATGACTTTGCGGAGATTGACTCGTCTTCATGGGCCGAAATGATCCAATTTCTTGAAGACGACACGGTGGACCCGACTCCACCACAAAGACCACCAAGAAATGTACGTAATCGAGGATGTGGTACGGACAGACATTTACCCCGACCTAGTCGTAGAAATTAGTGTACCATATCTCTCATATGTACCCATTTGTGATTAAATGAAAATTTTAATTATTATTTAATATTTAATTTATTAAATACAATTTTATTTTTATTTATTATTTAGAAATTATTAATGAAAATATTAATTATTATTTATTTATTAATTGTTAACAAATATAATTATTAAATATTAATGAAATTATTAATGAAAATATTAATTTTATTCTTATTTATTAAATTATTATTTATTAAATATTTTTTAATTATTAAATATTATTTATTAAATTATTATTTATTAAATATTTTTTAATTATTAAATATTATTTATTAAATATTTTTAAACATATAAAATATTAAAAATTAATTTGAAAAACTCATAAGGGTGAATTTTTTCCTGTTTTGCCACAATCTGAAAAATTATACACCAAAGTGCCACACGTTGAAAAAAAATTCCACAATTGCCACTACTTTTACAAGGGTTCGTCCTATGGTTGGACGACCCATTGAAGGACATTTACGCGCAGCATGGGTTCGGCCATCCATTGGCCGACCCTTAACTAGCTGCTTTTTTTTTTTTTTTAATTTTTTTTTATTTCAGAAATTATGATATATTATTTTTTAATAATTTTATGTTTTTAATAGTTTTTGATATATTAAAATTATTTAAATAATATTATATAATAATAAAAAATAATTTAATTATTTAAAAAAAAATTAATATAAATAATATATATTTCACATTATATAATTAATTGCTAAATATAAATAATTGTTTTTTTACATTATCTAATTAATTGTTTTTTATATATTAAAATTAGTTAAATGATATTTTATATTACTAAATAAGTAATTTAATTATTTCAAATTATTTTTTAATATTATTTAAAATACAAAATGATAAATAATTATATAAAATAATAAGTTATATAATTAATTGTTTAACTAAATAATTAGATAAAATAAAAAATAAATCATAAATAAAGATATTTTATTAATATTGATGAGTGGAGAAAATACATCATTTTTATCTACGCAAATGACCGCCAGTTCCACACAATGTACTCTTTTTCACACGTTTCCCCCTGCCTAACTCTTGAGTTTGCCGTATTGGAGGTGATGTTGGAGGTGATGGGGTAGAGTCGGAAGTCAACTCTTCATTTTCAGGTTGATGTGATGTATCAAGCATGTCCACATCAGTAACCGAAAAACCTGGCCATTCCATGAGTTGATCATCAGTTAGGGTAAAGTTAGGGGCTGACTGGAATGGTTGGGTGAAAGTGGTTGGAGGGCTTTGTTGGATGGGAGGGTAATAAACATTGTCGGTGCGACCGGATGAACTTGGTTGAGACATTGAAGAGTTAAATGTTTGGTGTTGTGGTTGGGGGTAAGAGAAATCAAAATTAGGCTGAGGGATCGGAGTGAATTGAAAAGAAGGTTGAAATGTGGCTTGTTCCTGATATTGTTGTCGGTAGTAGTAGTTTGTTTGTGGGGTTGGGGTGTACGGTGTTGGTTGTTGAGAGGAGGTGGCAAAGAATGTGGTATGAATGCATTGATATGTTGGTTGGGGTTGGGGTTGTGTTGGTTGTTGAGAGGAGGTGGCAAAGAATGTTGGCTGGTTGAATGAAGATGTCTGTGTTTCAAATTGCGAAGGGTTCACCTGAGGCATTTCTTGAGGCATGAGCGAAGAGGATCTTTGTTGTGATTAAGACGTTGCATACTAATGGGGGTCCTCTAGGAACTGACATTGAGAAGCGTGCATAAATGGAATGGATAAAAACCATTGCATATATGCAACACTATGAACATAGTTACTGTTAACCATGTTACCTCGTAGGGTCAATTTTTTTCTGTTTCTCCACTCGTTATTTTCTTCTTTATTTATATTGCGCCAATGATCTCCCCATGTATTAGGCATATCAGTCTCATGTTGTTGACGTAGACATCTAGGCTGAGAAGGGATATCTTGTTGAAATCCAAACTGCAATTTGACCCTATCAGCCTGATGCATTTCAACGATATGGAAACTGATAATTGAAGTTGTAGCGCTCCAAATCTGGCTATCTTCAAGGACGCATTCGGGGTAGCTTGGGTATGGCCTCCAAATAAACTGTTACAGAAAATATAATTGTTAGAGTTTTAATACAATGGGTGGCACATATTTAGAGAATGTAGCGCTAACAAACTTACATCGTTAGCCCTTAATCTGTCTAGTGCAAATCTAAATCCTCGGACGTAGTGCCGAGGATTATTTTGATAAGCCATGCCTCTTCGAACAAATCTTGCAATGTTAAAAAAAAGATAAATAATTTAGGGATGGAAACAAAAAGAAAATAAATGATAAAGAAAATGTAAACAAAATTTACCTTGTTGCATAAGGACGGTGTGCATTGACGGGAGACTCTGGAGCTATTAGTGGTATACGCCAATATGTCCAAACACTTAGTAGTAGAACACACCCACCAATACTTTTGACCCCTACCATACATGCTTTACACATATGCCTATATAATGTAGCCAAACAAGCAGAACCCCAACTATATCTATTGCATTTATCTAAATCTCCTACTAGGGGTATCCAAGAAGAATGTAAATAGTTATGGCTCTTGTCTGGCATTAATACTTTAGCTATGAGTAATAAAATATATATTTTTGCATGTAAAATATTTTCCTCATCGGATGGTGTTGCTTTTTGTTGTAATCGTGCTAATGTACTTTGTAGCCAAACAATTTTAACGAACCCTTTATGTTTATCAGATGTTGTAGGTTCTATGCCTAAATGTTCCATATATACATCACCTCCTACCTGAGTAGGACCACTCACAGCCTTACCATTCACGCGAAGACCCAATAACATACTCACATCCTCCAAAGTGATGGTACATTCACCTGTTGGTAGATGGAAAGTATGTGTTTCTGGTCTCCACCTCTCCAACATAGCGATTACAAGCTTTGAATCAACTTTGATTGAGGAGATTTCTGCAACTTTTGCGAAACCCGCTTGTTCCAAAAACGGTTTAATTGCATTGCTTGGTGCATCGATAGCATGAGAATGTAGTCTAAATCTCTCGCTATCGGACTGTTTCAAATATAAAAACAAATAAATACAAACTTGTTGAATAATTGAAATAGATACAAACAAATAAATTCAAATAGATAAATAACACTCATGTGAATAAAAATAACATACAAATGCGGCAATATTGGCCGGTGTTCCCCGATGATTTTCTCCCATCCACAACATTGCCATTTAAAAGTATTGAAATATTGGTTTAGAAGTAAGTAGTGATATATGCTGAAGTGGTGATTTTTAAAATGTGGTTTACATTGTATTTATAAGAAAAATGGATACTCCTATTACATGATACACACTAATAACCTTTGGAAATTCATATGCATGCAATGCTAGACTGCACCCTATGATTTTTCAACAGCCTTAATTGATTCTTCTGCACCCTAATATTTCAAACCCTAGAAGCATGCAACGACAAGTGGCTTGCATGCAAAATGCCCTCTTTAATGGTTCGCCCTTGTGTTGGCCGAACCCCTACACGTTCCCCATGGGTTCGTCCTTTAGTTGGACGACCCTTTACTAAACATTAATTGGTACGTCCTTGTGTTGGACGACCCTTAACTATGCATGTGTGGGTTCGTCCTTTGAATGGACGTCCCTTAACTTGCTCAACATGCACGCTTCTTCTATATATTTTACATGCAATTGTTGTAGACTACACATCTACCTCCCACTCACACACTCACACTGTTAGTATCAAAAAATAAGTCATGGCAGATAGAAACACATTGGTCACTATGCACTATAACGGTTCCGTGTTTACTGATGAAAATATCGGTTTTTCATTCAACGGAACAGATACGGTGATGTTCAAACTTCACCGAAGTTCTGATATCTGTCATCTAAAAGATAGAATTGAAAAAAAAAGTGAATCATTCTGTTCAGGATATTACTTACCGTCAACCATTACCTAATGGGGTAGATGATGGTGTGTTCTATGTAATGATGCAGATAGATACAGACAGCGCAGTCAAATCAATGTTTCAATGTCATTACACAATGCCCCAGTTGAAGACGATTGAAATATATGTTCGCCTTGAAGACGAGGCATATCCAACACAATCATCATATTCGCATCAATACGGGGTGAGCCAAACAACTGATGAAGAAATAACGCAAAATAATGAACCTTTCATCCGGAACGAGGAGGTTGGTGAATACAGTGACGATGAGCTCGATGATGTTCGCTTTGAAGATCTATTCGGTGATGACGATGGCGAGGGTCACGATGAACTCATGCAGTCAGAGGTAATATATGCTCAACCCATAAATCTGTACAATCCACCGGTGCATATGTCAAACATATGTATGGAGTCTTCTCAACCCATCTATATTTTTGAAAATGAAAAACCAAACCATAATGGTGAAAAATTGGAAGTAGGCTTGGTGTTTGAAAATAAGGAAGAGTGTGTTCTTTTTTTACAACATTGGCATATTAGTAACAACCTTGACTATGCAGTATATAAATCTAATTCAGTAAGGTATATAATAAAATGTACGAACCCACAATGCGTCTTCAAATGTAGAGCTGTTGTGCGTAAAAAAAGCACATTATGGGAGATCGCTACTATAAAGGGATCACACACTTGCACTACAACCTCTATGTCACAGGATCATAGAAAATTAGATTCTGAAATTATTAGCCACAGCATCAGAGAACTTGTTAACAACGATGCTTCACTGAAAGTCAAAGTTATACAAGCCCACATTGCTGAAAAATACGGTTATAGAATCTCATATCGGAAAGCTTGGATTGCAAATATCAAAGCTGTAGAAGCACTTTATGGGAATTGGGAGACGTCTTACAATGACCTACCACAATGGTTGTTGGTGCTGAAGACATATCTTCCTGGAACTGTTATACAGTTGGAAACATTGCCGATTATTACAGATGACGGAACCCAGTTGGGTGACAAACGAAAATTTCATCGACTTTTTTGGGCATTTGAACCGTGTATCCGTGGTTTTAGTTACTGTAAACCAATCGTGCAAATTGACGGAACCTGGTTGTACGGCAAGTACAAAGGGACTTTGTTAATGGCTGTGGCACAAGATGGAAATGGTAACATTTTTCCGATAGCGTTTGCATTGGTTGAAGGAGAGATAAAGGATGGTTGGAGTTTCTTTCTCAAGAATTTGAGAATGCACGTGACCCCCCAGGCCAATCTTTGTCTAATATCCGACCGACATCCATCAATCAAGAGTGCTTACGATGATCCTGAAAATGGGTGTCAGTTTCCTCCATCTTCACATGTTTACTGTATCAGACACATTGCGCAAAACTTCATGCGTGAGTTCAGAAACAAAGCACTACGAAAAACAGTTGTCAACATGGGTATGTCTACATCTTCACAAGTTTTATTGATAATTTTTTGATCATTTTGTTTTACTAATCATTTGTTTAATTATTTTCAGGATATGCACTAACAGAGGCAACATTTAACTACTACAGAGGCGAATTACGAAGAACAAATAGAGCAGCTTTGGAGTGGATTGACAATATTCCCAGAGAGAAGTGGTCGAGGACGTTTGACGGAGGACAGCGGTGGGGACACATGACCACAAATTTAGCCGAATCTATGAACTCAGTACTTAAGGCTACCCGAAACCTTCCTATTACAGCATTGGTCAAGTCAACGTACTATCATCTGGGATCGCTGTTTGGAAAACGAGGACACGATTGGACAAAACTGTTGGCATCCGGTCAAACTTTCACGAAAAATTGTATCAAGGGAATGGCCGACGAGGCTATTAAATCTAGCAGCCATAATGTCATTCAATTTGATCGCGAGAGATTCTGTTTTATGGTTGCCGAAAGCATTAACCAACGCGATGGCCGACCATTAGGTACTTTTAGCGTTGATCTCAGGAGAGGGTGGTGCGATTGTGGGAGGTTTCAGGCATTTCATTTACCTTGCTCTCATGTAATCGCAGCATGTGCCAGTATACGACAGGACCATAACATGCACATACCAGATGTTTTCAAAGTTCTAAGTGTATTAAAAGTATACAGCCAAAGCTTCCTTGGACTACCACACCAGTAAAATTGGCCAACATATGAAGGATTCACTCTTTGCCATGACGAGACAATGCGAAGAAATAAGAAAGGGCGTCCAAATAGTACAAGAATTACAACTGAAATGAACGATTTTGAGAAAGAAAAGAGAAGATGTGGGATTTGTCGAGAAATCAGTCATATGCGGAGGAAATGTCCGAACGTGGCAGGCCCATCAAATCGGCCTGTCTAAAAATGTATTTTATCCACTCTTAAATATTAATAATATTTTCTTTTTTTATGATTCAATTTATTATTTTATATAATTATTTAGTAATATAAAATATCATTTAACTAATTTTAATATATAAAAAACAATTAATTAGATCATGTAAAAAACAATTATTTATATTTAACCATTAATTATATAATGTGAAACATATATTATTATATTAGTTTTTTTTTAAATAATTAAATTGTTTTTTTATTATTATATAATATTATTTAAATAATTTTAATATATCAAAAACTATTAAAACATAAAATTATTAAAAATAATATATCAAATAAAAAAAAATTAAAAAAAAACAAAAAAAAAAAGCAGCTAGTTAAGGGTCGGCCAATGGATGGCCGAACCCATGCTGCGCGTAAAAGTCTTTCAATGGGTCGTCCAACCATAGGACGAACCCTTGTAAAAGTAGTGGCAATTGTGGAATTTTTTTTTCAATGTGTGGCATTTTGGTGTATAATTTTTTGGCTTGTGGCAAAACAGGAAAAAATTCCATAAGGGTGTCTCTAAAGGAGATGTCGTCCCCCTATAATTTATAAGGATGTTTCTAACACCTATATAACACCTATGACGCTCATGGACAAATTAACAAAAAAAAATGTGAAACATAGATAGATTAATATATATCGTAAAATGTTGGGTATATTGAAATTTAGGGGGTGAAATGTTGATTATCTAGCTGAAAAATTCTAATAAATAAATAAAAACATTAAAATAAGCTATTCATTCGGCTTTGTTGATTAAAATAAAATTTCTTTGTCCACTGCCACTTATATCCATGGAAACCGGTTGAGCCTTTTGGACTCAAGTTCAAAGCTCCACCCGTATACATATTCTGTAACCAAGTTGTTTTCTGAACACTCCTCAAACACTTCACTCTTCGAACATAACCATTAAAATAATCTATCATTGCCCAAAACAACCGTTTTAGTTTCACAATTTCAGCTACAGCTTTTAACACTTGTCACAAAAGTGATTTTCTTTACAACCAAGTTCAAGGTAAGCATTAATTTCTTGAAACAGCTTTTGAAAAAAAAAAGTTTCAAACTTTGACCACAGTTTCATTATATATATATATATATATATATATATATATATATATATATATATATATATATATATATATATATATATATATACATACATATAATTTTTTTTCTCAGTGTTCTTTGTTTTTTTTTTCTTTTTCAGTTGTGTGTTGTTTTGTAGATTATGGCGAAACTTCCGGCTATGCTTTCTTTGAGGCACTTATTGATTTTATCGCTGGCTGTGAATGTTAGTTTGATTTTGAAAATGGTGTATGAAGGTGAACGAGAAGGAAGCAACAAGAACATGGAAGGGTATAATCGGATTATTCAAAAATCACGTTTGGTTATACCTTCAACTTCTTTTGCTAATTCTACTCGTAAAGATCGTTCTGGAGGCATGGATAAAGTAATCAACCTTGATCAGTAAGTGAAGTTACTAAGATTGATTCATTTTTACTAATATTTTCTACATCATGTTTCTTTATAAGCAAAATGGTATTAATCAAAACATTAGGATATTTCAATGGTTGGTGATATTTTACTGAAGTTAAACCCAATTTTCTTGATGATTTTAAATATTTAATACTAAATTAACGCGAACACTGTGTTTTATGATTAAATTATTTTTTCAAGTTTGTTTACATTTTTTGGGGAGAAAGTGGGAGAGAGAATTGACATTTCTGTTTTCACAGGGTAATGTGATTACGTTGCTTGTTTCTGTGCTTTGCTTCCTGCTATAATTCCTAGCAGAGATAGAGACAAGTCATGGCCTCTGACCTGATTTTTTAATTTTTGTTTTACACTTTAACTTGATTAAAGAAGAGTTTTATTTTAAAATTAATAAAATTGAGCACTTCACTCAAGAAATGGTGGAATTTTTTCTTTTTTTCAATGAGGTTAGCACTAGTGGTGTTTTATTTTTTGCGTATAAAAAATTCCTTACATGAGAATAAAAAATTGAAAAGTTATGATGCAGAAATCTTTCTATCAATAAATAATATTTAAAAAGTTGTATCATGAGAGTGTTGTATTCCTTTAACTTACTTTTCCACTAACTCTTATGGCAATCTTAAAATAAATATACCTTAAAGTTAAAAAATATAAAATAATATTATTTTATTTTGGATCCATAAATAAATATATAAATATATAAAATTCACATTTATTCTTTAATTTATGATAAATAAATAGAGGGTTGGTGAGATCAAATAGATATGAATTTAAAAATGTATCCTGCCAAAATACTTCTCTTTAATAAATTGGCTTTTTTTTTTTTTTTTTTTGAAAATGCTATTAAGTGTTCAAAAACTAGTTAAAGAGATTAAAATGGTGACTATCTCGAGATATTGGTTAAAAGATTAAAATAATAAATTAAATATTATTTAAGAGGTTAAAAATATATATTTTATTTAAACATATACACTAAAGATAATCAATTTTAAAAAAATATTGTATATACTAAATAAACAAAATATAATATATTTCCAATGTTTAAAATTCTTTACAAGTGAACTCATGACTTTTTTGTTTAATAATAAAAGAGCAACTGCCCCATACAAAAAATGATATGCATTTTAAATATATATAATTTAATTTTTCAATAATTTAATATATAATTAATCATGATTTTACATAATTTTTATTTATTTTAAAATTTAATAGTTTAGCTTCATTCTCATATTCTTACGTATAAATGTAATTCTCATATGATACATTATATATATATATATATATATATATATATATATATATATATATATATATATATATATATATATATATATATATAGGTGCATATTTAGTGAGAATGAATAAATTACCTGAAAATATAAGAATGAATAAGAATCATTAGATTTAAAAAAGAAAATTTTAGATTAAATCACGATTTTTACATCTTATTAAGAGAAAAGAGATATTATTAATCAAATTTTAAAAATATTTTTTAATATTCACCATTTATTTTAAAATCTAATAATTCAGATTTATTTTAATGTTCTCGCGTAAAAATAATATTATCATATGATATAATTCAGATTTATTTTATATATATATATATATATATATATATATATATATATATATATATATATATATATATATATATATATATATATATATATATATATATATATATATATATATATTGTTTAGAGTATTTTAATATAAAAAAATCAATTAATAATTTAATTGTGCATGTTGGGTCTTGGTCAATTGTGAAGTGAAGGCATGCCACCAAATCCATAGTGTTTAACGATAGTATTTTGTCATTTCTCTGTTCCCGAGTCGGAGGGGTCGCAAATTTTGTTGGGAGATGCGATGAAGTTGGGTGTTAACTGTTAAGTGGATATTGGATAATTAATGGAGTAACGATCAAAGAATTAAAAGATTGGATAGTCGAATTGATAGTTTGATTGTTATGTTACTCCCTACGTCCTAAAATATACAGAAAAATAAAAAATTACATTTATTAAAAGAATAAAAATATAACAATTTGACTAATTAATTTATATTTAATTTTAGCTTAAAAAGATGAAAGGTAATTATTCACTTTTTTTCTTTTTTCTTTTATATTTTGAGACGGGAGAGAATATCTTCTTTTTATTCATTTAAAAATGCAATACACTTCTATATTTTAAATGAGTTTAATAATGTTTTGAATATTTTAATGGATAACTTTTGAAAGTAGAGTTAAATACTCTAAATAGCGCACAGTTCATGATTATGTTTTATCAAGCACTAGACGCTACTACAATAAACTAATGCTGGTTTAGCTTGTGCTGTCTATATAGGTTAGTGTAGCACCATGGACGGTTACTATTGCTATTTGACCAATGATTGTATATTTTTATGTTAGGGAGGTAAATAAAATATTCTTAATACTCAATATTGAAAACTGGTGGTACTACTTTCTGTTCTAACAAATATATACAAAAATCTAAAAGTCAAATATATTTAGTAAAAAATATAGACCAAAATATATACTACTATAACTTTTTGCATCAATATGTTTATATTTTGTTATAGAAAGAAACAACTTACTCTTTCCTTACTCTAAGTCTTTTTTCTTTTCAAATAGACTATACAAGGACCAAATTGAAGTACACATTAATTATTAATTATTCAATGTATAAAAAAATAATTTGTCTCATATAAATTAAAATGGAGGGAGTTTATTTATAAAAAGAAAATGGAATATGCATTAATATTGTAAATAATTTTGCACTGTAATCCATCACTATAAATTCTAAATTACCGTGTATAATTATTTTACAATGCATATAAATTAAATTCATTTATAAATTAATCAATATTAATAATGCAATGTGTTGTAGGAGCCCAATGCATACTAAATGAAGAATAATAACAGTAGGTTATTCTTGGTAGAATACATATCATTACGGTGTGGGCCAAGTGCCTGATCGCATACGGCATCGAACTTTTTGCCATAACCACTCCTTGGGCTTTTCAATACAGATCTTCTTTCTTTACAATATATTTGGTCGCCCCAATGAACCTCTCAAATGCACCAACACTATATTCATACTTTATCATATACTATTTCTGTTAAATAAATAAAAGAAAAACTTTACTGAAAAATATCTGTGCTATTCTCTGTTACCACATGGGTTCATATAATTGATGTTGTAGTAAAATGTACTAACAATCATATAGTAACAATTTTTGGATCATATAGATGGACCTGCTACCTTTTCTTTACCCTTTCAATTTTTTCAATGCCCTTGCCCACAACGTTCCTTTCCATTAACTCCTTCATATTCTTACCTGCCCCACTCTGATTTCACTGTTCTTCCAATCTACCCTACTCTGGATACCATCACGTTCTTTCACAATTTTCATCTCAGATCATGCCCTACATCTACTTATGCCTTGGTTTTTTTGTAGTATTATTCTATACACTTTGCAGTACCTGCAAACTTTATTAAACATTAAAAATAATCATGACTTCTTTTATGCTTTATGTATTTCCAGGGCCGTCTTTGTTACGTGCAACAACCAGACGGGATTTTAAATTTGTATTAACTCATGGTTAAATAGGACTCATAAAATATTTATAACTGTTAAATCATGATTAAATAGTCTTTTTTTTTTTTTAATTTTTCATGGTTAAACTATGATAGTATACACAGATCTCTAAAAATTTGAGATTGCTATGTGTATCTATTATTTTTAAAATTCAATTCTCATAAGAAACAAATTGTAATACATCTCTAACTTAGCAATATTGATTTCTGCAGACAAAATTATCATAACCGTAAATGATCATAACCATTAGAAACACACAGTATACAACCGTGATAGTTAGAGTTTGAGGCCTGACATTGGTTCAACTTAGTAATATCATTTTTTTTTCATTTGAGCTAGAATTTGCGTACTTCATTCTATCAATTTTAAATTCAATATTTCTAAATTTTTACTAATATGATTCTGGTTGATACATATGTTTAATATTTCTTTCTTTTCCAGTTATTAAATTAATATTTAAACAGATGTTTTGTTGGAAATAGTTAATGATATTGATGAGGTTACCAGTTCTGACACTGAGTATTTAAAATAAAATACTGCATATGAAATTGACTATGAAAGCTACTAATGTTAATTAATTATCCATGCAGAGGCGATCCAACCATGTATGAGCGGTATTGGCGACAAATGGGAGACAGGACCACAATAATAATTCCAGGATGGCAATCTATAAGTTACTTCTCCGATCCATCAAGCATGTGCTGGTTTCTTGAGCCGGAATTCGCAAAGGAAGTAGTGAGATTACATAACGTAGTTGGAAATGCTGTAACAGAAGGTCGCCACATTGTTGTTGGAACAGGTTCCTCTCAGTTAATTCTTGCTGCTCTTTATGCTCTCTCTAACCCTGATGCTGCTCAACCCATCAGCGTTGTTTCTGCCGTACCTTATTACTCGGTAACTCACTCTCTCATGTGTCATTATTCCTGTAATAATAATAAAAATGTGCTCTTGCATTTATTAGTTTTTGGTTTTGGAATCCTCTCATGTGCTCATTAACCAAAAGTAGGAAAATATAGTAATGAATAGAATGCAAATGTATGTATCAAGATAAATTAATACATACCGGTTGAGCTACCCCACCTATACTGACACGTATTATACCAGTTGAGCTATCTACCTACTGGCACGTCCTGCGACGTTGCATCTCCTTTAAATTATTTATTTTGTTTACATAGTTGAGAAGTTTATTAGATTGATTGGTTGAGAGGACTTTGGGAATTGTTTGGTTTTTAAGGAATTTTTGCATGTGTTGGTTACCGAATCTGCATCCTCTTTTGGCTCTTCTAGTTGTCTGTCTTCATCAATGTCTTCCTTTCTTTTATATACCATCGCATGCCTGCACCTGATCACATGAAACAGTCACATGCTATCAATTGAAAAATATCATAAACTTAAGCTTTCATACTGTCCATAATTTTGAATCGAAATTATATTATCATTATTTCTATTCATTAAAAAATAAAAGCAGAAATGGGTTATCTTGCTGCATTTTTCAGAAAGGAATCAACAATACATCCGTGGAAAATTTAAGTGTATTTAAAATATATGGAGAACAACATAAAAGGTGTTTAATATATTTTGTAAATATAGTAGTAGACCAGTAGTTGTGTAGATTATTATGATGATTGATCATTACTAAACCACTTTTTATGATTATGCAGCATTGAAACTCTAAATTAAAAGTGTGTATAATGTACCATACTTGTCACTGTCCAATACTCGCCCACATGGTTAAATTCAATTAATTCATTTTCTCAAAGTATTACCGTTGTATATGTGTCATGTGTCTATGCTTCATAGAATTTTGTTACTGGTTTTTAGTTTGATGATCAGTTGATGGTTTAACATTGAATTGGCGAATTGCAGTCGTATCCATCAATGGCAGATTACCAGAAATCGGGTCTTTACAAATGGGCTGGTGATGCATATACTTTTGACAAAGATGGTCCTTACATTGAGATGGTTACTTCTCCTAATAACCCGGATGGATATACAAGACAATCAGTAGTGAACCGAAATCAAGGACTATTGGTTCACGACCTTGCCTATTATTGGCCTCAGTACACTCCAATATCATTTGCTTCAGATTATGATCTTACTCTTTTCACTGTCTCTAAAAGCACGGGTCACGCTGGAATGCGCATAGGGTAAGCTCATAATACTACTGTCACACTCAATTACGAAAAAATGTATTGTTCGAAATTTCAAATACTAGTTCAGCAAATGATACATGATTGCAAATTGTGGTCAATTTTATTATCAAAAAGCTTAATAAATCGGATTATGAACTTATGGTTTTGACATGTAGGTGGGCTCTTGTGAAAGACCGCGAGGTAGCAAAGAAAATGACTAAATTCATCGAACTAAATACAATTGGCGTCTCCAAAGATTCTCAACTCAGAGCTGCCAAGATTTTAAAAACAGTGTCTGACAGTTGCAAAGAAGAAAATTCAGAATCGTTTTTCAAATACAGCTACAAGATGATGGAGCAAAGATGGAAACTACTTAGAGCAGCTGTTGATAGTGGCGATCGATTCAGTTTGCCAGACTTTTCTTCTGGATTCTGCAACTTTCTCAACCAGGAGTCCAAGACTCAACCAGGTAAACAAGCAAGGGTCTTACTAACGAGGGTTGATGGCCGAGATATGAGTTCTTACTATTTTTTTTAATCCTTGCAGCTTTTGTTTGGCTGAAGTGTGAAGGAGATATAGAAGACTGCGAAAGTTTCCTTCGCGGACACAAGATTTTGACTAGAAGCGGTAAACAATTTGGGGCTAGCCCGAAATATGCAAGAATTAGCATGCTGGATACAGATGATAATTTCATGCAGTTCATAGATAGGCTATCTATCATACAGAACTGAAAAAATGTAGATTTCTTAATGAGAATGTATTTATAACGATGATAATAATAATAGTAACAAAACAATTCTGTGTTTTTAATATAAATATTCATGTTTGTGAATGCATAAGCAACATTTAATCATAATTTCAGCTCAAATGAAAAGATACATGGTGCTATTTTGTTAAGATTGAAAGAAACCACTATATTTAGTAAATTAGAAATTATGAAAATTTGAACTTGAAGATTGGGAACATAACATTGTTGTAAGGCTTATAGCTATCATCTGTATATAGCAAATATGATGTCATTTACTAAATTCTAACAAGATGTACCCAAAAAGGTAACGCAAACAAGTTATCATTCCAACATAGGGGAAAAACAAAGTAAATGATACACATTATAACCATAAAAAACAAGCATAAAATATACACGCTAAGAAATAAAAAACTTAAAAAGTAAAAGCCCTCTAACCACCCAAATAATGAAGGTTTAGCCAAAAATGGTCGAGATAATCAAAATATCTATGTTTGAGTGACAACCAAGAGAATAGTTATACGCCTATGCTTAGAAGATAAAACATTAAATTCTAACCTATCACTACTAGTCTTTCACCATCAACACCATTTATCCAATGAAAACCACATTTAACCACTAAAGTTTATGAATCTTCGCTACATGGCATTTAAGATGAGAAAAATACAAGAAAGACATGGTTTAAATTGTGTTGATTGATTAATTCTTTTTATGAATGTTGTATAATATCACTGTTCTGGTCTGGGACCGGCCTCACGGTCCAGCCCAATAACGGACAAGGCCCAATAAGTGAGGCAGCTTAACCGGGCACGCACCCCCCGTCGGACGGCCGGATACGCTCCCTGTCAAGCAGGACAACGCGCTTCTAAGAATCCTCGGCGCTCCCCCTAACCGGGCAGAACAGCCTCCGCGGGCGATATTCCCCATCCCACCGAGCAAGAGCCCATGGCTCTCCCACGTCCACGTGTGCTCCCCTCCTCGGGGAGAACGACACGACTCCGATGAACCTCGCGAGCTCCCCTCCGCGGAGACACGTCACCAACCAACTGCCCACCTCCGAAAGAGCAGGTCAAACCCACTTTCCGGAGATCAAGGAGCAGTTGGACTAGGGTGAAGACCACATCCTGGTCTTCACTACGACACGTAAGCCCTAGCAGTACCTGGGTTGGGTCTGGCAATCCAGCCCAACGCAAGTTACCGTTGGCCCAGCGCTGGGGTCTCTCTATAAATACCCTCTTCCTCAAGAGGGTCAGGTAATTCACTTCTTACCCCATTTCTGTACTTTGCTCTCACTCTGCCCAATTCCTTACTTTGGCATCAGAGTGTCTTGCAGGTACACCCCTTTCTCCTCCTCATCACCGGTGAACAGGTAGCAGTCCAACAGCGTGTGGCGAGCCCGTGATCCCCTTCTGATCAGGTCAGATCAGTGGCGCCGTCTGTGGGAACAGAAACTTCCCCGTTATTCTGAGCAGAAAACCAAAGTTTCACCAGCACTATACGGTCATGGCTAGCCCACACCACAATGATACCATGCACGACTTCGTGCTCAACGCCGCCGCCAACGGAAGCAAGCAGATGGAGACGTCACGTCCGACGGATACCGACGAGAGAGACGACCAGACTGCTTCCCCGTCATTCGCAGAACTGCTGCGCTAGGCCGACCACCGGCCCCCGAGCCCAACGGCGTTCCAACCCGTTCCTATCCCAGCGGGAGCGGACCCAACGGTGGCCGCCCTCTTCGCGGCCATCAACCAGACGAACCAGCTGCTGTTCCAGCAGAACGCACGAATTGGAGCGCTGGAGCGGGAAGGCCCCCCAAGATCCACCCCGCGGGGAGACCAGAATGGGGGCTCGAGGAGTCCTTCGCCTCAACCCCGAAATCGCCGACCTCGGCTGGAGAGGCCCCGAACAGAAGTGGTGCGAGAACGCACCAGATCCCCAGCGATACAAGTTCACGGGAGGCGCCAGAACACTTCGGCGATCCCGACCAGGAATCCGCGCGTCGAACCCCCAGTCAGGAGGCCGAGGACCCGAAACCAGGTGCCTATTCTAAACGGCTCGTCTCCTCCTCAGTCACCCGCTTTCAGCGACGAAGACGACTACCGCACTCCGTTGTCCCGAGAAATCATGGCCGCCCCCATTCCCCACGGGATGGAGAAGCCCCCGACACTATCGACGTATGACGGCACATCCGACCCAGATGATCACTTGGAAGACATCGAGGCCATGCTCGATTATCGAAACGTCCGGGGAGCTATCAAGTGCAGACTATTCCCAACGACCCTGAGGAAAGGCGCCATGACATGGTACAAACGTTTGAAGCCCGAATCGGTCACGTCGTGGAGAGTCCTGAAGGACCTGTTCTCAAAACACTTCACAGCGTCCCGGCGCCATCCAAAGACGGAGGCCGTCCTCGGGGCGATAATCCAAGGCCCCGACGAACCTCTCGGAAAGTACATCGAAAGATTCACCCGGGAAGCGGTGCAGGTAACAACGTCAGACGAGATGAAGCGCTACCTAATGGAGCAGGGTCTACACCACGACTCCAAGTTCTACGAGGCCGTAGGCATACACCGACCAACCTCCCTCCAGGATTTCCTCGACAGAGTCGCGCATTATATCCGATTCGAGGAAACCCAAGCAGCCAACTCCGCACGAGACACCCGAGACAGGGAGGCCCCTCGCGGGCACCGAGATGACGGAGCCTCGAACCATCGACGGGGAGGTGACCGTTGTCGGGAAGATCGCCCTCGCGAACCTCGCGAACAACGCGGCCCTGCCGGTCGATTTACGGAATACACGGCCTTAGTCGCTTCCCGCGAGCGCATACTGGCCGAGTGCGCCAAAACCAAATTTGTCCAGGGAGGTGTCCGCCTCCCTCGGCCGACACCCCCCAAACCCAACGTGGACAAATCGAAATACTGCAAATTCCACAGGAGCCACGGGCACGTGACCGAAGACTGCATCCATCTCAAGGACGCGATCAAAATCCTGATTAAAGACGGCCACCTAAAGAGATACACCCGGGGGGTGAGCCCCCGAGGCCAAGAAAATCGAGGAACTCCCCTCTTCTGATGGCGACAGCAGACTCCAGGTCGCGTTGTGTGTCAGCCGCCCCGAGGATTGGTTCGCGGATAGAGAGTTCGGCCTCCTCGAAGGCCCCGACCTACCCAGCGAGCCAGTCCAGCCAACCAGCCGATGGGAATACTTCGCCAGAGCCATGGTCATCTCGGGTGGCGCCACGAGGAGCCTGTCCATAGGATCAGTGAAAAGAAATTTCGACGAGCTTATCACGAGCAACTCTGGAAAAATGAGCACGCTCGAAAGATTCCGCGGTCGATCCAATCCGATCACATTCTACCTCGAGGAACTCCCCGGGGGATCCCCCAACTCCAACATTCCCCTGCTCATACGGGCGCGGATGGCGAACTTCGACGTTAGGCGCATCCTCGTCGACGGAGGCAGCTCGGTGGACATCATGTACACGCACCTGTTCACAACCCTCCAACTCGACGAATCCAACATTTCCCCCTACGTAGGCTCCGACCTTCAGGGGTTCAACGGGACGACGACGAGACCTTGGGGGTACGTGGAGCTGAAAGTCACTTTCGGAGAAGAGGAAATGGCCAAGGAGATCAGCATCCGTTTCTTAGTCATCGAGTTCCCGTCCCTCTACAACTGTATCCTAGGCAGAACAACGATAGCAGAACTCACCGCGGTACCTTCCACCGTCCACCAGAAGATGAAATACTACACGAAACGGGGGGCCGTGGTGACCCTTAACGGAGACATCGAGGCCTCCCGGAGGTGTTTCGAGGCCGCGTTGAAAGGCTTGGACACCATCGATCCAGCAACCAAGAGGGCGACTCCAATCATAGCGCCAAAAAGCGAACCAAAGGAGCTGGTCGGATCCGTGGACCTCGACAGTCGCTTCACCGAGGAGCGCGATCACGAAATAAGGAACAGCGAAGCCAACGGGCAGCCCACTCACCCGGCACGCCCCATCCCGAACAGAGAATTCGAGATCATCACACTCGGGAAAGACAAGAGCAGAACCGTGAAGATCGGCGCCGGACTCCCAGACTTCGCGAAAAGACAGCTGCAAGCCTGCCTCCGCGAGAACGCCGACCTCTTCGCATGGAGCACCGCAGAAATGCCCGGACTTGACCCCGAGGTTGCCGGCCACCAGCTGTCCATCAGCCCGACCGCGAAGGCCGTAGTTCAACATAGGCGTAGACATTCCCCCGAAAAATCGGCAGCAGCCGAGAAAGCTGTAAAAGACCTCCTAGAGGCAAATTTTATTTTGGAAGCCCGGTATTCAACCTGGATGTCCAATGTTGTACTCGTTAAAAATAATAGTGGAAAATGGTGCATGTGTGTTGACTACACCGATCTCAACCAGGCATGTCCTAAGGACGCCTACCCCCTCCCCAACATCGACAAACTCGTCAACAACTCCGCGGGCTTCAGGCTCTTGTCCTTCATGGACGCATACTCGGGGTACAACCAGATCCCGATGGCCGAGCACGATAAACAGAGCACAACCTTCATGACGGCGTCGGGCAACGATCACTACAACGTAATGCCCTTCAGCCTAAAGAACGCCGGAGCCACATACCAACGGATGATGAACAGTGTCTTCCGGGGCGAAATCGGCGACATGCTCGAAGTATACATGGACGACATGATCGTCAAATCCTGCACAGAAGACGACCACACGACCCACCTCAGGAAGGTCTTCGATACCGCGAGGACATGCTGAATGCGCTTCAACCCGGAGAAATGCACCTTCGGTGTCCGCGCAGGCAAGTTCCTCGGCTACTACCTGACCGAGCGTGGGATCGAGGCCAATCCGGACAAATGCCACGCCTTTTCAGAAATCACCACACCCACCACAAAGAAGTCCATCCAATCTCTCAACGGCGTGCTCGCCTCACTTTCCCGGTTCATCGCCAAGTCCGCCCAGCACGCCCTCCCCTTCTTCAAACTACTCAGGAAGGAAACCACGTTCGAATGGACAGAGGAATGCGAGCAAGCCCTACACCACCTCAAATGCGTCTTGTCCGAACCACCGGTGCTGACACGTCCCGTGATGGGCGAAACTCTATACCTATATCTGACCGTGGCTAACGAAGCAGTCAGCGCCGTCCTCATCAGAGAAACCGAGGGGGGCCAAAAACCAATCTACTTCACGAGCAAAGCCCTCCACGGTCCCGAAGTCCGATACCAGCTGATCGAGAAAGTCGCCCTAGCCCTCACCACTGCAGCGCGACGGCTCCGACATTACTTCCTCACACACACCGTCGTGCTCCGCACCAATCAGCCCATCCGCCAGCACCTCGGCCGACCCGACATGGCCGGACGCATGCTGAAATGGTCGTTAGAACTATCTGAGTTCGACATCATCTACGAAGGCCGGAACACCATCAAAGCTCAAGCCCTGGCCGACTTCGTCGCCGAGATGACCCCGTCACTCGACCCCACCACTAAGAGCCACATCTGGACCATTTTCGTGGACGGATCCTCCAACTCCACGGGAAGCGGCACCGGCATCATCCTCGACAACGACGAGGGCACCCTCATCGAGGTCTCCCTCACGCTGGCCTTCCCGACGAATAACAACCAAGCCGAGTACGAAGCGTTCCTGGCCGGACTTCGCCTAGCATCAGACTTCGGGGCCAGAGACATCCGAATCTATACAGATTCCCAACTAGTCGCTTCGTAAGTACGAGGAGAATATCAAGCGAAAAACGACAATCTCACCGAGTATTTAGCACTTATCACAGAAAAACTGCAAAGTTTCGACTCCGCGGAGATTCAACACGTCCCGCGCGAGCAGAACACCCGCGCCAATATCCTCTCCAAGTTGGCGAGCACCAAAAAGCAAGGAGGCCACAAGTCGGTCATCCAAGAAGTCTTATCGCAACCGAGCACCAAAGCGACCACCTCCCCTCTCGACATCAACGCCATCGGAGATACCGACTGCTGGATGACACCACTACACACCTACCTCAGCACCGGCCACCTACCAGCCGACTCTAAAGAGGTAAGCACAACCAAGCGACGAGCCTGCTCGTACGTCCTCCTCGAAGGAAAACTGTATCGCCGAGGCTTCGCGATCCCACTCTTCAAATGCATCAATAACTCCCAAAGTGCAACTGTCCTAGAGGAAATCCACGAGGGCATCAACGCGCAGCACCTCGGAGGACGATCCCTGGCGCAAAAGGCCCTACGAGCAGGCTACTACTGGCCCTCGATGCAAACGGACGCGAAGGAACACGTCAAACGATGTGAAAAATGCCAAAGACACGGGGACATGCACCTCACCCCACCAACCAAACTCAAATCCCTCTCCTCCCCATGGCCATTCTCCTGGTGGGGGTTGGACATCCTCGGGCCCTTCGCCCTGGGGTCCTATCAGAATAAGTACCTCATCGTGGGCATAGACTACTTCACCAAATGGATCGAAGCCGAAGCCCTGGCCAAAATCACGACCCACAACATACTCCGATTCTATAAACGAAACATCCTCGCAAGATTCGGGGTCCCGCTCTCCATTGTCACCGACAACGACACACAATTCACGGACAAAAACTTCTGCGACTTCGTCACCAAGCTCGGAACCACACGCCACTTCACCTCGGTCGAGCACCCTCAGACAAACGGCCAGGCAGAATCCGCGAACAGGGTCATCCTCAGGGGACTCAAACGACGACTCGGTGACGCAAAACGAGCATGGGTCGAGGAGCTCCACAACATCCTCTGGGCATATCGCACTACTCCCCACTCAACCACGGGGGAAACCCCATTCCGCCTCACGTATGGAACCGAAGTCGTGATACCAGTCGAGATACGCGAGCCATCCAGACGAACTGAAGCTCCCCTTGACACCGACGACAATGACGACGCCTTACGTGAAGAGCTCGACCTCGTCGAGGAGATTCGCTCAGGAGCAGCCCTCCGGGAAGCCCGACTGAAACAGCAAGTAGCACTTCGCCACGACAACAAAGTCCTCAAACGCGACTTCCAAATTGGCGACTTAGTTCTGCACAGAAACCAGAAAGACTCACACGAGGGCAAACTGGCTGCGAATTGGGAAGGCCTCTACCGTGTCCGCGACAAGACGGAGCACGGGGCCTATTACCTCGAAAACCTGCACGGGGAACAACTAGCTCGACCATGGAACGCCACGAAACTTAAGCGGTACTACAGTTAAACACTGCCCGCGATGACCCATCATCATGACCACTGGGGAGGCGACATGGTACCACCGCACTTCCTCGCGTCTACTAACGACCAGAGAAAAGCAAGCCCTTCCTCCTGTGTGCGCGGGCAGAAGGCCTTGCTCAGCGGGGAACAACTCAACCAAGATTCCCCACCGCCGTACCAAAACCGGTAGGACGCCCAGCTCGCGATGGGACGCCCACGCCACGAGGAGAACTACCCCCGAACCGGTCAGACAACAAAGCCGGCCAAACCGGCCAGTTCCCTTCACCGCCGGTAACAAGTTTTGTCGAGCTACCACCCCGGACAGACCCAAAGGCATACTAACACATGCATATCAAACATATATAACTCAAACATACAAATATGTGCAGAAATAAGACGAGCATAAACATCATGCAAAAATCGAGCGCACACTTAGAAAATTCTCAAAAATATATTAAGAAAAAGCGGGCACCAGCCCAGTAGTCAACATTACATGAACAAGGGCACGCAGGCCCAACAAAGAAAATAAGAAGTTACAAAACATCGGCGCGCAGGCCAGGAAACTACGAGCACGCAGGCCCGGGAAACCTATACATCCTCGCCCTCCTGCTCAGCATCCACGGGGTCAGCGTCAGGGACGACAAGCTCGGGGTCGACCACCTTCCCGTCGATGATCTCATGATACGGCCCAATCCCGTCCACGACCAGAGCAGCGCCGGGGTTGACAATTTGGATCTGCGCAACGGCGCTCTTGAACCCGACCTCGACAGCGTCCAGGCAATCGCTCTCCAGCACCCGAACCCGGGCGACCAAATTAGCACGCGTAATCATCTGCCGATCTTCCTCAGTCTCATCCTCAGCCGAACGAAGAGAGCTAACCAGAACTTCCAGGCGAACTGTCAGCGCCTGCACATCGGCCGCCACCGCCCCTAGCTTCTCCTCTACCGACGTCACCTTCTCCTCAGCACCTTCCGCCCGCTTGCGCTGGTCGGCAGCATCTTTCCGACTCTTCTCCAGCTCCTTGGTAAGTTTGTCCAGGCGCGACTTCATGAAGGTGAGGTCCCCCCGCAATTTGGCCAGCTCAGCAGCAGAGCAACCCTCCTCGTTCAGGACCAGAGCCGTGGTAAAAGTCCGCATCATCGCGGCCAAATCCTCCGCCAAGATGCATCGGCGAGACTCTCGATCGGCATCACAGACAACCTTCACTTTGCCAGCAGAGACAGTAGGAGACCGGGCCCCGTGAAAATAACCCGGATGTTGATGGCACGGCGGGACGACGTAGCCCTCATCGGATGAACCAGTCGTCAGATCAATCAGGCCACTGGGCTCCTTGGACCTTGGCCTCTTCGCAGCTCCCTGAGACGTAGGAGACTGACTCTCCTGGGGAGAAGAAGACGAACTCTGGCCGCCCGGGGCCACGGCTTCCTGCCCGACCAATTGGCCCACCCGCGTCTTCGGGACCGCGGTAGCCCTCGAGGCACGCAACTTCTTCACCCGCTCTTCGACGGAAGACATGTTCGCTGCAAAAAACAAAAAGAGTCAGCAACGTACAAAACATACGATCACGAGAAAGACGAAACATCCCTACCTAGGTAATCCAGAGCGTCCGCCCCCGAGGCGCAACCGAGCAGGGTCTTCGTATTAATCATCCTTTTCTTCGTTCGCACGTTCCCCTGCGCGTCGAGGATATATCGACCGTCAGGCGTCGCCAATTTAGACGGAAGAAGGTCCCGCACAAACGCCATTATTTTCATATAAGCGGCCATGTCTCTCTTGTCGAGAGTCCCAGCCCGCACTATATACCGGTCAGTACTGCGGTTGAAATGCTCCGAGGTCCACAGTAAATGCACCTTGGGGAGCCACGCGACGAACCGCTGGCCGTCTACTATTCGCTCCCCCTCAGTAAAAAGAGTGTCCGAACCTTCCCGGGTGATCGGTCGCACGAGGAAGAACCGACCCTTGAAGTCTTGGACAAAGTCGCTGTACGTCTTAAAGAGCTTGGTCGGCTGCTTAAACGAGACCCAACCCTGACGACCATTCATCGATTGACGTTGCAGGTGGAAGATGCGAAAAACAAGGGCACCATGGCCTCGACCTCGAGAAAGTGGCACACGACCTCGAACGCACGGATAAAGGCCAGGGCGTTGGGATACAGCTGAGACGGGGCCAAACGTAACCAGTCAAAAAGACCCAAGTGGAAGGCGGAGAACGGCAGTCTGAGCCGAGTCTCTTTAAAGTGGAATTCATGCATAGGAAACATCTGCCGCCCATAGCTCGAGCAGATGCGATGATCCTCCCTCGGATGATACACCTGCCAGTGTTGCGGCTCCCCCTCCACCCGATCCTCCACGGTAGCATAGGCGTCAGACACATCGAGTGCGAAGCAAGAAGGGGTGGACAGGGGCTCTTCAGCCACCCACTCCTCGACGGGGCGGATCCTCTCGTCAAAATTTGGGATCTCGGGATCACTGTCTTCGACCATCGTCCTCGGTATCAAGGCCGACACGTACACCTGAAAAGCAGAGGATAATGGTGAATTCGATAGCCAGGATCAAATCCACCCTTCCACCGCAGGTCAAGTGAAAGGGCGACGACGACGGGCGAGCGAGCAAAAGACGAGCACGCGGGCGGCCCCCGAGGGACGCTCCCCGCCGCGTCTCCACGGGGCATTCAAAGCTAACCTATCGCCCCTCCCCGGGGTACTCATCGGAGAAGGCACCCGTCCCCAGGGCATTCATCGGAACAACCGAACCTCCCCGGGGCATTCATCCAAACAAACCTAAAAAAACCACCAGACACGGCGGAAACTCGCGTCTCTCCTCAGGGCATTCATCGCGCCCCGACCACGGACCCAAATCAAACGGCGGAAATAAAAGAAGAGAATAAGGAAACTCACTTTGTGAAGGCGGCGAACGGGGTGCAAAACTAACAGCACGGCGGCGATTCACAGCAATGGCGGATGGGGAGGAATCACAGAACTTCGCAGGTGAGAAAGCAAGGTGAAAAGTAAAAAATGCTCGGGGACCCCCATATTTATAACCCGGCGCAGAACTCGAAGCGACACTAGGCCTTTGAGTGTCCTAGGGTAGCCTCCCTAGTGCCCACTCAGCGCATGACATGTGGCGGTAACCTGACGGTCGCGTCCCTTCATATGCCTTTGCCCCGCTCACCCGCCGACAGGAAGACCTTCGCGCGCGCACGCGTCCCGCCGGACACGAAACCGGCGAGCCACACGTCTTTCTATCCCTTTTCCCGAAGCATCGACCTTAAGTCCTCACTCTTTCACCACAGAGCTTCGACTTGGGGGGCTCCTGTTCTGGCCTGGGACCGGCCTCGCGGCCCAGCCCAATAACAGATAAGGCCCAATAAGTGAGGCAGCTTAACCGGGCATGCACCCCCCGTCGGACGGGCCGGATACACTTCCTGTCAAGTAGGACGACGCACTTCTAAGCGTCCTCGGCGCTCCCCCTAGCCGGGCAGAACAGCCTCCGCGGGCGGTATTCCCCATCCCACCAAGCAAGAGCCCATGGCTCTCCCACGTCCACGTGTGCTCCCCTCCTCGGGGAGAACGACACGGCTCCGATGAACCTCGCGAGCTCCCGTCCGCAGGGAGAACAACGTGGCCTGTGCGCGTTCTCCACGTGCTCCCCTCTGCGGGGACACGTCACCAACCAATTGCCCACCTCCGAAAGAGTAGGTCAAACCCACTTTCCAGAGATCAAAGAGCAGTTGGACTAGGGCGAAGACCACATCCTGGTCTTCACTACGCCATGTAAGCCCTAGCAGTCACCTGGGTTGGGCCTGACAATCCAGCCTAACGCAAGTGATCGTTGGCCCAGCGCTGGGGTCTCTATAAATACCCTCTTCCTCAAGAGGGTCAGGTAATTCCCTTCTTACCCCATTTCTTTACTTTGCTCTCACTCTGCCCAATTCCTTACTTTGGCATCAGAGTGTCTTGCAGGTACACCCCCTTCTCCTCCTCATCACCGGTGAACAGGTAGCAGTCCAACAACGTGTGGCCAGCCCGTGATGCCCTTCTGATCAGGTCAGATCAATCACCAAGAAAAACACCAAAGGGTCCCTCAAACTTAGGATTCAAGTAAGAGGAAGTCGTCACTGACTTCTAAAATATAGGCGGTCAATAATCTCCACTGATAAGAGGGAAGCGGTTAAGACCATGTATGAAGAGAGAATAATATGATCGAGAGAACCATATAAATGCACCACCTCTTAAGGGGATAAAGGATATAATCTAAGTCATACACATTTTCCACAATCTAAAAGAGCACCACGCTCCTGCTAACCACATCACACAACTATTCTAATCACACGTCTGCAATCCTAGCAGCACCAGCCATCAATAAGGCCTCTCACCTCATGTGGCCTAGTCCCCTAAACAACCTCAAAACCCATCATATAGGGCTTCTCGCTGCTGTGAGCAATCCTTCGCCACCAAAACATGTTATACACCTACTAAGGTCATTGAGTTTCCATGGAGAGCCCACCGTGGGGACCAAGTAAAACTAACTGAGCCACACCTTCTCTCATCACCATCATCCTTCCTATTGTGATCCTTCTTTCCTCCATTTAGCCACCCTCAACTATGGTTTCTAGGCGAGCTTCATCCCATACATTGGAAGGAACCAATAGTAGTGGTGATGCTGATGCCATTGAGGAGTTATGTGCCGCCATGGATGAATTAAGACGCCATAACAGGAAGTTGGAAGACGACGTCCATAACATCATACACCTCCCGCAGGAGGTCAATCCCCTAAAAGAGGTGGAACTGCTAGATCCTCAACCACTTTCAAACGAAATATGGGGGTGCCTGTTCCTGAGGATTTCAAACCTCCTTCATTGGCCAAGTTTGACGGACGCAATGATCCCTACAAGTACGTAGCATCCATCAACATGAAGATGACCATCATAGAAACGTTAGACTCACTGGTATGAAAGCTATTGTCAGGCACTTTCAGAGAAGCCACCCTTAGATGGTACATGAGCCTTCCTCATGCTTCCATTAGTAGATACCAATAGTTGGTAAGGAAGCTGGTCCATAAGTTCAATGCTAGTCGATATAGGAAGATGTCCACCACTAGCTTATTTAACAATCACCAAGGCTCGTCAAAATCGCTGAGGGACTACCTTGCCTGCTTCAAGGAAGCTAACATCAAGGTCGTCCCTCCGAACTAAGAAATGTTTATGGGGGGAGTTCTAAAATGAATTGAAGGAGGGACACTTCAAGGAGTCCCTCGCCCAAAAGATGTCACTCACATTAGCCAAGGTAGTTGCCAGGATTGAGTGTTACATCAAAGGCGAGGAAAGCGATACATAAAAGAAAGCTCGTGACATTAAAGAGCTTGTCTTCGACGCCGAGAGTTCACATCCTCTTAGGAAAAACAGTCACACCTCGCTCATGAAGGAAAATTCAATGTTCAAAAGAATGGGGAAGGCGAATGAAAATTTCACGCTTATGAACACCCACCAAGTACAGATCTGGCGTGAGGTACTCCACCTCAATAACATCCCAACACTGCCTGCCCCCAATGTTGAGGTGATGGGTATAAACCTTGAAGGTGGTGAAATTTCTATAAAGTCAAAGGACATCATACCAAGGATTGCTACCAACTCAAAAGTGAAATTGAAAAGCTGATACAATAAGCCTATCTTAAGAAACACGTGAAGGGTGACCCCTCCAACTCGGCAAAGAGACATAACTCGCGCAGAGGAGAGGGTTCCAGAAGCCTCAGAGAAAACAAAGACAATGGAACACCTTAGGGAAAGGGCAGAAAACTGATGTGTTACATGATCAACACCATAAGGGGGGATTTGCTAGAGGCGGGGAAACTAGCTTCGCTCGCAAAAGGTATGTCCGCCAAATTTTGAAGTAGAAAACCTCCCTGAGGTCAAGATCATGAAAAAACCTGAAGTCGTGATTATCTTCTTAGATAAAGATGCATTTGGTGTCCATCCCCATAACGATGAACCCATGGTCATAGCAGTGTAATGCGAGGAATGAAAGATTTAGAGAGTTCAGGTAGATCAAAGGTCAAGCCGACATACTCTATTGAGACGCAATCGAGAGATTACACCTGTTAAAATAGTGGTAGAGTGTCAGGTTTTTGTTATCGTCTCCACAGGGAATATGAGATATTGCCGCCATTCGACAGTTGTTAAATTCGTAACTTTATAGTAACAAAAGGTTTGGTTTTAAAGTAACGGTAGCTTTGCATATAAGTAAGAAATGCGATAAAATAATGGTTTGGCGGTTTAAATAAAGATTGCCAAAGTTAGGGTTCGGTGATCGCTTTGCATGCATATGTTCGATCAACAAGATTCATAAACTCCATTTAGATGATAAATACATTCACAACATCCTCTCAATGTGATTATTTCTAACTCACATTGTGGGTTTGCCATTTTGATCCATTGTTGATCTCTCACACAATCTATCAAAATGACAACATTAAAGTTTAACATTTTAGGTGAACACCTTCATTCATAACTATCTCTAGCTTACAAACAAAGATGGATGAAAACCTAGTTTAAGAGTTGGTAAATATCTTTCAATCATAAACCAACACAAAGAGTTATCATAAAAGCAAAGTTTTCACCATATATTCATCATCCAAGAGTTTACAAATGAAGATCAATACATTTACATACAAAGCTTGATGATCTCCTACATCTAACCTTGACAAAAGATGAACTTAGCTACTCATTCTCCTGGGTAGCTTGAACAAGATGAAAATGGAGAAGATGAAGAACATCCACTTCAAAGGATTGATGATGGATGTGTTTCCACTTCTCAAGATTACAAGATGATCCAAAAAGCAAGAAAAACTAAACTCCCTTCAATTCTAGGTCAGAAAATGTTATGTTGCCAATGTTCTAAGTCCCCCAAAAGTAGCTAAAAGCATGGTACTTATAAGGCACTAGAAAATGTCAAAAAGTAGTTCTGTTTTCGCCCATTCGCCAGGCGAACAGAGCCCTTCACCAGGCGAACATAAAATATCTTGGCACTTTAAGGTGCCTCCAACAAGCAAACCGCCCTTCTAGAGTGTCGCGCCTTCGCCAAGCGAAGCAAAACATTCACCAGGCGAACATTCGCTGGCATCACTCGCCAGACAAATTTTATGCTCTTTTGCTACTGGAATTTCAAGAGGAAAGCTGAGACTTCTTCGCTGTAACCTTCGCCAGGCGAACGGTAGTGAAGCTTCGCTAGAACCTTCGCCTGGCGAACTTTCTTCCCTTTAAGTCTGGGAGTTTATTCTGAATTATTCGCCTTGGCTTGCCAGCACTCGCCGGGCGAACCTTTGTTGGAACTCGCTGGGCTTCGCCAGGCGAATGCTCTGATCTTTTAACATTCTACAGGAAGCTTCACATTCATTCCTTCCAAGGTGCTCCTATTAGTGTCAAACTTGCACACTTAACAGCAATATTATGAACACCATTCACTTGAATCAAAACAAAATGAAACTAAACAAATTCTACTACTAAATCAAATACTACTAGATAAAAACAAGTAAAAACACTATTAAAAAGGGTCAAGTATATACAACATTTGGGATCTAACAACTCTCCCTAACTAGCTTATTTGCATGTCCTCAAGCAAAGTATGCCTCTCAAAATAAAAAGGAGGATTTGCTCAAGAACCAATTCATTCAAAGTGAAAATATTCGGCTCAAACACACAACAAATGCAACAAGTTAAATATTACACAATTCCACAATAGATAATGTACAAGAATCTTGATTCTAAAACAAATCAAACAATGCTTCAAGAAACAACTAATTCTCATGACATGTCATTCTAACACTCCACTTCAAAGAAGGATTGAAGTAAAAACGCACGAAAGCGTGGGACAAAAATTCACTCCATTGACAAATAATGCAATACTACACGATTCATACAATATCTAAATGCTCACAACAAAATTATGGAAGTTAAAGATCACATAGGACTTCAAGGGTTGTAGCTTTGCCGGGTTACAACAAAGGGTCATTTATAAGGCCACTGAAACGAAATTGCCGATGCTCGAGAACACTCACTATACAGGTATTTACAATATCACCACTTCATTCATCAACTTCCTACAAATGCCAACCCTCACAAGTCTTTTGCACAATTATTTTCTTTTTCTTTCCTTCAAGCAAGCATACTCTTTTTTTTTTCTATTTTATTTTTTTTCATTGTGTTCTATTTCTCTTTTCTTTTGATTATTTCAACAATCTTTATTCACACCGCTTGCTTGAAAGATTTTCACAATTTTCTCGACTTTCTCTGTTCTCCCCAACTGAATTCCAACTCTACCCAAAGTGAATGTTCCAAGCTTTTACAGCAACAAAAACAATTTAAGCATAACAAGGTTCAAGAAGAAATCGAAAATTAGAAACTCGAAAGGCTCAAAAGGGGCTAACGAGAGTCACACTCCTCACAGGACGTGTATGGAAATGGTTGTGCTCTATACAAACAAGTGCCTTGATCCTCTCTAAAACTTCCACAAAATTATAAAGAACAAAAGATAGAGCATGAATTATAAGTATACACAAAATTCATCATCCATCCATAGCATATATACAATTAAAGGGAGGATTCTTTCATTGGTGGTTTAAGACCTAAATGACATATCAAGCCTCAAAGTTGCAAAAATAAGCAAAGTTACAAAATTGCTCAAAGAATAACAAGTTCTTAAACATTCTAAATTCTAGAATAAGGTAATAAGTACCTTGCCAACAAATTTGTGAGACGATAATATCATCGCCGTCCCACTTTGAACAAAATTTTTGCATATCTACAAAAGACACTAAATGTCGACAATAGGGTGTTAAAATATTCACAACACAACCACCCTTAGATAAAACTTAACATAAAACTTAAACAATAAAGAAATAATAATAATAATAATAATAAAAAAACAAAATATGCTAATAATAATAATAATAATAATAATGATAATAATAATAATAATAAAAGATATCACGGTGTATAACACCAACAAAGTCAAAAGTACCTTAAAATGTACAAGTACAAAATAGAAATTCAATCCAAAGTACATCACAAAACAACTGAATGGAAATACAAAATAAAAAATTCACTTTGTAGCACAAAGGAAGTAACAACACACAGAGATCACTCCTCCTTCTCAGACATGTCATAACCATCATCATCGTCCTCATCACCCTCGTCACCATTATCATCAGCATCATCTACCTCATCACCAGCAGGATCATCATCCTTAGCATCCTCCCCCTACCAAAATTGGGCCTGTCGATAGGCCATGCAGCATGCTCAAGGAATCGCTCCCTTGTCATCATCGAGTGGTTGCCGGTAGGGTCACGAATTTGCAGCTGCAAAAGCTGCATGGAGTCATGTAGATCACAAGCGGCACGCTGCTGAGCGGCCATCCAATCCCAATTATAAGTACAAATCTCCTGCTGAAATGGGGAGAAAGCAGGAGAAGCCTGACCAGATCCAGGAGTGCCCTCGGTACGCCTGCCGGCAATGAAAAGTTTTCACCATATATTCATCATCTAAGAGTTTACAAATGAAGATCAATACATTTACATACAAATCTTGATGATCTCCTACATCTAACCTTGACAAAAGATGAACTTAGCTACTCATTCTCATGGGTAGCTTGAACAAGATGAAAATGGAGAAGATGAAGAACATCCACTTCAAAGGATTGATGATGGATGTGTTTCCACTTCTCAAGATTACAAGATGAGCCAAAAAGCAAGAAAAACTAAACTCCCTTCAATTCTAGGTCAGAAAATGTTATGTTGCCAATGTTCTAAGTCCCCCTAAAAGTAGCTAAAAGCATGGTACTTATAAGGCACTAGAAAGTGTCAAAAAGTAGTTTTGTTTTCGCCCATTCGCCAGGCGAACAGAAAATATCTTGGCACTTCAAGGTGCCTCCAACAAGCAAACCGCCCTTCTGGAGTGTCGCGCCTTCTCCAGGCGAAGCAAAACATTCGCCAAGCGAACATTCGTTGGCATCACTCGCCAGGCGAATTTTGTGCTCTTTTGCTACTGGAATTTCAAGAGGAAAACTGAGACTTCTTCGCTGTAACCTTCGCCAGGCGAACGGTAGCGAAGCTTCTCTAGAACCTTCGCATGGCGAAATTTCTGCCCTTTAAGTCTGGGAGTTTATTCTGAATTATTCGCCTTGGCTTGCCAGCACTCGCCGGGCGAACCTTTGCTGGAACTCGCTGGGCTTCGCCAGGCGAATGCTCTGATCTTTCAACATTCTACAGACAGCTTCACATTCATTCCTTCCAAGGTGCTCCTATTAGTGTCAAACCTGCACACTTAACAGCAATATTACGAACACCATTCACTTGAATCAAAAAAAAATGAAACTAAACAAATTCTACTACTAAATCAAACACTACTAGATAAAAACAAGTAAAAATACTATTAAAAAGGGTCAAGTATATACAACATTTGGGATCTAACAACGCCTCAATCCCGTAGACTTGAAGCCTTTCAAAGGGTAAGTGGTCAGAGTATCAGGGGAAGGGTCCAAGTGAAAGGGTACATGACCCTGCAGATTACATATGGAGAGCAGGACAATGCCAAAGAAATAAAGGTTAAGTATATAGTCATTGACGCCTCGTCTTCATATAATTTGATTATTGGATAACTAGACTTTAAGTGACTGGTAGCCGCTTTATCTACTTTGTATTTATACATGAAGTATCCACTCTTCAATGGGAGAGTGAGGGTTGTCCGAGGAGACTAGAAGATCTCCATGAAATGTTAAGAAGAGTGCCTCAAGTTAAAAAAGGCGCACCATCCAGGCGTGAAAATAAGTAATGCCAACTCCAGGATAATGCCTCCCAAAGAGGCGGACGAGAGCAAGGAAGCTTCTTATCCAACCTTATGGGACGATGAATTTTGAGGTCAGGAGGGAATGACCTCTTTATTCTATAGTTATTGGTGTAGTCATTTTTGTTTTATTATAAGTCTAAGTTGACAAGTTCTCATAGGAGACTATTAAAACTCATCTTATTGTAAGGACAAGTTATTTGTCGAGATGCACCATTTCCCCCCTGCGCTTTCCAAGGATCGAGGGTTTTTAATTATGCATCTCGCTTTTATCTATCTATATATTTTAGTTATTCTATATCTTAGCAAAAAATCCATGCTCATAAGAAAACCTCCATGGAGGTGATTACATATATTGGATCCCCCAAGAGGGAATCCTTGCCGCCCATGGAGGAGATTACATACGCTGGATCCTCAAGATGGGATCCTTCCACCTATATTGGATATTACTTATGATGGATCCCTAAGATGGAATTCTTACCGCCCATAGTGTAAAATTACATATGATGGATCCCTAAGATGGAATTTTTGTCGTCCATAGAGGAAATTACATATGATGGATCCCTAAGATGGAATCCTTGCCACTCACAGGGGAAATCATATGCGATGGATCCCAATGATGGAATCCTTACCACCCATAGTGGCAAGTTACATATGATGGATCCGTAATATGGAATCGTTGCCGCCCATAGAGGAAATTATATATGCTGGATCCCCAAGATGGAGTCCTTGCCTCCCATGGAGGAAATTACATTCGTTGGATCCCCAAGATGAAATCCTTGTCGCCCATAGAGGTAATCACATGCGTTGGATCCTCAAGACGAAATCGTTTCCGCCCATTGAAGAAATTACATGAGTTGTGTAACACCTATTTTAATTATCTAGTCATATTGGTGTTATTTTATTTCTAGTGTGCCTATTTGTGGGGGTGTGGTGGAGTACGATAGTGTGTAGCCCTTCAGTATGGAGATTAGCTAGTAATTTGGGACTTTAATATTAATGATAATATTTAGTGATAATAATTTAATGAATAATGGTAATATTATTATTATTAATATTAATAATAATAATAATAATAATAATAATAATAATAATAATAATAATAATAATAATAATAAATGGAATAAGAATTAGTAAGAAGGGGTATTAGGGGATGTTTGGGAAGAAAGGAATTATTGGGAACGAAAGAAAAGAAGAATTAGGGGAAAACACGATCAAGAAAGAGGAGAAGAAAGAAGAGCAAGGTGAGTTGGAGAAAGAAGAACACGGTCAAGAGTGAGAGAAAGATTTCAGGGAAGAATCAAGGAGGAAGAGAAGAAGAGCTTAGATTATCGTTTTTTCAAGAGTTTCTACAGCTTGATCGAGTTATCGAGGTAAGGGGGGAGAAACATGTCAATTGGTATTTGCATGAATTCTAGGTAGAAGGGGATTTCCCTAACCCCATAGGTTTTGATGAATTTAATCGATATATTGTTGTGATTCTGAGTTGTTGCTGATGTGTTAAAACCCTTGCATGTGAATTGTTTGGATGATTTGAGGGTTTCGAGTTGTTTGATGTGTTGTTGAATTCTGAATTTGTTGTTAGCATGATGAACCTGTTGCATGTGTTGGTAGATGGATTGTTCGGGTGATTTGGGGGTTTCGAGTTGTTTGAGGTGCTGTTGTGATTCTGATATGTTGCTGGTATGTTGAGCTTGTTGCATGTGATTGTAGAGCAATTGTATGGATGTTTTGGAGATTTCGAGTAGTTGGCTATTTTAAGCCGAAATCGATTTAATTAGTAGAGCTGAGGTGTTATCGGGGAGAATTGAGAATAGACTTTGTAACTAAGTCGTAGAATATTGGTTCCGGAGAGAAACTTTAAGGGAGAAAATGGTTAGAGTAGTGTGTGATAGTTGCAGTAATGATAAGACAGAGGATAGATGAATGAGTAGAAGTTTATGTAGGAAGAAAACCCATAGAATACTCATGATTTAGTGGATTTTCGAGTTTGGTGGATACCCTAACATGTGGGGATTGATTTTGGTAGCAAAGAGGGAAGGGTTGGTGAAAAATATCATTTTCTGCATAATTTTTCGAAGACATTGTTGTACCCCAAAATTTGCTCAACCTTTTCTTGCCTGATTTATGTTTCATTACATTTCATTTGCATAGTTACATCATGTACATAGTTCAATCATTGGCATATCATAGCATAGCATGCCTCCAACAAGGGATCAAGGGTGCCTATCAAGAGAAGAGCCTAGCAAGAGGTCTTATCCTAGTGGGAAAGTCATCCAAGCCATCAAGAAGGGATTTGAAGTCTTGAGAAGTTTTGAGTGCCTACATGTGGGTTTTGCTCCTATCCTGAGGAATATTAAGAATCATCAGTGGGATGAGAAGCATGGGATGTGAATGTGAGGTGGGTATGGATCTCATGGGATGTCTAGAGGGCCTTATTGAAGCTGAGGCAAGTCATTGATTCAAGTATGAGAGCCACAGTTGAGGTGTAGTCAACTAGGGTTTCATCTGGGTCAACCCTAATTCAATTGAGTAGTTGGAGAGCATCAAAGCCTACTTTGAGGTCATGGGATGCATGAATTGGTATGTTGATACATGTGTAGGTGTTGTGCCAAGGTTAAGCAAAGAAAGATCAAGAATGTGGGAAGTTGCTAAATTAGGGTTTCAGTGTAAAATCCCCTGTTTAGTGCCCAACTTCAAAGCTACATAAGTCAAAATACAAGTTTAAAATGGATCTTTGGCCAACATGAAACTTGTAGAGCTTCTCAATACCTTTAACTTGAGTACTAGAAGTCTTCAAGAAGATTTGTAGAACTCAAGTTATGTTCTTTGCAAATTACAGGTCACCAGAGAACACTGAAATTTATCTGTGAAAGTGACTTGACTTCCAAGCAACTTTTTCCCTTCAAGGAGTTTTCAAATGGATTCTTGGCCAACATAAGAGTTGTAGATCTTGATCTTATCTTTCAATAGAGTACTATAAGTCCTCAAGAGGATTTGTATAACTCAAGTTATGATCTTGGCAATCCAGGGGTATTTTGGGTATTGGTGATTATAGGTCATTTGTGATCATGGGTCCAAATCTCCAACTTAGAAGCCTCAAATGGAAAATTGTTAAGCTATAAAGTTGCTCAAAATAGGGTTTTAACCTTTACCATGCATCAAGGAGGCTTTGAATTGGCTCATAGGAGAAGTTGGTTTGAAATGGTTTTTAAGTGAAGAAATTAAAGTCATTTAAAAGGCAAAAATGTGATTTCTTGGTTTCATGGCCAAACCAAGCAATGTTGTATACCAATTTGATCAGAAAACATGTTTTGGAAAGGATGGAAATACCACTTTTTGGATTTGAGGTAATTTGCATGTGGTTCCTCTTTGTTACTTATGGTTGAAGCAACATATCAATCCATTGCCTTTGGATCAAAAACAAGGGATATACCATTTCAATTCATTTCTAAATGTCCTAAGGTGAAAATTTCAGGTGAAATTGGAAGCTAAAACATAGCAAGGCATGACTTTGGCATGTGAAATTTTCAAAGGAGATGAGAAATTGAATTTCTCATTCAGTTAGTTACATAAGGTTCTGGAAGTTTCTAATCACTTCTATATATGGTATACAACTGATCCAGATCAATTTTTGGGCCAGCATTGGAGAGAATCGAGAGAGAGCATTTGAAAATTTCACCATTGCATCAAGAATCGGTTTTGAGGATTGAGGAGAATTCAGTGCAAATCAGTTGTTTCAGAAGCTTTAGGAGTGATTATTGAATGAATCTGGAGAAGATTGAGGGCTGAATCAAGGAGAATCGCCATCTGTTCATCACATTAAACCAGGTTTGCAACTTTCATTTTTTCCTCCAATTTGTAGTGAATTGATTGGCATTTGATGCATGGTTAGGTTAGTGTTGATGTGAGGGTGGATTTCAGTGCAAAAGATTGAGGATTAGAGACATGTTAAGTGTGATGCCATTTTCTGTTGAAGCTTGTAACTCTGAGTTCTTGAAGTTTTAATGGCGTTTGGATGGTTATTTTTGACCAGGGAGAAGTGTATTTCACAATAGGATCATTAATTTTAGGTTTTGAGGTGTTTCAAGATTTGTGATTTTTCTGCAACTATGATCGGATTTAGAGTTAGAGGGAGAATCAATAAAAATGGAGGTCATTTTTGGACTCAGGGGATGATTTTAAGTGAGATAGGGTGTTTCATTTTTGTGTATGATGCGTTTTTGGAATTGCCTTGCCGGAGAAGACGGTGGCGCAAAGCTCAGGCCACCGTCTGAGCTTCTCCCTCCATTTTCAAATATTTTGGGGACGATGACTCCCAACCCTAGGATCTTAGTCTGACCCTTGACCAAAACCAAATCCAAAGGCCACGATTTCGTTTCAAAAGATGAAGAGAGTTTGAGCATCAAAACGCCCCGTTTCATTTAATCAGAGTGGATGGGCTTAGTGACTTCTTGCTTTCCACACCCCTGGTTTGGGCCCAATGAGAAAATACACTGAGAATTATTGCTATTTGCCACGAGAGTTTTCCTTTTTTCCTTTCATTTTCCATTTATTTTCTGTTAGTTGGTTTGGGCTTATGAATGTTTGATATACGCACCCCCTGTTTGGCCCAGTCTGGAGAAACAACATGGTTCTATTGCTATTTGTCACGCGCCCTTATTAATTTTTAGTTGTTTTTCTTTTAATTTCATTTTTCATATAGTATAGAAATAAATCCATAATAAATAGAAAAATTAATCTTTTTAATCCAACTTTTTTCCCCTTGACTCTTTAGAGAGTCTAGAATTTTAGGAAATTTAGAAATTCATAATTCATGCATTTTAGAATTTAATTGTATTTTTTGCATTTTTATTGCTTTTATTTTCAATATGGTTGATACATGATTTTGCTGATTTTATTGTGAATGATTGGTGATGAATTTTGAGTTGATTCTTTTTGGGCTAGATATATTAGATATGCTTGTAGCCATAGTAATCTTCTCATATTTTTGTGAGAGAAATTTAGGCTAGTTTGAACATTTAACATTAGGTGGTTTAGAATTAGGGTTTTAGGATAGTACCCTTAGGTTTAGGGCATAGTTTTAAGTCCAAATGAATGGTTAACCCCCTGGTTTTTGTATGGAGTGATTCTTAAGAGGTTTAGGAACCCTTAGTAATTTTTGTAGGATTTTATAATCCGTTTGGTATTTTAAGTAGAATTAGTTTTAAGACTAACTTCTAGGTGTTTCTGATGAACTAATTTGGTTAGTTTAATTCAATAGTTCCCCTTAGACTAGGGTGGTGGTGCTTTTGAGCTTGGATGATCATGAAGACCAATTGAAGGTGCTTTGGAGAGCTTGAAGGAGCTTGGAGATGAAGCCTTGTCCTCTTGTGGATTGCTTGTCAGGAGCTTAGGGAAACTAGGGTTTCAGGAAGAGCCTTAAACTAGTTTTGTTTCTTTCTTCAAACATGGAGTATATTGTTCATCTCCATTCAATCCAATGACATAAAGTCCTTTTAAAGAAGTCACATATCTCCTTAGGAGGGATGAATGGCATGCTTTAAGAGTAGAACTTTGAGGATGCCTGTCTCTCATAATGTTGAGTTCTCAGTGACTTCCCTTGGTTGTCATTGAGCTTCTTAACATTCCAACTTGATCTTGTTGATTGATTCTCTCTTGGAGGTGCTTGTTGAAGCTTGGTAAAGGAAAGATGAGGTAGATTGTTGAAACTAGGGTTTGTTGCTTGTTGAAGCTTGTTGAAGTTGAAGTCAGGAGCTTGTTGAAGCTGGTTACTGGTTGGGGTTTGAGCTTGCTTAAGCTGGGAGCTTGTTGAAACCTAGTGCTTGTTGAAGATTGAAAGTTTATTGAAGCTTGAAGATGGGAGTTATTCATGAAGGTGAAGGTTGTTGCTGTCAACGTTTTGCTGGTTAATCAACTGTTGCTGTCAGAGCTGCTGCTTGTGCTGTCAACTGTGGGAGTTTGATGTTGTTGCTTGGGCTGCCTCCTCTGTTTTATTTTGGGTTTTCTGTATTGTTTGGTGGTTTGGGTAGCTTTCCCCTAGGTTTGAGGTGGAGCTTGTCTCCTCTTGCCTATTGTCTTCTCTCTTGCCTCTCTTATATTGCTACATTGCTTGCATTTTACTGTTTTTGCTTGCTTTCTTTTCTGTTTATCCCCTAGGATCTCTGATTTCCTCTGTGCAGGAGGGAATTATGACAGACATTAGGATTCTTATCCATGCATGACAACATTAGGTTAGTTTTATTCCTTTTCAACCATTAGGTTTTTGTAGAGCTTCTTTCTCTTCTTATCTCAAAACAATTCAAAAATACAGTAATAAGGTTAATCGACGTCGTACGTTACGAGCCTTAAGTTATTTGAGAGAAGGTTGCTGGAGGGTCACTCTTCAGTAATCTGACTGCTTAGTATGGTACCCTTAGGGTGACATGCGACATAGTCACTCTCAAATCATAGTCTCTAGTGCGTCAGAGATTGCAAATAAACTAAAAAACACTTCTTTCGTAAAAGATTCAAAACAAACATCAAAGTGTCATTTTTGTCCGCTTGGACTCTTAATCAAGAAAAACCCTTTCATAAGGTAATAAAAAACCCAGTCAGACAAGCTTGTGTCTTCCGTAGCCTGAACTACGTTTGCTCTGATCTTTCATGCTGTATGAAAGTACGTAGGCATAGGATGCCGTATCCTAGAGAGCAACCTTCCCCCTTTCCCGTAGGTAGGAGAACTACGTTGACTCTGATTTCTTGTTTTAGACGGGAATACGTAGGCATAAAGTGCGATACTTTGCCGAGTCCTTTTCTTTTCTTTTTAACCCAGACCTGTAGAGTAGATAGAATAACATACCCTAGATAGAAAACAAGCGTGGATCCCGTCGAGTACGACGGACGTGAGGGGTGCTAATACCTTCCCCTTGCGTAACCGACTCCCGAATCCAGGATTTGGTTGCGATGACCATTCATTTCCCTCTTTGCGTTAGGTTTACTCTAAGCGTTTCCTTTCCCTCTTGTGGGATAAATAACGCACGGTGGCGACTCTTCTGTCATAGCCGGCGCCGATTTTCGCAGTAGCGACAGACATACAGTAAGCAATCGATTGCACCAAGTGAGCAATCGATTGCACATCAAAACAATGGCTAAAATGTGAAAAATTGGGTCAAGCAATCGATTACACTAGTACAACAATCGATTGCATGCTGTTTGACAGCTGAAAAACTAGAAATTTATATTCCAACGATTTTGGTCATAACTTTTAATTCATAAGTCGGTTTTAGTCTGCGTTCGAAGCGTTGGAAAGCTAATGAATAGATTTATAACATAGTATAGATAATATAATTTGTTACCAAATAGTTTTATATCCAATATGTCGAGGGGTCATTGTTTAATTAAATTGGCGTGTGAGATATGTATGGAGTATGGTGATGGGATCAGGGGGATCGTGTAACTTTAAATAGAATAATTAGTTGATGAGCAATATGTATATATGATGCTGGGTGATGTGATCGGATGGATCGTGTGCACCTTGTGTGCTTGGATTATTGTCGTGCACTTAGTGTGCTGGTGTTTATTTGTTGTGTAATATATATGATGCTGGGTGATGTGATCGGATGGATCGTGTGCACCTTGTGTGCTTGGATTATTGTCGTGCACTTAGTGTGCTTGTGTTTATTTATTGTGTAATATATATGATGTTGGGTGATGTGATCGGATGGATCGTGTGCACCTTGTGTGCTTGGATTATTTTTGTGCACTTAGTGTGCTTGTGTTATTTGTTGTGTAATATATATGATGCTGGGTGATATGATCGGATGGATCATGTGCACCTTGTGTGCTTGGATTATTGTTGTGCACTTAGTGTGCTTGTGTTTATTTGTTGTGTAATATATATGACGCTTGATGATGGGATCAGTAGGATCATGTGCACCTAGTGTGCTTGATGTTGGATGTGATGCATTGGTGTCTGCATAGCATGTTGATGGGATTGAATCGTTGCTCAGATGGGGAGTATACGATTCACCCGTGCTCCAAATGGGGAGCGTGGACGGGATTTGAATCATTACTCAGATGGGGCGTATGTGATTCACCCGTGCTCCAAATGGGGAGCGTGGTAGGGATAGATCGTTGCTCAGATGAAGTGTATGCGATCTATCCTGAGATTGATTATATGGGCTCAGGAGGAGCGTGGTAGGGATAGATCGTTGCTCAGATGGAGTGTATGCGATCTATCCTAAGATTGATTATATGGGCTCAGGAGGAGCGTGGTAGGGATAGATCGTTGCTCGGATAGAGTGTATGTGATCTATCCTGAGTTTGAGTCGGTACCGCATATCATTGTGTCGAGTTGCATATGTTGCATTGTTTGTGTGCTGTGTTGGTGTGGGACAGTAGGTCCGGATTGCTGTATGATGAAAGATGTTTATGTGTTGTCTGCCTTTTATTCATGTACATTATTACCGTTATATGCTGATCGTGATTTCTCACCCCCTTGCTTTTGTTGTGGTCTGTGCTTCTTCAGAAGTACAGATAATCCAGGTGTGTAGCTAGCTTGGATTGTGGCGAGTCGTAGGGATGCTCTGATATGTAACACCGGGGGCTTTGGGGAGTTTTATGTTTATTTGTTTATCTGAAGATTTTGTGTGCCCCTGTGGCGTATCGTTTTGTTGAATCTTGGTGGTGGATATATATATCTTGTATAATTTGGGCGTTGGCCGTATATGATGATTATGACGTTTATGCATATGACGTGAATAAATGTATATATTTCCGCTGCTTACTTGTTGAAAATCCATTTAATGAAAGGTTTTGTTGAGTTTCTTCTGTGACATCCCGTTGTGTTGTGGTGACTCTGATTTTAATTTGATTTAAATTGCTATTTATTTTAATTAGGGGAGCGGGGTGTTACAAGTTGTATCCCAAATATGGAGTCATTGTCGTCCAAAGAGACAATTTTGTATGCTAGATCCCCAAGGTGGAATTCTTGCCGCCCATAGAGGAAATTACATGCGCTCGATGCCAATGATGGAATCATTGTCGCCCATAAAGGCAATTATGTGCGTTGGATCCCCAAGATGGGATCCTTGCCACCCATAAAGGCAGTAGTTACATGCGTTAGATCCTCAAGGTTGGGTCCTTCCACCTATAAGGGAAATTAAAAATAACGAATTACCCTAAAAAAGAGATTCTCGTTGTCACAAAAATAGCCGCAACAATAAATGCAAAACAACAGAATAATTAATAGTAAAGATGACTAACATAAAAACGCCCCTTAGGGGTTCATAAGCTCAACCCATTAAAAGCTTATAAGAATTATTGGATATTCTCGAGATCAAGTCTTGAGGAGAGGATTAAGTCACTTAATTTAGACCGAACCTCTAGAATTTATGGTGACATCTCTTTACCTTTATTTATTTATTTTTTGCATATTTATTTTCTGCTATTATTATTATTCAAACAATTTTTTTTATCTAAAATGAAAATGAAAACAATAATGTTTTAAACAACGAATTTTCAAATTCAGACAATTCACCCCATGTCTTGTGTATGAAGTTATATGTCTGATATGTGCGAGATCAGCCAATATAATCTTAATTTGGCTTAGGCACTAACGGCTCAAAGCTCTGTTAGTTGTTTGGTATGAAGACTAACCATTTCATTCCTTTGTTCTTTGTTTGGTTAAAAGTTAATCTGAAACTTCATTTTTCTTGTGTAAGTGAGTTTGTGAAATTAACCTTCTAAAAAATCTCAAGCATTCACTACTACAAAAAAAAACCCATTTCACCGCGGTTGCAAAAGGGATTTACCTCGGTTTCACATGCGAGGTAACGAAAGGTGTCATGATAACTTGTAACTTTATCCCTCGATTGTTGTTCTGCCGAGGGGTTAAGTTTAATGGTCATTGGTTTGATTTTCAAAAAAAAAATATTTATATATTCAAAATTATAAAGCACATGCCACATACCTCTCAATTTATGTTAACATCCAAAGGAAAAAGAAAGTATTTATGTCAGTTTGAAATTAAAACTAAGGGGCAAAACCTAATTTTTGTCATTTTAAATCTCAATTTTCCTGACCTGTAATTTTTTTTACATAGAATCAAAATCTGAATATAACATTTTGTGACAAAATCAGAAGACTTTAGTTTATAACAGAACATAACTGAATATACACACTTTTTTATAAAACCAAATCTACACATCCAGAATGGCACACCAAGAGATTCAATACATAATTGAAAATAAAATGTAGAACCAAATACATGTGTAACAGAAAACCTATACATAATGTTTACGACAACCAAGAAAAACTAGCGTTGTTTAGATTCATAACTAGTTAGGAAGTAGTCGGTCCAATATGATCAGTTGTCATATATATCTTCTTGTGGGAATGGTGTTCGGTCACTAAACACCTATAATTTTTACAAAATTTAAATTATAATAAGCTAACAACAACAACATTAACTTAACAAGTATAAATAAATTATGATAAAGTTAATACCTTAATCCATGAATTACTAATGCCTCGAGAGACAATATCAAACATATGTTTCATATCATAGTATTCACATAAATGGTTGTAGGATTGTCTTATCTCTACAAATAATCTTCATATAGTTACTAATACACGCAAATCACAAGTAACACATTAGGTGTTTATAAATAAAAGAATGTCAAAAATGATAAGTAATACTTTTAGAAAAATGAACTTTGGTTTTTTCCTTTTTGTATTACGTTTCACAAAATTGTATCCCTCTATAGCTCTACATGTCTATAAATATTAAACATGAATAAAAACTATTCAAAATTATAGGTAAAATTTGAGTATTACAAATAATAACACTTACCAGCCCAAAACGTCATGCATCATTTTATCAAGATTATAATGTAACGAGCATAACATAATAAGAACATTTTACTTCAGACATATAATAACTAGTTGTCAATGTGAAATGAGTAAACATTCTGAATAACTATAATGTGTATATAATTTATTTATAAAAGAAAATAAAAATTAATATATACTTACGCATGTGTAAAATTGATATGTATATTTAAATAAATCATGGCGCTCCCAAGACATATATATCGATTATTGGTTGGTCGAGGTGAAATATTTATCATACAATTGCAGTAGTGATTATTGGATACTCTCAAGATCAATTCTCAGGGAGAGGAGTAAGTCATTTCCTTGAGACTGAACCTCTTTAAATCTCCAATGTTATCTTTCCTCCCTTAACTTTTACTTTCAGCTTATTTTCTTTATTCATGATTTTTGTTGCTTATCCAAACGTTTTCTAGAAAATATTTTGAAACTTTGATTTAAAAAATAATTTTGTTTTAAACCATCATTTTTCAAACTTCAACAATCCATCCCTTTTATGTATGGAGTCACATGTTCAACAGGCGAGATAGGGGAGTAAATAAATAGGGTTTTAACTAGGACTTTAGACGGAGGAGATCCTTCTTCCTAATAGAGTTGCTCGTTCTAGAGAAGTTTCATGTCTTGTTTAGAGATGTTATCCTTACCCTGGATAGAGATAAGTGGATTTTAAAGCATTTTAGTGATGATAATTTTCTGTGGCCTCCACTTAACTCGTTTAAAGGGGGAGATAAACTTCTTCTATGGCTCTAATTTTGTTTCAAGGTCACATTTGTTCCTTTATTTAGAGTAGTTAGACTCCATCTATGATCTTATTTTTTCCTATCAGTTATTGCGTGATAAATTCCCTTCAAGAGTCAATCTGTTTAAAAGATGGATGTTTTCGGATACTAGTGGGCTTTATTTTCCCTTATGTGGGTTTTTTTGGCCGATACTGCTCCTCACCTCTTTGTTACTTATGTGATAACTTCATCAATGTGGTATTTAATTTTAAGGTGGTTGAGTGGTAGCTAGTTATTTGCTTGGATCTTAGAGTGCTTTTTTAGCCTTTTCTTTCTTTAGGAGGTAAAGTACGGCATAATGGTTGTTATCTTATGGTTTGGCACGCCGTAAACTAGTGTGAAAGTCCGCAATGATGTTATCTTTTATGAAATCACAAAATCAGCGAAAAATGTGGAGGAGAAGAATATTTTTTAGTTTGGAAATGATTTTTAGGTTAGCTGGGAAAGAGCTCTTGCACCTTCATATATTAACATCAAAATCATATCCTCTACTTGCACCTATAATAAATCGAGTGCTTATTTTGATTTAAAGTGGGATAGTGGATCTTTTGTTAAAACCTAGCAGATTGATGATAGATCTGATTAGTTTAAAATTTATTTTATTAATAATAAGGTGGTTATGTATCAGTTTTGGTTTAACTTCTAATTATTATTATTATTATTTTTTTTAAGACTTCCTATTTTTCTCGTGTATCTTGCTTTATTTTATATTATTTTCTAATACTTGTGCTAGGTGTTTTAGTGGTATATCTTCACTTTCTTTCTTTATTAATATATATTTGTCATTAAAAAAAAAGTTATGTAGCATTCATGAATTTAGTTAGTCAATTAGTTATTTTTCAATTTCTTAACCATTGTTCCTCGTATATCGAATTGTTTGTTCTGTTTGAACCGATGCAGCTGGAATTGTTGGCTTAGCTGATGAATGCGACACATGGAATCAGAATCTCGTTGAAACGAAAACTTATCAGCCTAGCTATGATAAAACCTACACGTTCTGGTTGGCTTAGCTACTCTAAAAACTAGTACCAACTCTTATCTTCACAACAAATAACCGTATGCCCGTAATCATTAAAACCTTCTTTACTTATTCATTTCACTCATGCACACTATGCAAGCTTGCATTGGATCACTCATAAATGTACTACTGACGGGTGACTGATTAATGTATTTACTTTTTCTTACGGCAAAACGAGACATTTGTTTTTGTAGATTTGTGAAACTGATAGTACTGTTAGAATCACTGTCCTTACGTTCGTATAGTGAAGATCTAACAATAGTGTTTTGGAGAAAAAGAGGAATCTTATTACTTCTGATCATATAAAGATAACGTGTTGCTACACAAACCCTGATTATGTTCATCTAATATCTCCAAGGAATGTATGAAAAGTAAAGAGCAGCAATGACATGTCGTATCATATGAAATCTCATAATAATTCCTCTGAACTTATAATATTGCAACACATTTAACAGGATCAAATTATGGGACAGGATTTTCCAATACAAATTTAGTAGCTTATGGGTTAGAGAAGTGTTAGTAAAGTCCAGCTAGTCAATTATCATACTCTCTCTCTCTCTCTCTCTCCCTTATATATATCTAACATTTTAATTATTTGTTAATAAGTGTGAGACTTATTATTCACACTTAAATCTAACAATATCTCCTAGGTTTCTCACAACCTATAATTAGACCACTCTTATGGAACATGTTTCTGGACTAACCAAGAAGAATTTCAATACAAGAATCTAATACCAAGATCAACTTCCTCCCCTCCACCAAACCAAATTAGGCTCTAATATTACCTGGTAAAAAATATGTAGAACTTCCTCCCCTCCACCAAACCAAATTAGGCTCTAATATTACCTGGTAAAAAATATGTAGGAGCATTGGGAGAAATAACATTTCAATGTTTTAGATTTGAGGGAAATTCTACATCTTTACCGAATGCCTTAAGATTTTGGTTGGAGATATGGAGTTAAACTATCTTGTAATTTTGGAACACTAAACATGCTTCTTTTGACTAAGATTTTAGTCTACAACCGTTGTAATAATATTTACATTTCGATGTGGTTGTAAATATCAATTGTAATTAAAGTTTTTCCTGATAAATTTAAAACAAAACAAATTTATTATTTTCTTTATAACATATTCTAAGCGAGCTAGCAAACCAACGAACCAGAGACGACATCGATAGCGAAATCTCCATCTTCACAATCTTCGTTCATTTGAATCTTCATTCTTGATAATTTTCACTATCTTCATTCTTGGTCTCTTCAAAATAAGATATATTTCGTGCAAACTTTACTCTCTTCCTTTTCTTCCTAATTCTTGATAATCTTCACCATCTTCATTCTTGTTTGATTTTGTGGTCTGTTTCTTGCCAAACTCATATGCTTTATCCATATGCTTAAGATTTAGAATTGTATTATTGTACTGAATATGCTTTATGTTTTGTTGTTGGATTTTGTAGTCTATCTCTAACAAAGTTCATATGCTTTATCCATATGCTTAAGATTTAGAGTTGTATTATTATACTGAATATGTTTTATTTTTTTGACATGCTTTAGATTTAGATTTTGTTGTGCCATTCACAATATTATTTTGATATAAATTTCATAATTTATTATGGATCGTAGTTGGATGAAATATGATAGATTAGGTCCGGTATATGAGAAATGAGTTATTGAATTCTTTGAATACGCTGGTCAAAATCTTTCTGACAATAATGTTATCTTTTATTGTCCTTGTATTAATTGTGAGAATATAAAGAAAGGTAAAAAGGATGAGATATTCCATCATCTATGTTGTGATGGTATATGTCAAAATTATGCAATATGGACGTGGCATGGTGAGGTGGAAAAAAATCGAAACCCTGCGTCACAAAGTCACGAAGTTGATGATGATGAATATATGGATGACGGTCTAGAAGATATATTATGTGATATTGGAGAATCTTCTTTTAAGAAAGCCCATATTTAGTTTATGATACTTTATGTAGTGATAAAGACACCCTTTATATAAGGGGTGCATAAGTTTTACATGATTGTCTGCGGTTTTAAAATTGTTTAATTTGAAAGCAAAAACTAGGTGGTTGGGTAAAAGTTACAGAATTGCTTCATTTGCTAAAACAAATGCTACCAGAAGATAACAATTTGCTTGATCGTTGTTATGATGCCAAGAAGATATTGTGTCCAATGACTTTGGAATATATCAAAATACATACTTGCCATAATGACTGCGTATTATACATGAAAGAGTATAAATTTTTTGATCAATGTCCGGAATGTGGGGTGTCACGTTACAAGCTGAAGGACAACAATGATGACAATGACAATGTTAATACATTACTATGAAAAACATATACAACAATGGTTGAAAAAAGGGATAACATCACGCGTGACATGCCGTTGTTAGGTAGGGTGTGTTTGTATATGCGCAACTTATAAGTAACTTACAATCACGATCTTACAACCGTTGTAGAAAACCTGAAAGCGCGCTATATATGATCACAGTTTTTATAACTAACCGTGTTGGTATATACATTTAAGTAAATAACATTTTATAATGGTTATTATAAATAACCGTTGTTGAAAGCATCTAGAGTTTATTATATAATATATGTAGATTGATTGTTTTTCAATAAATCTCACACAAAGCTGGCCCGGCACATATAGATAGATTTTAAAATCTCACACGAACCTATAAGGCGGATTTTAAAATAAAATTTTAAAATTTAAATTTAATTTATTCTTTTATTCCAACATAAAAACTATTTACTATATATTAGTTCAATGTAAATAAAATACAATTTGTAGTATTTAAAAGTTAAAAAAATTCCATTATTATCAATGATATTGAGATTATTGCATAATAAAACGATAAAATAATATATTTTATCCCTTGTTTTTATCATCCATCTATAATAAAACAAACAGCTGTACTTATTAAAAAACTAAAAAAAAATTAAAAAAAATAAAGAATTAAAAATAAGAACAAAGACTGCCTAGCCTTACAAATCTTAAATGCACGTCACATATACTTATTTCTATACCGCAAAAACTAAGGTGAAAAAATGGAGAGATGACACAACAATAATAAAGAGACCACTATTCCTATTTCACTTGATTACATCATAATAGGACCCCATATAATATTGCAAATTAAATTAGAGGCCCAAGGCAGCAGCCTAGATGACCTGTCCCTTGGGTTAGGCCTAACCTCACAAAAACATACAACCATTCAAATTGATGAATAAATATGTAATATGAAAATTAAACTATTTTTGAAATCCAACTTAAACAAGTCATTGTTTTTCAAATTACATCAGTCTCATGATTCATATCACGCTGTTTAACATATAGAATGTGGTTCAATGATCTAAGTCCTTCATCACATTAATTCCTTCTATTATAGTTTAATTTGAATAATATCAATAAATTCTTGTTATTCAATTTAAACGATAAGAGAAGATATGGATGCGTTGAAGGACTCAGATTATTGACTCACATTCTATATGTTAAACAACGTGACATGAATGATGAGACAGATGCAATTTCAAAAACATTAATTAATATAAGTTGGTTTTCAAATATAACTTAATTTTCAGATTATAAGTTTCTATGTGAATTTAAATGAAATTTATTTTTCAGTGAATTATTAGTGAAACAAACAATCTACATGGTATATAATAAACTCAACTTCATACAAGAATATACAACGTCACTACAACATTTGTTGTCTCTGGCAACACTTTTTTTAGGTAACATGTAAAAATTGTTGCCTAAAATTCGTATGGCAACAATTTAAGGCTGTTGACAAAAATATATTTGCAACCCTTGATAATCGTTGCCTAAAATACTTTTGGGGACATTTTTAGAGCGTCACTCTTTTAATTGTTTTGGCAATGATTGCTAATTGTGCCCTTAACTACTTTTGGGGACGATTTTGGAACGTTATTATAATATTTCTTTAGCAATGTTTGATAATTGTCCCCATAAATACTTTTGGGGACATTTTTAGATTGTTACAATAGTTATAATAAAAGATTACATCCTTCAATGTTGCATAAAATTTTAGCAACATCAAATTTTTGGTGGCAATCTTCCTTCCAAACTTATCCACTAAAAAAATATTTCCTTCTAAACATTATTAAAAAAATTTAAATATAAAAAATCATCTAACACATAATATAAAAATATAGTAATATATTATTATATTATGTATCAGATAAGTTTTTATATTTATTATATCATCTAACACATACCTCACATTTAAAGTGAAAGATTTTTTTAAATAATTTTTTATATTAAATTTTTTTTATATTATTATCTAACACATCTCACCATTTAAAAAAAAATTTATATAAAAAATCACTAATATCTCTCTAATCATGTTTCAGAATAAAATATATATAATATTATTAAAAACCTCAAAAGAAAAAAAAAGTTGATAAAATAATAAACACCCTGTGAAAAAAAACAAACAGAAAGTTCTTTTCCTCCCTCTTCTCGATCTCGATCTCTCTCTGCTCATGCGTTTCTTTCGATCCTTTAAAAAAGGAAAACAACACTCAAATCCAATCTCACCTATTATCCTCTATCTCAGATGAAACAAATTGTAAGCAAAACATGTCAAGAACACAAAGGGAATTAAGAACCCTAACTATAAAACCCGTTTCGTTTGGCCGAATTGGAGCAAATTACAACGTGATTTCAAGGGGGAAACAGTTATAGCATGTGCAAAGAACATAACCGACAGAGAAAACGCGAAGAAAGCATAAAAAAATTTCAAACCGAAGATTTCAAAAATCCAAAATTCGTGGAGGTATGAATTTCTCGACGAAGATTCTGACCATAGATTAATTTTTTTGGTAAGGTATGATTTTCTGCTTCTTATTGTTCTGCTTCGATTTTCAACTTTGTTCCTTCTTCTATTCCAATTTGTTGTCGTGTTTTGATTAGTTTATTGGTTGAGTGTGGAGTTTGAAATTGTTGGACTGATTTGTGTTGTGATACAATTCAATGTTTAGGATATTGAGACTTTTAAGTTGTTTCATAAAGTAAATTTTTAGGATGTAAATGGTTGGATAAATTATAAATGGTTATATGAAAGAGGGCTAGATCAATGGAACATATTTTATTACATGATTCTTAGGAAGAGAATATCAGTGAACAAATATGTTGCAGTCATTTTTTGGGACGTTGAGCCAAGTGGTGCAAAAGGGTTATATCTAGGAAGTGTTTTATAAAAGCTTTTGAAAATATAATTTAACTATTTCAAGTGTGAACTTTATATACAGGGGATTTTAACAAATTATTGAAGGTGAAATTATCGTGTAAACACAATTATGTTTAAGGATCTTTAACCTACATTAGGATTGGAGAGGTTCAAGAAATGTAGTGTAGTATTTCACCTTTTGATCAAGTATCTGAAAAGTTGGTTTTCTCTGGATGGAGTGTAAATTTTGAAGCATAAGTCATGTTGGAAGAACTGCATGGGTTATATATACAATGTATTATTTTGGTGTTATCTTGAATATGGTATAGGGTGAAACACTCATTGGTCAATCAATAAGCGTTTTTTTTTATGATTTCCAATTCATTTAGCTAGCCGATTCAGAGTTCATATAATATAACCAAAAAGTTTAAGTGGTAAACTTTTCATACTTGGTATAGTAATATGCATTCATTTTCTTAATGATTAGAAGATAATATTACAAATATTTGTGGAATCAAATTGTACAACAAGACTAAACCTCCTCAGGACTAGAATGTAAAGCTCTGACTTAATCCACTATCTCCCAAACTATTGAATACACGCCTTATGGAAGAAAAAAATTCACAAGTTAGAGATCCTAGCACGATTATTAGAATTAAAATTAGATGATCTCTTGTATCATATTATGTACAAACCTTTTATATTTTTATTATATAGGTGCACCTTCATTTTTCAAACTGTCATGTCTGGTAATATACCTATAAAGACATCTATGGTAGATTCCCAGTGTTCAATGAAATCCTCAAGTGAAAGTTCAACCTCTATGCGTACATGTTGTCCATTTTGAATATTTGACTCACATAATCTATTCATTGCCTTCTATTTGATTGTACTGCCTTTGGTTTTTGTTTAAATTTTAGAAACATACTTCCTACACCCCTTATGATTTTCAAGTGTTGTATTAAGAAATATTAAAAGGTAAATATATTTAGTCTTTATGAAATATTTTCTTACGAGGTTTAGTTCTTCTAAATATTTTAATGATGTTTAGTATTCAATTTGATTATTTTTAGAGGCTAAACTTAAGGGAAGAGTTTTACTACATAGGTGATACATTGTTATAATCATCAATAGTGTAGTGGGAAGCATAATTGTCTTAAGGCTGGTGGTGACTAAGACTTTGAGTTGTATAGGATTGAACATAATAGTGTAGTGGATTAGACTTTCGTAAGTACAGTCTTGGTTGATTTGTTCTTATTTTCTTATGCAGTAAGGTATCAATGAAGATGTTGACGAGGATGACGGCATAAGTGACCAATTTGAAAAGGATAATTCAAGTGATGAGGATAAAGTAGGTGAAGAATTTCAAGAGGACATAGATGATGAAGAGGATGATGGAGATGACGATTAGTTTTACAAACATAAATGAGTTGGATGTTGTTGTTTTAGACTTGTGCTTAAGCATTAAACTCAAAGAAACTATGCATTTTGTCATTTTAGTAGATTTATACATTTAAGTGTTAGATTTATAGTATTAAGTAATGTTAGACATTTTGTCTATTACGTGTACGTATTTGAGTTAATGTTTAAGTTTTAAACTTAAAGAAACTATGTATTTTGTTATTTTGCTAGATTTTATTAAAACAATTTTTGTGGTACATGCAATTTATGTTGTGCAATTCTTATTTGAACTGTTTATTTTATAAGAAATATTCCTAAATAACTTCTAGAAACATTTACCAAGTGTTTTCAATATTTCACTTTTAGAGAACAATTGCTAATTGTCGTAAGATATGACATCATTTGAAAATCGTTCCCACAGTGTTCTTACTCTACCACTTTTAGGGAACATTTTTCAATCGTTACAATTTTTAACAACATCTTGAAAACGTCGTCTAAAATGACATGGAAAAACGTCCCCTTTTCCTAATGTTTAGGGGACGATTTAGAAAAGTGTGCTCAAAAAGAGAAAATAAATGTTCCCTTAAATAATAAGCAACGCTTGCACAGAGGACGGCTGTAAAATGTCCCCTATTCTTTTAGGCAACATTTTTCTCATTTCTGACAACACTTTTCAGTTGTTGTCAAAGAGAAAAAATGTTGTAGTGAACAACACAAGATATTATGTAATGTTTTAAGAATTTAAAGAAAAAAACATTGCTAAGTCACAAGAAGCTTCTTTCTTGTGACGTAGCAATGTTTTGTTCTTGTTCTCAAAGCATTAATCAACAACAACAACATACAACAGCATTTATCAATAACACAACAACATACAACAAAATAAGGTTTAAGAACAACAATAGAAACATACAACAACAACAACAACAACAAGGACATACAACAACATACAACAACATAATATATTATGTAATGTTTAAAGAATGCACATTTTTTAAAACTAATCATGGATCTGGAACAAATTATAATTTTCATCTAGTTTATGAAGCGTTTATGAAGCTATGAAGAAGAAGTACAAGGTGAATGAAGTTAACACAATAGCTTCATACTTCTTGTATTTTTCTTCATAGCTACACAAGCCATATGTATCATAGCCAAAGTATATGCTTTGTTAAGGTGGTGAAGAAGAATTTGAAAAAATGAGAACATTCACCAAATAAAAAAATGAGAACCCATTTTTAACAAGAAATATAAATGAAATCGAAGTATAAGTTTAATAAACGAACTTGAAATATCATTAAAGAGTATCATAGCGATTGGTGAAGAAGAATCTGAAGGTTTAAGAAAGTTTAACGAGTGACATGGATATTAGGGTTATGTTATGAAAGAGAAGAGAGAAACATGTTAGGGTTTTCATTTGAGAGAAATGATTGTTATGTTCTGAACGATAGATACTCTCGCATATATAGTAAAAAATATCACATTTCATCACGCTTAAAAAGAAAAACCGTGATATAATATATCACTTTTACAATGGTTCTTTAGTAAAACCATGGTTAAATCTCTCACAATTTATTTATTTATTTATGAACCCAATTTTGAGAGAGGTATTGATTATTGTTATTGTTATTTTTCATTACTATTGCGACTGTTGTTTTTATTTTTGTTGGTTTGTACTATTTTTTTTTGTAAAACAATAATAGTGTATAAATGAAAGAGTATGTATAACAATAATAAATAATATCATTAAGAGAGCCAAGAGGGCGAAGTACATAAATTATTTCATTACATAATTTTGTCAATGTCGGAACAATATCCCATAGCAGCAAAGGAATCTTCATAATCTATGACTTACTCCTTACTACCCTTGTTAGAATCATAGTAACAAATCTTCCTGGACATCTTTTTCTTCTTCTTCAGCTTCTTCTTCTTCTTTGCCTTCCTAACCCTAAGTGTATCCTTGACAGTAGTCGATCCAGATTGTTGGACCTCCTCAGTTGACTGCTGCTCATGGTGTTGCACTGTGGTGACTTCAATTGAGATGTTTCTGTTAGCATTTTCAGATGGAGAACTCATGTTGCTATATGTATTTAAGAAAAATAGTTTTGAAGAAGTGAAAATTCATTATACAAAACTATGCCTTTACACAAAAGGTTGAATATGAAAGATCTGATGATTTAATGCTCACAATGATTACTTCCAAAGGTTGATATTCTTGAATGACATTGTGACTGTCCTGAAAAATGAAGAAAATTTTCAATCATCATTATAGTTGGGAAGAGCATTTCTCTCTTTAGGGAAGAACAAAAGTTATACAAATAATATTACAACGGTTGCATATTGAATATGTGATTATATAATCTTCAATTTTTTTTATTTATTTATGTATTTAAGTGACACACGCTTTTTGTAATAGGAAAAAGGAAAAAATATAGTTGTCAGGATTCGAACCTTTTACCATTCACTCTATCACCACAGTTGTGCCTATCAACCATGATAAAATGACTTAAAAAAATTTAAGTAAGCATTAGGCGCATTCAGTTTCATATATTACAACGGTGGACGACATGACCATGGTAATATTATGTTACTAAATGTGTATTTTATAGTAGTGGTAGGAAGAGGCCTCCTGCTAAAGTGTTATGGTACTTACCAATAATTTCAAGATTCAACAGACTTTTTGCTAATGCAGATGACACAAAGAATATTAAATGACATGCTGATGAAAGAAAATATGATGGAAACATACGCCATAAAACTGATTCTTTGCAATGGAAGAAAATTGATTCGTTGTTTTAGGATTTTGGCACTGAGCCAAGAAACCTTAGGCTTGGGCTTGCCATCAACGGAATGAACCCCTTTGGTAATATGAGTACTAACCATTCTTCGTGGCATGTTCTTCTCACGATTTACAACCTATCTCCTAGGTTATGCATGAAGCGTAAGTATATGTTGTTAACTATGATGATTTCTGGACCACGACAACCTGGAAACGACATAGATGTTTATATAAGTCCATTAATCGAAGATCTAAAACTTTTGTGGGAGGAAGGCATTGAAGTTAATGATGCATATTCTTGTGAAAAGTTTAAGATGCGTGCAATATTATTTTGCACAATCAACGACTTTCCTACATATGGTGATTTGGCGGGATATAGTGTCAAAGGACACAAAGTGTGTCATATTTGTGAATTTGATACATGTTATCACCAACTTGAGTTTGGAAAAATGACTGTTTACCTTGGGCATCAGAAATTTATAAAATCCATCATTCTTATCGTATATTATAGAAGAATTTTAATGAAGAACAGGAGTTTGATATCACTCTTAAACTTTTAAATGGGGATGAAGTTTATCAATGACAGAAACAAATTAATGTTGTTTTTGGAAAGAGAGAAAAATAAAAAGGGCAGGTTGTTAAGAAAAATATATGGAAAAAGAGGTCTGTGTTCTTTGATCTTCCATATTGGTCAAATCTCGATGTAAGACATTGTCTTGATGTGATGCATATGGAGAAAAATGTGTGTGATAGTTTGATTGGAACACTTCTAAACATTCCAGGCAAGACTAAAGATAGTAAGCAATCTCTTCTTGATATGGAGGAAATGGGTATACGAAAAAATTGGCTCCAATAGTAAAAGGGAAAAAAACTTATCTGCCTCCGACTCGTCATGATGACCTTGAAGGTAACGGTATTCAAGGTTTAAATGTTAAGTTAATGGCTCAGAATGTAGTTATTTAGACACATTTCTATATATTGAATAATCTTGAAGAAGTTCAACCTTACGTGGCTACTCACAAAAGACTTTTGAAGAAAAAATATCCACGAATGAGTGACAAGTTGTTGTTGATCGAACAAAATAAGAAATTCCTAGATTGGTTTAATAAAAGGATACCAAAATATCATAGTGCATACGAGAAAATTAAATGGTTAATGTTCATGTCAAAATTTAATGTGATAACTTGGAGTGCATATGAGATTGATCATTATACCTTTTATACAAAATCAAAAGATGATCGTAGTATAATACAAAATAGTGGGGTTATGGTTGAGGCCAGATCCATTTATTTCTATAGTTCAAAAGATAAGAATCTAATATTGGCATCTAGTGCGTTCTATGGTGTCATTGAGGAGATTTGGGAGATTGATTATGTTATCTTCAGAGTGCCTTTATTTAAATCCAAGTGGGTTCCCAATAATGTTAATGGTGTACAAATTGATGACTTATGATTCACTTGGGTTGACCTTGGCAAGGCAAAATATATGACCGAATCATTCATCATGGCTTCATAAGCAAACCAAGTTTTCTATGAGACTGACCCTTCGAACACATCGGGAAAATGGTCAATCATTCTCCGAGGAAAAGATATTCCTAGCAGTGATTAAAGTTTTTACATTTCTTCTACTTCTTCTTACACAACAAAAGTGCCTACCACTTATGATGAAATTGATAGAGATGATGTGCATACTATTCGTATCGTTCATAATGAAGGCATATGGGAAAGTTAACAAGTAATTAGTATTTTATTCTTTATTCATAATTTAGTTAATGTAATTCATTATTTCTAAGTATATTTTAACAAGTATGATTATTTGAAATTGTAGGTGTTTAAAGTCAATACACCAAGAGACAAAGAAACCAAAACACTATAAGATATAATTATGTGATGTTATATAATGGTTGTAGGTTATTTTGTTACATTTTTATTTTGATGTAATATATATACAATGCTTGGTTCTTAATCCAATGTATGGATTTAATGTAATACAATACAATTCTTCATTATGATACAATTGATGTTTCTGTTCTTATATGGTTCAAAAAAATACAGGTTAAAAAATGAAAAAATTTCAAAATGTAGAAAAATTAGTTTAAAAAAAACATATAATTTAACGACGATTGTAATATATAACTGTGGTTGTATAGTGAATGCTGTTCAGAAAAAAATATTACACCAAAAGATGTGCTGCTGAGAATCGAACCTGAGACCTTTAATATATTATAATGGTTAGTTATTGCATCTGTGATCTTATTGTCGCTACTGCGAAAAAGGAGGCCGACAATGACTAACAGAGTCGCCACCTATCGTTATTTATCCCAAAGAGGGGAAAGGAAATGATCAGAAAAAACCTGATGAAAACGGGAAAAGACGAGGTCATCGCGACCAAGTCCTAGGTTCGGGAGTCGGTTACGCAAGGGGAAGGTATGAGCACCCCTCACGTCCATCATATTCGACGGGATCCACGCATTGTTGTCTATCTAAAAGGGTGTGTTGAAACTATCTAGCTAAAGGCTTATGGACAAAAGAAAAAGAAAAAGGACTAACTCGGCAGAGCATTGCCGCTCTGTTCCTACGTACTCCCTCGTGCAATGGGAAAGTCAGAGTCAACGTAGTTCGACCAACTATGGCTAAAGAAGAGGGGAAGGTTGCTCGCTAAGACGTCGCGTCTTATGCCTAAGTACTTTCATCTGGTATGAAAGATCAGAGTAAACGTAGTTCGGGCTAACGAGAATACAGGCTATTCAAGAGTTTTACCCGAGTAGGGTTAACAAACAGTTCTAGCAGTTTGGTGTATGCAACTCGACCATTGGAGACTTAGGCGTTACCATTTGCGGTAGAACTAAGAGTTAACGACACTCTTATTTGTGAAAAAGGTTTTCCTGATTAAGATCCCGAAGGATAAAAAGGTTTGAATTGTTTTTGTGTTTTTTAGAGAAGAAGTGTTTTGAATTAGAGTGTTCATAATGTATGTTGTAACAAAGTCTAAAACCTAGGATCGAATGCATCGCATATCGTCCTAAGGACGTATACTAAACACTCTAGGTAATTGAGAGGTATACACTCAATCACCATTCCCCAAGTATAAGTCTCATGTCACAATATTCATTATCTTTATTAAATGGACTGGAGTTGTTTGAAGATGAGAAGAGAAAGGGACAAACTAAAGGGGGACTAGACCAAACCCTAGAAGTTGTCATGCAAAGTGCACCTAAAGTTGGGATCACAAAAGGGAAACATCTACCTAATGTTATCATGCATGTTTAGAACCCTAATGCCTATCATAACCTCTCTTGAACAAGAGAGATTATAAATCCTAAGGGAAGGAAGACAAAAGAAGAAGAAGAAAGAACAAAGGAAACATGCAAATGAGAGAATGCATACATGGAATGCACAAGTAAGAACACATAGAATGAAAGTGGGGGGAAAATATGTGTGGGGCAGTAGCCACCACAAGCTCATCTCAACCAAGCATACATATGAGGATGCAAAGAGATAAGAGAAAGAGATGCACCAAAAGCAAGCAAACAAGTGTGACAAAGGCACTAAGAAAAAGTCCTCATGGATTCATTACTTTAGGTAAGCTTCAAGTTCCTCCTAAGGAGGGACCAAGCTACCTTAAATAACATTCCAAAGTCATGGGACATAATGGAGGATGAAGAAAGAGTGCACAAATGCAAAAGCAAACACATCACAAGAGAAAGCAAGCATATGCACAAAGGAAAAGCAAGAAAGCTCCACATAGAAACCCTAACTAAAAGACTCAAAATATGAACACAAATGAGCAAGCAAAAAGAAATGTCATGACCTAAAATTGAACCAATAACATCCTTAACATGTTAGCAACATGAATTACAAGGCATTGAAAGCTCAAAGGATCCAAAAATGTCATATCCAAGTCAAACTATGTCAAGATGTGTGTGGGAACCTCCCTTGGAGATGACTTAACTTGCAAGTCATCTCAAAATTAGGAAAAAGGCTCAACAATTACCAAATAAAATGCACAAGATAGCCAAACAAGTTGGCAAACAGAAGCCAAAAACACAAGGCCAATATCCCCTCAAAGCACCATCAAAAGAAAATTAAATTCAAGATGTACCACTTTGAAATGGGAGAATCGAGAGTCAAAAGGAAAGTACCAAAAGTCAACCCTAAAGTCAACCAACCAGGGGAAAAATGGTCCTAAAAAATTGTTCAACTCATCAAGAATATGAGGACCAATTTTCATTCATTGGACCAAAGGGAAAAGGAAGAAACAATTAAAAGATCACACAATGTCATAATTTAAATCAATTAATACACTTCCAATATTAAAATCTAATTTTAATTGAAAAATAAAACAAAAAATTTCCAAAATTAAATGACATCTCAAAGTGTCTAAAAAATATTTTTGTGATTTTTTTGGATAACTGGAAGTAATTAAAATTGATTTAAATGCAAATAGAAAATAAACAAAAAAGAAATGAAAATAAAAATAAAATAAAACAAACCCACGGTGCAATTAGCAAGAAAATACAATTGAAAATGGAAATGGGCCAGGAAGGGGGGTGCGCATAGCATTAGAGGCCCAAGCGCCCAAACAAAATCAGGGTTACACCAATGATCCACCAGGGCTGGTCAACAACAGGACCAGCGTGGAATTCAATTGAGATCGTTTGATCATGTGGTAATCAAATCACATGGCCATAAGCGTGCCAACACATTAATGACAAATTCAAACCTAATCACATGCACGTGGTCAATTAGAGTGTACGTTGTGTCTTAATCGTGAGTGTTCAACATAAAAGTATTCAGATCGAACGGTGTAGACATCATCTTCCAAAATGAAAAGTCAAACAAAAACTAGAAAACCAGAGGGTGGCCGGAGATCCCTTCCGGTCATCTTGTCCGACCACCCAGCCACCGTGAAAAAAACCCAGAAAATCACAAGTATCAAATGTCCACCAAAAATGACAAACTCATAGTGAAAATTCATCCTCTCAACATGAGGAACTCGAATCCAACCTTAGTTTTCACTTTTGAGCGACACATAGATCAAATCGAAGATAAATGTAAAATGTGCATAAACTGTGAAAACCAAAATCAGCCAACCAAAACCTCCAGAAGTCATCTACACCTCACAAGGGGTTCAAATCCATGTTTCATTTGCTCTAAAAACTCAAGAACGAGCCAAAATCCAAACAACAAGATTTATGCACCAAACATAAATCACACCAAATGCCAGTTCATTTTATATATTAATGATCTACATTGTTTCTACGTCTCAAATATGCAATAATGGCACAAAAACAAAGCTTAAATAGAGATATATGGTGATTTTGAAATTACCTAGTGGAGCACCTCCACTGGGTCTTGTCTTTGGCTGAACCTTCAATTTAACCACCCAAAGACGTTCCAAATACTTCAATGAAGCTTTTGATGAGCTCAATTTTACTTGATAATGGCTAAAACTCCAAAACCGATTTTCAACTTGCTCTCACTTTTTCACACTTTGTTCTTGCTCCTTCTGCACGAAAATTCTCTTCTTTTCATCCAAACATGACCTAATGTTTATATATGATGGGAGAAACCATCAGTATAACAATTGCACACAAAATCAAGCTAGAATCTCTTATCCAAAGACTTGAAAGAGATACGAATGATATTGATGGAGCAGCCATGTCAGGTGAAGAATCTGAGGAGGTAAGTTCTAGTTCTGCCTCTGAGGAGGAAGATTGATGTCTTGCTAGACTGCTGTGGTGGCTCAGACTACTAGTTGTTGAGTTGGTGTTGTGAGCTGCTGATTTGAGAAGGTGTTTGTTATGTCTGTTAGTATTATGTTTTTTTTCCAGCATGAACTTGTGATGCTCTTCATGAGCAGTAATGTGCAAAACCCCAAACAAATGTAATTTTGTTACACATATTGGTATATACTATGTTAGTTGTTTGATCTTAATTTGTGGCTAAAAAGGGGGAGAGATGTTAGCACTGTGATTCTCACAGGTTGAAGACTTGCTTGTTGAAGACTTGCTAGAGCAAGTATATGCTTGTGCTGCTGCTGAAGTCCTAGGTTCTAGGTTGTGTAGGATTGTATCTTAGCTATGTGAGCTCCCAGCTGCTGCTTGGGAGTGTATGCGTGTGTTAGCAGAATGTGAGTGTAATGCTTCTCTTCAGGGGGGAGTAGCACAGGATAATCCTCAGAAAGGTGAGACATATGTAGTCTAGGCTAACAGGTGAGAGTGTTATGCTGTGGAAATAGTGTACTTCAGGAAGTTATCCTGAATGATTGGACATCCAGAACAGGCTAGATGTTTTTATGTGTGACTGTAGGACTGTTTGCAGGTTGTGTGCTCAGCTGAGAGGATATGCATAAAATGCATCAGTTGAGGGGGAGTAACCCAGAATGTTACTCAGTATAGTGTGACATCTATAATGGTAACTAACAGATGGTTAACTGTGAACAGGTTGAGGTATACCTGTATTAAGAGCTAACTGTGAGGACCATGAAGATAACTATGAGATTTTTTTTAGCTAGTAACTTTCCTGCATGACTGGACATGTGATAAGTCTTCTGCTGCATGTAAATCTCTGGTATTAGAGCAGAGTGTTTTAGCCAAAAATTTGCCAAAGGGGGAATTTGTAAGTGCTCTTGATTGGCTGCATATTGTGGCAAAACATTAGTGTATGTATGTATGTATGTCATGACTGGTGTTATTACATACATAATATGGATTTTGCAGGGTAAGTTAACTTAGCTAAATGTTAGTTAAGTTGAGTGTCATATAGAATGTCATGACTCTAATCGTATGACATCCAGCGAGCAAATTAGTTTTTCTGGTAGCTAGAAATCAGGAAACTTATTAGAAGCTCAAGCTGAAAGACAGGAGACGTTTTAGAAGACCTAAAGTGAAACAAAATGCTCCTGAATTAAATGGCAAGCGTGCAGATTATTGAAGAAAGGCTTTGTTATCATTAAACCTAATTTATGCACCCAAGCCCAAGGACTGACTGCTGCTATAAATAACAGAAGGAGCAATCCTAGAAGAGCAGCTCTTGACAGAAGATTAGAGAGTGTGTGCTAAGAGTCCTTGTGAGTGAAGAAGTTTTGTTCTTCACGTGTGTAGCGTGTCTTAGGAATACTTGTACACCAAGCAACTGTATGTTGCATTAGTTAGGTAGGTTCTAAGCTGCTGTGTCACTCAAAGCTTTTAAGCAAGAGTGTGCGTCCCTTGATCAAAGCTGTGAAACACGATCAAGGTGTATTTAAAGTATAACTTCAACAATCATCTGTAATTGTAATTGGATATCACTGTGGTATGATTGAGGGGGAGTGAGTGGGAATACTCAGGTCTAGAGTGTCTCCAGGTTGAAGTGTCATTGGGTAGGTCTTAAGTGAGGAGTGCAAACTGGAATTGTTTGGCTCTGAATTAATTCTAGTGATAGTGAATTTCCTCCCTGGCTTGGTAGCCCCCAGATGTAAGTGTTGTTGACACTGAACTGGGTGAACAATTACTGGTGTGATTTACTGTTTTCTCTTTACAGCTTTTTAATTATTCCAATAGTCTGTGTTACAGTGGATGTTATAACATCCGTAATAACATCCATCGCGTGCTAGCCAGAATTTCACACATGAGTTGCGCCTAACTAAGAGAACTTCTGAAACAGAAGTAGAGCAGCAGGCTCTGAAAGCAGTTTCTGGTAAGAAGAATTAAAAGAAGTTTTGGTAAGAAGTCAGGAGAAGATCTGATGGTGTTCAGAAGTCAGAAACCTCAACTTCTGGTAGGCAGAAGAATGCTCAAAAGGGAAAAGAGAGGTATGACAAGAAGAAGATCTAGTGCTACTATTGTTAGAGGTTTTGCCACTTTGCTGCTAATTGGTAGTCCCTCCCTCTTTCTTTTCTTGCTCTCGAGCTAATAGGGTTATAGGCAGACCTATCATTTCTTCGATCTAAATTTTAGGGGAGTTAGAAGTGCTTCTGTCTGTAATTCCTTCTGGCTTTGATTCTGCCTTCGGGCTTGGTCAAACAAGGAAAGGAAGCCAGAAGAAGCAAACGTAGCCAAAAGAGATTCTAATGATGAATCTGTGCTACTAATGGCTTCTGAATCTGATGATACGAATTGGACAGACTGATGGTATATGGACACTGGTTACTCAAACCATCTTATAACTAGAAATAAGAAATGGATAGTTGACTTTGACTCTGGAAAGAGGACAAAGATCATATGTGTTAATGATAAATACCTTAATGCTGAAGGTATGTGAAATGTTAGAGTCATTCTGAACAATGGGAAAACAACATTGATTCAGAATATGTGGTATGTACCTAGCATGAAAAGCAATCTGATGAGTGTATTGCAACTAATTGAGAAAGGTTTTTCAGTTACCATGAAGGAAAATCTTTTGAAGATGTATGACTGTAATCAAAAGCTGATTATGGAGTTAGAATAGGAAAAGAATAAAATATTCAAGGTGAATGTCATAACTGTAGACTATGAATGCCTTAGTGTAACAAGTGTTGTGAAGGAAAGTGGGTTGTGACACAGAAGATTTGGTCATCTGAATTTCAAAAGCTTAGGGTATCTGAATTTGAAGAAGCTGATGTTAACTGGAAATTTCGATGCCAAGGAATTGATTTAAGTATGATAAGCAAAAGAAACATTTTTGAAATGTTTTGGACTTCAACATGAGTATTATTGAGGGTTCCAGTCAAAGTGAGGATCCTTTATGAGAAGGATACACTGAAACAAGACTTAGAAATATTTCTAAGTTTGGAAGGAAATTTCGACGGAGGCGATATAGATCTTGCGTTCGACAGAGATTTTGAAATTCAAATAAGGATAATAATTGTATTTTGTTCTTATCCGTTTCTTGGGAATGACACGTGTAAAGTTGTGGCGAATTGAAGACATGCATAGCAAAACGTGTCATTTTCTGGAGGAATGACCGCTGATGACCGTTATTTTCGACATAGTATAAATAGGATTCTTAGTGCATAGGATTTTTGTGTGTTCAATTTTTGTACAAATACTCACAAATCACTCAAAGTATCTAAGTTAATTGAGAAAAGAGTTTCATTGAGAATGTACGTCTGAAACACCATAATTGTATTTCAATTGAAAGTTATTTTCAGCTTACCATTTATTTCTTCATTGCAATTTTACTTTGAAGTTTCTTTATTGCAATTTTACAATTTTGCAATTTATTTTTAAAACTTTAAACAATATTTTCCAATCATGAGCGTTGTCGAAATGTTCAATGACTTTTAGACTTAAATTTTAACAATAGCACATGTCCTAGGATTCACTGGTTGGTCCTGTAAAGTAAACCAATTTTTAGGAGACCAACAGTTGTTTACCAAATTTCACGGTAAACAACTGGTACAAGGAATTCCTACAATTAAAAATCCTGAGAAGTCATGCAATGTGTGCAATGAAGGAAAGCAACCAAGATTACCATTTGCGTTAGAAGTAGCTTCAAGAGCAAAGCATGCCTTAGGAGTAGTGCATTCTGATGTGTGTGGTCCATTTCCCATTGCATCGATTGGAGGGAACAACTACTTCATGTCATTTGTTGATGATTTCACAGGGATGATACGGGAATCCCTTATAAAGTTCAAACACGAGGTGTTTACTTAATTCAAGAAATTCAGAATGAAGGTTGAGAATCAGAGTGGTCAGACTCTGCAGATTCTCAGAACCGATGGTAGAGGTGAGTATAACTCCACTGAGTTCAGAAAGTTCTGTGAGGAGAATGGAATTAAGCATGAGGTTACTGCTCCTTATACTTCTCAACACAATGCTCTTGCTGAGAGAAGAAATTGTACTTTTCTTGATATAATGAGAAGCATGCTGAAGGAGAAAAAGCTTCCTCTCACCTTATGGGGAGAAGTTGTTGCCACCACAACATATGTGCTCAACAGATGTCCAACGAATAAACTGAAGGAAATAGTTCCTATTCAGAAGCGGACTGGAGATAAGCAATGCTAGCCATATAAAGGTGTTTGGTTATGTATGTTACAAACACGTTCCAGAAGCTGGATGATAGAAGCAAAGTGATGTTATTGGTGGGGTACCATAGTAGAGGCGCGTACAAGTTTTATTGTCTAGAAACTAATAAAGTTATATTCAGCATAGACGTCATTGTAAATGAATCAGAAGCTTGGGATTGGAATAAGTCTCAATCCAACTCTGGTGTGAGAACTTCTGAAGAAAAGACAGAATTAAAAGTTTTTAAAGATGAGTCAGAAGCTGGATAAGATTCTAAAGCTGGAGTAAATTTTGAAGGCGAGTCTGACTCTGATGGTGATTTATACTCTGAAGGAGACTCAGAAGGTGAAGATGATTTTGATCCAGATTTTGATGGTGATTCAGATTCTGGTGGTGATTCAGATTTTGGGAATATTCTAGACTCTAAAGGTGGTTAAGGTTCTAGAAGAGGTCAACCTTCTGAAGCAAGAGCTTATGAAGGAGAAGCGTCTAAAGATAGAACTTATGGGTTTCCAGCATACGAAGGAGATTCTTCTTGAGGTCAGAGGCCATAGAGAGTCAGAAACATCCCGAGAAGATTTTCAGAGTATGACATACTATAAGATACTGAAATAGACTCTGAGGGAGAGGTTATTCAGTGTGCCATGCTAGTAGACTCTGAACCAGTAAGTACAAAAGACATCTTCAAGAAGAAATTTTGGATGAAAGCCATGAAATAAGAACTTGAGGCTATTGAAAGAAATAAGACTTGGAAGTTGACTAAGCTTCCAAAGGACAAGAAAGCCATCATCATCAAATGGATTTTCAAGGTGAAGCTAAAGCCAGATGGATCAATTGGCAACCACAAAGCAAGGTTAGTTGCAAGAGGATTTCTACAGAAACCTGGTATGGATTAATATGAAGTGTTTGCACCTATAGAGAGACATGAAACAATCAAACTTGTAATTTCAATAGCTACTAACAAGAATTGGACTCTGATGTAGTTAGATGTGAAATCTGCATTTCTGAATGGTCCATTACAAGAAGAGGTATACATGTCATAACCTCCTAGATTTTATAAAAAGAATCATGAAGGGATTGTGTAGAGATTACATGAAGCTTTGTATAGATTGAAGCAAGCGCCCAGAGCTTGGAATCTGAAGATTGATTTATGTTTCAAGGAGTAGGGGTTTCAGAAATATGAGATGGAGTATGGTGTTTATGTTTAGCATATCTCTGAAGGAAATATGATTCTGGTGTGTCTGTATGTTGGTGACATATTGCTGACAGGGAGTCCTGAAAAAGAGATAGCCAAGTTCAAGAAGGTGTTGATGAATAAGTTTGAAATGACTGACCTTGAGAAAATGACATATTTTCTAGGGATGGAGTTTATGTACTCTGAGAAGGGTATCATTTTACATCATGTGAAGTATGAACTTGAACTTTTGAAGATATTTAAGCTTCATAATTATAAGGCCGCTGTCACACCTTTAGAAACCAATCGCAAATTGGATTCTAATTCTGAAGCTGAGGATGTGGATGCTACAACCTTCAAATAGTGGGTTGGTTCTCTGATGTATCTATGTAATACCAGACCAGATATATTTTATGCCACTGGAATGATTATTAGGTCCATGAGTAAAGGCTAATGGTCTCATTACCAAGCTACTGTTAGGACTTTGAGGTATATCAAGGGAACTCTGAAGTATGGAGTGATAGTCCTTTCTAGAAGAAAGACTAATTCAAAGCTGATGAGTTACTCAGACTATGATTGGTGTGGAAATAGAGTTGACAATAGAAGTACTTATGGATACTTGTTTAAGTTTCTGGGAGGTCCTATTTATCGGTGTTCTAAGAAACAACCTGTTGTTGCACTATTGTTAGTGACAGTGGTAAAGTGTCGGGTTTTTGTTATCGTCTCCACAGGGAATTTGAGATATTGCCGCCGTTCGACAGTTATCGAGTTCTTAACTTTTTTTGTAACAAAAGGGGTTTGGTTTTTAGTAACGGTATCTCGCATAAAAGGTAATGAATCGCGGTAAAAGATTGATTTTACGATTTAATGAAGATTGTCAAAGTTAGGGTTCGGTAATCACTTTGCTTGTATATGTCCGATCAACAATAAGCATAAACTCCTTTAGATGATAAACACATTCACAACATCCTCCCAATGTGATTATTTCTAACTCACATTGTGGTTTTTTCCATTTTGATTTATTGTTGATTTCTCACACAATCTATCAAAATGACAACATTTAGGTTTAACATTTTTCATGAACAACCACATTCAAAACTATTTCTAGTTTAGAAAATAGAAGGATGAAAACCTAGGTCAAGAGTTGGAAAATATCTTTCGATCTTAAACCAACACAAAAAGTTATAGACAAAGCAAGGTTTTCACCATATATTCATCATCCAAGAGTTTACAAATGAAGATCATCCATATACATACAAAGCTTAATGATCACCTACATCTAACCTTGACAAAATGAAGAACTTAGCTACTCATTTTCATGGTAGCTTGCAAAAGAAGTTTTGGAAGAAGGTTGATGAACATCCGAGTCCAAGAATCCAACTTGGATGAGAATCCATCTTCTTTTGGTAGATTAATGTTTAGAAATGAAGAAAATAAGAGATAGAGGGTTTCTAGGTCACAAAATCTCTTATGTAGCAAAACTAGTGAAAAATATGGTATATGTTCAAAAAGTACAAAGGGCTATATATATAGAAAAAGTTGCTGTCCTGTCATGCTCGCGTCCTCATTCTCCTAGCGAGCTGACATCGAACGTTCGCTATAGCCTCGCCTAGCGAACATGCTAGCAAGGGTTGAGGAAAAGATTCTGGAATGCTTCACTACTTGCTCGCTAGGTGCTCGCCTAGCGAGTTCTTCGCCACCTGCCTCGCTGCCAGCGAATAATGCCATTTTGATTCTGCCCAAGTCGTGGAGTGTTCGCTAGCAGCTCGCTATGGGCTCGCCTAGCAAACAACTCACTGCAACACTCGCCAGATGTTCGCCTAACGAACATGCTTTTGCTCTTGTTCTTTCTTGATTTCTTTGTCAACTTTCTTGTGTCTTCAAATTTTGCTCTTTCATGGTCAAATACTGCACAATAACACATAAATTAAAAGGACCAAGAGCATTTCACATCACATCGCATATCACCAAAAGCAAGGCGGTTTTGAACCGAAATTAGACCAAAAATGAGCGAAAGATGCCCACATTTGATAGCTCAAATAAGCACAATTAGGCTTCTAACAACTCTCCCCAACTAGAATCTTGCTTGCCCTCAAGCAAAGTATGCCTCTCGAAGAACAAAAGGATTTGCTTAAAGAAAAAGGTTTTTCCGAAATTGGATCAAATGGCTCAAACACAAGCAACTCAACTAGATACAAGTCTCCAATGGTTAGAACAACACAATACACAAAAACTAAAATCTTAAAGCAATGCAAAACATGTATCAATCAACAACAATGATATCCTGAATAAATCACCCTATCACTCCTCTTCGAATAAAGATTGAAGAGATCACGTGTTTACAACCGCGGGTGCAATCTCACTCTCCAACAAATAATGTCAAACTCAATTCAATTCATACAATGTCTAACACTTATAAATGAAAATGCGAAAGCACAAAGATCACTAAGGTCTTTTCCGGTTGTAGCTTAGTCAGGTTAACAAACAAGGGACATATCTAAATCCATTGAAAACGAAGTTGTCGACGCAAAAGAGACATTCACTGTAAAAATATTCACACATCTCAACTTCATTTAACTTATTTCTCATTTGAAACCTTCACAACTCTTATTTCACAACTCAATTTTTTTTTCAATATTTTTCTTCCAAGCAAGCATTCATTTTCATTCTTTTCTTTTGATCATTTTTTTTCACACCGTATTTACAAAACAAGTGTTTCTCTTTTTTCTAATTTCTTTTCAATGCTTGCTTGGTTTTTCAAGAGTTGTGGCAAACTACCAACTTACAATTTCGTTCTCCCCAACTTATCTTCTACTTCCTTCATAAGTGAATGCTCTTTACTTTTGACGGCAAAAGAACTATAATAATTTTTTTTTCAGGTTTTCAAGAAAAAGATTTTTGAAATCTCGCTTTGTTTCAAGTTGAGATTCAACAGTTTAAGCTCAAAGGGGATAACAAATACTCTCTTCTCACTGGTAGTTTGTATTTGGAACTGGTTGTGCTCGAAAGAAACAAGTGCCTTGATCATTTCTAATTGCTTCCACAAGTTCACAATAATAAAAGACAAAGCATGAATTAAGAGAATCAACACAGTTCATTAGAATCCAATATTTATTTGTACAATGGAGGTTTCCTCACAATTTGTGGTCTTAAGTCCTAAGTGAATCATTCATTCAATCATGTTGCAAAAAGAAAAATATTCAATTACAACAAGAATAAAGTTCTTTATGCATTCTAAAGTTCTAACCGAAGGTAACCATGTACCTTAGCCGTATTCGCTTGTTTATTTTTTATCATTGCCATCCAAGCTCGGATGCACCTTCATTGGATACTTCTTTCAGAGAGCAACCAATCTAGAAGGTTTTGACACCCAACAACCACAAAAATTATTAAACAGAATAATTTAAAATAAACACAATAATTTAAAACAAAACATTAACCATAAAGAATAAAAATAGTGTGTGTGGGGGACTAAACACCCCAAAAGTACTACCCGAAATACAGAAATCAAAACAGAATATCCAAAAATAAAACAAAATACTAAAACTGAAAAGATAACAACTTAGTTCTCTTCGGACTCAGACTCCTCCTCCTCAGAAACATCATCATCATAATCCTCCTTTCCCTCAACATCATTAGAACCATCATCATCGTCAGCATCATCATCATCAGCAGGACCACTAGCACCCACCCCCTCTCCAAAAATAGGCCTGTCCACAGGCCAGTTTGCGTGCTGCAAAAACTGCTCACGCGTCATCATAAGACGCTCAACGGAGGGGTCTCGGATCTGAAGCTGCAAAGCCTGCATAGAATCGTGAATATCCATCATAGCTCGTTGCGATGCCGCCATCCAATCCTAATTATAGTTGCACACTGCTTGCTGAAAAGGGTCGAACCCTTGAGAAGAAGCGCCGGAACCATCAGTAGTTCTGGTACTAGAAGCTGCACCACCCCTTTAGTTCTTAGACCTACAATACTTATCCACATATTTGTCATTAATGGGGCCCGGGATCTTCACTAAACTGTGGGAATGAAGCTTCATCCGCGACTGGGAGCATAAGGCCATAATGAGGCAGGGAAAAGCAAGGGGGCAGTTAACTCGCGACCCCGACTTTAGACCACTCTTAACAATAGACTTCAACTCATTGGCAATAATCCTAGCCACATCAATCTGGACATTAGTGAGTATGCAATGGACAAGGTGTTCCACTGGGATCGACACAGTTGATGTGTGGGATTTCGGCATAATGTTTGTCAGGACCAAAAGGAAAATCAGCTGAGCTATAAGAATCATGTCCTCCTTATGATATCTCATAGGGTGTCCAGATTAGTTTAGCTCAACCAATTTACCTTCTAGCAACAGGGTAGCGAAAATGGCATCTGTATCTCTCTAGAACCTCAGGTCTCTGGTGTATCTGTCCAATTCATTTGCTCCTAGATGGAGCGGTTCACCTAGAACTTGGTTAATGGAATCCCTGTCGAAAGTGACCTGACGACCCATCACTCTTGTAGACCATGTGAAGGGTTCGTCGTCATTGGGCAGCGCGTTCGCATAGAACTCGCGCACAATATTGATGCTGTAGTTTTCGAGAGGAGAAACCAGCCTGGCCCACCTTTTACTGTTGATCATCCCAGGAAAAGTGCGGTACTCGCCTTGTGGGTCTATGACGAACCTCTTTTTAGGGAGGATCTTCCTTTTTTGCAGCGCCACAAAGTGGACAGCTTGCTTTGCCCCTATGAACTTTTCTGTATCGAATTGAATCAGGACCGTATGGGAGGTGCTGGCAACCTTTCTCTTCTTACTATGACTACCTGAGGCCATTTGCAAAACAAACATAGAAGACACCAACAAACAACAACACAAGATTATCAGAAATCAAAAATAAAAAACCAAGTTCTGTCATGCTCGCTGGCTTGCTCGCATAGCGAGTCCATAGCGAATGCTCGCTACTAACTCGCCTAGCGAACGAGCTAGCGAGCGTTGCGAAAGTTTTAAAATCAGCCACTGTGTTAGACCCCAAACATCCAAAATCCCAAATTTATTGAATACGATTTCAGAACTACTTGATCAAACATGAAAGGCATAGGTCTTGGTACACATGCAAACCTAAAGTTTCTCAATTCCCTAACTAGCAAAATCTAACCTAAACCCTAATGTTCCTACAATTACAATAATGAAGAACAAAAAGAGAGGAGAATGATCAAACCTTACTGCGGCAGAGAGAATGATATACGCAAATTAGGGCTTGCAAGAGAATAGAGAGGAGAGCTCTGGGTGCTTATGTTTTGCAGTGGAAGTGTGAGAGTGAGAGTGAGTGAGAAAGACTCGGTTACAAAAGAAAAATTGATTTTGGGCCTACAAGAGTGGCCCACTAAACAATTTAAAATGCCAGATATGCGTACGTTCGCCTAGCGAACAGATAGCGAAGGCTCGCTGCATGCTCGCCTAGAGAACGTGCTAGCGAGCATGACAAAATTTTCAAAAAAAATTCAGGACAACAGCCAAAGGTCAATTTCAACATGCTTCCTCATGTAGACTCCCACAAAACACAACCAATAAATAGCAAATACTTACAATGTTGAGGTGCCTCTCAACAAGCGCTTGTTTAACGTCGGATAAGCTCAAAGGTCCAAGATGCTCACACCAGAACATCCAGAAGAAAGGCACAGCTGTCTCGATCAATTAGGCCGCCAAGATACACCTTTAAATGTTGGCTATTTACTGTCTAACTGTCCTTCTTTTCCAAGTCTTCAATCACAACAGCTCCAAAAGTTTTCACCTCTTTCACACGTAATGGCCCGGACCATTTTGACTTTAATTTTCCCAGAAAAAGTCTCAACCTGGAATTAAACAATAACACCAACTTCCCGGGCACAAATTCTTTTTTCGGAGCTTTTGTCATGATATTTCTTTACTTTTTCTTTGTACAACCAACTTGAGTGATATGCAGCATTACGCATCTCCTCCAACTCAAGCAGTTGCACCTTTCTTTTTTCACCGGCCAACTCATTATCAAAGTTCAAAAATTTTAAAACCCATAAGGCTTTGTGCTCCATTTCGACCGGCAAATGGCAAGTTTTACCAAAAACTAGTTGAAATGGAGTTAGCCCAATTAGAGCTTTATAAGCAGTGCAGTATGCCCATAAAGCTTCATCCAATTTTTGCGACCAATCTTTTCTAGAGTTCGACACTGTTTTTTCAAGTATTGTCTTAATCTCCCGATTAGAGACCTCAGCTTGACCATTGGCCTGTGGGTGATACGGAGTTTCCACTCTATGTGTTACACCGTAATGTTGCAAAACTTTTTCCAACGGTGCAATACAAAAGTGTGACCCTCCGTCACTGATCAACACATCGGGGGTTTCGAAACGGGAAAAGATGTTTTTCTTTAAAAATTTTATGATCGTTTTAGAATCCGCCCGAGGTGAGGCAATCGCCTCAACCCACTTCGACATGTAGTCAACTGCAACCAATAAGTATTCATTTCCAAAAGAGGGTGGGAATGGTCCGACAAAATCGATACCCTAACAATCAAATAATTCCACCTCTTGGATGTTTTGGAGAGGCATCTCATCTCTCTTACCTATCCCACCACTTCGTTGGCAACTGTCACAACTTTGCGCATGGGCATTTGCGTCTTTAAAAATAGAAGGCTAATAAAATCCTGATTGAAGGACTTTATTGGCTGTTCTTGCCCCATTGAAATGTTCGCCGTAAGGCGAGTTGTGACAATACCATAGAATACTTTGCGCTTCATCGGCGGTAACACACCTTCTCAAAATGTTATCACCACCCAACTTAAACAAGTATGGGTCATCCCATACAAAATACTTACAATCCGAGATGAATTTCCTTTTTTGGTTCGGAGTTAGGTCGGGAGGCACAAAACCACCCGCCTTGTGGTTTGCAAAGGCCGCAAACCACGACCTAACTTGAACTTTAAAAAGTTTTTAATCAGGAAATTCTTCTCGGATTTCCTTTTCAAAAGATGTAACCTCCACATTGACAAGGCGAGATAAATGATCCGCCACCAAATTTTTCGATCCTTTCTTGTTCTTAATTTCAATATCAAATTCTTGTAACAAGAGGATCCAACGGATGAGCCTTTGCTTCGAATCCGGTTTGGTGAGCAGATATTTAATCGCCGCATGGTCGGTATACACAATCACTTTAGAACCAATAAGATAAGACCGAAATTTTTCTAGCGCATACACTATCCCAAGTAGTTCTTTTTCGGTGGTAGCATAATTAATTTGCGCCTCATTTAGAACCTTACTTGCGTAGTGTATAACATGAAAATGTTTTTCTTTCTTTTGTCCCAATACCGCTCCAATAGCATAATCGCTCGTATCACACATTAGTTCAAAATTCAAATTCCAATTCGGAGCGACTATAATTAGGGCGGTAACAAGTTTTTCCTTCAAAATTTTAAAAGCATGTAAACAATCTTCAGTTAAGAGAAATACCTGGTCCTTGGCGAGCAAATTACTCAAAGGCCTAGCTACCTTTGAGAAGTCTTTGATAAATCGCCGATAAAAACCGGCATGCTCAAGGAAGCTTTGGATTCCCTTCATATTAACCGGAGGAGGCAACTTTGCAATCACGTCAACTTTTGCTCGATCCACTTCAAGCCCTTTTGAAGAAACTTTGTGTCCGAGCACTATCCCCTCAGTTACCATGAAGTGGCATTTCTCCCAATTAAGCACGAGATTTGTTTTCACACACCGTTCAAGCACCGTTTCCAGATTATCCAAGCATAAACCAAAAGAACTTCCAAACACAGAGAAGTCGTCCATGAACACTTCCATCGTTTTCTCGATCAAGTCGGCAAAAATGGCATGCACACATCTTTGGAAAGTTGCCGGTGCGTTACATAACCCAAAGGGCATTTTTCTGTATGCAAAAATTCCAAACGGACATGTGAAAGCCGTCTTCTCGTGATCGGCCGGGTCAACCGCAATTTGGTTGTACCCAGAATAGCCATCAAGGAAACAATAGTATTCTTGGCCCGAAAGTCTTTTCAACATTTGATCCATGAACGGAAGTGGATAATGGTCTTTTCGAGTTGCGGTATTCAACCGCCTATAATCAATACACATTCTCCACTCTGTTGCCACCTTCGTCGGTATCAATTCATCTTTTTCATTTCAAATGACGGTCATTCCACCCTTTTTCGGAACCACATGCACGAGACTCACCTAAGGGCTATCTGAAATTGGGTAGATCATTCCCGCATCCAAAAGCTTAACAACTTCTTTCCTAACAACCTCCTTCATAGTAGAATTTAAGCGGTGTTGAGGTTGAGCTACTGGCTTAAAATCCTCTTCCGTTAAAATCTTGTGCATACAATAAGAAGGACTAATTCCTTTGAGATCGGAAAGAGTCCATCCCATCGCTTCTTTATTCTTTTTCAACACATCAATTAAACGGGATTCTTCATTTTGAGACAAAAGGTTGCTTATGATAACCGGCTTCTCTTTGTTTTCATTAAGGAATGCATACTTCAAGTTAGAAGGTAGCATTTTCAATTCAATTGACGGTTTTTCTTCATGGACCTCCTTTTTCAACACTTCCTCTTCGACTTCCCATGGTTGCAACTCTTTAAAATTATCAAGTTCCCATAAGCATTCCTTAAGAGCGTGCTCTTCTTCTATTGTAAAAACTTCAAAAGAGTCATCAAGACCTAATTCCACAGGTGAGGTCACATGAATATGCTTAGATACTTCCAACGTTGCTTCTTCAACCACATCAATTCGGAAACTATCACGATTATCTTTTGAATGCTTCATAGCTTCAAAAAGATCAAAAGTGACTTCTTCATTTTGGACTCGCACTTTCATCAAACCATCATCAACATCAATCATCATTCGAGCCGTTTTCATGAAAGGTCGGCCTAGGATTAGCGGAGCATCATCATCCTCTTCCATGTCAATCACAATGAAATCAACCAGAAAGAAGAATTTGTCGACTTTAACCAATACGTCTTGAGCTAACCCATGAGGATGTGTAGTCGACTTATCGGCCAATTGCAACATCATCCGTATGGCTTTCATTTCAATGTTGCCAAGCCTTTTCACAATAGACAAAGGTATTAAATTAATGCTTGACCCCAAATCAATTAGCCCTTTCCCGACATATTCATCACCGATAGTAACCGGCAAAGTAACTCTTCCCGGATCAACCTCTTTTCTCGGAAGAGTCCTTTGGATGATGGCACTACAACTAGCATCAAGAACAATTGTTTCCGGTTCCGTATACCTCCGCTTTTTAGTTAGTATTTCTTTCATGAACTTGGCATACTTTGGTATTTGCTCCAAAGCTTTGGCAAACGGTATGTTTATTTGAAGTTGTTTAAAAATATCCATGAACCGGGCGTAATGCCGTTTATTTTCCCTCCTAGATGGAGCATGTGGATATGGTAAGTTTTAGACCAGAGTAGTGCTCACTACCTCCTTTCCTCTAGATGCTCTAGAATTCCGCTCTTTTTTCTTCTTCATTTCCTCCACCTTCACTTTTTCACTCTTATCATTTTCTACTTCTACACTTTCTTTATTTTCAACTTCAACATTTTTTTCATTATTTTCAACTTCTTCCTCACTTTCCTCCTCAACTTCACCCTCAATTCTATCATCAATTTTTTTTCCTCATCTTTTCTCTCATCCTCTCATTTTTTACTCTCACTAACCAACTCCCTTTCACTTCTCGTCGTGATTGCTTTACAATGCTCCTTTGGATTTGTTTGTGTGTTCGCCGAAAAAGAAGGTCCGGATTGTTGTTCTGCTAGTTGCTTAGCAAGTTATCCCACTTGAGTTTCATGATTTTTGATTGCCGCATCGTTGCTCTTTTGATTAGCCATTGACAATTGCATTAATTGTGTCAATGTATCTTCCAATTTTAAAGTTACGACCGGCGGTTGTTGAGGTTGATAAGGATTTTGACGGCTAGAATTACCACCCCCACAACCTTGGTTATGGTGATAGTTACTCCTTAGTTGGTACCCTTGATTTGATTGATAGTGTTGTTGTGGTTGATTTTGAGAATGTTGTTGATACGGTGGTTGTTGTTGTTGTTGCCTCGGTTGGTAGTCTCGTTGATTCGCCATATAGTTTACCTCTTTGAACCCGGGAGGTGGACAAAATCCGGTATCATATTCACCTTTGCAAAGCTCACAACAAGCTATTTGTTTAGCTTTTGAGGGCTCTTTCATCTCTTTGATTTGTTGAGTTAAGAGTTTCACTTGTTGTGAAATGAGTTTATTTTGTTCAAGGATAGCATCATTTGTCCCAAGTTCAAGCACTCCCGATTTCTTCAAAGTGTTTCCTCTACTCTGGCTTTGAAGGTCATTTAGAGCCATACGGTTGATGATATCCATAGTTTCATCGACGCTTTTAGACAACAAAGAACTACCCGCAGTGGCATCCAACAAAGTCTTACAATTTGGTTGAAGGCCATTCTTGAAAATATGGATTTGCGTCAATTCATCAAAGCCATGACCTTTTCACTTTCGAAGCATGGATTTAAATCTTTCCCATGCCTCGTTCAATGATTCGTTGGCTCCTTGAGAAAACACGGAAATTGTTGTTTTGGATTCCATGAACCGGTTGTGACAGAAAAATCTTTCAATGATTTTCTCTTCCAACACGTTCCAATCCGTCATGACCGCCGGTGTTTGATCCAAGTACCAATCTTTAGCTTTGCCGAGTAAAGCATGTGGAAAAAGTCTTTTGAACAACGGTAGCTCTTGAGCTTGATCAACTCCCGCCGCCAATGCTATCTCGTAAAATTTGGTGAGAAAAGCAAAGGGGTCTTCATGGTGGATTCCGGTGAATGGACTTCCGTATAACAAGTTGAGAGTTCCCGTCTTCATCTCGGCTTGCCTTCCCGTGTGGTTGGCAAACTGAGCAGTGTTTCTTGGACCGTTGATACACGGGGTGGAAACGGGCGGCGGCGGCGGTGGTGGATCCATGATAGGTATGAAATGAGGTGGTGGTGTTGTAGAAGTGTAGAAGAACCTTCTCCTTGTTCTTGTCGTTGTCAAGCAAGTTGCCTCCTCCGTCTTGTTCTGCTATTCAGTCTCCTTGCGGTTCTCTCGATCTCGGGATAAAAAAGAAGTTGGTCCTCAGGAATCTGCCCTTGCATAAAACGAAAGCTGCACACTAAACCAAACAAATTAACAAGCACAAGTCAAAAAATTCAAGAGTTAACAATTCAACAACTATTGCGATGCTCGCAATATCAATTCAAATTCCCCGGCAACGACGCCATTTTGTTAGTGACAGTGGTAAAGTGTCGGGTTTTTGTTATGGTATCCATAGGGAATTTGAGGTATTGCCGCCGTTCGACAGTTATCGAGTTCTTAACTTTTTTAGTAACAAAAGGGGTTTGGTTTTTAGTAACGGTATCTTGCATAAAAGGTAATGAATCATGGTAAAAGATTGATTTTACGATTTAATGAAGATTGTCAAAGTTAGGGTTCGGTAATCACTTTGCTTGTATATGTCCGATCAACAATAAGCATAAACTCCTTTAGATGATAAACACATTCACAACATCCTCCCAATGTGATTATTTCTAACTCACATTGTGGTTTTTCCCATTTTGATTCATTGTTGATTTCTCACACAGTCTATCAAAATGACAACATTTAGGTTTAACACTTTTCATGAACAACCACATTCAAAACTATTTCTAGCTTAAGAAAGTAGAAGGATGAAAACCTAGGTCAAGAGTTGGAAAATATCTTTCGATCATAAACCAACACAAAAAGTTATAGATAAAGCAAGGTTTTCACCATATATTCATCATCCAAGAATTTACAAATGAAGATCATCCATATACATACAAAGCATAATGATCACCTACATCTAACCTTGACAAAATGAAGAACTTAGCTACTCATTTTCATGGTAGTTCGCAAAAGAAGTTTTGGAAGAAGGTTGATGAACATCCGAGTCCAAGAATCCAACTTGGATGAGAACCCACCTTCTTTTTGTAGATTAATGTTTAGAAATGAAGAAAATAAGAGATAGAGGGTTTCTAGGTCACAAAATCTCTTATGCAGCAAAACTAGTGAAAAATATGGTATATGTTCCAAAAGTACAAAGGGCTATATATAGAAAAAGTTGATGTCCTGTCATGCTCGCATCCTCATTCGCCTAGCGAGCTAACAACAAACGTTCGCTACAGCCTCGCCTAGCGAACATGCTAGCGAGGGCTGAGGAAAAGATTCTGGAATGCTTCGCTACTTGCTCGCTAGGTGCTCGCCTAGCAAGTTCTTCGCCAGCTGCTTCGCTGCCAGCGAATAATGCCATTTTGATTCTGCCCAAGTCTGGGAGTGTTCGCTAGCAGCTCGCTATGGGCTCGCCTAGCGAACAACTCGCTGCAACACTCGCCAGATGTTCACCTAGCGAACATGCTTTTGCTTTTGTTCTTTCTTGATTCCTTTGTCAACTTTCTTTGTCTTCAAATTTTTCTCTTTCATGCTCAAATACTGCACAATAACACACAAATTAAAAGGACCAAGAGCATTTCACATCATATCGCATATCACCAAAAGCAAGGCAGTTTTGAACCGAAATTAGACCAAAAATGAGCGAAAGATTCCCACATTTGATAGCTCAAATAAGCACAATTGGGCATCTAACAACTATCAATGTGTGAAGCTAAGTACATTGCAGGTCTTGTAGCTACATGTTAAGCTGTATGGCTTCTGAATTTGCTGCAGGATCTGAAGATCAAAGTAAACAAGCTTTTGAAGCTGATGATTGATAACAAGTCTACAATCAATCTTATTAAGAACCCAGTTCTACACAGGAGAAGCAAGCTTATTGAGACAAAGTATCATTTTTTGAGAAGTCAAGTCCAAAATGGAGTGCTAGAAGTTGTGCACTGTAGCACCCAGAAGTAGTTGGCAAATGTTCTGACAAAGGCGATCGAGACAGATCAATTTCTCCACTAAGGGATGGAGTTGGTGTTGTTAGTTTTGATTAGTAAAGCCTAAATTAAGGGATGGTATTGAAGGATAATTTAGTATTTTAGTATGTTGCCTATGTGGCCCTAGTATTTGAGTATAAATAGACTAGTGGTAGGTGTCATTTACTTCATCCATTATCTTTCTTACAACTTTGGTAGCCATCATTGCAAAGCAATAAATATTCTCTCCTATTTTTTTCATCACCTTGTGCACTAACATATAGATGATTTAGCAAGAAACACGAATAAATACAATGCTTGTAACACTGCAATTGCAATTGTAACATCAGGACCGCAACAAAAGCAATCACAGTTGTAATGCCGCTACCACAATGCTTGTAACACCATAATATGCTCACACTTCTTTCCAGTTCAACATACTTCAAACAAATAGATTTTACATCCTCATATGGAAGACTAGACTCAATTTCCTTCTCATAGATCTCTCGTGTTTTGAGTATGCCAAATATCTCTGCTGCACGAGAAATGTATATTTCATACATGGTCAACTTCTCTTTGTTGGGAACAACTTTTTGTTTAATTTGCTGTAATGTTGATATTGTATCCTGTACACCAATCACACACACAACACACTACACCACACACACCATTAAACTGTTAATTACCCTTTAATCCTTTTTTTAAAAATTAATTAATTAATCTTTCTTTTTTTAAATAAATTAACAACTTTTGAATCAAATCAGTTTTTCTTATCTTTTTTAATCATTTAGCTGATTAGGCTTTTAATAATTCATATTATTCATAATTACTTATTTTATGTTTTAATCAAATTAAACCAACTTTATAACCATTTTATCTTAATAGTTTAAAAACTCTTTTTTCTTCACATTAAAATATTTTGATAATTAATTAATTAAACTTTTTTCTCTTTAACAACATTTTAATTAAATTAATATAAAACCTTTTTTTATAAAATTACACCTTTTTGTCAAATTCATTGGGTTGATAATAAATCCCTAAGCATTTAATCATAAAGAATAAAATCAATATTAACTCTTAATAAAGGGCATAACAAAAATAATTATCTCACTTAACCTTTTTAGATAATAGCCATAAAAAATAATAATCACTTTTTTTATTTTATAATAAGGTAAATCATTGTAGCATTTTATTAAAGACCTTAGAATTCAGTTTATATCAACTTCTTGCTTATAAGTCAATTCACCCAAACCAGCATTTTCTTATAATTCAAACTAAAATCGATTCAATTCTTCCCTTAAAATCAATCAACAGGGTAAAATACAACCTAATCATGCACACTCACATTCACATACACAATTCCCTCACGTACACCTTAGCGCTTTCAGGCGTGTGTATGGTTTATTTTCCGCAATTTATTTTCGCAATTTTCATTACCGCAATTTACATCTCCGCATCGCATTCGTCCAAAGGAAAAACCTACACATGAGTCAACACTTGTGTGTAGTGCATCTCATTTGCATCATATTCCCCATGATCCGTGATCCCATTCAAGTTGATCTCTAGGATAGATCCTACCCCATAGGAAGGACCGTTATCCTTTACAACATAGAAACAAACAAATACAATACAAAAAAATATTCAAACACATTAGAGAAAGATGTTAATCATCTTAAGCGAGATAGAATCTCCACCCCACATCAATACAGTCAATATCGTAGGAACTTTGCCTTAAGAGAGGCGTACCTCGTCGATCCCTATCCAAGTACTTGAGCCCTCCTCTTAAGATAATGCAAAGATTACATTCCTACAACTTGTGGCGGTTAAATATCTCTTAAAATGGCAACTCACCTTTTCTCCTAAAATCAATCAATCAACTAGCCAAAACCCGTAGGAACTTTGACCATAGTCAAAGAACTCCTCATGCCCTTTAGAGGAACTACAAATACTCTGATTCCACTCCCGTAAGGATATGTAGGCATAAGATGCGACATCTTATCGAGTATACTTAGAAATAAACCCCTAGGTCTTTTAACCTTAAGCAGATAAACCATAGCAATAAACAAACATAAAATAAGAGGTTCCTGTAGAGTACTACAGAAACTTAGGATGCTAGCACCTTCCCTAAGTTTAACCAACCCCCGAACCTAAAAACACTCTAAACCTTGCATTTGCATTGCCTTGTGCGAATTTCAATCTTTATCCCTTCCTTTGGACAAATCAAAGTTCGGTTTCAAAATGAATATAAGACTCAAACTAATCAATAGTTTGGTCTCCGATTTTCACCGCGACAGAAATGGCGACTTCACCGGGGATCCCTCAGTGGGTTTCCCTACTTTGTTTTATTTGCTTATTGCTTTATATTTGCTTACTTGCCTACTTGCCTATTTGTTCTTTATTTCTTTTGGGCTATTATCCTTGAGTGGTGAGACAAAGTCCTACATCCGGACTTGAGAGAAATTATGATAGGATGGTGATATATTCGATGAGGCTTATAGGGAGTGAGTCCCGACTAAGTTGACTCGAGAATCCCGCTTAGTTGAGACCCTTTTGAAAATAGTTCGGTTGAACGAGTTCAGTCGTGAAAACTTTTACTATTCTCAATGGGAGTCCATGATACTAAGGACCGTAGTTACCTTTAACCCCACTTTGGCCTTTATTAGGACGTAGTGCGAGGCTATGAGGGAGTAAGTCCCGAAATAGTTCTACATGATGCTACACTAAAAAGAAGTTCTCTTGAGAATATTATTAATCCTCGAGTTAGTTGGGAAATTGATAATATCCGATAGATGGACTAATGACTTTGTGACCTCCTTAGAACCTTGTTCTGCAGGTACCATACACCTCTAGTCCTTGTCCTTTGGGAATGGGTATACCCATGACCCCATGCTCGTTGCAAACCTAGGACCTTTGTTTATTTATCTTTGTGTGCCCTTATGTGCTTACTTGTGTTTGTCGCATTCATACCACATCATACTACATTGGACTTCATGGGATTTACCCTTTATTTATGAACATTGTAGGACGTTATGGATTCCAATAGACGAAATATTTTTAAAAGAAATTATTCGTATTCCGTTTCGAAATTAATAAGAATGTTTTCTTTTACCGCAATGTATATGAGTAGTAGGGATCCCATGAAGTCATACTCATCTTGCATTGCATTCTCTCTTCGTCCATTTTAAGAAACTCAATTTTATTTCTCAGGTATTGTAACCATGGATTTCACGAGAGAAGCATTGGAGTACACTTTTCAGAGTCCTAACATTGAAAGCTTGAGAGAACTAGCAGATCTCATCGAGAACCGTTACGCCTTCGCAGCAGAATATGGAGAAGTCTTTCGTTTCCTCGAGCTCAAGATGAAAGAAGGGTTGTTGGAGACCCTTGTTCAATTTTATGATCCGCTGTACCATTGTCTCACTTTTCCGGATTACCATTTGATGCCGACTCTGGAAGAATATTCTGATTTCCTGAGGATGCCTGTGACGGCCCGACCTATATTCACCGGCCAGGAGGACATACCCAGTCACCAAGAGATTTCCAACGCTACTCATCTCAACTTAGCAGATGTTCAAGCGCACTTAACCACCAAGGAAGGAGTCCTTGGATTCCCAGCTAACTTCTTGATTGAAAAAGTCTGCTACCATGCTGAAAGGAAAGAAGTCCTTATCTTGGAAGCCACATTTGCTTTATTGGTCTATGGGATCTTTTGGTTTCCTAAGGTTGATGATTTCGTTGATATGGATGCGATTAAACTATTCATACTCAAGAATTCTGTCCCCACCTTGCTAGCTGACACGTACTACTCAATCCACTCGAAGAATGCCGAAGGGGGAGGACATATCGTTTGTTGTACCGCTCTGTTGTATTCATGGTTCATTGCTCGCCTGACTCGACATCCGTCCATTTGGGAAGAGGAAGAGTCGCCCCGTTGGTCCGAGATAGTTATGGCCCTTACTCACTCTGACATTGTGTGGTACGACCCTACCTATGGAGGTATATGTATGATCCATAGCACCGGAGAATTTACTAACGTACCATCATTGGGAGAGAAGGATGCATAAGTTACAACCCTGCTTTGGCTCGTCTCCAATTTGGGCATCCTATGATCGAAGTACCTGACCAAACTCTGTTAGAAGGGATCTTTCTCAAGGAAGGAGAAGATCCAGACCTGAAGACCGTCATAATTTATGCATGGAGATACGTCAACAAGGAAGGAAAAGCTGCTTTAGGATACCCCAATTGTGTTGTCTCTGAAGAATATCTACATTGGGTACGAGAAAGAGCTCTCGACCTCAAGATGCCGTTTCCTTTCCATGAACCTATGGTATTGGCTTTTCATGATCCTGATTGGTTTGATGTGAGTGAAGTAGATCAGTTGAGGGCTGCTTTGGATGAGGCTCGAAAACTGAAAGCCGCTTGGAGGAACAAGTTTTTCACACTCAAGGTAGAGAAAGAGAAATCCCAGGGGCTGCCTGAGGTAGAACTTGCAAGGAAAAGGAAGGCACGAGAGGATTTATTTTCCTCTCACACCTCTTCAAGAGCTGTCACCAGTGGTGATCTTCCCCCAGCTGCTATGGCTTGGAAGGAATGTGTCGATCGACTCATCAGTGAGAAAGCCGAATTACAAGAATGCGTCCGTTAGTTAGAAGAAGAACTTCACGCACAGAGGGAGCATAGGGAGTAGATCTCCGAGTTTCTCTTTTGCTTTTGGTTCAATGTAATAAACTCTTAAAATAGTACTTTGCTTTGTAATGCCTCTCAAAATAAAATATTTTTTTTATCCAATGTTATAATACCAAAAACAACTTGAGTTTCTTGAAGTTTCATCCTGCATTCTGCATAGCATCTAGCATTTTAGCATATGCATGTGTCTCTTCTCCGCTGCGTCCTCATCCGTCTTTCTGTCTTCGTCTGTCAGTTGACATCTCGCCCATTTGACCAAGCTCGAAGTATTATTAAAGGATAGCAAAGAGAACGAAGATATGGATCGCATGACTAGCTTCAAAGTAAGGACTGATTCGACATTCGACTATTTCTCCGACGACTTTGTGCAACAAATGGATGTTCCTGTGCAACTTCAACCTTCGCAAGACAACCTGTTTGTTGACCCCCAGAACACTCCTACTGAGAAAGGAGTGGATGATCCTAGATTCATAACAATGGAGAAAGAACTTTGTGGTCTCCAAGAATAAGTGAAGATGATGAGAGGAACTACTGCATCAGGTCTTGGTGCTCATGAACTATGTTTAGTTCCAGGTGTAATTATTCCTCTAAAGTTCAAGATGCCTGTCTTCGAAATTTACAAAGGTATCGGCTGTCCAAAATACCACTTGACAATGTTTTGTCGAAAGATGACTGCTTATATTGACAACGACAAGCTGATGATTCACTGCTTTCAAGAAAGTTTATGTGGGACATCCTTGATATGGTACATGAAGCTGCAAAGTAACCACATTCAGTCTTGGGAAGACTTAGCTGTTGCTTTTGTGAAGCAATACCATCACAACTTAGGTATAGCCCCAGACAATGAAGATGACAGTGGACCTTCCAGAGAATTCATAGCTCCGGTACCCCGTCCTCAACATCAGTATGCAATGCCCGCTCAACGCGAACAAAAACCACCTCCTAAGCAGAAGTTGGCCTCTCCAGATCAACCACAGAATCGACGGCTTCGGAGAAGGTATCAGAGGATGCCTCTGGATACTCCAAGAGAGGGAATTCAACGGTTTGATTCCATCCCTGTGAAGTATGTTGATCTGTTTCCAGTTTTGATTCAGAAAGGTCACATCCAAACAAAAGCTCCACCTAAAGTACCCGAGAAACTCCCGTACTGGTACAAAGCTGACAAATTTTGCCCGTATCATCAAGGTGCTCCTGGCCACGACATTGAGAGTTGCTATGGTTTGAAGGCAGACGTTCAAGAATTGGTTAAGAGCGAAATTTTATCCTTCGGAGATCCTAATCTTGACCTCAACATGGCTCATCCTCCGAGGCCATTGTTGCACCCCAAAATTTGCCCTCACAATACAAGACTTTGTGTTCCAAGAAGGTTCACAAGGTTCACAAAATTCACAATTGGTCAGAAGAGTTGACAATTCCCTCAGACAATGCACCTCCTAAGCAATGCATCCAAAACTAGGGTTTTGACTTTAATCAGGCTAAATGGACTTCCAAGACTTCAAGTGAGCTTCATAACATCTTATATGTGTATAAGAACCCCCATGTCAAGTTTCAAGACTTTTCTCAAAAGTTTGCTCAGTCAGATGATCAGATAAGTCAAAAGCAGTCAATGCAGTTAAAAGGTCAAACTGAGGTCAACTGTGGTCAAACCAAAGTCAAACTTCATGATTTTTTTTTGCCAACATCAAAGAGAGGTAAATATCATATGGCATGCATTTTTTTTCTAAAAAGTAAAAATGGCACAATTGGCAGGAGGACATGTGTAAGGAGTTATGAGTGTGAGAGGTTGAGAGTTCGAATCTCACCTTTGTCATTTTTTTTTGTTTTTTATTATTTTTACTCTAAATTTTTCTATCTTTCATTAAAAAAATAACAAAAATAGTTTTTTTATTATTATTTAATTATTATTTTCGTATTTTAATTAAATCATTTTTTAAAATATTATTTTTTTTCACTTTTTTCTAAATTATTCATAAAAATATCCAAAAAATCATAAAATAAAAAATATTGAAAATTTTTTTTTTCTTTTTATAATATTTTTTATTTTAGGAATCAATAGGATTATTAGTTTTTATTTTAAGTTTATTTTAATTATTTTAAATTATTTAAATTTTATTTTTTTAACTAATTATTTAGTTTGGGCTTTAAAATGGGCTTTAGGGACATTATTGACAATTTGGTGTTAACCCTAATTTGTTCCCTATATATACATGTGTTGCCTTGTTGGAAAAAGGGGGAGAATGAAAAAAACCTAAGAGGAGTGAGTGCCGTTTGCCGTTATTTAGTTTTCTTCTTCATCCATTACTATTGTTTCTTTTTCTTCATCGTTTACCGTTATTTCTTTTCCTTCATCTATTACTGTTGTTTCTTTTTCTTCATCTTTTACCGTTATTTCTTTTTCTTCATCTATTACCGTTATTTCTTTTTCTTTATCTATTACTGTTACGTTTATATATATATAATTTTTAAATTGTTAGAGTTTATATATATAAGATTTTTGATCGAATTATGTCGATACGATGTTTGCACATTTGTGTGCATGACGCGTGACATTTGTGTTAGTTCGATCTGGTTGCGATGATCGCATTTTTGTGTGAGCAATAATACTATTTTTTGCTTAATTTCTTTTTCTTTGCGATAAATTTTGTTTCGTCCGATTTAGATCTGGTTGCGATGAGCGCATTTCTGCGTTAGCAACATTGTTGGGTTATTTGGCACATTTAAAATTCATTATTGCTTTATTATTATTATTATTATTATTATTATTATCATTATTTATTATTATTATCATTATTATCATTATTATCACCATTATTATTATTATTGTTATCATTAATTTATTAAAATTTGTTATAATATAAAAATCTGTTTTTTAAAATAAATAACATTAACATCTTTTCCAAATTAATATGAAAACCTATTATTTTTAAGAAAAACTTTTTTTTTAGATAAATTTAAAATAATAAATAAAATCTTTTTTTTAAAATAATAACTAGAACCGTTATTTATTTTATTTTATTATTGTTCAATTCAAATTTCATTATCATATTGTATCTGCTCCTCTCATGTAACCTCGCGAACTTAACAATCGCTCTTTAAATTCTGCCTTTAAATTTCTGCTTGCATGGTTTAAATTATGACATTATCTCTCTGTTTGCATGATTCAATTATCTCACGCGTTTACTATTATTTCTGTCACATTGCACACATCCGAAGGTTAGGTCTAACTGTTTGGCCGCCGCGCCAATAGTCCGTAAAACTTCACACATTCAATTTCAAATCCTCAAAACTACAAACTACAAACCCTAATTTTCACAAATGCCTCGCCGCAGGCAAAATTACAATTTACCCTTAGCATTAGGTCAAAGAGCCGCCGCGCTCATTTTAGGGTTTCCCGCCGTGGAATCCCTAATTTAACCCTAATTACAACTTAACATTTCAACGTAGAGATTTGGAGTTTCTACACTCCACGTAAGCGTGTCCTTAAGATGCGTTTATTCCCCTTGAGACCTTGACCACAGTCAAGAAGTTTCTAACCTCCCTATTGAGGGGAACTACGATTACTCTGATTCCACTCCCGTAAGGATACGTAGGCACAAGATGCGATGTCTTGCCGAGTAAACTTAGAATTAACCCCCTTTATTATTTATTATTGCTTATTTATATTTTATTTATCTTTGCTATTTAATTATTTTGCTTATTATTTTGTAATTGTTTCTTGGATGTAAAGTTGTTTAATTATTTAATTATTATTATGGTTAGTAATTAGGGAGTGTAACAACATGTATGTAATATTAAAATAAATTTAGATCACTTTTAAATAAAGATAATTAAAATAAACACGTCACACACGTAAGTCGATTTTAATCGCCGTCTCACTTCCTAAGGATATCCCTCAAGTTGCCTACGAATAATGGTTAAGTGGGGTGTATAAAGCAAGTCCCTCAAATAAAAAAATCATCAAAGTCCCTTATGGTTGCCTTTACGAATCAAGTCCCTTTCGAAAAATGATGATGGTCCCTTATATGTGCTTATTACATCCCACAATGGCCTTCAAAGTCAAATTGTCCCTCACATACCCCTTAACATCCAAAGTAAGGACTACCTACTCCATTATAGTAGGGATAGTCTTACTAAAGGAAAGAATGAAGAATAAGAAAGACCTTTAAACATTAGGGTAGGTTACTCCTAGGTGCTTGCTCACTTCAAAACTGTTTCACACTTAAACAAATTTTCAACAAGTTTTCAAACAAGTTCTTAACACATCCTTACATGGATTATTTATTAACTATTCTGAAAATTTTCTATTCACACACTACACTTTCAAAAAAATTCAAAAGTGAGCTTAAGTACCTAAGAGCCCATGGATAACCATGGATGAAAAGGGTGCTAACACCTTCCCTTTTCATAACCTACCCCCCGGACCCAAAATATTCTCTAAGGTCTTTCCTGTTCTTTTATAACCTTTCCTTATGGATAAAATAAAAGTCGGTGGCGACTCTTGCTATCCGCAACATTGTTTAAAGTCAGTTCTCCCACCGTGTTACAGAACTGGCGACTCTGCTGGGGATCTATTTAAGAGGGGTACCCTTAGGAATTAAGATCACTTTAAATTGTTTGCCTTGTTTGCTTTATTATTATATTGTTGGGGTGCTCTTATGTGTGAAAGGTCCTAACCCGGATCTAGTGTACCTTAGGTAAATGGCAATAGACCAAGGAAACTGTACGACGTATATCGATACGGTTGATCTGGTGGCCATAGTTTGTGCGACTTCTTGGTTGGTGCTTATATTCCTTAAGTCAAGTTGAGGATAATATTGAGGCTGCCATATGTTGTCAATGCACTAACTGACTTTTAGAACCCTAGTTAACTCATCTTGGCCTTTAGAAAGTAGTGAGGTAACCGGCTTTGGTGCAGACTGAAGTTGGTTGACACTCGATACTACGCTCATTGAGATCTTAAACTTGGAGGGTTTTGGTTGGCAAGTAAGTTGCCTTCTGAACAACCACCCTTGTGAAGGATCAATGATATTGAGATCCCTTAGAACCTGGTTACTTTTGTAGGACAGGATGAACCATCTAACTTCAGGGGAGGGTACTTGCCTTTGAACCTCATGCAAGCCTTTAAACCTAGGGCTATGGTGTGACTTGTTTGTGTGTGCCACATGTTTGTGATTGAGCATGACATCATGACATCATCATGCATCATAAGCATATCATTTTCCCTAACCATTTCAAGGACCAAAGGACTTATCTTTGTTCTTTGTTGCAGGTCATGGCTTCTGCTCGTAGAAACACCATCAGGATCAACTTTGTAGGGATACCTGCTAAGCTCAAGGAGTTGGTTTCCCTAGTGCCTGATCGTTCCCAGTTCAACAAGAGACATGGTCACTTATTGGATCTAGTTACTTCAGGGTTCAGTGAAGACATGATGAGTGTGCTGTTTCAGTTCTTTGACCCTAAGCACCATTGCTTTACATTTCCTGATTATCAGCTGGTTCCAACCATGGAGGAGTTCTCTAAACTTCTAGGTATACCTATTCTTGATCAGAAGCCATTCACAGGCTTAGAGAAGGAGCTTAAACCAGAAGTTATTGCTGCAGCTCTACATCTGAAGAAGTCTGACATTGTTCTAGAGACGAGAAGTGGAGTTAAAGGTATTCTTGCCAAGGTATTAGTGGATAAAGCTCAAATGTTCTTGAAGGCTATGAGCTACGATGCTTTTGAGGAGATCTTAGCCTTATTGATTTATGGCTTAGTGTTGTTCCCCAATCCTGATCAGTTCATAGACGTTCATGCCATCAACATATTCCTGAGTCACAATCCAGTGCCTACCTTACTTGGAGACATCCTACATTCTCTTCACACCCGTACTACAAGGGCAAGAGGAACTTTGATGTGCTGCATACCTTTACTTTCTAGGTGGTTTATTTCTCACCTTCCTCGCTCAGTAATGAAGAACGAGCAAGGGTTCAGATGGTCCAAGAGGATCATGTCACTTTCTCACTCAGACATCCATTGGGGCTCCAGATCTATGGAGAATGTCACCATCATTGACCGTTGTGGGGAGTTTCCTAATGTGCCACTTCTAGGCATAAGAGGAGGCATCACCTACAACCCATCTCTAGCTTTACGACAGTTTGGTTACGCCCGGAGCGATGGTCCACATGACATGTTGATTCAGGGCATTGTGTTTGACTACGACAACGATCTTCAGGGTTACCGCCAGAGATTCATACGAGCTTGGGGAAAGGTAAACAGGATTGACAGCAAGACACTGGAGCCTAAGTACACCATTCCTATGGAGGCTTATCTCAGATGGGTACGATTTCGTGCTCAGACACTCATGATGCCATATCCTGCCATCCTACCAGTTACCATGGAACTTGTTGCTGAAGGAGACACAGCTTATACCATCCTTCACCCAGACATACCTACTGATATGGAAGACTTGCAGAGATCATGGATCCAACTGAAAGAGCAAAGGGATACTTTCGAGGCTCATTACAAAGCAAGCCAAGCAAGGATCCTAGAGCTAACAAAGCTACTTCATGAGGAACGAAACCTCAACTCATACCTCAACACCAAGAGGAAACGTCCATGGGAGACTTAAAACCCCATCTTTTGTACTTATTTCGTTTTCATTTTTTGTAAGCCTAAAAGGCAAAACAGGTTATTACTAATAAAAAGTTACTTTCTTGTTTGTTTAAGCAAATTTAAATCCTGCGGTCCTTGAAAACATTGCATATGCATTCCCATATCATTGCATCACGGGTTTATAATTGTGCACAGGTTTCTCATCTTCTCGCTGTTTATTTCACCAATGGCTCTTGAACAATCAGTTAAGGATCTCCAGGCACAGAATGCACAGTTCCAAGAGCTGATCCTGAACCTATCCAAGGGGCAGGATGAATTGAAGACACTGTTGGCCAAGAAGACTAAGAAGGCTAGAAGGTCTGCTGGGCTGCTCAACATGGGAAGAAGGTTCAAAGGTCCTGTCAAGACCAAGGAACATGTTGAAGACTATGAATCTGAAGAATCTGAGCAGGAGAGAGGCAGTCTCCACAACACTATGGGGGACTCTGATTCTGAGGCTAACTACTACCATGAGCCTAACGAAGACAAATTCAAGATGCTGGTGGATAGAATGGATGCTATGGAATTACAGAAATCATCTGGGCTGGATTTTGAGGATTTGAGCTTGATATCTGGGGTGGTCATACCCATTGGGTTCAAAGTTCCTACATTTGTTGTCTATGATGGGGTCTCTTGTCCCAAATTGCATCTGAGGTCTTATGTCAGAAGAATGCAACCCCACACCGCTGATAAAAAGTTGTGGATCCATTTCTTTCAAGAGAGTTTATCTGGAGCTCAGCTAGAGTGGTATTATCAGTTGGAGAGTGTCAACATCAGAGATTGGAATGACCTTGCTGAAGCTTTCTACAAGCAGTATCAATACAATGCTGACTTAGCCCCCACTCGCATGCAGCTTCAAAGCATGTCTATGGGTGCCAAAGAAAGCTTTAAGGAGTATGCTCAGAAGTGGAGAGACTTAGCTGGAAGAGTTCAACCCCCTTTGACTGATAGGGAGTTGGTTGATATGTTCATGTGTACGCTGAATGGTCCGTTTTACAGTCATCTCATTGGAAGCTCATCATCTGGCTTCACTGAGTTGATCATGACAGGAGAGTGAGTAGAGAATGGTATCAAGAGTGGTAAGATCCAAGTGGGCACTTCTTCATCAGGTGCTGCAAAGAAGCCTCCCACTGGGAAGAAAGAATCTAATGCTGTGTATGGTCAGCCTGATCGTAACAGAAGGCATCAGTCTGTTAGTGCAGTTCATATTTCAAATCCAACTCCTGCAACAACAGAGCAGCCTCAAGGCAACCAACAGAGGGCTAGAAGACAGTTCACGAAGATCAACATGTCAATGGCTCAGGCATTGCAACACTTGTTGAAAGCTGAACTTATTACCCTGAGGGAGGCCCCTCAGAATCCCAATGTTACCTCTCCCAAGTACAATCCCAATGCACGATGTGCATATCATTCAAACTGTCCAGGACATGATACTAATAACTGCTGGGTCTTGAAGAACAAAATTCAGGATATGATTGATGCTGGAAAAATTGAGTTTGATCCACCAGGTACTCCAAATGTGATTACAGCTCCAATGCCAAATCACGAGAAGACTGTCAACGCCATTGATGAAGATATTGATGAAGATCTGCATGTCTATTCAGTTATGGAGTTGAGCACACCATTGTCTGTTATCAAAAAGAGGTTAGTACAAGCTGGGATCTTTCCAGGTTGTCATGAAGATTGTCTATATTGTACCTATAAGCCGGATAGTTGCTTCATTTTGAGAGATGGGATTCAACGTCTCATGGATAAATATACTATAGTGTTTGAAAGAAGACCAGCATCTGTAGAAAGTATGGTGGATCATCTGACTCAGGGTAAGAAGATTGAAGAGGTTGACATGGTTGACAAAGTACCACTAAGAATCACTTCAAAGGGTCCCATTAAAATCACTCATCAGGGCCCAATCAAGATTATTGCTGAAGGTCCTGTGAAAGTTGTTGCTGAAGCCAGAGTAGCTCCTCTGATCATTACCACTCCTGGTCCTATTCCTTATACATCTGACAAAGCTGTGCCTTGGCACTATGGGTCTGATGTTTACATCCATGGTGTCAAGCAGGAGCCTTTACCTGATATGCCTGTTGACATTGATAATATTGCTGGATCTAGCAAGATCACTCGTAGTGGAAGAGTCTTCTCTCCTCCAGTTGCTTCTAAGAGTGCAGTTACTCCTGCTGTTACTTCCACCACTGATGCTCGGGGCAAGGGTCCTGTTATTGAGCCTGTATCTACTGATGTGCCAGCTGCTGATGACCTCTCTAAGCAGATGGAAGAAGTATTGAAAATCATTCGCAAGAGTGATTATGATATTGTTGATCAGCTGGGGCATACTCCCTCAAAGATTTCTATGCTCTCCCTGTTATTATGTTCTGAGGCTCATGCCAAGTCATTGATCAAGTTTCTAAAGATGGCTCATGTACCCAGTGCAATTTCTGTGGACCAGTTTGAGAATTGTGTTGCGCACCTGACCTATGACAACGGGTTAGGATTTTCTGATGCTGACTTGACCCCGGCCAAGAGGGATCATAACAGGGCCTTGCATATTTCAATTGAATGCAGGGGCACTACCCTGTCTCATGTGCTGATAGACAATGGTTCCTCTCTGAATGTGTTGCCTAAGGAAGTCCTGAACAAGTTGAGTCCTGAAGATACGGTATTGAAGCCCAGTAATATTGTGGTAAAGGCTTTTGATGGTTCTAGAAGAGTAGTGCATGGGGAAATTGATCTTCCAATCAAGGTTGGCTCTCAGGTGTTCACTGCTACATTCTATGTGATGGATATTCGTCCTTCGTACTCATGTCTGCTTGGTCGTCCCTGGATCCATGGGGCAGGTGCTGTGACCTCCACATTACATCAAAAGTTGAGATATCCGGTGAATGGAAAAGTTGTTACTGTCTTTGGAGAGGAAGAATACGTTGTCAGCCATGTAAACACTTTCAAGTATCTGGAAGTAGAAGGTGAATACATTGAAACTCCATGTCAGTCATTTGAAGTGGTTCCCTGGGCTGTTAAGGATTGTGTGACTCCTCCTGCTGTGAAGAAGGTTCTTGTGGTCATCAGAAACCCTCCAACAATGGCAATGGCCTCCCTCAATGATGCAAAAGCTGTGGTGGAAGAAGGTGGTTGTACTATATTTGGGGTCAGCTTCCTGATATTCCATACAAGTCTGACAAGTTTGGTTTGGGTTTCACTGCAGAGTCCCAGAAGGCTGTCCGTCGTGCCCGTGCTGTTCGTATCACCAATCAAGGGGTTATCAATGCTGTGGGAGATCAAGATGAAGACTACAACTTGGAGGCATGGATTTTTCCTACTGTGGGTGCTGGACTCAATAATTGGACAGCTGAAGATGTTATCCCTATCTCCTTTAGTCAGGAGTAAATACTATTACTGTGTTATGTTTATAATTTCTGGAACAATTAAAACTTTCAAGCCATGTGCCTTACCCGGGGCACAATGGTGTGCTTGTTACGGGTTGTCATTTCATTTGCATACTTCATTCAATAAAATCAGTGGACGTTTCGTTTTCGTAAATATTATGTTCCTTGTCTTTCTTTTTCTTTTATTTTTGCTTTATCAGCTATGTGTTCTTACACACACCCACGTCACTAAAATGCAGATCCTCATCCACTCTGGATCCAGTTGATAACAGTTCTACTATTGCCAATTACAATTTCGAGAATCCGATCTATCAAACTGAAGACGGAAACGAGGACGATTGTGAAATACCTGTAGAGCTTGCTAGGTTGTTACAACAAGAAGAGAAAGCTATACAGCCACATGAAGAGCCAGTCGAAGTTGTGAATCTGGGAACTGAAGAAAACAGAAAAGAGGTCAAGATAGGGGCTGATTTAGAGGACAGTGTCAAGAGCAGGTTGATTCAGATGCTACGTGACTATGTGGAGATCTTTGCTTGGTCTTATGAAGATATGCCAGGGTTGGATACAGACATTGTGGTTCACCGTTTGCCAGTGAAAGAAGATTGTCGTCCAAAGAAGCAGAAGGTTCGTCGTATGCGTCCTGAAATGTCAGAAAAGATCAAAGCAGAGGTAATGAAACAATTCAATGCAGGGTTCTTGGCCATAACTTCTTATCCTCAGTGGGTTGCAAATGTGGTACCAGTTCCTAAGAAAGATGGTAAGGTACGTATGTGTGTAGACTACAGAGATCTGAACAAGGCTAGCCCTAAAGATGACTTTCCACTTCCTCATATTGATATTCTGGTAGACAACACTGCTCAGCATAAGGTATTCTCTTTTATGGATGGTTTCTCTGGTTACAATCAAATCAAGATGGCACCTGAAGATATGGAGAAGACTACATTTGTGACACAGTGGGGCACCTTTTGCTATAAGGTAATGCCATTTGGTTTGAAGAATGCAGGGGCAACATATCAGCGTGCTATGGTGGCTTTGTTTCATGATATGATTCATCATGAGATAGAGGTATATGTGGATGATATGATAGCCAGGTCTCAGAATGAAGAACATCATCTTGATCATCTGCACAAGTTGTTTGAGAGGTTGAAGAAATACAGGTTGAGATTAAATCCAAACAAGTGTACTTTTGGAGTTAGATCTGGAAAGCTCTTGGGTTTCATTGTCAGTGGAAAAGGTATTGAAGTGGATCCTGCAAAAGTGAAAGCTATACGAGAGATGCCAGCTCCCCGTACTGAGAAGGAGGTTAGAGGTTTCTTGGGACGATTGAAATACATTGCAAGATTTATTTCCCAATTAACTACCATCTGTGAGCCAATCTTCAAGTTGTTGAGGAAAGATCAGGTGATGGAATGGAATGATGAGTGCCAGACTGCCTTTGATGAAATCAAGAGATATTTGCTAGAACCTCCAATTTTAATGCCACCAGTTGATGGAAGACCCTTGATTATGTATTTAACAGTATCAGACAACTCAATGGGGTGTGTATTGGGGCAACATGACGAGTCTGGTCGAAAAGAGCAGGCAATATACTACCTTAGCAAAAAGTTTACCGACTGTGAAACAAGATACTCACTGCTCGAGAAAACTTGCTGCGCTTTGGCATGGGCTGCTCGCCGACTAAGACAGTATATGTTGACCCATACTACCTTGTTGATTTCGAAGATGGATCCAATCAAGTACATATTTGAGAAACCTGCTCTCTCCGGAAGAATTGCAAGATGGCAAATGATCTTGACGGAATATGATATACAGTATACCACTCAGAAGGCCATTAAGAGGAGTGTTGTTGCTGATCATTTGGCTCATCAAGCAGTAGATGATTACCAGTCAATGAATTTTGAGTTCCCTGATGAAGACATTATGTCTGTTACCAAAGAACCTGGACAATATGACGGACCTGAACAAGGATCCCGATGGACTATGGTTTTTGATGGTGCCTCCAATGCACATGGTAATGGTGTTGGTGTTGTGATTAGTTCCCCTGAAGGTTGTCATACCCCGATTACTGCCAGACTTTGTTTCTATTGTACCAATAACATGGCTGAGTATGAGGCATGTATCATGGGTATGCAAGTTGCTATTGATATGAAGATTCAGTTCCTTGAGGTGTATGGAGATTCAGCTCTGGTAGTAAGTCAGATTAAAGGAGATTGGGATACAAAGCATGATAATCTCATTCCTTACAGAGAACATGTGTTGTCTTTGATCCCACATTTCAAAGAGATTACTTTTGGACATATTCCACGAAGAGAGAATCAGTTGGCAGACGCATTGGCCACCATGGCATCTATGTTTGAGATCAGCTGGGATGATGAAGCTCCCAAGATTACCATTGATAGATTTGAGAAGCCTGCATACTGCAATGAGATTGACACTGAAGGGGCAGAGGAGAAGCCTTGGTTCTATGAAGTGAAAAACTATCTTGAAGCTCAGGAGTTCCCTGAAGGGGCATCTGTCAAAGATAGGAAGTTCCTGAGAAGGTTTTCTGCTAAGTTCTTTCTGAGTAATGGCATTCTGTATAAGCGTAATCATGATTCAACTATGCTTCGTTGTGTGGATAAGAAGGAAGCTACAGAAATTATGGAAGAGATGCATGATGGGACCTTTGGCACTCATTCTAGTGGTCATACCATGGCAAAGAAGATTTTGAGAGCAGGTTACTATTGGTCTACCATGGAAGCTGATTGCTATCAACACTCCAGAACATGTCACAAATGTCAAATCTATGCTGATAAAGTACATGTACCTCCATCTCCATTGAATGTGTTGACTGCTCCTTGGCCCTTTGCCATGTGGGGCATTGATATGATTGGTGAGATCAAGCCTACTGCTTCTAATGGGCATCGTTTCATCCTGGTTGCTATTGATTACTTCACGAAGTGGGTAGAGGAAACTTCATTTGCATCTGTGACTAAGAATGTTGTGGCTCGGTTCATTAAGAATAATCTCATATGTAGGTATGGTATCCCTGAAAGGATTATCACTGACAATGGCTCTAATCTGAACAACACTATGATTACTGATCTCTGTACGCAGTTCAAGATTAAGCATCACAACTCTTCTCCGTATCGTCCAAAGATGAATGGGGCAGTTGAAGCTGCTAATAAGAACATTAAGAAGATTGTACAGAAGATGACTGTTACTTACAAGGATTGGCACGAGATGTTACCATTTGCTCTGCATGGTTATCGTACTACAATACGTACTTCAACAGGGGCAACCCCATTCTCCTTAGTCTATGGTATGGAAGCAGTTCTGCCTATTGAAGTTCAGATCCCCTCCTTGAGAATTATGAAGGATGCAGGCTTGGATGAAGATGAGTGGATTCAGACTCGACTTGACCAGATAAATTTGATTGATGAGAAAAGGTTAGCAGCAGTTTGTCATGGCCAGATGTACCAGAAACGGATGATCAAAGCTTTTAACAAGAAGGTTAAGCCAAAGGTATATCAGGCTGGTGACTTGGTAATCAAGCGTATCATATTACCACAGGGTGATCCTAGGGGCAAGTGGACTCCAACATATGAGGGACCATTTGTAGTCAAGACAGTGTTCTCAGGAGGTGCCATGATACTGACTACAATGGATGGTGAAGACTTCCCACAACCTGTAAACGCAGACATAGTTAAAAAATACTACGCATAAAAAGAGACCCGCTAGGTTGACAGGCCTAGGCAAAAATAAGGGCATCCCGGCAAACCAAAAGGGTTTGGGCAAAAATTAGGGATATATATATAAAAAGATGTACACCCGGCAAGTCGAAAACCTGAAAAGGCGGCTTGGGCAAAAAAGGGTATCCCGGTGGATTGAAAACCTGAAAGGGCAATCCAGGCAAAAGTTAGGGATTAAAGCGTATGACTATGTCTCGTTTGGATCACTCATGAAACTGCAACCAGTTGTACTACTTACTCAAGCTCAAACAGATAAAGCTCAATCCAATCGTTTCCGTCTCAACAGCAAGAAGATGAGATACTTGAGTGGCAATAGTAGAATTGAAACTCAATAGGATTATTTCCCACATAGCTGATTCTTTTTGTAAAACTTCATGACAAAATTCTCTTACTAGGGTTTATGTCTCCCTGTACAAACTTACCCGTGTATGGGTCACTTTTGATATAAATAAATTCCATCTTTTGAATCCAGATTCACTTTTACCCTATTTACATAAGCGAAACGTCCATTGGTTGTGTTTGAATGTATGTATGCCTTTGAATATGATTGATGTTTACCAGAAACGCATGTATGCTTTTAATATGATTGATGTTTACCAGAAATGCATGAAAATGCAGTAATAGTATTTACTAAGGACGAACGAGGGAAGGATTTCAACGAAGCTTCGCCGGTTCATCTTTACAAGACAGTTACAAACCATCAGTAGGACTAAGCCATTTTCACAAAGTCTAATCTCCCCTGGAATTTATATCCATCTCTTTTATCCTCATACGGATATACGGGAAATTACTTTCCAATAAGGGCACGATGAACGAAGACGGGATGTTATACTTATCCTACTATCAAACGAAAACGAAGGTTATCTATACCCTACTATCCCCAACAACGGGAGGTTATCTATACCTTGTTATCCCCAACAACGGGAGGTTATCTATACCTTGTTATCCCCAGCAGACGGAGGGTTATATATTCTTCAACAACGAATCGGGATTTATTTTTCTTGGCCAGCAGTTGTTATACAAGGATATCCAGACACTTCCAGCAGTGTCATAGCATACATACATCATTTACATCATACCATAACATATATGTCTATAGTACATTACCTAAGTGAATCATGTCATACATGCATACATAAAGCATAAACTAATGTTGTTATACAGAATGCTACCTTGTTTTCAGGTTAATTATCCAACAAACAATCTTATGATCTTTGGGACTGCTTTATTGTAACCTCAGGGTTACTTTATCCTCCTGATGAGCTTCTTATTACTTTGGGACTGCTTTATTGTAACCTCAGGGTTATTTTATCCTCCTGATAGCCTCTCATGACTTCAAGACTGCTTTAGAGCTACTGATTGCTCTATCCTCCTGAAATCATCCTATTACTTCAAGACTGCTTTAGAGCTATTCATTGCTCTATCCTCATGAGGTCATATTACTACTTCAAGACTGCTTTAGAGCTATTCATTGCTCTATCCTCCTGAAGCCATCTAATTATTTCAAGACTGCTTTAGAGCTATTGATTGCTCTATCCTCCTGAAGACAAATTACATTATTATTTCAAGACTGCTTTAGAGCTATCCATTGCTCTATCCTCCTGAAATCATTACTTCAAGACTGCTTTAGAGCTATTGATTGCTCTATCCTCCTGAAGACATATCACATTATTATTTCAAGACTGCTTTAGAGCTGTTGATTGCTCTATCCTACTGAAGCCATTCTATTACTTCAAGACTGCTTTAGAGCTATTGATTGCTCTATCCTCCTGAAGCCATTATTACTTCAAGACTGCTTTAGAGCTATTGATTGCTCTATCCTCCTGAGGTCAGATTTATCACTTCAAGACTGCTTTAGGGTTATCATTATTGATTGCTCTATCCTCATGAAGACATGTTGTTACATCAGTATTACTCCAGACTCCTGACAGTTCTCATTATACTACTGAAGAACTTTCCCCTAGTGGCATCTTTAAGCCCACTCAATCATGTTCAACCAACCATCAATATCACTCCATGCACTGGTGAGTGCAAATTTTTGGGCTTTTGTGTTCAATCCCCTTCAACCTTCCAGGTTACGACTGGCAAATATACCAATCTAACCCCTCAGGTTTCAGAAAATTGAACAGGGGCAGCTGTTGCACCCCAAAATTTGCCCTCACAATACAAGACTTTGTGTTCCAAGAAGGTTCACAAGGTTCACAAAATTCACAATTGGTCAGAAGAGTTGACAATTCCCTCAGACAATGCACCTCCTAAGCAATGCATCCAAAACTAGGGTTTTGACTTTAATCAGGCTAAATGGACTTACAAGACTTCAAGTGAGCTTCATAACATCTTATATGTGTATAAGAACCCCCATGTCAAGTTTCAAGACTTTTCTCAAAAGTTTGCTCAGTCAGATGATCAGATAAGTCAAAAGCAGTCAATGTAGTTAAAAGGTCAAACTGAGGTCAACTGTGGTCAAACCAAAGTCAAACTTCATGATTTTTTTTGCCAACATCAAAGAGAGGTAAATATCATATGGCATGCATTTTTTTTCTAAAAAGTAAAAATGGCACAATTGGCAGGAGGACATGTGTAAGGAGTTATGAGTGTGAGAGGTTGAGAGTTCGAATCTCACCTTTGTCATTTTTTTTGTTTTTTATTATTTTTACTCTAAATTTTTCTATCTTTCATTAAAAAAATAACAAAAATAGTTTTTTATTATTATTTAATTATTATTTTCGTATTTTAATTAAATCATTTTTTAAAATATTATTTTTTTTCACTTTTTTCTAAATTATTCATAAAAATATCCAAAAAATCATAAAATAAAAAATATTGAAATTTTTTTTTTCTTTTTATAATATTTTTTATTTTAGGAATCAATAGGATTATTAGTTTTTATTTTAAGTTTATTTTAATTATTTTAAATTATTTAAATTTTATTTTTTTAACTAATTATTTAGTTTGGGCTTTAAAATGGGCTTTAGGGACATTATTGACAATTTGGTGTTAACCCTAATTTGTTCCCTATATATACATGTGTTGCCTTGTTGGAAAAAGGGGGAGAATGAAAAAAACCTAAGAGGAGTGAGTGCCGTTTGCCGTTATTTAGTTTTCTTCTTCATCCATTACTATTGTTTCTTTTTCTTCATCGTTTACCGTTATTTCTTTTCCTTCATCTATTACTGTTGTTTCTTTTTCTTCATCTTTTACCGTTATTTCTTTTTCTTCATCTATTACCGTTATTTCTTTTTCTTTATCTATTACTGTTACGTTTATATATATATAATTTTTAAATTGTTAGAGTTTATATATATAAGATTTTTGATCGAATTATGTCGATACGATGTTTGCACATTTGTGTGCATGACGCGTGACATTTGTGTTAGTTCGATCTGGTTGCGATGATCGCATTTTTGTGTGAGCAATAATACTATTTTTTGCTTAATTTCTTTTTCTTTGCGATAAATTTTGTTTCGTCCGATTTAGATCTGGTTGCGATGAGCGCATTTCTACGTTAGCAACATTGTTGGGTTATTTGGCACATTTAAAATTCATTATTGCTTTATTATTATTATTATTATTATTATTATTATTATTATTATTATTATTATTATTATTATTATTATTATTATTATTATCATTATTTATTATTATTATCATTATTATCATTATTATCACCATTATTATTATTATTGTTATCATTAATTTATTAAAATTTGTTATAATATAAAAATCTGTTTTTTAAAATAAATAACATTAACATCTTTTCCAAATTAATATGAAAACCTATTATTTTTAAGAAAAACTTTTTTTTTAGATAAATTTAAAATAATAACTAAAATCTTTTTTTTAAAATAATAACTAGAACCGTTATTTATTTTATTTTATTATTGTTCAATTCAAATTTCATTATCATATTGCATCTGCTCCTCTCATGTAACCTCGCGAACTTAACAATCGCTCTTTAAATTCTGCCTTTAAATTTCTGCTTGCATGGTTTAAATTATGACATTATCTCTCTGTTTGCATGATTCAATTATCTCACGCGTTTACTATTATTTCTGTCACATTGCACACATCTGAAGGTTAGGTCTAACTGTTTGGCCGCCGCGCCAATAGTCCGTAAAACTTCACACATTCAATTTCAAATCCTCAAAACTACAAACTACAAACCCTAATTTTCACAAATGCCTCGCCGCAGGCAAAATTACAATTTACCCTTAGCATTAGGTCAAAGAGCCGCCGCGCTCATTTTAGGGTTTCCCGCCGTGGAATCCCTAATTTAACCCTAATTACAACTTAACATTTCAACGTAGAGATTTGGAGTTTCTACACTCCACGTAAGCGTGTCCTTAAGATGCGTTTATTCCCCTTGAGACCTTGACCACAGTCAAGAAGTTTCTAACCTCCCTATTGAGGGGAACTACGATTACTCTGATTCCACTCCCGTAAGGATACGTAGGCACAAGATGCGATGTCTTGCCGAGTAAACTTAGAATTAACCCCCTTTATTATTTATTATTGCTTATTTATATTTTATTTATCTTTTCTATTTAATTATTTTGCTTATTATTTTGTAATTGTTTCTTGGATGTAAAGTTGTTTAATTATTTAATTATTATTATGGTTAGTAATTAGGGAGTGTAACAACATGTATGTAATATTAAAATAAATTTAGATCACTTTTAAATAAAGATAATTAAAATAAACACGTCACACACGTAAGTCGATTTTAATCGCCGTCTCACTTCCTAAGGATATCCCTCAAGTTGCCTACGAATAATGGTTAAGTGGGGTGTATAAAGCAAGTCCCTCAAATAAAAAAATCATCAAAGTCCCTTATGGTTGCCTTTACGAATCAAGTCCCTTTCGAAAAATGATGATGGTCCCTTATATGTGCTTATTACATCCCACAATGGCCTTCAAAGTCAAATTGTCCCTCACATACCCCTTAACATCCAAAGTAAGGACTACCTACTCCATTATAGTAGGGATAGTCTTACTAAAGGAAAGAATGAAGAATAAGAAAGACCTTTAAACATTAGGGTAGGTTACTCCTAGGTGCTTGCTCACTTCAAAACTGTTTCACACTTAAACAAATTTTCAACAAGTTTTCAAACAAGTTCTTAACACATCCTTACATGGATTATTTATTAACTATTCTGAAAATTTTCTATTCACACACTACACTTTCAAAACAATTCAAAAGTGAGCTTAAGTAAGAGCCCATGGATAACCATGGATGAAAAGGGTGCTAACACCTTCCCTTTTCATAACCTACCCCCCGGACCCAAAATATTCTCTAAGGTCTTTCCTGTTCTTTTATAACCTTTCCTTATGGATAAAATAAAAGTCGGTGGCGACTCTTGCTATCCGCAACATTGTTTAAAGTCAGTTCTCCCACCGTGTTACAGCCATGATCCAAGGTTATCAGAAGACTACGCATCTCCATTTCAAGGCATAATAAAGAAGGGCTTGTCCGACTTTTCACTTAATTTTGCTTTTGTGTTTTTGTTTCTTTGATTAAAAGTATTTTTGGCATGTAAGAACTTGTTATTTTGAATAAGTAATGCAATAAGTGTTTGTCTTGAAGAAATCCATTCGTTTTCACTCAAATTATCTTCAAAATTATTTATAATGCCGACTTTACCCGATCTCTTGCTCTGACAGAGAATTGGAAGGAGGATGATGAAGTAAAATGCATGATCTCTTGTTGTATGCTTCGAATAAAAACACTACTGACGATGTAAGGCATTATTTCAACCTCCTAAACACCAAAATAGTTAACCCCTCTTTTAAACCTTGAGAAAAGGTCTGTTTTTTTCTCCCAAACCGAAACCTCGTTTTTAGCCTGGGGCAGAGTAATACCAAAAATGAACATCTTTCAAAAAAATTGGGTGGGCACAAATATACTAACCCTTTATTCCCCCGCTTTACAAGTCATAAACTAAGCCTATATACGACCCTCAAAGTCCTAATTGAAGTAAGGTTTAATTCGAAAGCATACTCGATGAGATATTGTTTCCTGACTCCTTGAGCTATGCTCAAATTATATCGGCTTTATAAATAATGTCTAATTTGTATCCTAACTAGTGGTTTCAATCACAAGTTATTGCGATATCTCTTTTAAAAACTCCAAGACAAACGTGTGTTGCGTTAACAGTTTCAGAATTAGCATCTCTGACTTGCTAAATGCGCTTGACATCTTAGAAAGATCACATACGGGCGTTGATGGATTTGAAGACTGTGCCGACCTGGGGCACGTTTTTTCAAGAGGTTTGATTCATACCAGCTTGGCTTCATCTAAAGCACAAATTGGAAGACTCAGCTATACCGCCAATCAGGGGCAGTTACGTCGAGATTCAGCGAATCTCTCCAGAGAGTTTGAAAACAGTGGGGCATTTGGCCATCATGTTTTCTATAAAATCCTCTAGAGATGTTTTTCTTTTGAGCCATGTGACTTGGGTCATTTGAAACTTGAAGCGAAGCAGATGTTTATTTCATCCCCAGGAAGCTCAACTCCGACATGATCAACAACCATGATGACCCAGGATATTTATGTTATCCCCTATGAAAGTTCAGTTTGGGTACCTCCGTCTACAACTTCATACAACCCTTTCGGACTTATCAAGAGGTTACATCCCAAATAGATTGATCTCTATTTCCCAAAAGAGAAGATTTGGAGCCCTGAAGCAGGAGCGTAATCCCATATTTGGTTCTTCGTTTATCCCCAGTGGTACTTCTATCTTCAAAGATTGGTCGAGATGTTTATCCCGAGATGTTTATTTCATCTCCGGTCGCCTCTTTCTGTTTGTTTTGTCAGCCTAAGCATACACATAGCATACAAGTAGACAGCATGGCATGTGCATTTGTTTGCATTCTTTGTGTTCATTTTATTATGTCGCCTTGGCTGTAGTTATCCCTAGGTGTTTGGGTGCGTCTTATCCCTCCAATTAGATTTGTCAGCCCTAAGCAGAAAAAGCATAATATTTCTGTTTCCCCACGAAGATTGATCCTCGTGAAAGACGGTTGTTTCAACATATCCCATTTGAGTTCATACCTCAATGGTCGAGTCTTGCTTAACAGTTTCTCTTCAGATATTTCCTGAATTGAACTTCGGTCCTTGGCAATCACATTATGGACATCTCCAACTTTTGAGTTTGGATTAAGTGTGCATTTATTTTGCACTCAGTTCCCCAGGAAGGATCTTTATAAAGGCGCATTTCTCCAACAATATTCTCAATAATTTACATCTGGGTTACAAGAAACCTCTTTATTTGAGGAACTCGTTTCGATCAAGATCTTATTCAAAACAACAAGGGGGCAGTCTCCAGACGGTTTGCCCATCCCCAGTGGGTTTATCAAGATTATCAACTCGTCAAATTGCATCTCTCCGGAAATCTGTCAGAGAAGTTTGCCGAAGACTTTACATATATTTTCTCTTTATTTGAGAAACTACAGAGTTTCAGTCATATCTTACAACTACAACAAAAATACTCCTCAGGAATATACTCCCCAGTGAGTCTCATCACACAAGTTTACTTCCATCAGCGATATCTCCCCGAAGAAGTCGAAGAAGTTTATCGCAATAGTCTCTCTTTATCTGAGAAGACATACATTACAATTCAACCGGCTCACATTTTTCTAAAGATCCCCAGTGAAGTTTTACAATCTCAATTACATTTACAATACATTATGGCTCACAGCCAAGAAGTTCAACTACAGTCTACAACGACATCTACAGTCTACAACGACACCTACAGTCTACAACGACAATCATTCAAACATCTTACAGTTCCTGGTTAATCTCGGCAGTAGATTCCCAAAAGACCTCGGCAGTAGGTAGTTCCTAGTTAATCTCGGCAGTAGATTCCCAGAAGACCTTGGCAGTAGGTAATTCTATTTCAGTTCCTGGATAATCTCGGCAGTAGATTTCCAAAAGACTTTGTCAAGAAATATTTCTCCAACAGACTTCAACACAGAATCTCGGCAGTAGATTCCTTACAGATCTTAGTAGTGGATACTTTGGCGAAAGTATTCTCAATTACAGTTACAAGTCTCGACAATAGATTTCTCCAGTTGATATCTCGAATCAATTACATTTGACATATACAGTAGATTCCTCAAGAGTATTTCTCTTCCAAGTTCTTCACAATATACTTACAGATACTTTGTGATTGCCAATCTTCCCCGTAGAGTCTCGTTTTGTTGAGCCTGTTCTTCCTGTGTGTCGTGTTCAGTTTCTCCCCTGTGGCGCCATTTCTCCACAGGATCCCGTCTGTTTTGCATTCTCATATCATTGCATATCATTTGCATTCGGTGGCTTCTTAGGGCCAAAAAATTCGTGCAATGTTGATATTTAAGTCCCTCCTATCTCGTCGAGATGAAGATTTCAATCTTCATATCTTCGAATAGAAGTAACTTAAATAGGGACATCTGTAGCACCCTAATTTTTGACCTTAAGATTCCACCTCCTTTTTGTTTAATATTATATAATATCTCTATTATTTCATGCGTTTATTACCACTAACCAATATGTGCAGGTGCGATATTTTCATGTATAGATTCTTATGATCAAAGCACCACAGGAACAAGACATAAATCATGGTGATTAAGGCTTTTGCGCCATCAAGTATTTGTTGCTATAAACGCAAGATAATTCGAGGTTGAAGTTCATCCAAATATGCTTCGAGTTTTCTTTTATTTGCGAAGGGATTAAGGAACGAGTTTTGGCTTGGGGATCCCAAGTGACATTCGAGTTTGGTCTATACTATTTAGAGCTCAATAGATGAAGTTCACTTGGATAAAATTGAATTTACGTACTTGACAAAGTTCAAATTAAAAGTAAAAAAAAATCAAGTTATTATGTGACCCAAGTAATGATGTATGTGAAGATTCAGATTTGGAAGTTTATAAACTCAAGTTATAGCCCTCACGAGGACTCAAGCCAGCACTCTAAAGTTAAGGAAAACTCATTTTGAACATTGTTCCAATCTTTTATTAATTGGGGATTACTTTGAAGTTTCCGTACTATTAAATCCACTCTCGGGTGACACACCTTTTATAATAAAAAGCCTCAACCATCAAGGGCATTATCCGCCAAACTTAAGACACCATAACAGATTTATGCTTCAAAACATGAAACAATGATGTAGAGGCGCTAATGGGATTGGTACATAGATTGTTCTTTGTCATGGACCTGTGAGCCAAAGTCTTATTTACTTACAAATATCCACATAACTAAATGCCCACAAGATTTTTGTTAACTCCCGTTTACAAATTAAATGAAAGCCCAGAACAGAATTGTTGTCTCTTGGAAATCTCCAACTAATTTCAAAGATTTCAAAAGTATTCAAAAACTCAAGCAAAGTACAACAAATATCAATGTCACAAATAGACCATAAACTACTGTTACTCATTTGCAACCGCAAGCTTCAGAGCTTCCGTATCGATAATGTCTCGTCTACCCTCGCAACTTCTTCTAAGCCTGGTACGAAGCAGCAACACCATGTCGACATCAGTTAAAACACCAGCAGCCCACCTGCGTTTTTCAACGGAATTGGTGATGAGCAGAAGGAGATTTCTTAATAGCATGTCACAACGCTTACAATGACTCTTTACGGTTTCCAAGTGAAGCAGGAGTGTATGGAGATAGGCAACAACGGCATTGGGAAGTTGGACAGCTTCTGCAAGCCTCTGTTCTTCAATGCGGTAAACCCCCACCAATATTATTCAGCGAACCGCACAGACAAGACCTTTAGGATGCTGGCTGCACCAGGGGTAACACAACTCAATTGACAACAAAACATTCAAAATAGAAGTTAGAACATAATCATTGAACGACTGCAGTTACAGACTCGAGAATAATTTAACATTGTGAGACATGATTACCCCCAGTTTGTATTATTAGATGATGACAGATAAGTTCCATTGGCGCAAGCAGCCAGCCTTCAGTATCAAACAGACAATGTGATCAAACACCACCTCCATGATCCCGAACATAAGCATCTTCTACAGACCATCGCTTGTGAACCACACGTCTTCCTCCAACAATACACCAGAAAACCTTGTATTCTTTCAAAAGCACCACTTAGAACTGACCTGCCAAGCCCCTGCACATGCACATGTTAACTAGCTGCTAAACGAAGTAACGATATCTGCTTTAAACTTTGTAATCTGAACAAAACTAATAAAAGCAAGCCCTCATTAAACAACTAGTTATCCGGAAAGATACCTGATTTTATTCAAAATTGGACAAATATCAATACACTAATCGTTCAAGGTAGTGGATTAAGTGAGCCGCTTCCTTTTGAAATATCACTTTTGAGAAACATAATTGAATTGAGAATTAGTGATTTGAATGGATCCGATTATGCACCTTTGCCACAACTTAGCAATATGAAATCGTTAAACAGACTGGTTATGAGGAATTGCAACATCAATGGAACACTACCCAGTATTGGAAATCTGACAGCATTGAAACACTTAGATCTCAGCTTTAACAAATTAAGTGGAGCAATTCTGAGTAGCTATGCTAACATGAGCAGTGTGAATTTTATATTTTTAACTGGAAATCTTCTCACTGGATCAGTGCCTCCTGCTTGGGGAATACATAGGGATGTAGATCTTTCATACAATAACTTCACCATCAATCAAGAGAGTCAAATATGTCATAAAGAGAACTTACTTTCTCCATCATGGGCACGTAATGATGTAGGAACAAATTCGTGTCTGCACTTCAAATGTTCTAAACAGAAGGCTCTTCAAGATATAACTAACTCACTTGGTAAGAAGGGTTGGAATTTCGACACAGATCCATGCAGCAACAAACTTAACTGGGTTACAAATTTAGAGAACAGTGTCACCTGTAGTTGCTCTGTAGCTGGTGACGACTTCTGCCATGTTGTTACAATAATTTGGAACAAGCAAAATCTTCCCGACACTCTCCCACGAGAACTGAACAGGTTGCATTACCTTCAAATCATTGACCTCTCTCGCAATTACTTGAATGGTACAATTCCTAAAGAATGGAGGCTCCATTTCTTATGCATCTAGTGTGATGGACAATAATATAAACAGGCAGCTACCGTCGCAGCTACTATCTTACAATGATTCTGCTGGTGGCAGTGATGGACTATCTTCATCTCAACATAGTGGATTGCAATCTCCATGGATGGTGAGCCCAGGTCTAGCGTCAATGGCTGACATTGTCAAGATGGGTAGGCCACAGGCCAAGACCTCCATGCCTATTTCTTATGTCCACAGTGGTAATCATCAGAATGTTTTTTAACCCCAGCAACCTCACATCACAACTTGAATGTTATGGAGACCAATAATGATCAAAGTTATGTTAATAACTCCAATATTCAACAGAAAGATGAGTGGCCTTCAATTGAACACCAATCAACAATTCATGTATCCTCTATTGTTGATGCCCGTCAAAGTTCCGAGTATTACACAAACTCATCTAACTTTGTTGAAGCTAGTAGGCAAATGAAGAACCTTGAAAATGAATTTGTTGCTGAAGATAGCCCTGTTGAGAATGAGAATCATGACAGTGTTGGATCTACTTCTATTCCCGCTAAAATTTTATCTGATGATAATCCTGGAAGTGCTTCTGCATTTGACAATAGTTTGCGCGAGGACCTAAATTCTTATCAGTCTAATCGGCATCCTTTTGATGATAATGAAGATGAAAATGGTGTTTCATCAGTGGCTGGAAACTTAGAGCAGCTAAATACATACAGATGACCAAGGGACAAAACCAGAGGAGGACAATTCCGATGTACTTATTCCAAATCATCTACAAATCCATATTCCAGAGTGCTTTAGTCAGAGCTTTGGTAGTTTTGGATCTAAACAAAATGCCACCATACAAGTCCATCATCCAAGTGCTTCCAGGCTCCCTCATCAACACATGAAACAACAAGATTGGATTAGAACAGATACAAGATAACACCATTCCCGAGCTCATACACATCAAATAATTGATAATTCAGAAGGTTACCTTGTAGATTATCCTCCTCGATTCTTGGAGAACTCCAAAACTCACCAACCACGCCCACTGCAACAACTTTTGCCATGAATGAAGAATTGAGCCGCAACTACGACCATACGCAATGCGAAGTATATGAAAGGAAAATGTCCAAACTCATATCAGTTCAAAGAAAAAACAGAACCAGAGAAATAGAGTTTGAGATTGAAAAGAATATACCCTGCATCACCATTTTTTTCGTGAAGCTTCTCCAATACACGCACCAAACACAACTTTCCCTCCTCTGGGCTTCTAATTCATCATTTGGCCCAAAACCGTTGCTATCTACACCTGCCATGTCATGTTCAGAGTCAACAAGAATCATTGAAGAATATCCACTGGAGGAAATAAAGATTCGGTTCAGAAAAAAAATCAAATCCAATATCAATTAATCAAGTCATCATTACAATCGACGAAAGGGGAAGGTTTTCAAATATGATTTGTCCCAAATTGGAAAACCCCAAAATCAGTATTCAAGACAACAATTAACCATTCAATCAAGACACTTCAACTTGAAGCCTATATAAGAAGAAGAATTGAGACGAAGAAAGGGGGGCCAAAAAAAAACAACGAACTCACACGATACAGAAACCACAAAAGATAAACAGCCACAAAAATTCCCATTCAAAAACCCTAAGACCAAAGGAGAACTTATCTTTTCCGAAACTCCTCCGCAAATCACCGAAAGCTTCAATCCACCATCTTCAGCAAGGCATCCTCATCAGAAGTCCCAAAATCCCATCCGTGAACCGTCGACCGTCGACGAATTACCTTCGATCCCTCAAGCCACCATCAGAAACACCTACGCGCAAAACCTTACAAACCGTGAGCGCTTCTTCGCTATTATTTGCCTGTTTTTTCTTGTCGTTTGTCTTACGGGATCGAGCGAATTGGGGCCTAGGGAAAACGGAAGAAAAATGGAAAGAATGGAGGATCGGAGACGGCGAATACACTTGGGAGAATTAGAGATTAGGTTTTTCTGTTTTTTGTTTAATTTGCTGTAATGTTGATATTGTATCCTGTACACCAATCACACACACATCACACTACACCACACACACCATTAAACCGTTAATTACCCTTTAATCCTTTTTTTTAAAAATTAATTAATTAATCTTTCTTTTTTTAAATAAATTAACAACTTTTGAATCAAATCAGTTTTTCTTATCTTTTTTAATCATTTAGCTGATTAGGCTTTTAATAATTAATATTATTCATAATTACTTATTTTATCTTTTAATCAAATTAAACCAACTTTATAACCATTTTATCTTAATAGTTTAAAAACTCTTTTTTCTTCACATTAAAATATTTTGATAATTAATTAATTAAACTTTTTCCTCTTTAACAACATTTTAATTAAATTAATATAAAACCTTTTTTTTTTATAAAATTACACCTTTTTGTCAAATTCATTTGGTTGATAATAAATCCCTAAGCATTTAATCATAAAGAATAAAATCAATATTAACTCTTAATAAAGGGCATAACAAAAATAATTATCTCACTTAACCTTTTTAGATAATAGCCATAAAAAATAATAATCACTTTTTTTTTTATAATAAGGTAAATCATTGTAGCATTTTATTAAAGACCTTAGAATTCAGTTTATATCAACTTCTTGCTTATAAGTCAATTCACCCAAACCAGCATTTTCTTATAATTCAAACTAAAATCGATTCAATTCTTCCCTTAAAATCAATCAACAGCGTAAAATACAACCTAATCATGCGCACTCACATTCACATACACAATTCACTCACCTACACCTTAGCGCTTTCATGCGTGTGTATGGTTTATTTTCCGCAATTTATTTTCGCAATTTTCATTACCGTAATTTGTAACACCCTTCTAAACCCCACGGATAATATATGAATAATCAGAGTAAATTTCCATGCATTTACAAAAGGGCATTACACATAACTTTCAAAATATCAAAACCACCTGTCATGCTCATTACTATTTCAATATAAAATTATGCTTTACAAAACTTCATTTTGCATGTAGCAGCGGATTCAATTATACCACAATTTTCATAAAAGAAACATTTGTTTTTATCACATAAAACAACATCACTTAGGCATTAAGGCCAACATCATAATATTCCAATGGATATAAACACGTTTATAGAGTACATAATGTATATCTTAAACACAACCCAAGCGATCCCAGTGTTACATGACCAGAGCATGACTCGACCCAACATAATTAAATCACTAAACGGCTACACCAAAAGCGACCTCGTAACTACGAGCAATACTACTCCTTGATACCTGCACGATGTCATGTAAGACATCATTACAGCAGAAGGGTGAGAAATATTATCATAATAATAATGCATATAATTATATATACACAAATACACAAGCACAAAATACATACCTCCCACATTTTCTCACCACAATTCATTATAACTCATCATGTATAATACAACATATATATAATCAAATATGGATAATCACCAAGCATATTCATCATGCACGTATCCATAAATCTCAACATTCCACATGAACATACACATATTATGTTTACTCACTAATTCACAATTACACATTCACAATTCTCAAATCAACAATTCATGTTCATAAGCATACTTTCATACAATGATCACATATTCACAACTCTCAATTACACAAGTAATGCACATACGCGTATTCCACCATTCTCCCCATACTTCATCATATACTTCACAAAGCATATATATATATATATATATATATATATATATATATATATATATATATATATATATATATATATATATATATATATATATATATATATATATATATATATATATATATATATATATATATATATATATATATATATATATATATATATATATATATATATATATATATATATATATATATATATATATATATATATATATATATATATATATATATATATATATATATATATATATATATATATATATATATATAGACAAATACAATCATCAAACATATCCATAGTTCACAATTACACAAGTCATGTACATACACCTATGCATAACTTCATACAACAATCATATATTCATTCCATGAGACTCAATGCAACTCAATGCAACTCATGCCATGTGGTACCAACACTTGTTATCATTTTTCGGTTTTTACACTTAAACCGGGTCCACCCTTCTAGACCGATAACAACAAAAGCCCGTTCCCTAAGCTTTCAAACCCACCCTTCTAGGTTTGGGACAAGCCACTAGTCTCCACGAAACTAGCAAACATTGCCTCTTGACTAAATGATGCATATGCAATCAACAACAAAATGCACTTAAGACCGATCACACGTCTTAATCCCATGCATTCACATAATTCCTCCCTTCAAGAATTAAACAAGATTGCACACACAACATATCATATAATCAAGTATTCATACTTTTCATCAACATATTTGTCAAACAATGCACGCATATCTTACAATATGCTCCCATGCATTAATTCACAATAATCAGATACAACAAATATGCATTCATAATTCAACCTCATTACCTTTTCAAACAATGCACACATATTCACAATATGTTCTCATACATTCACAATATCGCATATAATCAATATGCATTTACACTTCAATATCATTACCACATTTATCAAGCAATGCACACATATTCACAATATGTTCTCATGCATTCTTCACATACAAACAATATGCATATATTTGTCAAAAGACTATATTTCATAATCGATTCCACCATCTAGGACTCACGCCATACGGCTACCCACAACATATCATATCACAACATGCACAAGCTATACGTTATATAACAAAAGTATTCTGCACAATAACACATCAATCACACACATTCGCGACGGTAAAAATCAACACAACAATATGTTTTCAATTTTCTGCTATAATTGAACTAGGTACAGGCATCAAAGCCATTTTTCTAGAAATACAATCTCGTTAACTTACCAACACTTCGAACAGGGGTCAAAACCGACTTACGGTTCAAGAGTTATGAATTTTCGAAGTTTTCCAAAAAACCAGAATTTTGCCTAAACACGGCTACGGGATTTTGCATTTTCGCCCGAAAATCTGACCGATTCAATTCTTTTTTTCGAAACAAACACATACTCATACTCACCTAACATATAGCAGTGAATTAGAACCATTAAACACGATTTCTACGACGTCCGATTTTCACTCAAATCTCAAACCCTCAATTATCAAAAAATGTCAAAACTCACAAACTCAACCAAATTCAATCAAACGAAATCCAATAATCACGGCTAAACATTACCCGACTAAACTATGCAATTAATTTTGAATTCTAACCGTTCAAAACTCGATTCTACCGATTAAACCATTTATGCCCTAGAAATGGAAAATAGAGAAAACTACCAACAAATCCAACACAACTCATACATAATCATACACATTGATCAAATAATAATGTTTCTCACCCTTACCTTGATTGGATTGAAGCTTGAAGTTGATTCTTGATGATTTCTCCAAGTTTCCCTCTTCTCTTCTCTTTTCTCCTCTTTCTCTATTCTTTCTCTCCTTTTCTTTCTTTCTTTCTCTTATGTTTCTATCTCTTTTCTTTTCTCTCCAATTTCCCTTATATATCCTTTTATTTTCTTTCCATCATAATTCTTCTCTCAAAAATATATATCAATTCATTTCTCACAAAATATCTCATTTTATCATTAATTAGAGAATATCTAATAAATCCACATTATTCTACCAAGTAGAATAAATTAATTAAATCCATTAACTCATTTAAATAAATCCAATAATTTATTTAAATCAGATAAATCACATAAACCAATTAATTAGCACAATTAATCACTTATTGAAAAATTGGGCTGTTACACAATTTACATCTCCGCATCGCATTCGTCCAAAGGAAAAACCTACACATGAGTCAACACTTGTGTGTAGTGCATCTCATTTGCATCATATTCCCCATGATCCTTGATCTCATTCAAGTTGATCTCTAGGATAGATCCTACCCCATAGGAAGGACCGTTATCCTTTACAACATAGAAACAAATAAATACAATATAAAAAATATTCAAACACATTAGAGAAAGATGTTAATCATCTTAAGCGAGATAGAATCTCCACCCCACATCAATACAGTCAATATCGTAGGAACTTTGCCTTAAGAGAGGCGTACCTCGTCGATCCCTATCCAAGTACTTGAGCCCTCCTCTTAAGATGATGCAAAGATTACATTCCTACAACTTGTGGCGGTTAAATATCTCTTAAAATGGCAACTCACCTTTTCTCCTAAAATCAATCAATCAACTAGCCAAAACCCATAGGAACTTTGACCATAGTCAAAGAACTCCTCATGCCCTTTAGAGGAACTACAAATACTCTGATTCCACTCCCGTAAGGATATGTAGGCATAAGATGCGACATCTTATCGAGTATACTTAGAAATAAACCCCTAGGTCTTTTAACCTTAAGCAGATAAACCATAGCAATAAACAAACATAAAACAAGAGGTTCCTGTAGAGTACTACAGAAACTTAGGATGCTAGCACCTTCCCTAAGTTTAACCAAACCCCGAACCTAAAAACACTCTAAACCTTGCATTTGCATTGCCTTGTGCGAATTTCGATCTTCATCTCTTCCTTTGGACAAATCAAAGTTCGGTTGCAAAATGAATATAAGACTCAAACTAATCAATAGTTTGGTATCCGATTTTCACCGCGACAAGGGCAACTGTTGTAATACCCCAAATTTTACCCTTACATTTAGTCAGGCATTTCGCATATCATCTCATGTGTACATTTGCTAACCACTAACAAATTATGAAGGTGTTTGTTTTGCAGATTGGGTCCCAGGGGTATTTTGGTCATTTTACACAAATTCTACCAATTCCTTGAAGACGGGCTGTTATTAAAATTCTGAGGCATTTGATACGTTATGGTTTTGAGGCCTTTACCTATCACCAGGGTTGATCATATTGAGATTTTTGGCATTTGGCCAGTGGAATTTAATTACGAGTAGTGTTACTGTTGATGCTGAAAATGTTGTGATTACGGTGCCCATATGTGTTTGGTTATGAAATGGTTGGTTAACATTTTAATCGGATGATGAGATTAGGATTACAAATGAGACGAGTGCACCAATAAGAATACCACTTGGGAATATTTATGTTTTATGCCTATGTTAATGAATTAAATACTTGTGGATTTATTCACATTTGTTTATATTTTTTAACTAAGAATAAAATATAAATAAATTCAAAATTTTGAGAATTTTATTTCATAAATAATGTCATCATACAAGGATGTGGATGTTGCTTCATATTTTATAAAGTGCTGTTACAAGGAAGTACATTAAAAGTTCTCAATCTTAAGAGATTACATTAAAGCATCTATCCTAAATCCTAAGAGCATCTAAAGGTCTTCATGTTGTATTTGAACTTCTCCATGAATCCTCAGCTAACCTGCACATCAAAAGAAAGCAAACAGTACAGAAAAATGTTAGAAGTTTTTTCGACACTCTCAGAACAATGTCATCATCGAGTGCCGGGAGTGGCACAACCGAAGCTGCGTCCTACCCCCGTTACCGATCCGCGCCGTGGGCGTCAGATCAGGTAATACCTGTTCTTATCGATACGGGACATCCGAGAGATAGAAAAAATAAATGAAGTGGGACTGATTCGTTTTGCCACGATTGGATTTCCAAACTGATACGAGAATAAGGCAACATAGGCAAGTTCTGGCTCAGACCCGGATGCCGGCAGGTCTGAGTAACTTTGGTTTCAAAACTTCCCACACCTGAAAATCCACAAGCACATCAATAATCAGTTTCAGCATTCAAAACTCAAAATGATTCATAAGTTGCCATAGGCATCAAACTGCAGCACTCCTGAACAGGACAAGAGAATTTGAAATACAAGCCAAAACTGCATCAAATTGCAAACAGAACACCATATGCAAACTAAACAATGCATCAGAAGGCAGACTTATGCGCAAGAAGCCATAAGAAAATATCTCGTAGGTCTGTCATAACAAGATCCAAAGAAAAGGTAGCAGCAGACAATACAAAGAAAGCCAGAAGAATAAAGCCGTAACAAGCTGCAAAGCTGTACCAAAAGGCTGTCAATTAAAGGGCAAGCCTCACGGATGGCAAGTCACAAGGATGGGCACCAAGTTGCAGCACAAGGCAGCACAGAATGGGGCTCAGTCATGAGCATCATCGCCCCAACAAACAAGTCACCAAAACAAATTATCAGACCATACTCAGTTTATGAAACGAACAAATACATGGCTCGGTTAATCAAACATCGTAGCTCAAATCATCATCGCCCAAAAGTGTATCGAGGCAACATTAAGCATTCATAGTTGGACACATTTGCCCAGAGTATCAGCTCTGAAACACAAGAATCAAATATCATCAGCAGTTAAAACAACTCAAAGGGAATAAGTGATAAACCACACGCGAAGATCATCAGAAGCAACCGCGACATCGTCGAAGAAACATCCCTCGAAGGCTCAGAACGGTATCATCATTGCCGTATACCTTTCCCGGCAATTCTGATTCGACCGAAGTCGTAGCATCAACCCTCTCTGAAAGAAGAAGAGGAAAAGCTAACTGCACCAGAAAATCAAAACAAATCAGTTCAGACTACTAAAATTGAATCAAATCGAAAACGCATCAGCACAGTCCAGATTGAATTCAAGCAGAACAAACGAATTAATCCAGATACCAATCAGATCAAATAAATTCAGAGGCAATCCAAATGATCAAACAAAAATCGAATCTGGAAATGGAAAGTTTCGAGTCAGATCCCAACCGTATCAGGAAACATCTCCATCTGAATCAATCAAACAAATCAATCAGAAAAATCACGTCAGTTGGAAATCCCAATCAGGTTCTAAGTTTCGAGCGAGATCCAAATCGTATCAGAAAAAGCCCCTATTGGAACTCAATCTGGAAAAACCAAATGAAATCAAATCAAATCGAATCATCAAACTTAATCTCAGAAAAATAGTACAAATCCACACGGATTAAAGGCCCAGAAGTTGGTTATAAAAAGGAAGGTACAACCTGATGAAGAAAGGGAGGTAGCCGCGAGAGAGAGAGCGAAACCCTAACCGGAGAATACCGGCAACCGTCAAAACGCGCGCAAAATCCCAACGAAGAAAGAATCCACCGGCGCCATTTGATTCGTGGCGAGCAAAATCTTCCTCGAGCCTCAGCCGATCCATCACTGGCCGCGAGCATCTCCCGTTCTTACCGGAAACTCACATACAAGCGTAAGTGTGAATGTTGGATTTAGTTCACTGGCCGCGAGCATCTCCCGCAACATGCAATGAGAACAGCGAAGGCAAAACGAAGAGAGACGGCAAGGAAGACGAAGTAATAACGGCGCCGCGAAGGGGATGCTAGGGAGAGAAACCCTAAATCCATGTTTTGATGCATTCACACTAACCGGGTTGGGTCCGGGTGTGATGACCGGCCCAACCCTCTCCCTTTTTTTTAATTCTTTTTCTTTTGTTTTTTTAAATTAATTTGTTTTATGTGTTTAAAAACCATTTTTTTAACATTTTAACATTATAATTCAAAAAAAAAACTTTTAAAAAAGAATAATATAATATTTTAATTTTAATTATAAAAAATCTTTTTAAAATATAACTATTAAGAATAAATTAAAACTTTTTTTTAAATATAAAAGTAAAAATTAAAACTCCTTTTTTTATATATATAAAATTAAAACTTTTGTAAATATAAAATGAAAAAACTTTTTTTTTAAAAATAAATAAAATAAGAAAAACCATTTTTTTAAAAAATATAAAAATAAAACCTTTTTTTAAATTCTTTTGTAAGCTAACATTAAATCATTAAATTTGTAAATAAATGGTAAAAATCTCAATTTACATCTTCTGATAGCCGTTTGACCCGGCCTACTAACGGGTGTTCATTTTTGCAGTTCATACTTATTGTGTTGAGTTTTCATTTAAATTTCCTTTATATTTGTATCTGTTTCTCAATTGTAATCTCGCGAACCTAATAATCGCGTTTACTTTTCGCATTTAATTTCTGCTGATGAATGATTTAAATTTCTGCTGATGTATCGCAATATTTCTGTCACCTTACGCATCCGAAGGAATTAGGTCTAGCATTTGACCGCCGTAGTCCTCAATTTCAAACCCTCAAAATTACAACTCTTACAAACCCTAATTTTCACAAATGCCTCGCCGCAGGCAAAATTACCAATTTTACCCCTAGCATTAGGTCAAAGAGCCGCCGCGCTCATTTTAGGGTTTCCCGCCGTGGAATCCCTAATTTAACCCTAATTCAACATAACAATTCAACGTAGAGATTTGGAGTTTCTACACTCCGCGTAAGCGTGCCCTTAAGACATGTTTATTCCCTTTGAGACCTTGACCACAGTCAAGAAGTCTCTAACTTCCCTTTTGAGGGGAACTACGATTACTCTGATTCCACTCCCGTAAGGATACGTAGGCACAAGATGCGATGTCTTGCCGAGTAAACTTAGAATTAACCCCTTAGGTCTCTTTTCTCACTTTTAATCCTTTGTACATATACCTTAAACAAATGAATAAAGCAAATAGTAAACAACTGAACAAAAGGTTCCTGTAGAGTACTACAGAAGTTTAGGGTGCTAATACCTTCCCTAAATTTAACCAACCCCCGAATCCTAGATCTTTCCTCGCATTGTGTTTACGATGCAAAATAGGTTTTCCCTCTTTTGACCTTTTCCTTCGGATAAATCAAAGAGCGGTTGTGAATTGAATTGCGATTCAAACTCATTAATAGTTTGTGATCCTATTTCCACCGCAACAGAAAATGGCGACTTCACTGGGGAGATCTAACATTCTTAATTTTTGAGGGTCATCCCTAATTTGTTTATATTTATTGCTACTTGTTTTGTTATTTTGCATGTATATATTTGTGCTCTGTTTTGGGATGGTTCCTTGTGTTGTGAGATAAGTCCTACGCCCGGACTAGTGACATTATTATAGGATGGGGATATGTTCGATGAGGCTTATAGGGAGTTGAATCCCGACCAAGCTGATTCGAGAATCTCCGCTCAGTTGAGACCCTTTCGAAAATGGTTCGGTTGAACGAGTAATCGCGAAAACTTTTTCCATGGTCGATTGGAGTCCGTGATATTGAGGACCGTAGTACCTTAACACCACCTTGGCCTTATTTAGGACGTAGTGCGGGAGCTATGTGGGAGTAATCCTACAACGGCTGCTACGCGATACTACACTCAAAAGAGGTTCTCTTGAGAATATTATTAACCCCTGAGTCAGTCGGAAGGTTGATAATATCCGAAAGATGGGCTGATGACTTTGGGCACTTTTTAGAACCTTGTTCTGCAGGTACAATCAACCTATAGTACACTCCTTTTGGGGATGGGTAGACCTTGACCCCGCTCACGTTCCTGTAACCTAGGACTTTGTGTGTTTTCATGCATTGCATCCATAAAGCATCTCATTGCATTGTATTTCCTGGAGTTCAAATACCATTTATGGATATCGCGGGATACCATGAATAAAAAAAAAAAAGAAAAAACGAGAAAAGGATTTCCTTGGGACCCCACGACATTCGTAAATGTTTGAATTCCATGAAATCTTCGTCACAGCATCATTTTCTACATTGCATGTGTCTTCCGTTTTCTCATGTTCGGTTCTCTCGCCTTCCAGTTTCGTCACCCTGAGTTCTCGGCACCAATACAACACCAGAGCTCAAACTCGGAAAAGAATGGAGGATCAGGCAAAAGAGATTGATCGCCTTAGCAATGAACTTGAAGACCTTCGAGGGGGTATGGGGCGTATGATGGAATTGTTACATGTCATGAATGCTAAGATGGATACCCAGCCCACTGTTGTTTCTGAGATTACCGGCGTTACTGTGGACCCTCCACCAAGTGTGACCGTAGCAAGGGACCCACCTTATGGCCTTGCTCCAGGTTTTGTGCCTCCTCAAGCCACTGTGCCGATTAATCAACCTGTTCAGCAAGCCGTGCCTTTATTCTCTGAAGTTTCTAAGGGGGCTCCTATCTTTGCACCACCTGTTATACACACTCGTGCGCAACCGTATTTCAATGAGACAGTTTTTGATAATCTTGATGAGAATGTTGAGGGTTATGAGAAACATGATAAGCTTCGTGAGGAAGTAAACACCATCGTCCAGAGATTGAAAAAAGTAGAGGGTGATCAAATTTTTGGGACTGCTGCAAGGGATGTTTGTTTGGTCTCGGGTTTGGTTATTCCCCCGAAGTTCAAAACTCCGAATTTCGATCGTTATGAAGGGGCCACCTGTCCTAAGAGTCATCTGATCATGTATTATCGTAAAATGGCTGCCCATGTTGAGAATGACAAACTGATGATCCATTGCTTCCAAGATAGTTTGAAGGGTGCTTCCTCCAAGTGGTATTTAACTTTAGACCAGTCCCGCATCAAGAGTTTTCAGGATTTATCTGACGCTTTCATCAAACACTACAAGTACAATATGGATCTGGCTCCTGACAGAAGACAGTTGCTGAGTATGTCACAAAAGAATTCTGAGTCATTCAAAGAGTATGCCCAAAGGTGGAGAGAGACTGCTTCGCAGGTAGAACCTCCTTTGACCGAGAAAGAGTTAGCTGATTGGTTTGTCGACACGGTCCGTCCAGAATTTTACGAGAGAATGGTAGGTAGTGTGACTTCAAATTTCTCTGACATCGTTGCTGTGGGTGTCAAGATTGAATTGGGTATGAAAAGTGGTAAAATGACAAATAATCATGGTACTTCTAAGGATCAGCCGAAGAAACCTCCGTATAGCTCCCAGAAAAAGAAGGAGGGTGAGACTAATGCTATATCCTCTGGTAGACCCAGAGAACGCTTTTATCGACATTCGCAAGGTTATGCTCAACCTCAAGGGTACCCGGTCCAATATGCTCAACAACCCTATGTGGCAGCTATTACACCTTCTTTCAATCAACAGGTTCCCATGTATCAACCTATGCAACAACCTCCTGTTTATCCGCCTCCTGCCAACTATCTACAGGCGCCCAACACTCCTGCTCCTCAACAGCCAAAGAGTCTGGCTCCTCGCCAGAATATTCCGAATAGAAGGACGTATAAGCCTTGTCCACCGATTCCAATGACTTTCACGGAATTGTACCCCTCTTTGGTCAAGCAAGGTCTCATCACTACTCGGGCTTTGGGTCCACCTCCTAATCCTCTACCCGCCAATTACAACGCCGCCGCTCATTGTTTATTTCATGAGGGTGCGCCTGGTCATGATCTGGAGAATTGTTACGCTCTCAAAAATATTGTCAGGGATTTATTGGAAAAGAAGATTTTGTCATTTGAAGATCCTCAACCGAATGTTAAGAAGAACCCTTTTCCTAACCATGAGAGTGTCAATGCCATTAGTGCTGATTCGGGAGAAGGTTACGCCCTTGACGTTGAACAGATTAAGACTCCTCTCAAGATGTTCCATTCAAAACTGTTTGAAGCTGGTTTGGTAGATACTTCCCATGTTGCATGCGTAAGTTGTGAAGCCAGTATTAAGGGTTGCGTGTTGGTTCAGAATGATGTTCAAAGGTTGATTAATGAGGGTGTTTTGCAAGTGACAAGCCAAGCCAAGAAGGATGAGGTCGCTGTGGTTGAGCCTGTCTTCCATCAGCCCGAATCAAAGGGTAAGGTGCCAGTGTTTAATCTATCAGGGGCAGGTTCCGCCAATCTCGTGTTCGATATACCGAAGTCGTATATCCCTGAGGTGAATCAGCCTAAGCCTATAGTTATTCGAAGACCAAGTCCGTTTCCTTTCAGTGATCCTAAAGCTGTGCCTTGGAAATATGACGTGACGATGATTGACAAGGAGTCTGGGAAGGTTATTCCAAATGAAGAGGCTAAGGGTGCGGTGACCAATATCGCAGAGGTAAGCAGGATGACTCGCAGTGGCCGTGTGTATACTCCCCATTCCAACGAGGTCCCACCTAAGGAAATAACTAGTACCCCGGTGCCCGCCAAAGACAAAGGTAAAGGAGCCATCACGAATGATGAAGATGCCGAATTTTTGAGGATCATCAAGAAAAGTGACTATAAAGTTATTGACCAACTTCATCAGACTCCCTCCAAGATTTTGATTCTATCACTGTTGATGAGTTCACCCGCCCATAGGATGGCCTTGCAGAAGGTTTTGACTCAAGCACATGTGGATCAGGATATCAGCACCAGTCGGTTTGATAGTGTGATTGCCAATCTGACCGCCTGTAACACCCTCAGTTTCAGCAATGAAGAGTAACCGAAGGAGGGTCCGAACCATAATCGAGCTTTACATATATCGGTAAAATGTCAGGAGGACAATTTAGCGAGAGTGCTAGTGGACACCGGGTCTTCTCTGAATGTTCTACCCAAGAGGGTTCTTGATAAGTTGGCTTGTAAAGAGACTATGTTGAAACCTACTCCTTTGGTCGTCAAGGCTTTCGATGGCTCTCGCCGGTCGGTAATGGGGGAGGTTGAGCTACCTATCCTGATTGGTCCGCAAGTTTTTAATATCACGTTTCAAGTCATGGATATTAATCCCAATTACAGTTGTTTACTTGGAAGGCCATGGATCCATGCCGCTGGGGCAGTGACCTCAACGTTACATCAAAAGATGAAATTCGTGATCGATGGAAAGTTGGTTATTATACACGGTGAGGAGGATCTGATGGTCAGTAACCTGTCTTCTTTCCGTTACATCGAGGCCGATGAGAATGCTTTAGAAATCTCCTTTCAAGCACTTGAGATCGCCAATGCTGTTCTGCTGGAAGTCGAAGAGACAGTGGGTCAGGGTAATCCATCTTTTGCATCTCTGAAGAGTACCAAAGCAACAATTGACAGGGGCATTCCTGAAGGTTGGGGAGAGGTAATTGATGTCAAGACCAAGACTGATCGCTCTGGGTTGGGTTACAAACCAACTCAGAATGGAGCTGCCATAAAAGTCGAAGGGCGTCCTAAGGTTATCCAAGAGGTATTTGTCAGCAGAGGTTTCCAAGTCAATGCCATCAGCGACTGTGAGGAAAATGAAGAGCTGAGCAACCTGGTGTTTAAGGGTGATGCAGTTTTGAACAACTGGGAGGCCGTAGAGATCCCTGTTATTTTTCCCGTGTCAAAGTAATTGTTTTTTTTTTAAAAAAGTTTCATTTACATTTTCAAATAAAAATCCGTAGCTCTGCCCAAGGCTATAGGGTCGCTTTTATTGGGCCACCTTTCATTCCTAAAAAGATATTAATAAAAGCATTTTGTTTCATTTGCGTTTTTCGTTTTCACCTTTAAAAATGAAATTGGCAACCTTTTTTCCCAAAAAAAACAAAAAAAAAACAGCATTTCATTCTTACATATCTTCGAGCATTTTAATTAAGTAAGCCTTCCATCATGCAGAGACATCGTAAACCTTGTTGGATCCAATGACCTTACTGACACTCCTGACTGGGATGCACCCATCAATCAAGCCGAGGACGAGGGTGAAGAAGATTTTGAAGTACCCGCGGAACTGACAAGATTGATTGAGTACGAGTACACAGAGCTTCAACCGCATAAAGAGCAGGTGGACTTAATTAATCTCGGTACAGATGAGAGCAAGAAAGAGGTCAAGATTGGTGCAATGCTTGGGACGGAGATTAGGCCGAGGTTGATTGAGTTGTTAAAAGAGTATATTGATGTGTTTGCGTGGTCGTATCAAGATATGTCGGGCCTAGACACGGACATTGTTGTTCACAAGTTGCCACTTAAGCCGGATTGTCCGCCTATCAAGCAAAAACTTCGAAGGACGAGACCCGACATGGCTTTGAAGATTCGAGATGAGGTTAAAAAGCAGTTGGATGCAGGTTTCTTGGCAGTCGCAAAATATCCAGATTGGGTTGCCAACATTGTGCCAGTGCCTAAGAAGGACGGTAAAGTTAGGATGTGTGTAGACTACAGGGATCTGAACAAAGCAAGTCCGAAAGACGACTTCCCACTGCCACATATTGACACACTGGTAGACAATACGGCCAGTTTTGCGTTGTTCTCATTTATGGATGGTTTCTCTGGCTATAATCAGATCAAGATGGATCCCGATGATCGAGAGAAGACTACTTTTATTACTCCTTGGGGAACCTTCTGCTACAAAGTCATGCCCTTCGGTTTAAAGAACGCGGGGGCAACTTACCAACGCGCTATGATCACTCTTTTTCATGATATGATGCACAAAGAGATCGAGGTGTATGTGGACGATATGATAGCCAAATCTCAGAGTGAAGAGGAGCATCTAGACCATTTGGTGAAATTGTTTGAACGACTCAGGAAATATCAGTTGAAATTGAACCCTGCTAAATGTACCTTCGGTGTCAGATCTGGAAAATTGCTTGGTTTCATTGTTAGCCAGCGAGGGATTGAGGTGGATCCTGACAAAGTCCGAGCCATTCAAGATATGCCGGCTCCGCGAACCGAGACGCAAGTTAGAGGTTTTCTGGGACGGTTGAATTATATTTCCAGGTTTATCTTCAATATGACCGCTACTTGTGAGCCGATATTCAAGTTGCTTTGCAAGGGGCAGACAGTTGAGTGGAACCCTGATTGTCAGAAAGCGTTTGAGAAGATTAAGGGTTATTTGCAAGATCCCCCTATTCTGATCCCTCCCGTACCTGGAAGACCGTTGTTTATGTACCTTACGGTTCTCGAGAAGTCTATGGGTTGTGTGCTTGGACAACATGATGAGACTGGGAAAAAGGAACATGCGATTTATTACCTGAGCAAGAAGTTTACCGATTGCGAAAACAGATACTCACCATTGGAGAAAACTTGTTGTGCATTGGCATGGGCCGCTAAGCGCCTTCGGCAATATATGGTCTGTCATACCACATTGTTGATTTCTAAAATGGATCCGATCAAGTATATTTTCGAAAAACCTGCTCAAACCGGGAGGTTAGCCCGTTGGCACATGTTGTTATCCGAATATGACATCCAGTATGTACCCCAGAAGGCGATTAAGGGTAGTATTTTATCTGATTATCTTGCAGACCAGCCAGTTGAAGATTATGAACCTCTTAGGCTCGATTTTCCTGATGAGGATATTTTGTTGATTAAAAGAGATTGTGAAGAGCCAGATCCAAGCGAAGGTCCAGAACCAGGTCTTTGGTGGAAGATGATGTTTGATGGCTCCTCGAATTTCAATGGGCATGGTATAGGCGCCGTTTTGATGAACCCAAAGGGCGGATTCACTCCATTTACAGCGAGGTTGGACTTTGAGTGTACTAACAACGTCGCCGAATATGAAGCATGTATTCTTGGCCTCGAAGCAGCGATTCACCTCCGAATCAAACTTCTTAAAGTAAGTGGTGACTCAGCCTTGGTTATCTACCAGGTACAAGGCAAATGGGAAACGAAGAATGAGAAGCTGATCCCTTATAAGGACTATATTATTGAGCTGATCAAGTATTTCGACGAGATAGAGTTCGAGCATGTTCCTAGATCCGAGAATCACGTAGCTGATGCTTTAGCCATGTTAGCATCCATGTGGAAAGTTAAATTCGTTAATGAAGCACCTCTTATCCATATTGAGCGCAAGGTTGAGCCCGCTTATTGTCAGATGGTCGAAGAAGTTGAGGTGGATGAAAAGCCTTGGTTTCATGATATCAAGAGCTATCTCGTCAAACAGGAGTATCCCGATGGTGCTACTGGTCTGGACAAAAAGACATTGAGAAGACTGGCGTCCAAATTCTTTGTCAGTAATGGTGTGTTGTACAAGAGAAATCACGACATGGTCCTGCTCAGATGTGTTGATAAACGGGAAGCGGACATGTTACTACAGGAAATTCATGAGGGAACTTTCGGAACTCATGCCAATGGCTATGCTATGTCCAAGAAGATGTTAAGGGCTGGGTATTATTGGTTAACCATGGAAGCCGACTGCATCCAATACGCTAGAAAATGCCATAAGTGCCAAATTTATGCTGATAAAATGCATGTACCTCCGTCGCCGTTGAATGTTTTGTCTTCACCATGGCCGTTCTCTATGTGGGGCATTGACATGATTGGGGCAATCGAGCCGAAAGCTTCTAATGGTCATCGTTTTATCCTTGTTGCCATTGATTATTTCACCAAGTGGGTAGAGGCTGCCTCCTACACCAACGTGACCAAGCAAGTGGTTGCCCGATTCATCAGGAAAGAGATCATCTGCCGTTATGGAGTCCCAAGCCGGATAATAACTGACAATGGCACCAATCTGAATAATAAGACTATGAAAGAGCTGTGTGATAGTTTCAAGATCACTCACCACAATTCTTCTCCGTACCGCCCTAAGATGAATGGAGCCGTTGAAGCTGCGAATAAGAATATCAAGAAGATCCTGCAAAAGATGGTTGTGACTTACAAAGATTGGCATGAGATGTTACCATTTGCTTTGCATGGATACAGAACCTCAGTGAGAACTTCGACAGGGCAACACCTTTCTCATTGGTGTATGGAATGGACGCCGTGCTCCCCATCGAAGTAGAGATACCTTCGTTAAGAGTGTTAATGGAGGCTGAACTTGAGGAAGCTGAGTGGGTTCAAGACAGACTGGATCAGTTGAATCTCATTGACGAGAAGCGTTTGACAGCCATGTGCCATGGGCAGTTATATCAGAAACGGATGAAAAGAGCGTTTGATAAGAAGATCCGTATCCGTGAGTTCCGTCAAGGAGAGCTCGTACTCAAAAAGATCTTACCAGTACATAAAGATATGCGTGGAAAGTGGATGCCCAATTATGAAGGCCCATTTGTTGTGAAGACCGTTTTCTCTGGAGGGTCTCTGATACTTACGACAATGGACGGTGAAGAACTAGCACATCCCGTGAATTCTGATGCAGTCCGAAAATATTATGCCTAAAAACCCGCTAAGTCGAAAACCTGCAAAAGGCGACTTAGGCAAAAGTAAGGGTTGAAAAAAAAATAATAACAAAAAGCTCGCTAAGTTGAAAACCCGAAAGGGCGGCTTAGGCAAAAAAGAGCGTCCCGGTGGATTGAAAATCCGAGAGGGCGGTCCAGGCAAAAGTTAGGGACAAAGGCATTTCATTGCATCAGAGGACACTGATTATCTCGAACCCACTTTCCGCATAAAAGCCATGTTTCAGTTCTTTCATCCTTGCCCAAAGCAGGATTCTGGATTAGTCTTAGTTATTAGTGTCAGTAAGTGTCATTGGATTCGATGTAACTTTTCCCCATGTTGCCAATTTCAAAACATAATCATCTGTGGAGCTATGCCTTTAGCGAGCTACCGCCCTTTAAATAAAAGATACTATCTCGTTACTTACATTCCTTGGTGCATTGCTCCTTGTTTTCTATTGTTATGCAAAATGCGTTTATTCTTAAAATTCGAAAATGAAAGGTGCATTGTAGATTTTTCAAAACTGTTTTTCAAAAACAACAAATTTGAAATGTAATAAATTACTTTGACTAGTGGAAATTCCGAAAGGATCTCTTCATTCCCCGGAAATATCATTATTGCAGAAACACTTTCAAACCATTTCCCTAGCACAGTCCCCAGAGAGACTATAAGCTGACAACCTTTTTTCTTAAGGTAACTCGAAAGTGTCCCTCAGGTTTTCTTCTCCCCATGTGAAGACATGATACTGTGCACCCAAGCAGATTACCTTCTCCCTAGAGAATTCAGAATTTTGAAACCAGATTTGGTCCTACCATTCCTTCCCATGATTGACGTATTGGTTGCAGAGAACGCAGGGTATCTCCTTCGAGATGTTTATTTCATCTCTCGTCTCTAGTCTGTTTCGTCAGCATACGCAGGGGCATAAGCATCATATGCCTATTTCATTACATACTCATTACATACTCATTACATACTTATTTCATAACATCCTGCATATTTACATACATAGACATCAACATACATTCATATTAACATATTCATTAACATACGCGTTAACATGCACAGGTTCATTGAGTCTCCATCATTGGTCGTTACCACCAAGTAACTGGGGTTTGTCCATTCTCTCCAAATAGATTGTCAGCCTTAAGCATAAAATACCTACTTGTCTCCAGTTTCCCCACAGAGCTCGATCCTCGTGGATGACGGTTACTTCAGCTATCTTTCCTCACCAGGATTAGATATTTACCCTTCGAGATCATTCCCTCGATGGAGTCTTGATTACCAGTCTTCTTTCTAGCTCGATCCTAGATTGAATCTCAGTCTTGTCGGTCGACGAGCCCAACCGGACGTGCATTTATTTTGCACCATCTAAAGATTTTCACCATACCATGGCAGATACGCGACTGTTTTCGCCCGAGAAGTTTATCACTGTACCCGGACGTGCATTTATTTTGCACTATCTTTCAACTAATCCTTTACAGATACACGCCAGTTCACGCCTGGAAAGTATATCAGTACAACACTTTACAATCCTACATGTTACAACAACCCTTTACACTTTACACTTTACATCTTACAGCATCAATATACGACATTTCTCACCTAAGAAGTCGATCCTATCTTCGTTATGACTCGCAGCAAATGGCCATCTCCATGGAGCAGTTGGGCTTCCATTTACCTGTCGTCTTGAAGTATTAGAAGTATGAACCAAACCGTATTCAAGAGAGCATGATCTTGAAGTACGCGGAGGTTTTGAGCGGAATCATATTCAGGAGAGCACGATTCTGAGGTTATGAAGAAGTTCATTTATCCTTTAGTAAAAGAAGGAGCGGAATCATATTCAGGAGAGCACGATTCTGAGTTATGAGGAAGTTCAATTGGCCGTTTTTCAGGAGGGCACGATTCTGAAAAATGAGGAAATTTCAAGAGCCGAATCATATTCAGGAGAGCACGATTCTGAGTTATGAGGAAGTTCGATTATCCATTTTCATATTCAGGAGAGCACGATTCTGAAGTATGAAGAATTTCATTTACAAGAAACGACCGAATCATATTCAGGAGAGCACGATTCTGAGTTATGAGGAAGTTCGATTATCCATTTTCATATTCAGGAGAGCACGATTCTGAAGTATGAAAAAAATTCATTTACAACCGAATCATATTCAGGAGAGCACGATTCTGAAGTATGAGGAAGTTCAGTTTACCCTTTTCATGTTCAGGAGAGCACGATCTTGAAGCATAGAGAAGTTTATTTATCAGTAAGAGAAAAATCAGAATCGTATTCCAGGCGCCGACCCTAAATGCGAGAAGATTTATTTATCCGATAAGCAGCAGCCTCTTTATTTGAGTGCTTATCCACGTTGGCATATAAGTCCCTTCCAACGATAAGTGACCATTCTCCCTCGAGAAGCTTATCAGGGCATTTCCCATCAAAGTCCATTTATTTTGGCATACAGCCGGTCTTTACCCTGTATATTTGATACGGATTTCCGAAAGGTCCGTTTCATCCTGTCACGAGAGATAGTTTACAGAATGCTTGGATGTTATTCTTTGCTCAATGCTCTAACATTTTGTAATCGATCTTACAATCGTACAGTTTTATTTTAAGATTCCCCCAGTGGAGGCCGTCTCACAGGTGTCATCTCCATTTGAGAATCTCGTCCCAAAATGACAATTGGTCGTGTTCGCACCAGTTGACTATCATTTTAGGGTTCCCCAGTGTTGTACTGTGGCTCAGCGCGTCGTTTTCCCCAGTGTGTTCTTCTCGTAGCGTCTGTGTCGTAGTATTCGTCATCATTTTCGCAATTCATCACTCCAGCATACGCATCATATCATTGTCTGCATTAGTCTGTCCTCGCTTTGCCCATAGCATGGCATACCGTCGCATATAAGGGCAAAATTTTCGGTTATCTATATTTAAATCTCTCCACCACGATTCCTCGAGTCTCTGTCACTCAAATCGTCCGGTGTAGCTATTTAAATAGGGGCAACTGTAATACCCCAAATTTTACCCTTACATTTAGTCAGGCATTTCGCATATCATCTCATGTGTACATTTGCTAACCACTAACAAATTATGAAGGTGTTTGTTTTGCAGATTGGGTCCCAGGGGTATTTTGGTCATTTTACACAAATTCTACCAATTCCTTGAAGACGGGCTGTTATTAAAATTCTGAGGCATTTGATACGTTATGGTTTTGAGGCCTTTACCTATCACCAGGGTTGATCATATTGAGATTTTTGGCATTTGGCCAGTGGAATTTAATTACGAGTAGTGTTACTGTTGATGCTGAAAATGTTGTGATTACGGTGCCCATATGTGTTTGGTTATGAAATGGTTGGTTAACATTTTAATCGGATGATGAGATTAGGATTACAAATGAGACGAGTGCACCAATAAGAATACCACTTGGGAATATTTATGTTTTATGCCTATGTTAATGAATTAAATACTTGTGGATTTATTCACATTTGTTTATATTTTTTAACTAAGAATAAAATATAAATAAATTCAAAATTTTGAGAATTTTATTTCATAAATAATGTCATCATACAAGGATGTGGATGTTGCTTCATATTTTATAAAGTGCTGTTACAAGGAAGTACATTAAAAGTTCTCAATCTTAAGAGATTACATTAAAGCATCTATCCTAAATCCTAAGAGCATCTAAAGGTCTTCATGTTGTATTTGAACTTCTCCATGAATCCTCAGCTAACCTGCACATCAAAAGAAAGCAAACAGTACAGAAAAATGTTAGAAGTTTTTTCGACACTCTCAGAACAATGTCATCATCGAGTGCCGGGAGTGGCACAACCGAAGCTGCGTCCTACCCCCGTTACCGATCCGCGCCGTGGGCGTCAGATCAGGTAATACCTGTTCTTATCGATACGGGACATCCGAGAGATAGAAAAAATAAATGAAGTGGGACTGATTCGTTTTGCCACGATTGAATTTCCAAACTGATACGAGAATAAGGCAACATAGGCAAGTTCTGGCTCAGACCCGGATGCCGGCAGGTCTGAGTAACTTTGGTTTCAAAACTTCCCACACCTGAAAATCCACAAGCACATCAATAATCAGTTTCAGCATTCAAAACTCAAAATGATTCATAAGTTGCCATAGGCATCAAACTGCAGCACTCCTGAACAGGACAAGAGAATTTGAAATACAAGCCAAAACCGCATCAAATTGCAAACAGAACACCATATGCAAACTAAACAATGCATCAGAAGGCAAACTTATGCGCAAGAAGCCATAAGAAAATATCTCGTAGGTCTGTCATAACAAGATCCAAAGAAAAGGTAGCAGCAGAAAATACAAAGAAAGCCAGAAGAATAAAGTCGTAACAAGCTGCAAAGCTGTACCAAAAGGCTGTCAATTAAAGGGCAAGCCTCACGGATGGCAAGTCACAAGGATGGGCACCAAGTTGCAGCACAAGGCAGCACAGAATGGGGCTCAGTCATGAGCATCATCGCCCCAACAAACAAGTCACCAAAACAAATTATCAGACCATACTCAGTTCATGAAACGAACAAATACATGGCTCGGTTAATCAAACATCGTAGCTCAAATCATCATCGCCCAAAAGTGTATCGAGGCAACATTAAGCATTCATAGTTGGACACATTTTCCCAGAGTATCAGCTCTGAAACACAAGAATCAAATATCATCAGCAGTTAAAACAACTCAAAGGGAATAAGTGATAAACCACACGCGAAGATCATCAGAAGCAACCGCGACATCGTCGAAGAAACATCCCTCGAAGGCTCAGAACGGTATCATCATTGCCGTATACCTTTCCCGACAATTCTGATTCGACCGAAGTCGTAGCATCAACCCTCTCTGAAAGAAGAAGAGGAAAAGCTAACTGCACCAGAAAATCAAAACAAATCAGTTCAGACTACTAAAATTGAATCAAATCGAAAACGCATCAGCACAGTCCAGATTGAATTCAAGCAGAACAAACGAATTAATCCAGATACCAATCAGATCAAATAAATTCAGAGGCAATCCAAATGATCAAACAAAAATCGAATCTGGAAATGGAAAGTTTCGAGTCAGATCCCAACCGTATCAGGAAACATCTCCATCTGAATCAATCAAACAAATCAATCAGAAAAATCACGTCAGTTGGAAATCCCAATCAGGTTCTAAGTTTCGAGCGAGATCCAAATCGTATCAGAAAAAGCCCCTATTGGAACTCAATCTGGAAAAACCAAATGAAATCAAATCAAATCGAATCATCAAACTTAATCTCAGAAAAATAGTACAAATCCACACGGATTAAAGGCCCAGAAGTTGGTTATAAAAAGGAAGGTACAACCTGATGAAGAAAGGGAGGTAGCCGCGAGAGAGAGAGCGAAACCCTAACCGGAGAATACCGGCAACCGTCAAAACGCGCGCAGAATCCCAACGAAGAAAGAATCCACCGGCGCCATTTGATTCGTGGCGAGCAAAATCTTCCTCGAGCCTCAGCCGATCCATCACTGGCCGCGAGCATCTCCCGTTCTTACCGGAAACTCACATACAAACGTAAGTGTGAATGTTGGATTTAGTTCACTGGCCGCGAGCATCTCCCGCAACATGCAATGAGAACAGCGAAGGCAAAACGAAGAGAGACGGCAAGGAAGACGAAGTAATAACGGCGCCGCGAAGGGGATGCTAGGGAGAGAAACCCTAAATCCATGTTTTGATGCATTCACACTAACCGGGTTGGGTCCGGGTGTGATGACCGGCCCAACCCTCTCCCTTTTTTTTTATTCTTTTTCTTTTGTTTTTTTAAATTAATTTGTTTTATGTGTTTAAAAACCATTTTTTTAACATTTTAACATTATAATTCAAAAAAAAAACTTTTAAAAAAGAATAATATAATATTTTAATTTTAATTATAAAAAATCTTTTTAAAATATAACTATTAAGAATAAATTAAAACTTTTTTTTAAATATAAAAGTAAAAATTAAAACTCCTTTTTTTATATATATAAAATTAAAACTTTTGTAAATATAAAATGAAAAAACTTTTTTTTTAAAAATAAATAAAATAAGAAAAACCATTTTTTTAAAAAATATAAAAATAAAACCTTTTCTTAAATTCTTTTGTAAGCTAACATTAAATCATTAAATTTGTAAATAAATAGTAAAAATCTCAATTTACATCTTCTGATAGCCGTTTGACCCGGCCTACTAACGGGTGTTCATTTTTGCAGTTCATACTTATTGTGTTGAGTTTTCATTTAAATTTCCTTTATATTTGTATCTGTTTCTCAATTGTAATCTCGCGAATCTAATAATCGCGTTTACTTTTCGCATTTAATTTCTGCTGATGAATGATTTAAATTTCTGCTGATGTATCGCAATATTTCTGTCACCTTACGCATCCGAAGGAATTAGGTCTAGCATTTGACCGCCGTAGTCCTCAATTTCAAACCCTCAAAATTACAACTCTTACAAACCCTAATTTTCACAAATGCCTCGCCGCAGGCAAAATTACCAATTTTACCCCTAGCATTAGGTCAAAGAGCCGCCGCGCTCATTTTAGGGTTTCCCGCCGTGGAATCCCTAATTTAACCCTAATTCAACATAACAATTCAACGTAGAGATTTGGAGTTTCTACACTCCGCGTAAGCGTGCCCTTAAGACATGTTTATTCCCCTTGAGACCTTGACCACAGTCAAGAAGTCTCTAACTTCCCTTTTGAGGGGAACTACGATTACTCTGATTCCACTCCCGTAAGGATACGTAGGCACAAGATGCGATGTCTTGCCGAGTAAACTTAGAATTAACCCCTTAGGTCTCTTTTCTCACTTTTAATCCTTTGTACATATACCTTAAGCAAATGAACAAAGCAAATAGTAAACAACTGAACAAAAGGTTCCTGTAGAGTACTACAGAAGTTTAGGGTGCTAATACCTTCCCTAAATTTAACCAACCCCCGAATCCTAGATCTTTCCTCGCATTGTGTTTACGATGCAAAATAGGTTTTCCCTCTTTTGACCTTTTCCTTCGGATAAATCAAAGAGCGGTTGTGAATTGAATTGCGATTCAAACTCATTAATAGTTTGTGATCCTATTTCCACCGCAACAGAAAATGGCGACTTCACTGGGGAGATCTAACATTCTTAATTTTTGAGGGTCATCCCTAATTTGTTTATATTTATTGCTACTTGTTTTGTTATTTTGCATGTATATATTTGTGCTCTGTTTTGGGATGGTTCCTTGTGTTGTGAGATAAGTCCTACGCCCGGACTAGTGACATTATTATAGGATGGGGATATGTTCGATGAGGCTTATAGGGAGTTGAATCCCGACCAAGCTGATTCGAGAATCTCCGCTCAGTTGAGACCCTTTCGAAAATGGTTCGGTTGAACGAGTAATCGCGAAAACTTTTTCCATGGTCGATTGGAGTCCGTGATATTGAGGACCGTAGTACCTTAACACCACCTTGGCCTTATTTAGGACGTAGTGCGGGAGCTATGTGGGAGTAATCCTACAACGGCTGCTACGCGATACTACACTCAAAAGAGGTTCTCTTGAGAATATTATTAACCCCTAAGTCAGTCGGAAGGTTGATAACATCCGAAAGATGGGCTGATGACTTTGGGCACTTTTTAGAACCTTGTTCTGCAGGTACAATCAACCTATAGTACACTCCTTTTGGGGATGGGTAGACCTTGACCCCGCTCACGTTCCTGTAACCTAGGACTTTGTGTGTTTTCATGCATTGCATCCATAAAGCATCTCATTGCATTGTATTTCCTGGAGTTCAAATACCATTTATGGATATCGCGGGATACCATGAATAAAAAAAAAAATAAGAAAAAACGAGAAAAGGATTTCCTTGGGACCCCACGACATTCGTAAATGTTTGAATTCCATGAAATCTTCGTCACAGCATCATTTTCTGCATTGCATGTGTCTTCCGTTTTCTCATGTTCGGTTCTCTCGCCTTCCAGTTTCGTCACCCTGAGTTCTCGGCACCAATACAACACCAGAGCTCAAACTCGGAAAAGAATGGAGGATCAGGCAAAAGAGATTGATCGCCTTAGCAATGAACTTGAAGACCTTCGAGGGGGTATGGGGCGTATGATGGAATTGTTACATGTCATGAATGCTAAGATGGATACCCAGCCCACTGTTGTTTATGAGATTACCGGCGTTACTGTGGACCCTCCACCAAGTGTGACCGTAGCAAGGGACCCACCTTATGGCCTTGCTCCAGGTTTTGTGCCTCCTCAAGCCACTGTGCCGATTAATCAACCTGTTCAGCAAGCCGTGCCTTTATTCTCTGAAGTTTCTAAGGGGGCTCCTATCTTTGCACCACCTGTTATACACACTCGTGCGCAACCGTATTTCAATGAGACAGTTTTTGATAATCTTGATGAGAATGTTGAGGGTTATGAGAAACATGATAAGCTTCGTGAGGAAGTAAACACCATCGTCCAGAGATTGAAAAAAGTAGAGGGTGATCAAATTTTTGGGACTGCTGCAAGGGATGTTTGTTTGGTCTCGGGTTTGGTTATTCCCCCGAAGTTCAAAACTCCGAATTTCGATCGTTATGAAGGGGCCACCTGTCCTAAGAGTCATCTGATCATGTATTATCGTAAAATGGCTGCCCATGTTGAGAATGACAAACTGATGATCCATTGCTTCCAAGATAGTTTGAAGGGTGCTTCCTCCAAGTGGTATTTAACTTTAGACCAGTCCCGCATCAAGAGTTTTCAGGATTTATCTGACGCTTTCATCAAACACTACAAGTACAATATGGATCTGGCTCCTGACAGAAGACAGTTGCTGAGTATGTCACAAAAGAATTCTGAGTCATTCAAAGAGTATGCCCAAAGGTGGAGAGAGACTGCTTCGCAGGTAGAACCTCCTTTGACCGAGAAAGAGTTAGCTGATTGGTTTGTCGACACGGTCCGTCCAGAATTTTACGAGAGAATGGTAGGTAGTGTGACTTCAAATTTCTCTGACATCGTTGCTGTGGGTGTCAAGATTGAATTGGGTATGAAAAGTGGTAAAATGACAAATAATCATGGTACTTCTAAGGATCAGCCGAAGAAACCTCCGTATAGCTCCCAGAAAAAGAAGGAGGGTGAGACTAATGCTATATCCTCTGGTAGACCCAGAGAACGCTTTTATCGACATCCGCAAGGTTATGCTCAACCTCAAGGGTACCCGGTCCAATATGCTCAACAACCCTATGTGGCAGCTATTACACCTTCTTTCAATCAACAGGTTCCCATGTATCAACCTATGCAACAACCTCCTGTTTATCCGCCTCCTGCCAACTATCTACAGGCGCCCAACACTCCTGCTCCTCAACAGCCAAAGAGTCCGGCTCCTCGCCAGAATATTCCGAATAGAAGGACGTATAAGCCTTGTCCGCCGATTCCAATGACTTTCACGGAATTGTACCCCTCTTTGGTCAAGCAAGGTCTCATCACTACTCGGGCTTTGGGTCCACCTCCTAATCCTCTACCCGCCAATTACAACGCCGCCGCTCATTGTTTATTTCATGAGGGTGCGCCTGGTCATGATCTGGAGAATTGTTACGCTCTCAAAAATATTGTCAGGGATTTATTGGAAAAGAAGATTTTGTCATTTGAAGATCCTCAACCGAATGTTAAGAAGAACCCTTTTCCTAACCATGAGAGTGTCAATGCCATTAGTGCTGATTCGGGAGAAGGTTACGCCCTTGACGTTGAACAGATTAAGACTCCTCTCAAGATGTTCCATTCAAAACTGTTTGAAGCTGGTTTGGTAGATACTTCCCATGTTGCATGCGTAAGTTGTGAAGCCAGTATTAAGGGTTGCGTGTTGGTTCAGAATGATGTTCAAAGGTTGATTAATGAGGGTGTTTTGCAAGTGACAAGCCAAGCCAAGAAGGATGAGGTCGCTGTGGTTGAGCCTGTCTTCCATCAGCCCGAATCAAAGGGTAAGGTGCCAGTGTTTAATCTATCAGGGGCAGGTTCCGCCAATCTCGTGTTCGATATACCGAAGTCGTATATCCCTGAGGTGAATCAGCCTAAGCCTATAGTTATTCGAAGACCAAGTCCGTTTCCTTTCAGTGATCCTAAAGTTGTGCCTTGGAAATATGACGTGACGATGATTGACAAGGAGTCTGGGAAAGTTATTCCAAATGAAGAGGCTAAGGGTGCGGTGACCAATATCGCAGAGGTAAGCAGGATGACTCGCAGTGGCCGTGTGTATACTCCCCATTCCAACGAGGTCCCACCTAAGGAAATAACTAGTACCCCGGTGCCCGCCAAAGACAAAGGTAAAGGAGCCATCACGAATGATGAAGATGCCGAATTTTTGAGGATCATCAAGAAAAGTGACTATAAAGTTATTGACCAACTTCATCAGACTCCCTCCAAGATTTTGATTCTATCACTGTTGATGAGTTCACCCGCCCATAGGATGGCCTTGCAGAAGGTTTTGACTCAAGCACATGTGGATCAGGATATCAGCACCAGTCGGTTTGATAGTGTGATTGCCAATCTGACCGCCTGTAACACCCTCAGTTTCAGCAATGAAGAGTTACCGAAGGAGGGTCCGAACCATAATCGAGCTTTACATATATCGGTAAAATGTCAGGAGGACAATTTAGCGAGAGTGCTAGTGGACACCGGGTCTTCTCTGAATGTTCTACCCAAGAGGGTTCTTGATAAGTTGGCTTGTAAAGAGACTATGTTGAAACCTACTCCTTTGGTCGTCAAGGCTTTCGATGGCTCTCGCCGGTCGGTAATGGGGGAGGTTGAGCTACCTATCCTGATTGGTCCGCAAGTTTTTAATATCACGTTTCAAATCATGGATATTAATCCCAATTACAGTTGTTTACTTGGAAGGCCATGGATCCATGCCGCTGGGGCAGTGACCTCAACGTTACATCAAAAGATGAAATTCGTGATCGATGGAAAGTTGGTTATTATACACGGTGAGGAGGATCTGATGGTCAGTAACCTGTCTTCTTTCCGTTACATCGAGGCCGATGAGAATGCTTTAGAAATCTCCTTTCAAGCACTTGAGATCGCCAATGCTGTTCTGCTGGAAGTCGAAGAGACAGTGGGTCAGGGTAATCCATCTTTTGCATCTCTGAAGAGTACCAAAGCAACAATTGACAGGGGCATTCCTGAAGGTTGGGGAGAGGTAATTGATGTCAAGACCAAGACTGATCGCTCTGGGTTGGGTTACAAACCAACTCAGAATGGAGCTGCCATAAAAGTCGAAGGGCGTCCTAAGGTTATCCAAGAGGTATTTGTCAGCAGAGGTTTCCAAGTCAATGCCATCAGCGACTGTGAGGAAAATGAAGAGCTGAGCAACCTGGTGTTTAAGGGTGATGCAGTTTTGAACAACTGGGAGGCCGTAGAGATCCCTGTTATTTTTCCCGTGTCAAAGTAATTGTTTTTTTTTAAAAAAAGTTTCATTTACATTTTCAAATAAAAATCCGTAGCTCTGCCCAAGGCTATAGGGTCGCTTTTATTGGGCCACCTTTCATTCCTAAAAAGATATTAATAAAAGCATTTTGTTCAATTCCACCTTGTTTCATTTGCGTTTTTCGTTTTCACCTTTAAAAATGAAATTGGCAACCTTTTTTCCCAAAAAAAAACAAAAAAAAACAGCATTTCATTCTTACATATCTTCGAGCATTTTAATTAAGTAAGCCTTCCATCATGCAGAGACATCGTAAACCTTGTTGGATCTAATGACCTTACTGACACTCCTGACTGGGATGCACCCATCAATCAAGCCGAGGACGAGGGTGAAGAAGATTTTGAAGTACCCGCGGAACTGACAAGATTGATTGAGTACGAGTACACAGAGCTTCAACCGCATAAAGAGCAGGTGGACTTAATTAATCTCGGTACAGATGAGAGCAAGAAAGAGGTCAAGATTGGTGCAATGCTTGGGACGGAGATTAGGCCGAGGTTGATTGAGTTGTTAAAAGAGTATATTGATGTGTTTGCGTGGTCGTATCAAGATATGCCGGGCCTAGACACGGACATTGTTGTTCACAAGTTGCCACTTAAGCCGGATTGTCCGCCTATCAAGCAAAAACTTCGAAGGACGAGACCCGACATGGCTTTGAAGATTCGAGATGAGGTTAAAAAGCAGTTGGATGCAGGTTTCTTGGCAGTCGCAAAATATCCAGATTGGGTTGCCAACATTGTGCCAGTGCCTAAGAAGGACGGTAAAGTTAGGATGTGTGTAGACTACAGGGATCTGAACAAAGCAAGTCCGAAAGACGACTTCCCACTGCCACATATTGACACACTGGTAGACAATACGGCCAGTTTTGCGTTGTTCTCATTTATGGATGGTTTCTCTGGCTATAATCAGATCAAGATGGATCCCGATGATCGAGAGAAGACTACTTTTATTACTCCTTGGGGAACCTTCTGCTACAAAGTCATGCCCTTCGGTTTAAAGAACGCGGGGGCAACTTACCAACGCGCTATGATCACTCTTTTTCATGATATGATGCACAAAGAGATCGAGGTGTATGTGGACGATATGATAGCCAAATCTCAGAGTGAAGAGGAGCATCTAGACCATTTGGTGAAATTGTTTGAACGACTCAGGAAATATCAGTTGAAATTGAACCCTGCTAAATGTACCTTCGGTGTCAGATCTGGAAAATTGCTTGGTTTCATTGTTAGCCAGCGAGGGATTGAGGTGGATCCTGACAAAGTCCGAGCCATTCAAGATATGCCGGCTCCGCGAACCGAGACGCAAGTTAGAGGTTTTCTGGGACGGTTGAATTATATTTCCAGGTTTATCTTCAATATGACCGCTACTTGTGAGCCGATATTCAAGTTGCTTTGCAAGGGGCAGACAGTTGAGTGGAACCCTGATTGTCAGAAAGCGTTTGAGAAGATTAAGGGTTATTTGCAAGATCCCCCTATTCTGATCCCTCCCGTACCTGGAAGACCGTTGTTTATGTACCTTACGGTTCTCGAGAAGTCTATGGGTTGTGTGCTTGGACAACATGATGAGACTGGGAAAAAGGAACATGCGATTTATTACCTGAGCAAGAAGTTTACCGATTGCGAAAACAGATACTCACCATTGGAGAAAACTTGTTGTGCATTGGCATGGGCCGCTAAGCGCCTTCGGCAATATATGGTCTGTCATACCACATTGTTGATTTCTAAAATGGATCCGATCAAGTATATTTTCGAAAAACCTGCTCAAACCGGGAGGTTAGCCCGTTGGCACATGTTGTTATCCGAATATGACATCCAGTATGTACCCCAGAAGGCGATTAAGGGTAGTATTTTATCTGATTATCTTGCAGACCAGCCAGTTGAAGATTATGAACCTCTTAGGCTCGATTTTCCTGATGAGGATTTTTGTTGATTAAAAGAGATTGTGAAGAGCCAGATCCAAGCGAAGGTCCAGAACCAGGTCTTTGGTGGAAGATGATGTTTGATGGCTCCTCGAATTTCAATGGGCATGGTATAGGCGCCGTTTTGATGAACCCAAAGGGCGGATTCACTCCATTTACAGCGAGGTTGGACTTTGAGTGTACTAACAACGTCGCCGAATATGAAGCATGTATTCTTGGCCTCGAAGCAGCGATTCACCTCCGAATCAAACTTCTTAAAGTAAGTGGTGACTCAGCCTTGGTTATCTACCAGGTACAAGGCAAATGGGAAATGAAGAATGAGAAGCTGATCCCTTATAAGGACTATATTATTGAGCTGATCAAGTATTTCGACGAGATAGAGTTCGAGCATGTTCCTAGATCCGAGAATCACGTAGCTGATGCTTTAGCCATGTTAGCATCCATGTGGAAAGTTAAATTCGTTAATGAAGCACCTCTTATCCATATTGAGCGCAAGGTTGAGCCCGCTTATTGTCAGATGGTCGAAGAAGTTGAGGTGGATAAAAAGCCTTGGTTTCATGATATCAAGAGCTATCTCGTCAAACAGGAGTATCCCGATGGTGCTACTGGTCTGGACAAAAAGACATTGAGAAGACTGGCGTCCAAATTCTTTGTCAGTAATGGTGTGTTGTACAAGAGAAATCACGACATGGTCCTGCTCAGATGTGTTGATAAACGGGAAGCGGACATGTTACTACAGGAAATTCATGAGGGAACTTTCGGAACTCATGCCAATGGCTATGCTATGTCCAAGAAGATGTTAAGGGCTGGGTATTATTGGTTAACCATGGAAGCCGACTGCATCCAATACGCTAGAAAATGCCATAAGTGCCAAATTTATGCTGATAAAATGCATGTACCTCCGTCGCCGTTGAATGTTTTGTCTTCACCATGGCCGTTCTCTATGTGGGGCATTGACATGATTGGGGCAATCGAGCCGAAAGCTTCTAATGGTCATCGTTTTATCCTTGTTGCCATTGATTATTTCACCAAGTGGGTAGAGGCTGCCTCCTACACCAACGTGACCAAGCAAGTGGTTGCCCGATTCATCAGGAAAGAGATCATCTGCCGTTATGGAGTCCCAAGCCGGATAATAACTGACAATGGCACCAATCTGAATAATAAGACTATGAAAGAGCTGTGTGATAGTTTCAAGATCACTCACCACAATTCTTCTCCGTACCGCCCTAAGATGAATGGAGCCGTTGAAGCTGCGAATAAGAATATCAAGAAGATCCTGCAAAAGATGGTTGTGACTTACAAAGATTGGCATGAGATGTTACCATTTGCTTTGCATGGATACAGAACCTCAGTGAGAACTTCGACAGGGGCAACACCTTTCTCATTGGTGTATGGAATGGACGCCGTGCTCCCCATCGAAGTAGAGATACCTTCGTTAAGAGTGTTAATGGAGGCTGAACTTGAGGAAGCTGAGTGGGTTCAAGACAGACTGGATCAGTTGAATCTCATTGACGAGAAGCGTTTGACAGCCATGTGCCATGGGCAGTTATATCAGAAACGGATGAAAAGAGCGTTTGATAAGAAGATCCGTATCCGTGAGTTCCGTCAAGGAGAGCTCGTACTCAAAAAGATCTTACCAGTACATAAAGATATGCGTGGAAAGTGGATGCCCAATTATGAAGGCCCATTTGTTGTGAAGACCGTTTTCTCTGGAGGGTCTCTGATACTTACGACAATGGACGGTGAAGAACTAGCACATCCCGTGAATTCTGATGCAGTCCGAAAATATTATGCCTAAAAACCCGCTAAGTCGAAAACCTGCAAAAGGCGACTTAGGCAAAAGTAAGGGTTGAAAAAAAAATAATAACAAAAAGCTCGCTAAGTTGAAAACCCGAAAGGGCGGCTTAGGCAAAAAAGAGCGTCCCGGTGGATTGAAAACCCGAGAGGGCGGTCCAGGCAAAAGTTAGGGACAAAGGCATTTCATTGCATCAGAGGACACTGATTATCTCGAACCCACTTTCCGCATAAAAGCCATGTTTCAGTTCTTTCATCCTTGCCCAAAGCAGGATTCTGGATTAGTCTTAGTTATTAGTGTCAGTAAGTGTCATTGGATTCGATGTAACTTTTCCCCATGTTGCCAATTTCAAAACATAATCATCTGTGGAGCTATGCCTTTAGCGAGCTACCGCCCTTTAAATAAAAGATACTATCTCGTTACTTACATTCCTTGGTGCATTGCTCCTTGTTTTCTATTGTTATGCAAAATGCGTTTATTCTTAAAATTCGAAAATGAAAGGTGCATTGTAGATTTTTCAAAACTGTTTTTCAAAAACAACAAATTTGAAATGTAATAAATTACTTTGACTAGTGGAAATTCCGAAAGGATCTCTTCATTCCCCGGAAATATCATTATTGCAGAAACACTTTCAAACCATTGCCCTAGCACAGTCCCCAGAGAGACTATAAGCTGACAACCTTTTTTCTTAAGGTAACTCGAAAGTGTCCCTCAGGTTTTCTTCTCCCCATGTGAAGACATGATACTGTGCACCCAAGCAGATTACCTTCTCCCTAGAGAATTCAGAATTTTGAAACCAGATTTGGTCCTACCATTCCTTCCCATGATTGACGTATTGGTTGCAGAGAACGCAGGGTATCTCCTTCGAGATGTTTATTTCATCTCTCGTCTCTAGTCTGTTTCGTCAGCATACGCAGGGGCATAAGCATCATATGCCTATTTCATTACATACTCATTACATACTCATTACATACTTATTGCATAACATCCTGCATATTTACATACATAGACATCAACGTACATTCATATTAACATATTCATTAACATACGCGTTAACATGCACAGGTTCATTGAGTCTCCATCATTGGTCGTTACCACCAAGTAACTGGGGTTTGTCCATTCTCTCCAAATAGATTGTCAGCCTTAAGCATAAAATACCTACTTGTCTCCAGTTTCCCCACAGAGCTCGATCCTCGTGGATGACGGTTACTTCAGCTATCTTTCCTCACCAGGATTAGATATTTACCCTTCGAGATCATTCCCTCGATGGAGTCTTGATTACCAGTCTTCTTTCTAGCTCGATCCTAGATTGAATCTCAGTCTTGTCGGTCGACGAGCCCAACCGGACATGCATTTATTTTGCACCATCTAAAGATTTTCACCATACCATGGCAGATACGCGACTGTTTTCGCCCGAGAAGTTTATCACTGTACCCGGACGTGCATTTATTTTGCACTATCTTTCAACTAATCCTTTACAGATACACGCCAGTTCACGCCTGGAAAGTATATCAGTACAACACTTTACAATCCTACATGTTACAACAACCCTTTACACTTTACACTTTACATCTTACAGCATCAATATACGACATTTCTCACCTAAGAAGTCGATCCTATCTTCGTTATGACTCGCAGCAAATGGCCATCTCCATGGAGCAGTTGGGCTTCCATTTACCTGTCGTCTTGAAGTATTAGAAGTATGAACCAAACCGTATTCAAGAGAGCACGATCTTGAAGTACGCGGAGGTTTTGAGCGGAATCATATTCAGGAGAGCACGATTCTGAGGTTATGAAGAAGTTCATTTATCCTTTAGTAAAAGAAGGAGCGGAATCATATTCAGGAGAGCACAATTCTGAGTTATGAGGAAGTTCAATTGGCCGTTTTTCAGGAGGGCACGATTCTGAAAAATGAGGAAATTTCAAGAGCCGAATCATATTCAGGAGAGCACGATTCTGAGTTATGAGGAAGTTCGATTATCCATTTTCATATTCAGGAGAGCACGATTCTGAAGTATGAAGAATTTCATTTACAAGAAACGACCGAATCATATTCAGGAGAGCACGATTCTGAGTTATGAGGAAGTTCGATTATCCATTTTCATATTCAGGAGAGCACGATTCTGAAGTATGAAAAAAATTCATTTACAACCAAATCATATTCAGGAGAGCACGATTCTGAAGTATGAGGAAGTTCAGTTTACCCTTTTCATGTTCAGGAGAGCACGATCTTGAAGCATAGAGAAGTTTATTTATCAGTAAGAGAAAAATCAGAATCGTATTCCAGGCGCCGACCCTAAATGTGAGAAGATTTATTTATCCGATAAGCAGCAGCCTCTTTATTTGAGTGCTTATCCACGTTGGCATATAAGTCCCTTCCAACGATAAGTGACCATTCTCCCTCGAGAAGCTTATCAGGGCATTTCCCATCAAAGTCCATTTATTTTGGCATACAGCCGGTCTTTACCCTGTATATTTGATACGGATTTCCGAAAGGTCCGTTTGATCCTGTCACGAGAGATAGTTTACAGAATGCTTGGATGTTATTCTTTGCTCAATGCTCCAGCATTTTGTAATCGATCTTACAATCGTACAGTTTTATTTTAAGATTCCCCAAGTGGAGGCCGTCTCACAGGTATCATCTCCATTTGAGAATCTCGTCCCAAAATGACAATTGGTCGTGTTCGCACCAGTTGACTATCATTTTAGGGTTCCCCAGTGTTGTACTGTGGCTCAGCGCGTCGTTTTCCCCAGTGTGTTCTTCTCGTAGCGTCTGTGTCGTAGTATTCGTCATCATTTTCGCAATTCATCACTCTAGCATACGCATCATATCATTGTCTGCATTAGTCTGTCCTCGCTTTGCCCATAGCATGGCATACCGTCGCATATAAGGGCAAAATTTTCGGTTATCTATATTTAAATCTCTCCACCACGATTCCTCGAGTCTCTGTCACTCAAATCGTCCGGTGTAGCTATTTAAATAGGGGCAACTGTAATACCCCAAATTTTACCCTTACATTTAGTCAGGCATTTCGCATATCATCTCATGTGTACATTTGCTAACCACTAACAAATTATGAAGGTGTTTGTTTTGCAGATTGGGTCCCAGGGGTATTTTGGTCATTTTACACAAATTCTACCAATTCCTTGAAGACGGGTTGTTATTAAAATTCTGAGGCATTTGATACGTTATGGTTTTGAGGCCTTTACCTATCACCAGGGTTGATCATATTGAGATTTTTGGCATTTGGCCAGTGGAATTTAATTACGAGTAGTGTTACTGTTGATGCTGAAAATGTTGTGATTACGGTGCCCATATGTGTTTGGTTATGAAATGGTTGGTTAACATTTTAATCGGATGATGAGATTAGGATTACAAATGAGACGAGTGCACCAATAAGAATACCACTTGGGAATATTTATGTTTTATGCCTATGTTAATGAATTAAATACTTGTGGATTTATTCACATTTGTTTATATTTTTTAACTAAGAATAAAATATAAATAAATTCAAAATTTTGAGAATTTTATTTCATAAATAATGTGATCATACAAGGATGTGGATGTTGCTTCATATTTTATAAAGTGCTGTTACAAGGAAGTACATTAAAAGTTCTCAATCTTAAGAGATTACATTAAAGCATCTATCCTAAATCCTAAGAGCATCTAAAGGTCTTCATGTTGTATTTGAACTTCTCCATGAATCCTCAGCTAACCTGCACATCAAAAGAAAGCAAACAGTACAGAAAAATGTTAGAAGTTTTTTCGACACTCTCAGAACAATGTCATCATCGAGTGCCGGGAGTGGCACAACCGAAGCTGCGTCCTACCCCCGTTACCGATCCGCGCCGTGGGCGTCAGATCAGGTAATACCTGTTCTTATCAATACGGGACATCCGAGAGATAGAAAAAATAAATGAAGTGGGACTGATTCGTTTGGCCACGATTGGATTTCCAAACTGATACGAGAATAAGGCAACATAGGCAAGTTCTGGCTCAGACCCGGATGCCGGCAGGTCTGAGTAACTTTGGTTTCAAAACTTCCCACACCTGAAAATCCACAAGCACATCAATAATCAGTTTCAGCATTCAAAACTCAAAATGATTCATAAGTTGCCATAAGCATCAAACTGCAGCACTCCTGAACAGGACAAGAGAATTTGAAATACAAGCCAAAACCGCATCAAATTGCAAACAGAACACCATATGCAAACTAAACAATGCATCAGAAGGCAGACTTATGCGCAAGAAGCCATAAGAAAATATCTCGTAGGTCTGTCATAACAAGATCCAAAGAAAAGGTAGCAGCAGACAATACAAAGAAAGCCAGAAGAATAAAGCCGTAACAAGCTGCAAAGCTGTACCAAAAGGCTGTCAATTAAAGGGCAAGCCTCACGGATGGCAAGTCACAAGGATGGGCACCAAGTTGCAGCACAAGGCAGCACAGAATGGGGCTCAGTCATGAGCATCATCGCCCCAACAAACAAGTCACCAAAACAAATTATCAGACCATACTCAGTTCATGAAACGAACAAATACATGGCTCGGTTAATCAAACATCGTAGCTCAAATCATCATCGCCCAAAAGTGTATCGAGGCAACATTAAGCATTCATAGTTGGACACATTTGCCCAGAGTATCAGCTCTGAAACACAAGAATCAAATATCATCAGCAGTTAAAACAACTCAAAGGGAATAAGTGATAAACCACACGCGAAGATCATCAGAAGCAACCGCGACATCGTCGAAGAAACATCCCTCGAAGGCTCAGAACGGTATCATCATTGCCGTATACCTTTCCCGGCAATTCTGATTCGACCGAAGTCGTAGCATCAACCCTCTCTGAAAGAAGAAGAGGAAAAGCTAACTGCACCAGAAAATCAAAACAAATCAGTTCAGACTACTAAAATTGAATCAAATCGAAAACGCATCAGCACAGTCCAGATTGAATTCAAGCAGAACAAACGAATTAATCCAGATACCAATCAGATCAAATAAATTCAGAGGCAATCCAAATGATCAAACAAAAATCGAATCTGGAAATGGAAAGTTTCGAGTCAGATCCCAACCGTATTAGGAAACATCTCCATCTGAATCAATCAAACAAATCAATCAGAAAAATCACGTCAGTTGGAAATCCCAATCAGGTTCTAAGTTTCGAGCGAGATCCAAATCGTATCAGAAAAAGCCCCTATTGGAACTCAATCTGGAAAAACCAAATGAAATCAAATCAAATCGAATCATCAAACTTAATCTCAGAAAAATAGTACAAATCCACACGGATTAAAGGCCCAGAAGTTGGTTATAAAAAGGAAGGTACAACCTGATGAAGAAAGGGAGGTAGCCGCGAGAGAGAGAGCGAAACCCTAACCGGAGAATACCGGCAACCGTCAAAACGCGCGCAGAATCCCAACGAAGAAAGAATCCACCGGCGCCATTTGATTCGTGGCGAGCAAAATCTTCCTCGAGCCTCAGCCGATCCATCACTGGCCGCGAGCATCTCCCGTTCTTACCGGAAACTCACATACAAACGTAAGTGTGAATGTTGGATTTAGTTTTACATTTGATGTTTCTTGGGTTTTGATTTCAGAATCTGCAACATGCAATGAGAACAGCGAAGGCAAAACGAAGAGAGACGGCAAGGAAGGCGAAGTAATAACGGCGCCGCGAAGGGGATGCTAGGGAGAGAAACCCTAAATCCATGTTTTGATGCATTCACACTAACCGGGTTGGGTCCGGGTGTGATGACCGGCCCAACCCTCTCCCTTTTTTTTTATTCTTTTTCTTTTGTTTTTTTAAATTAATTTGTTTTATGTGTTTAAAAACCATTTTTTTAACATTTTAACATTATAATTCAAAAAAAAAACTTTTAAAAAAGAATAATATAATATTTTAATTTTAATTATAAAATTTTTTTTTTAAAATATAACTATTAAGAATAAATTAAAACTTTTTTTTAAATATAAAAGTAAAAATTAAAACTCCTTTTTTTATATATATAAAATTAAAACTTTTGTAAATATAAAATGAAAAAACTTTTTTTTTTAAAAATAAATAAAATAAGAAAAACCATTTTTTTAAAAAATATAAAAATAAAACCTTTTTTTAAATTCTTTTGTAAGCTAACATTAAATCATTAAATTTGTAAATAAATAGTAAAAATCTCAATTTACATCTTCTGATAGCCGTTTGACCCGGCCTACTAACGGGTGTTCATTTTTGCAGTTCATACTTATTGTGTTGAGTTTTCATTTAAATTTCCTTTATATTTGTATCTGTTTCTCAATTGTAATCTCGCGAACCTAATAATCGCGTTTACTTTTCGCATTTAATTTTTGCTGATGAATGATTTAAATTTTTGCTGATGTATCGCAATATTTCTGTCACCTTACGCATCCGAAGGAATTAGGTCTAGCATTTGACCGCCGTAGTCCTCAATTTCAAACCCTCAAAATTACAACTCTTACAAACCCTAATTTTCACAAATGCCTCGCCGCAGGCAAAATTACCAATTTTACCCCTAGCATTAGGTCAAAGAGCCGCCGCGCTCATTTTAGGGTTTCCCGCCGTGGAATCCCTAATTTAACCCTAATTCAACATAACAATTCAACGTAGAGATTTGGAGTTTCTACACTCCGCGTAAGCGTGCCCTTAAGACATGTTTATTCCCCTTGAGACCTTGACCACAGTCAAGAAGTCTCTAACTTCCCTTTTGAGGGGAACTACGATTACTCTGATTCCACTCCCGTAAGGATACGTAGGAACAAGATGCGATGTCTTGCCGAGTAAACTTAGAATTAACCCCTTAGGTCTCTTTTCTCACTTTTAATCCTTTGTACATATACCTTAAGCAAATGAATAAAGCAAATAGTAAACAACTGAACAAAAGGTTCCTGTAGAGTACTACAGAAGTTTAGGGTGCTAATACCTTCCCTAAATTTAACCAACCCCCGAATCCTAGATCTTTCCTCGCATTGTGTTTACGATGCAAAATAGGTTTTCCCTCTTTTGACCTTTTCCTTCGGATAAATCAAAGAGCGGTTGTGAATTGAATTGCGATTCAAACTCATTAATAGTTTGTGATCCTATTTCCACCGCAACAACTGTCATACCCCAAATTTTGACCCCTAAATTCCATTATCATTCTAGGTGCATCAAGCATATGTTATCTAACTTAACCTTTTTCAAGTTTGATCTTTGTCAAACTGCAAATGAATTACGGTTTCACATTGTCAAAATCAAGAATCTTGTGGACTGATCAGTCAAGGCGTTGGATCGATCTTCCAAAAATCAAGTCTTCATATCATCAAAAGGATCATATCTTGCCTAGAACAAGTGCTATTTGAGGTTGTTACCAAGAGAATATGAGCAGTGCAGTGCAAAACCCTAATTAGGGTTTCTAGTGGAAAAAGTCAACCGAAGTTTGACTTTTGGCTTAGATGAGTTTCCAAGGTTTAAATCATGGTTCATGATACTCCTATGACTTATTAATGTCTCCTAAAGAAGTTTGAAAGGCTCAAAGAACCCAGAATGCTGAGGATCGATCCTGTAGATTTCAACTGTTCAGTTCATCTGTCTAGAAAGTCAACTCTTTGACTTTTAGGGTTTTGACCCCAAATTGAAGCAAGAAAGTTTTACAAAATCATTTTGTGCCTAGATAGTGAGTTTGGTGGAGATTTAATCAAGGATTGATGGATAACTTGCAAATCAAGGAACTAGGGTTCATGAAAAACCCTAATTTTAAGCCAACTTGAAATGATCATAACTTCCTAACCACACATCCAAATGGAGTGGTTCAAAACTTGTTGGAAAGCTCTTGAGGATACTTACAAAAGTGTACTATGGTGTTGTGGTCTAAAAATGTATAGATTTTTAGTTATAATCTCATCTAGTTGTGAAGGATTTTACACTTAGAAAATTTTCATGTTTCTTGACTTGTAAGTCAACTTTTGCAACAAACTTCAAGAGGTTTTTTGGCATAGTTCCTTTTGGAATTTGAACTTGTGTAAAAATTGAATGATGTAGATCTTGTTTGGGGATTTTTAAAAAGTACAAGAGAATTTTCTAAACCTTTGTGGTTAGGGAGAATCGAAGAGGACAAGTTGGGCATTTCTCATGTCACAAAACCAAGTTCAACACTTGCATTTTGATGCATAAGTCACTCAAACCTCTTCTAATCCCTTGCTTAACTCACTCTTTGATGCTTAGAGACTTAATTTATGAGGTTACAATGCTTTTCCACGAGCAAAAGATCATATTTGGATTAAATGAATTGTTTATTCTTGCAAGTGGATGCAAGTGGTAAGGAGAGAGAATCTTTTTGCAAAATCTGGCACAACTCAGCTACTACATCAGCTGCATTCTTCCTTTCACTTCATGTCAATTATTTGCAAGCTATAGATGATGATGAAACACATAGAGAGATGGCTCATGCTTAGAAGAAAGATCTTGAGATGGATTTGCTCATTTTGCCTCCAAAAAGGGCAAATTAGGCAAGATGATGCAATCTTCCCATACCACTTTCTCTCTAACCTTTCCTATAAATAGGACACTCTCCTCACATCCAAAATGCACCAGATTTAGCTAGAAACCAAGAAAAATTTCTCTCATTCCTCAGATCACAACCCTCTTGCAAAAGTAGAAACTTGCCCCCTTTGTGAAGAAATTCTGCCTTTGCATAAACTCTTCCAAAACTCATTCCAATCATCAAACATCTCCACCAAGACTTCAAACACATCAAAAATGAAGTATTGAAGCTTTTCAAACACCCACCTTCACCAGAAAACATCTCATTCAAAAATTTAACTGTCAATCCAAAATAGTTTGACTTTATGCATATTTGAAGCCACAACTTTGTCCACTTCATTTCTAGCCACTCTAACCCTTCAAACACCTTGTATATAAGTTGTTTGTGCTATCCAAATCATTACCACACTTATGTAACACCATTTCAGAAGTTTGCTCTTGGAAGTTCTTGGTCATTTATAGCAAGAACCACCATTATGTCAAAGCAGCTACTTGGAGGGAGTTTGGATCACTTGATTAGTGCATTTGGAGCATCTTGAGGCTGTTTAAATCATCACATCTCAATTGGATTTCTTGCTTTGTGCATTTTCTGAAGGAGGCTACAAGAGGTAAGTACTCACAACTAGCCACTTTTAAGGTCATGCCATTTTTTGATGTACATTGAGTTTAGACATGTTCAATATTTGTTATAGGCCATATTTGAACTTTGGTTTTCCCTTAAACTTGTGTAGTTGTGACTGTGTCACTGTTCTTGCTTGCTAGCTTATTTAAAGTTTCATTTCCATATGTAACTTTATGTTTCTGTTTAAGCATAGGTGATAGGTTTTTGTAAACATCATTTATATGTTATATGTGTTATGTTGAATCACTTATTGGTCATTAAAATGTTGCATTTTTGTCTGTCACAATGTTCATGCTCAAACTTGCCATTTTGACCACTTCATGTGTAATTTATTGTTTGAACTCTTCTCTTGATGTGTGATGTTTATAAAAATCATTTATATGTTCCATATGGTGTGTTTGATCACTTGCTTGCTGCTTGAAACATGTATATTTGACTGTCCACATGTTCTTGCACATAACTTGCCATTTTCAATGATGTCTTCAAATTTTCCAAATGATGCATGATCTTTGAAAACTATCACCACCATTGAGTTCCTTGTGAAAAAATACACAATTTTATTTTTCGTTTCACTCAATTTCATTAAGTTTTGAGAAAGTTATGATTGCTTTTGCAAATCTGTCTAGACTGGGTTCAAGTTGCCCAAGTTTTTGCCTTGCCTTGCCCTAGTTTTGAACCCAATTTTCCAAAGTGCATAACTTCTTTGATTTTTATCACTTTGATGCCATTCGTTTTGCAAAAGTCTCCTTGATATTTCTAGTTTCAATGTGTGAAGAAAGAATTCAAGATTTGTTATTTTTGAAACACTTTGATTCACTTGAAAGACATGACCTTTTTTAGGGTTTTTACTTGTTTTCATGAGTTTCTTTGACTTAGTACTTGAGCATTCTTGCATGTTTGATCTTTTATGAATCACGTTTGGATGTTTAACATGTTCATGTGTTTGAAAACATTTGGTTCTTTTCTTTACCATGCTTATTCTTGCCTTTGTAAATGTATGAACATGAAAACCATGTCTTGAAACTTTCTGTGAACCCTTGTATGTTTCTTAATGTTGTAACCTCTTGAACATGATCTCTTAACCTCATCTTACTTTTTAATGTATCTTGCTAGAACCATAACATGTTTAGGGTTTGATTCTTGCCTTTGTAAATGCATGAATGTGAATGTATGACTTGGAACTTCTCTATGAACCCTTGTATATTTCTTGATGTTGTAACCTCATGGACATGACCCTTAAGTATCCCTACCTTACCTTACTTGTTTATGTGTCTTTTTAGAACCATAACATGTTTAGAATTGATTCTTTCTTTAAAAATATACTATGAATCTTGTTTATTTTCCTTTATGTGAAGTTTGAACCGTTGCTTGAATTGTTGTCACTCTTCTTGCTTATCCATGCTTAATTGTCATCAATATTCCTTGAAAATGATTGAATGTTGTTACATTTATCTTTGTTTGGTTCATATACCATGTTTGATTCAAGTTTTAACTTGTATTCATAAGTTTTATTTTGTTTACCATTAATGAACTTGTTGTTCTTACACATGCTTCATGCTTGATCTTGTTGGTTTGTTACCTTCATAATCTTTGAATATTGTCATGATAAAGCTTCCTTGGTTGTTACCATGCTCTTTATATCTTCATCATGTTTGAATGAATGCTTATGTGTGTTTTAACTTTGTTAAGTTTCCCCAAGTGATGGAACTTGTTAGTTCTCATCCATTGGCCTTGTTGTTCCCTTATTCCAAAGGAAAGTCTCTCTATAGACTTCATTGTCATAGATAGCTCATTACCCATCCCTTTGACTTGGTTAGTCATTAGGCCCCCTTTAACTTAGTTAAGTTAGAACCTATATCCATTATACTTTGCTTTAAGTCTAAATACCTACCCCTTGTTAGGAGTATCCTTCAATTAGAACTTTAAGATAGAGTTTGTTAACCTATGTAAGGATCATTGTCATGATTACTTACTCCCCTCTTGGATTTTTTCAAAGTCAACCCTTCTAGTGTTTAACTTAGATCTAGAGAGTTTTGTCAAACTCTATACAAACATTGTTATGTTTGTTCTACCTTGGAGTCTTGACCACAGTCAAGTATTCCTCAACCCTAGTTAGGAGAACTACAATTGCTCTGATTCCATAGGATACATAGGTATAAGATGTGACATCTTTATGAGAAAACTTAGAAATATCCTTAGGTCTTTACCTAGAGCTTTACCCTACCCTGATCCCATAACCCTAGCAAACAACTTAGATAACTTAGCATACATACACGCGAAAGGTTCATGTAGAGTACTACAAATGTCTAGGATGTGAAATACCTACCCTAGGCATAACCATCCCCTATTCCCTGAATCTCTAGCGCTGTTGTTACATCGTGCAAAAGGTTTTTCATTCTTTAACCTTTCCTTTGGATAAATCAAAGCTCGGTGATGAATTTCAATGAATTAAGTTTCAAGTTAATCTATAGCTTGACATCCGATTCTCATTGCAACAACGACATTCGACACCAAGCACAGTTCCAGAGCACTGAAAGAAGATGAGTTGTGCCCCTCCATGACTCTAAATCACGACACATTTTGATAGCTTCAGAATCCTGAGCAACAACAGGACTGGCAACATGATAGTTTTGCACATCGTCATACTGATCTAGCAGATTATCTTCGGCATGAGGAACGAGGATCTAAATGACAGTAAGTTGGGCTTGCGGGATAGCTTCAACAGTAACTCCAGGTGTTGGGATTGGTTGAGAAGTGATCCCTTCAGCTGCAGTAGAGAATTTCATTGGCATCCCATAGTTGATGGGATTGGGAACAGGAACTGAGAGCCTTGAGGTAGACCTTTGCACCTGACCATTATTGTTGTTGGCATCAGCTTCACATAGCTCTTCTTCCTTTCTGGCCGTGGTGATGGCTTCGAGGATCTGGTTAATCTTTCCTTTGAGGAAATCCAACTCCTCTCTGAAGGTAGCTTGTTCTTATTGAATTTGTTCCATCATGCGTCTAGTATTATCTCTAGTTGCGTATTGGTGTCGAGGAATCAACTTGATTTACTGGAGAGGAAGGAAAGAGAAATGAGATTATGCTGAAGGAAAGAAAATGAAAGATGTATAATAGATGCAATGCAATGACATGCAATGTAAGATGCAAGATCCAGGATCGTGGGATCATAGATTCAAATAATTCCGAGGTTGGCCGGATAAACGGGTCAAGAACCAAAGTCTTTGGTCAAAGAAACCCCACAGGTAGGATTCTAAAACGGGTAAGTGCTTAGAGTCATGGATATCTTTAAAAAATATTATAGCCATGAAAAAGACTCATCACGATAATAATATCCTCGAAAGTATCTCCTCTATGTGAGGTTTTCGTATCTTCCACACGAGAAAGTCTCCTCGGAGGTGTCAACTACATAACCATCGGCACACGGTGTTGGCGGTGAGGTTTGGTTAGTCGGAGGTTTTAATGGTGTCGAAAATGAAAGTGAAAAGGGGAAATATACATGGTGAAGAGGAGGAAATGATGGCGGTGAGAAGCCAGACGGAGGGGTAAACAAAATCAAGGGAGGTGTTTGTGAGCTTATGGTGACATGGAGAATGGGGGTGGAAGAGAAACGGAGGTGGTGATGTACGGTGATTGTGGAGCGAAAACAGAAATTGATGTTGGTGATGAAAGGTGAAAAACAGAGGTCCTGGGAAGAAGAAGAGCAACACACTCTTTTATTCGCTTTCTCTGAAGCCAACGAGGGAGAGAGAACCTTTTTTCTCCAGAATGAGCTTTGTGGCCACCCTCTTAAGGAGGCGTTTAGATAACCACTTCCTGAAAAATGTTTTTTTCTCTTCTAGAAGGGGGGCATGTGGCGCGTTTTTGCTGATGGAACAGATTTCCTCAGATTTTTTCCAAATCTCCCTTAAGGCGTGGAATGAAATTTTTCATTCTCTCTCTCTCCTGACGTCATGCTGAATGGGGAGAGTGATGGGCTCTTGTTCTTTTATTTTTTTATTTTTCTTTAAATTAATTAATTTAATTTATGCTTATTTATTTTCATGAATAAAACAAAAAACAACTCAAAAGAACTAAGTGTCAATATGTTAGTGAATGGGATGAAAAAAATCTTAAAAATTAATCAACTAAAGATAGACACATGTCTCTTAATTAAATGACCAAAACAAATATTTTTCTAATTTTTAATTAAACCAAATAAAATAAAAATGCTAAATTATAATTGGCTAATGATAAAAAAATGAGGATAATGCACATGGACCTTTGATTAAATTTGAATCTAATGATTCATATTTAATCAAAGAAACACACATAATTTAAAATGCCAATATTGCCCCTTCTAGAAATTTTAATTAATTTAATAGAATTAAATCAATTAAAGCTAATAGAAATTCACAACTTATTGAATAAAAATAATAAAAATGTTAATGTGGAAAATTCTAATTAAATATGCTAAATATTCTGATAAAAAGAATTAGCTGAAAAATGAAACAAATCGACTGCACAGGAAATGATTAACGCAAATTAAATGACTCGGAAAAATACAGCATTACGTCGAGTTTTTTTTTAAAATATTGATTGGGTATCTTTGGGAAATAATTCGACCAGTCTGTCTGTGCGTCCGAATATTCATTCTGGCTAACCAGTTCTCTAGGGTTTATTCAGGGTAAAAGACAAATTTCCTTGCAAACAATGTAAAACTTAAAATAAAATCGAATGCAAAAGTATTTGAAAAATGGTAGGACAAATTTGGGGTATGACAGAGGGTTTGTGAGTTCAACCTACCAAAAGCTCTTAAGTTTATTGGATAATCTCAAGAATAAATCTCGGGGGGAGGATTAAGTATTTTATTTTTTATCGAACCTTTCTATAATTTCTGGCGTTATCTCTTTATCCCTTAACTCTTACTTTCTGCATTTTATTTTTCGCCTCTTATTTCTAAAATTTTCCTAAAAAAATTTTAAACTCTGAAATTGATCCTAAAAGTATTTCAAACTCCAGTTTTTTTAAACACGCAATTCACCCCCATCTTGTGTTTGGAATCATATGTATAACAATATAATGAAAAGTCTAAGTAAATTACGGAGAGCTAGAGTCTCTAGCAAGACCCACCTTTTTGGTTGGAGGTTGATGCATTTAAAACTTCCTACTAAAATGGACTTGGCAAAGAAGGGAATCATGTTTGGATTATACAAACCGGTGTGCCACTACTACAGTAAGCCATTTCACCATGATTAGAAAAGGGATACCATCATGGTTGACCAACTGTCGTGAGGTAGGGTGTGATTGTAAGTGTGTAGTTTACAACCACAGTATAATTCCAAACTATTATTTCCCGATGTACCAAGACACCAAAATGGCACAAAACAACCTAAAATTTACACATGATTACATCAACCATAACCCCACTATTTTGTTAGAACAAGATTTGTTCATGACATATATTCCTTGGGTTTTCATGATGACAAAGTATTTAAAGAATAATGGTTATATTTGATGCGTGTTTCTTGTATGCAGGTTCTAATACATGTAAATATTTATATGCAGAATCTGATATACAAAGGAAAACTTGAGAGAAGATGAATTGCTAGCTTCTGGTGGTGCAAAATCCGAAGAACACTTGCTAAGTGATGTCTAGCATAGACTTTGAAGCTGAAGACTTCAGCATCAGAAGAAGCAACATAATTGTCTCTACACTCTGTGATTGTAAATAGGATTTGGGTATCATTCAGAGTTAGTGATAAAGTTGAAGTTATCAGTACTGTATAAAGCAAGCTGCATTGTTAAATCAGTTTGTCAGCTAGAGTCTGAGTTCACAAGGCTCAAGAAAGGTTGACATGCATTACAAATATCCACTCTCAACAGCTCTATAGTACAGGATCTTCTTGAACACTCAGTGGTTAAACATGTTACACAATGGATCGAGATCTTTTGGTGAATTTATCTTCAACGACTCTTGTACTATAGAGTAAAGCAAAGACACTTGATCAAGTTATCTCTTCCAACAACTAGTCTGCTGCAACTGCTATATAAGTGGCTAAAGGTTCAAACTGAATCTTCAACAAGGATTAACCAAAAGAAGGAGTAACAAGATCTGCAATTATCAACTCTATCGTGTATGTAGATTTTTTTTGTAGGTTGTAATTGTAAAAGCTTTAAGATTTCTTACACCATGAATATATTAGAAATCTTAAGAGCTTTAGGTATTTTTTATGGTGATTTCCCATACCTTTGATATTATTATCAAGTACACATTGTTCTCAATTCTGCTGAACTTGTTTAGTAGATTAAATTAAGTCTCTCGCCAACACCCTTGAGCCATGTAAGTCTCTTGCTATGTGCTTGAGCAATGAAAGTCTTAATCAAGTGGATTGATTGAGCAGAAGTCTTGTATCATTAGGATACAAGCAAGAAGTCCCTCGCCAAGATGCTTGAGCCATGTATGTCTCATGTTATGTGCTTAAGTAATGAAAGTCTTAATCAAGTAGATTGATTGAGCAAGGTTTCTTGGTTCAAGAAACTTAGAGCAGGAAGGCTCGTTTCATGGAACTTGAAGCAGAAGTCTTGGGCCAATGTGGCTTGAGCAGGATGGCTCGATTTGTGGAATTTGGAGAAAAATTCTCGAACTTGAGGGGCTTGAGCAAGGAGGCTCGATCCATGGAATCTATAGAAGAAGTATTGAGTCTGTAGGACTTAAGCAAGAAGTCTTGGACCTAGAATCAGAGCAGTGTAAAATACTTATGCAGAATGCATAAGCAATTGTAATCATGATTTGGTTAGAGTGAAAATCTCTTGTGAAGCAAGGGGACTGGACTACTCTCAGTTGGAGGAACCAATATAAATATTTGTGTCTTCTGCTATTATTTATTTGCTTCTGGTAACATATACTGCTAAGTATAATCAGAATCTGAACACCATTTTAGATTCTGAACTCTGATCACACGCAAACTAAGAAAACGGAAAACACAATTCAACCCCTGCCCCTTCTTGTGTACTTTTCTCACCTTCAATTGGTATCAGAGCATGGTCTATGCTTAACACTTAACAGTGACATAGATAATGTTCCAATAAGAAAAGTATGTCTCTTAAAGACTTTCCTTCAGGAAGGAATTAAGTGCAATTTGTAAAAAATAATCTTGTTTTTCCTACTATTTTCAAAGAGTGATTCTACTGAATTTAAATGATGGAAAAGCAAAATATATTTTTAACTCATTGGTCTTGATAAAGGGTTTTGATGAAGGTCTATAGAATATCTTTGAGAAAGGTAATACTATAAAATTTGATGGTGTAGAGATGATCATGGTTTGAAAATCTCTATCACCAGCTCAGAAGAAGCTTATTGAATATCTTCAGAGGTAGTTGCATTCTGGTAGGAGCTCTATCTCACTTCTGAGTATGTCAACATCATTGATATGTGCGATGTTCAAACTATCCTTGAATCCTTGTGCTCTGATGTATGGGAATCAATTTTGAAGCTTGTACTCTATCACCTGTCTTGTGAGACATTATTTTGTGTCATTTTTCTGACAAAATTCTTATTCATTTAGAATCTTGTTCAGTTAATTTTTTTGTTGTGTATGTGTTGATTAAGCCAAAATTGAGATGAGATCTCTAGTAAATTCTTATTTGAATCAACTATTTGTCATCAATGAAAAGTTTGTGGATTTTGATAAGTTACTTAAGTTAGGTTTTAAACTCGGGAAGACTATGTATGAAATAAGTTGGAATGGATACTTTGAGATGCTATGCGGTTTCACTTATCTAGATCTTGTCAAAGAGTTTTGGATTAATGCCTCCATTGTTGAGATGAGTTTTGAGTGTGCTATTCTTTCTAAGGTGATTGTTATTTGTATAATGATAACCTCTAAAGTGATTGCTAATGTGAGCAAATGTGAGGTGACTAGAGAAATTCCAAGAACTCTTGTTTGGGAACAATATCTTCTTACTTAGTGTATCTTTGTAGATCCATCTAATATATCATTGGTCTCAAATCTTTGTCATGATGTAGTTGTTTGGATTCAAATTCTGAACACAAACCTACTACCTAAGGATAAGGATTTAGACCTCATGGACCCTATTAAAAAGGATATGCTATTACTTCTCAATTCAGACTTGCAGTTTGATCTTCCTCAAGTTATGTTTGACTATTTAAAGAGGACTTTTTCTTCCTTTCACAAGGAAAAAATATGCTTCATTCGTTATGGACGAGTTCTTTCAGAACTGCTTATCCAGTAGGGAGTTATCATAAGTTTAGAGGTTGATTCGTCTAAAATCTGGAGAGACAAGTTTGAAGCTATCTATGAAAGATTCTGATGTTTGATTTCTACATAGTTATGCCTTGTAATTGTTAGAAACTTTGTATTAAGAAATCTTATTATTAATTCAAGTTTGTTCATGTTGTTGTGCAACTTAACTGTTATATATATATATATATATATATATATATATATATATATATATATATATATATATATATATATATATATATATATATATATATATATATATATATATATATATTGTTGTTCAAAAGGTTAAAAGAAATGAGATTAAGAACTCAAAACGTGCAAAAATTCTCATTAATAAACTAGAGGATATTAAAAATGATTTAGACTTTCTAGTATGTTGGATTTGCCCTAAGGTATTCCCTAGGATCATCTGACATGTCTAGATTATCTAAATATTCTTGTCATTCTTCCTTGGTGTCACACCCTTTTTTAACCCTAATATTCCACCTCATTTACATCATTTTGGCATAACATAAATCATCTCATGTGTGTGTTTTATGCATTGTTAACCCCATTGGGAACCCTAGGGTATATGCTTTGATTTACTTTGACTACAAGCTAGGGTTTTGGCACCAAACGTTCAAGAAGTTGACCAATCAAGGACCTATGTGATTCTCAACATCTCAATATGATAAAAGGTCCTATTACATCAATGATCAAGTGCAAAGTTTCATAGACTCAATTTCAACAAGCTCCAAGTCATATGATGCACCAAATTAAGGTTTTGACCTAGTTCAACAGTGAGTTGACTTTTTGAGCAATACATGATCTCACACCTCAAGACATCATTCAAACACCTCAAGTACATCATCTTAGTCCATTCATATGTTTTGATTGGATCAAGAAGCTTGATTCATTGACAATTGAAGGGTTTGAATTCTTCTGATGAAAAGTCAACTATGATCAAGGTCAAAGTTTGACTTTTGAAGATTTTTGGTCAAACATGGACTACATAAGTGAAGGATCATGAAAACATGAAGGATGGTTGGACTTGATCATGATGAATCAAGAAAATTAAGTGATGATTCAAAGTTGTGAAAATTAGGGTTTGTGATTTCTTCTAAGTTATGGAAATTTGTGATTAAGTGACCTACTTTCCAAAACCATAACTTCTTCCTCAAGCATCCAATGAAAATACTTTAGGACTCCTTTAAAAAATGGTATCACATACTTCAAATTGGTGAAAGAATAAAGCATATATCAATTGAAATTTATGATTGATCAAAGTTAAGATTGCTAAAATGTGAAGATGCCAATACTTAGAATTTTTATCTAGGTATAAAACAGTGAAAAATCCAATTTTGATGGCAAGTTTTCTTAATGATCCAATTTTATTCCTTCCAAGTGATCAAAATAAAAGTTATAATCTATGATGTCCTCTTTCAAATGGCACCAAGAGAATGAATTTATCTTGCTTGAGCATGAAGTTATGAATTTGGGAAGTGTCCATGAGAGAGTTGTTTGGTCCAAGACAGATTTTGCATCAAAATTTTCACACGAGTTTAGGACACTTTTTGTCTACCTTCCAAGCATTTTCAGAGAAAGTGGCTAACTTGGAACTTGTTTATTGTCATGAAATCTTTCTAATGGTACCAAATCCTGCCATGATTGATCTTGTTACACCATGCAAAAGCTCAATCCAACATACCACCTTGAACTTCTTTGGACATGATACAAAAAGCACCTTTTGGCCACCAACCATTTTCCATGAATTAAGGAACTTTGATCTGCACCAGAAACAACTTGTACAAGTTGTGGAAGACTGTGAAACAACACCAACTTAGGAGCTAGAAAGCAAAAAGCACCTTTTGTACTTGTTGTCCAAACTTTTAGCTTTTGATCATGAACCACCAAACAAAGCTATGGACCATTGAATCCTTGCTAAATCATTTCCCTATAAATAGAGCATCATATCAGATGCTAAACACACAACAATTGAGCCAAGGAACCTCTAAACCTCAACAAACATACACCTTGAAACACATGTTCATCATTTTCCTCCAAAACACCAAACTTCCCAAAACTCATCACAGTCCTCAAGCCCTTCCATTTTCATGCAAACACATCATAAACACCTCCCACAACCTGCTCAAACTCATCAAAACATCTCAAACCACCTAAAACCAAAAGTCAACTCTCTTTGGTTACCATTGTTGACCAAAGAGCCAAAACTCTAAAACTCTCAATCAATGCCATTTCCATTCAGTTCAACACTTCAAACACATCACATAAACATCATATAAGGTTTTCAAATCACCAAACACAACCTGTAACACCTCCATCACCAGAATCACTTTTCACTTTTGACCATTTGCAATTGGATTCGAGTAGAAGGATTGGAAGCATTCTAAGACAAGCTAATCATTCAAACATCTTTCTAAAGGTTCATTGGAGCTAAAGCAATCATTGTATTGCATATGGAACAACTTTGAAGGTGCATTGGACATTCTCCAATAGGTAAGCTTTTCAACTTTTCAAACTCCATGATCCAAGAATCATTTACATTCATATAAGTTACCATTTTGTTTGTCATGATGTGAAGAACAAAAACCATATGCTTATGTCCATTAATTATACATATCTGGCATTTAATTTTTGTTTCAGAAGTTAGGGTTCATCTGGTTTTGATCATAATTCTTGAGATAGAGGCAAAATAAAAAAATGTAAGGGCATTTTTGAATTCCTCATGAAAATCTGAGTGAAATGGTATATTAGGTTGTCATGTTTGGTTCATAAACAAGGATTTCACAAATTCAAAAAGTCTGGTCTCAAGGTTGAAGATGAAGTGATGCGCGCGCTTTTTCATTTTCAAATGAAAACTTAATATATTATTTTTTTGAAGCGAAACATATCAAGTCCAACTAGCTTGACTTGGTGATTGCAATGTTTTGTTGGTTGGTGCAAGGGCGTGGGTTCAAATCCCAGAATGCCCACCCCTATTTTTTGTTTACCATTTTTCCTTTCTTTCTTTTCTTCATTATTTAGTTCTTTTATTATTTCAATTATTTAATTTTTTTTTTACTTATTTTATTTAATTTCTTTTATTTTATTTTACCAATTAAAATACCCAAAAATTATTTTATTATACTTTTTTTTTCCCTTTTTTAAACTTTTAAATAATTAATTTGTATTAGTTTTTTTTCCTTTTATTTTATTAAAAAATTTAAAATACAAAAATGCTTTATTTTCCTTTTATTTTATCCTCTCATTTTCAATTTATAAAGTTCATCTCTTGGTCATGCATTAAATTTTACATTCATGAGTATAGTTATTTTGAATTTGTCATTTGTTTAAGTATTTTCATATTGTTATTTAATATGATGTTCATACTTTGGCTAGCATTTATGGTTTTGGTTGATCACTGGTGACTCATGTTGTCGCAACTGCGAAAAACACCCAGAGAAAAAAACATAAGAGTCGCCACCGAACATTATTTATCCTAACGGGGGAAAGAAAACAATCGAAGAAAACCTCAAAGAAAGGGAGAAGACATGGTCATCGCAACCAAATCTGGGGTTCGGGAGTCGATTACGCGAGAGGAAGGTATTAGCACCCCCTTGCGTCCGTTGTACCCAACGGGATCCATACTTGTTGTTCTAATCAAAGGATGTGTTATCTAAAGCTTACCGCTAAACTGAAACGAGAACAAAAAAAAGGAAAACAAAAAGGAAACTCGATAGGACTTCGCGGTCCTATGCCTACGTATTCCCTCGTGCAATGGGAAGTCAGAGTCAACGTAGTTTGGAAGACTGCGGGTGAATAGAGGGAAGGTTGCTCGCCAAGACTTCACCGTCTTGTGCCTATGTATCCTCATCCGGTATGAGAAATCAGAGCAGGCATATTTTGGCTCACAAATTGTTAAGTGTTTTTTATGAGCGACGTTAAGTTCCCATTCCAGCAGTTAGGGTCGATACCTGTTTGCGGTAGAATGGAAAAATAACATACTCTTTCTGTTTGACACACGATACCGAAGGATGAAAATGATTCGAATTTGTTTGTAAGTTTTAGAGAAGTGAATTGATTTGGTTTGAGATTCAAATTGCACTAAAGTCTATGATATATGAGAGAATGCGTCGCATGGTCGCCCCTAGACAGGACATACGTTAAACACTCTAGACGAAGCAAACAGAGACTCATCACTCATCATTTCTCATATACTTAAGGCTCTTGGCGCACAATATTCATCGCATTTATTAAGTGTTTTGAAGTTTTTTTGAGAGAGAAAGAGAAAGACATACGAAACGTCTAAGGGGAAACCCGGTCGTAACATTGTCATGCAAAATGTCCCTAAGGTCGGGATGCGAGAGGAAATTATATCCTAATGTTAGCATGCAAAAGTGAACCTATAGTTGAGGTTAAAAGGGACTAACCTAATATTATCATGCATAATTTAACTTCTAATTTCTATCTTACCCCAAGCTTAATAAAAAATTAAGTTTGACTAGGATGCCTTAAGGGAGCATGCAAGAACAAAACAAAACAAGGAAAACAAATCAAAAATAGAAGCTACCACAACGCTTCAGCTTCAGAACTACAATGAAAACCCAGCAAATAAGCACAACAACATTTAACAGCTCATGTTTCAGCACATAACAGGTCTAAAAAGCAGCAGGAATAATGGATGCACAACTAACAGCATGCTAAAATCCAGAACAACAAGTGCGAAAAGTCAGGCAGCATGTAAGCATCCACACTAAACCAATACTTCAAGCAAGGAATGATCATCAACAAGCATGCATAGCACAATGAACATGTATCGATAATTAGGTACAAACGAGTTCAACAAGATTGCACAATTAATAATTGAACAAGAATATCATGCAAATCAAACTCAATTAAGCGTCTCGAGCAATCATGCATTTACTGAATCGGAAACAAACGTGAGAACGTGACATATATCCAGCAAGATAAACATCAATAACCAACAATTGACATGGTACAAATGATTACACAACAAGATCATCACACCAAGAATGCAACACAATAATCATAGACATGCATCACGGGAACCAAACTTCGTGTGTTGAAGAATCGTGTTCATATTGTCAAGAATGATGAAACAAGTCAAAAATAGTCCACAAATATGCATTGCATCAATCCATGAGGTTTAAGGATGAAAAGGAACCCAAACAAGCTTGAAAATGCAAGAAAAAGACATCATGTCCCAGTAGTAATTGATTACCTATATGTGGGTAATCGATTACTCACTTGAAAATTTCAAAAAAACGTGAAAAATGGGCAGGGTAATCGATTACCCAGATTATGGTAATCGATTACCACTAAGACAGAGGCAGAATTTCAACTTCTAAAAAGCACTTTCAGATGTAAAAGACTTATCTAATCATCCAAATGAATAAGCAATCAATTATGCATAAAAATCACGTCAAATCACAACAATCAAACATTAATTGGATCCAACAAACACCAAAATAAAAAACCCAAACAAACAATGGATCAAATATCACCAAAAAGCCAAGGATTTATATTGTAAAATGCAAGATTAAGCAAAATCAGAGCTAGGTCTAGAATTTACCAACCTACAAAGCTGAGATATGCTTTGGTGAGTGTTGTTGAGCTGCAATTAACATATCCAAGCAAGAAATCCAAGGATCTATGAAGCTCTAGCAAGAAAACTTGAAGATCCAAGCAATAATCCACAAATAAGCAAAAGCTCTTCCAACAACTTAATTCAAGATCCAAATGAACTACAAAACCAAAATTGAACCAAGGATGATAATGCAATGGAGGTTTAGCTCAAGAATTCACAAATTGCAATGTACAATATGTGAAGATTTTGGCTATGGAGCTTTTGTGAGGGTTTTGGAATGAGAAAAAAGTTGAGAGAATTGAAGTGAGATGTGTAGAAAAATCAGAAAATGAGTGAGAGTTCTGAGAGGTTTGTAGAAAAATAATGTATGCATGGCTTATGTTTGAAATTAAATGTGGTTTGGAACGTGGGTTAGTGTGGGGAATGGAAATTAGGAGTGGGATTAGGAACGGAAATGTTTGAATTTTTGGATTGAATAAATTAATTTGTGAAAATGAATAAAAATTGAACACTTTCTAGATCCTTCTACTGATGCACATGGGAAATCACATGACCAAAATGCAATCCAAATGCTGCAGTGCTGAAATATGAACAATCTGGGCAAATTTCGCTTGTGGTAATCGATGACCACATTCAAAATTTCAAATTTGGCGCCACAAGGAGGGAATTTTGGAGAATCACCCGTAACCACTTGTTCTGAGCTTTGTTCTACCTCTGAAACTTGTCATTTGATATTGCACATGTATAGTTCCTGAAATAAACCTAGAATTGTCTCTTGCGCTTAAAATAGCCTGCTGTAAAAAATAATTGGGTGCTTGATCGCTGAGCAAAATAAATGTTGAAGCCTCTGATGTTTGCTGCTTAGATAATTGAATTAGGGTTTTCCCCTCCTTCAAAATCAAAATATTTTTCAATAGAAACCTTGATCTTAGGTCGTTGACTTTTCAAGACCTTTTCTTAAGCAAATGCTTCAAGACATCTTAAGCATATTCAAACTCTTTCATAAACTAAAAGGCACTAACTTCAATTCAATCCTTTTTTCCACTTGGCTTTTCAATTAAAAATGTTTTCTCAAAGAAAGATTAGACATTAGTCATCCCTAGTTGAGATATAAATCTCATACCCCGTGACATTGTTGATAAAGATGTTGATTCTTTTCCACATGAGAAAGGTATGTGTCATACTTGTTGATTATAAATCCAATTTAGATCCCTTCTCTCAATGTGAAGCAAAGATCCTTCTTCCACATGTTTGTGGTGGTTTAGATAAGTATTCTCCTTAAGATGATAGCTTGTCTCTTCTTCATCAAAATCCACCATATCAAACCCTTTCCAATTTGTAACCCGAACGACGAGGTTTTGATCCTTTATTGGCACGTAGGCACAAGACTTTGTGTCTTTCCAAGCACAAAAACAATACAAAACACTTCTCTTTCTCGTCTCCTCAATCAATTCTATAGCAAACAACTTTAGCCAAAAACACAAATACAACAAGAGGTTCCTATAGGATACTATAGATACTTCGGGTGCTAGTACCTTCCCTTAGTATAACCAACCCTCATACCTTAGATCTCTTCTCTTGTTTAGCTTTAATTTTCCTTTATGATTTGCATGTTTATTTGGGTTTATTTGTTCTTTTCCCTTTCCCTTGGATAAATTAAAGTTCTATGATGATATCTTATGTTTTATGAAGCCTAGCTAACCAATAGATATGGTTTCCGATTCTCACAGTGACACTTGGCAAACTTCAAAGTCTTTTTTCTTAGTTGATTTATGCGTTTAGACTTAGAAGTTATTCTTCTTCTGTGTGTTTTCAGAAAGGATGCTGAAGAGGTGTGCACTTCTGAAGTCATCCGCTTGCTAGTAGATTCTTCAGCTAGTGCATTGCTTTTGTTTGCTTGTGTTGCTGAATTTAGTATGGATACCTTTTTGAAATCTCTCTTTGGAACCCATATTTTTTTTGTTTATATATCTTGGTGATTCTGAAGATTAAGTGATAATGAAAGTGGGTATGCTATGAGTTCTTATAATCTTGTTACATTCATTTTCCTGAGTATCCGTTATTTTAATATTGATTAACTCGAATCAATGTTTTAATGATGACTCTTAGAAATGTTATCTAGCAGTGTGACCTATTAAGATTCTTGTATTACTAGTAAGTATTATAGTTAACAGATTAACTGTTGCGTCTAGTCATTATTCATTAATGTAATTATCAGAAAATCTAATGGGTAATTAAGGTGTTTGTACGATTGCATAATATTTACTGGTCAAAATATTATTTTTCATTAATCGAGCTTAAAGGATTACAAATAACATAAGAAATTGGTTTGAACTAAGAATAAGCTCTATCTATGTCATAAAGTTCCTTGTAGAAGAAGCTATTGCCATAATTGTAATCTGGCTCATCTTTATCAATGTCCTCCTCTTCTTCTTCCGGGACAACAAGATGGTGAAACATTTTGTTGTGCCTCTTCCTCTTCCTCTTTTTCATGGACATCTTCAGTGGCTTCAAAACAGCTACTAATGGACCTGCTTCCATAGTTCTTTGAGGTACTGTTGACAAAGTCTTGTCTAAAGTGTTCAAGGAAGAAGGCATAAGACCAGTAGCAAAGGCTTCTGAAGCTACTGGCTTCTGAAGGTTCTGGATATTCAGGCTTGTAGATTTCTGTGTAACTATTAGAACAAAAATTGTGTTGCTCTCAACTGAAGACTCCGTAATGTTTTGGTCGATGATGATGAAAATGAACTAGATTTTAGTTGTTTTATAATATCTTATGGGTAACCTAAACATCTAGATAAAATCCGTTGCTTGATACTTGGAATCGTTGCGACCAATAAATATTCAATATGCACCGTACATACCTCATTGACCCCTTTTACTTGATCGTTTTTAATTTCTTGGAAACTGATCTTGTAATGATAGACTGTTATTCATTTATAACTGTAATTCTCTTTCTTTTTCTCTTTTTTATTCTTTTTTATGTGACAAAAGGGGGAGAAATGATAATAAGTATTTAATTAGAAACTGAAACCATTGAAACTATTCAGTCCGTACATAATGGTCATTTATAATTTTGTTATTTAAATTTATGTTATTTTGGTTATCTTGCCCAAGCGACACATTTTAACTTTCTTGTACATAGAACTAAGGAGGAGCTTACAAACCTAAATCGTAGCCTATCAAACTCAGAAGGAGCTTACAAACCTCATATTCTGTTGTTGCTAAAGGAAGTTAAAATATTATTTTTGGTTTTCTTAAATATAAAACTAAGGGGGAGCTTACAAACTTTGACCTGGAACTATTTTACTCAAGGGGAGATTCCAAACCTCAAACTATGATGTTACTAAGAAAACTAAATTACTTTTTCTTGAAATTAGTACTTAGGGTGGGACACAGAACTCAACTTTGGACTATTAGACTCAAGGGGAGATTATAAACTACATACTCTAATGTTGCAAAGAAAATTATAACTTCCTAACACTGTTCTTTTAAATACTAATGTTTGTCATCATAAAAAAGGGGGAGATTGTTAGAACAAGATTTGTTCATGACATATATTCGTTGGATTTTGATGATAACAAAGTATTTAAAGAACAATGGTTATATTTGATGCGTGTTTCTTGTATGCAGGTTATAATAAGTGTAAATATTTGTATACAAAATCTGATATACAAAGGCACACTTGAGAGAAGCTGAATTGCTAGCTTCTAGTGGGGCAGAATCTGAAGAACACTTGTTAAGTGATGTCTAGCATAGACTCTGAAGCTAAAGGCTTCAACATCAGAAGAAGCAACATAATTGTCTCTACACTTAGTGAATGTAAATTGGCTTTTGGTATCATTCAGAGTTGGTGATAACGCTGAAGATTTTTGTACTGCATAAAGAAAGCTGCATTGTCAAATCAGTTTTTTAGCTGGAGTCTGAGTTCACAAGGCTCAATAAAGGTTGACATGCTTTATGGATATATACTCTCAACAACTCTATAGTACAAAATTTTCTTGAAGAATCAGCGGTTAACCATGTTACATAATGGACCAAGAACGTTTGGTGTATCTATCTTCAACGGCTCTTGTACTATGGAATAAAGCAAAGACACTTGAATCAATTATCCCTTATACATTCATATCTTAGAAATATTAAGAGCTTTAGGTATTTGTTAAGGTGATTTCCCGTACCTCTGATATTAGTATCAAGTACACCTTGTTCTCTATTCTGCTGAACTTGTTTAGCAGTTTAGATCAAGTCTCTTGCCAAGATGCTTGAGCCATGTAAGTCTCATGCTATTTGCTTGAGCAATGAAAGTCTTAATCAAGTGGATTGATTGAGCAAAAGTCTTGTATCATTGGGATACAAGCAAGGAAGTCTCTCGCCAAGATGCTTGAGCCATGTAAGTTTCATGATATGTGCTTGAGCTATGAAAGTCTTAATTAAGTAGATTGGTTGAGAAAGGTTGCTTAGTTCGTGAAATTTGGAGCAGGAAGGCTCGTTTCATGCAACTTGAAGCAGAAGTCTTGGGTCAGTGTCGCTTGAGCAGGATGGCTCTATTTGTGGAATTTGGAGCAAAATTCTTGAACCTAAGGGGTTTTAGCAACGAGGCTTATTTCATAGAATTTAGAGTAGAAGTCTTGAGTCTGTAGTACTTAAGCAAGAAGTCTTGGACCTAGGGTATGAGCAGTGTAAAAGACTTATGAAAAATGCATAAGCGATTGTAATCATGATTTGGTCATAGTGAAAATCTCTTGTGAAGCAAGGGTACTGAACTACTCTAAGTTGGGAGGAACCACTATAAATATTTGTGTCTTCTGCTATTATTTATTTCCTTATGTTAACATTTGCTGATAAGTATAATTAGAATCTGAACACCAGTTTAGATTCTGCACTATAATTAGACGCAGACTAAAAAAATGGAAAACACATTTCAACCCCCCTTCTTGTGCATTTTTCTCACCTTCATATTTTTTATTGTACTATGATCATCTTTTGCTTTTGTATAAAAGGAAAAATTAGAAATTTCGTATGCATTCCAAGTTATCACATTAAATTTTGGCATGTATGACAACCATTTAATTATTTTTTATGCACTATCATCATTAAAAATCCTTCTATTAAACCAACTTTTGAATTTCTTGTTATACCCTGTCAATAAACACTTGTCACTCATTCTGGGATATTTTGTCTTCAAAACTTTTTTGTTAGTATCTATGTAAGGTTAAACTTCATCAACATTATTTAATATATAAACATGTTCTTCAAAAGCTGCATCCCGAGCAATTGACTTAACATTTAAATCTTGAGTACCTCTACCTCCATATCTGTAAGCATGGCGAGACTTTGGAACTCCTATAGACTATGTTTCCGACAAATACTTAGAAAAAAAATCAACTTCTTCTCTATTGTAACTTTCAACAATCGAAGCTTTTGGTAAGTGATGATTCTTCGTATATCCTTTAAAGATATTCATGTATCACTCTATTGGATACAACCACCTTAAATACACTGGACCACAAAATCTGATTTCTCTGACTAGATGAACAAGTAAGTGAATCATAATGTCAAAAACTGATGGAGGAAAGTATGTCTCCAATTTACATAAGATTATTGCAACCTTATATTCTAATTCATATAATTTTTTGAAATCAAGAACTTTATTACATATAACATTGACGAATAAGCACAATCTAATTATAATTACCCTTACATTTTTTTGAGTGATGCCAGAGATAGTCACTGGTAGAAGACGTTGAATCAAGACATGACAATCATGTGATTTTAATTCAATTAACTTGATATCTTTCATTGATACAAGTTTTTTTTTACTGTTTTATGAGTAACCTTGGGGAACTTTGATACCATGCAAAGACTCGCAAAAACTTTTCTTTTCCTTTTTAGATGGAGTGTGACATGCTGGACGCAAATAAGTTATTTTTCCTCAATCTTCTCGAGCCATTTGTTGTTGTATACCCATCTCCCCCATATCTAAATGGGATTTATTAATATCTTTAGTCTTGTTTGGAATGTTTATAAGTGTTCCTATCAAACTATCACACATATTTCTCTCCACATGTATCACATCAAGACAATGTCTTATATCGAGGCTAGAACAATATGGAAGATCAAAGAACACTGATCTATTTATCCAAATATTTCTCTCAACAAGACCTTTTTATTCTTTCTAAAGACAATAGTAAGGTGTTTTTGTCGTTGATAAACTTCATCGCTAGTGAAATGTTTAGAAGCGATTTTAAACTCTTACTCTTCGTTAAAAGTCTTCTGGAATCTATGATAAGGAACTACTACAAAAAAAATATTTGGTATATTTATTTTACTAGGTCATTCAATCCACTGTTGTAATATCTCAAATTGGAAGCACCTGATTTTATTTTATTTTATTTGAAGGCATTTCATTACGATTGTGTGAAACAACGGAGGTGATAAATTAAGAGTTATAAGTTTTGAATCTCATCAACAATATATTTCCATTTTTCCTATTAAAAAAAGTGTGTGTCCCTTAAACTCACAAGTTAAACAAAAATTGAAAAATGTTTAACTACAATTCTATTTATCCATTGTGGTAACATGTTCTGTATTTCACTACGGTTGTTCTTATCAACTGTGGTAAAATATTTTACTATAAATTAAAATAAAACAGATTCTTTATTTCTTTCATAACATGCCTTAAGCGAAACTAGATTACGACGATAACAAGCTCTTCATTTTCACAATCTTCATTTTGTATTTAGCATCTTCATTTATTTGGAGGTGTTCACCATCTTCATTCATTTGGAACAAAAACCATCACCATATTCATTTTGTGTTCATCATCTCCATTCATTTGGTGTCTTCCTCCTCTTCAAAGTACGGTATGTTACATTTCATGGTTGATGTTCATTGCTTTTATTCCATTTTAGTTGATTTTATCGTTACTTTTCATGGCTTATTTTCATTGCTTTCATTGAGTTTTTGAAACATTGTGTTCATATTGTTCCGTGTTCATAGTTCATTTTGTTTTAAGTTGTAAAATATTATATTGTTGTGATAGATATACATACGCTTTAAGTTTTGTGTTATATTATAGTTATGAATATGGTTTAGGTTTGGACATGCTTTAGGTTTAGTGTTATATTATTGTTATGAATATGCTTTAGGTTTAGGTTTTACTGTGTCATTTACATTATTCTTTTCATATAAATTTCATAATTTATTATGGATTGTAGTTGGATGAAACCTTATAGATTAGGTCTGGTATATGAGAAAAGAGTTCTTGAATTCCTTGAATACACTGAACAAAATCTTCCCTAAAATGATGGTATCTTTTATTGTCCTTATCTTATTTGCAGGAATGTCAATAAAGGTACGAAGGAAGAAATATTTCATCACCTATATTGTGATGGTATATGTCAAAATTATACTATATGGACGTGGCATGGTGAAGTGGATAAAAAGTGAAACATGGCATCACAAATTCACAAATTTGATGAAGATAAAGATATGGATGATCGACTAGAAGATATGTTCTGTTATATAAAAGACTCTTCTTTCAAGAAATCCCTTTATATAAGGGGTGAATATTTCTTACAAGATTGTCTGTGGTGTTAAAGGTGTTTAACCTAAGGGAAAAAATGGGTGGTTAGATAAAAGTTTCACAAAATTGCTTGATTTACTAAAACAAATGCTACCAAGATAACAATTTGTTGGATCATTGTTATGATGCCAAAAAGATATTGTGTCCAATAAGTTAGGATTAAATCTTATGAGATATTGGATCAAACTCTAGTATGATTGAAGGTAGTTTCTTGGTTTGACAGTTCGACAGATGTTTAGCATGCAGTCGAAGGCCGTTCACATGTTGTTGTTGAAGTAGTGTATGATGTAGTCAAAGTAGGGTCATGCATGTAGTTGTCAGAAATGCTAGATTTGTTAGCATGTCGAATTGGGCTTTTTTGTTATGTCTAATTGTTTAAGTTAGCTTGTACTCTAAGTTAGCTTGTAATGGGTAATTGTTAAAAAGTCCATTAGTTTAGTATGTTAGATTTTATTATAAATAGCATACTAGTCTCTCACCTTAAGTGTGGCAAATCCTAATTAGGATGAGAGGGTTATTTCTTATTCTTGAGTACTTCTAATTTGGTTTAAAGAGAAAATAAAGAATAGCAGTTATAATCAATCCTTGTTGTTCTTCTTGTTTTTCTGTTAACCCTAACCCTTGTGTGTTTTAAAGAAATCATTTATAATTTGTTTTAAGGCATCGTTTTTCACAATAATATGGTGCGGAGAGCGTGGAGGAAGATGCCATCAACAAAGTATGAGATTAAAAAGTTCATCAGAGTGAATCATTTCAGTCCGTGGTGCTTGAAGATGAAAGCCCTACTGGTTTAGCAGAGTTGTTTGGAAGCGTGAAGGGAGCTGCAGCCATGGACGCTGTGTTAATGGAAAAAGAAAAAACAAGTATGGTAGAGAAAGTCAACAACTCCATATTATTGAGCCTTGGTGATAAGGTTCTATGATAGGTTTCAAAGGAGACAACAGTGTCGGGGTTATGGGTGAAACTCGAAAGTTTGTATATGACCAAATTATTGGCCAATCTCCTCTACCTGAAGCAAGCTCTGTATTCATTCAAGATGAATAAAGACAAGGTTTTGGTTGAGCAGTTGGATATGTTCAACAAGCTGATTCTTGATCTTGAAAATATCGATGTCAAGATTGATGATGAAGATCAAACGTTGTTGTTGTTGTTGTTGTGTGCTTTGCCCAGATCACATACTCACTTCAAAGAAACTCTCTTGTATGAAAGATAGTCTCTGACCTTTGAAGAAATTCAGTCAGCACTGTATTCGAAGGATTTGAACAAACAAAAGGAGCACAAGCCATCTTCGACTGGTGAAGGCCTGTCGGTCAAGGAGAAATTCATAAAGAGAGATGGAAAGTTCGACAAGAAGAAGGGTAAAAGTTAACAGAAGTCTTATAGTGGTGATGCATCTGGAATTTGATGTTATCACTGTAAGAAGGAGGGTTACACAAGAAAAGTGTGCCCTGAACGCCTGAACAATCATGGTGGAAAGGATAATGGTAATGCAGCCATTGTGCAAGATGATTATGAATCATCTGATGTCCTTGTGGTTTCAAGCAGCGACTCAAGAAAGGAGTCGGTTATGGATTCAGGTTGCACTTGGTACAAGACTCCAAACAAAGACGTGTTTGAGGAATTGTATGATCAAGATGGTGGATCAGTGCTGCTGGGAAACAACAAAGCTTGCAAAATTGTATGTATTGGATCAATAGATTCAAGCTCCATGATGAGTCAATAAGGTTATTGACTGAAGTTAGATATTGTCGCATCAATGCGAAGAGGGCCGACAAGGACAGAAGAGTCGCCATCGTTCGTTATTTATCCCAATGAGGGAAAGGAAACAATCAGAGAAAACCTAAAGAAAACGGGAGAAGACAGGTCATCGCAACCATGTCTCGGGTTCGGGAGTCGGTTACGCAAGGGGAAGGTATTAACACCCCTCACATCTGTCGTACTAGACGGGATCCACGCTTGGTTATCTATCTAAAAACGTGATTGAAACTATCTACGCTAAAGGTCTCAGGATCAAAATAAAAGAAAAGTGACTCGGCTGAGCATCGATGCTCTGTGCCTACGTATTCCCTCGTGCAATGGGAAAGTCAGAGTCAATGTAGTTCGGCTCACTACGGATGAAAGTGGGGAAAGGTTGCTCGCCAAGACATCGCGTCTTGTGCCTACGTATTCTCATCTGGTATGAAAAATTAGAGCAAACGTAGTTCGGGCATTAGAACACCAGTTGGTTCAAAAGTTTTTACCTGAGTAGGGTTAACAAACAGTTCTAGCAGTTAGGTGTATGCAACTCGACCTTTGGAGACTTAGGCGTTACCTGTTTGCGGTAGAACTAAGAGTTAACGAAACTCTTTTTATGAAAAGGTTTTCCATTATTAAAGGTCCCAAAGGACAAAATGAAGTTTGATCATTTGTTTTTGTGTCTTTTAAGGAGAAGTGTTTTTGAATTGTTTGTAATTCATATTGAACTAAAGACTATGACCTGGGAGCGAATGCGTCGCACATCATCCAAAGGGTGAACACTAAACACTCTAAGCCATCAAGAGGAAACCCCCCAATAACCATTTCCCAAGTACTTAAGGCTCGTAGAGTACAATATTCATTAGCCTTTATTAAGTATTTTGAAGTTGTTTTGAGATGAGAAAGAGAGATAGGTCAAACTAAAGGGAAACTAGTTCAAAACCTAGTAGTTGTCATGCAAGATGAACCTATGGTTGAGGTTAAAGGGAAATCTACTTAATATTCTCATACATGGATTGAAACCTAGTGTCTATCACAATCATCCTTGAATAAGGAGATTGGAAGTCCTAAGGGAGCATGGTAAGAAAAGAGGGAAGAAGAAAACATGAAATAAGACATGGGATAAGAATGAATGAATGCATATGCAATGCAACACACAAGCAAAGGGAGGAAATAGTGTGGGGTGAAGACCTCCACAAGCTCATCTCAACCTTTATTAATGCAAGCAAGAAATGCACAAAGGGAAAATAACACACAAGCAAAGGGAGGAAATTGTGTGGGGTGAAAACCTCCACAAACTCATCTCAACCTTTTAATGCAAGCAAAGTGTAAAACAAACCCTAAAGTCTACAACTTGAACATGGAATGAATTACAAACCAAAAGAGAAGTGAGAGGAGAAGAGAGAACAACCATGGTGTCCTTAATGTTATTCAACCAAAGTCTCATTATACTTGTGCAAAAGATGCACAAAATGTCCTCATGGTTTATCATTCAAGTTAAGCTTCAAATACCTCCAAAGGAGGGACTAAGCAACTTTAAATGATGCTCCAAGGTCCTTGGACAGAAAGGGAGATGAAAGAAGATTGTATAAAACCAATCACAAAATCCACAAAAGAAAATGCAAGTTTATGTACAAGATAAAGCAAAGCATACAACATGAAAAACCCTAATTGAATGGCCTAAAAGATGCCTAAACTTAAACAAGTTTCAAATAAGTTAGGATCTAAGAATGAACATGCAAACACCTTAATATGTATGTAACATGGATACACCAAAATTAGAGGCTCAAACATTGCACCGAACTCAATTAAGAAACAAACTATTTCATGTATCAATGTGAAAACCACACGAGAGTAGGCTAGAATGGAAAATACACTAAAAATAGCTAACATATCCAAAAAAAATTCCAAATAAAATCCTAGATGGCCCCTAAGGTGTTAGGAACCAGAGGCCAAAGCTATGGGGAAAAATCCTAAACAAGACTAGGCAAACAAAGATGAAGTTCTAAGAGATACCCTAAAAGCTAGTGCAAATCGAGGGTCCTAAAAATCCAACTAAAACCCTAACCAAATTGCAATAAAAACCAGGGGTAAAAATGTCACAAAAATCAATCAGCATGTCATGGATATGCACAAGAAAAATCAAACATTTATATGAAAGTTTCATCACAAAATAAAATCAAGAACACAAGATATGCATTTTTCAATTCACATGAAACACCTCAAAATGAAAAATCAATTTTTAATTGAAAAATGACTTAAAAATTAATCCTAAAAATTTGTAAAATCAGATAACATCTAAAAGTATGGGAAAATATTTTTCTATGATTTTTTACATGTATTGAGGTATTTTCTATGAATTAAAAACCCAACAGAAATTAAAATGCAAAGAAAAATAAGAAAAAGAAAAGAAAACAGAAAAACTTGGTGCATATAGCAATTGGAAACAGTTATGCACGTTGGGCTTGCATGCAGGGGGTGTAAGTATCAATTGTGGCCCATGTTGCAAACAATTCAGAGCTGGATGAAACGCCTCGTTTCATTAATATTATGTGGCAGGTCAATGAGTCCAAGGGCGCTCAGATCAAATCGCAGTCGTAGGATCTGGACAGGTCAACAATTCAACCAGTGACGTGGAAGTACACGTAGGCCTCTGAGGGAAATAATCAGACGCCGGAGAAGACGAGCCAGATGGTGGCTCCGGTCATCTTCTCCGGCCAGCCAACAACGCAGGTAGCTCAAAACTTCACCAAAACCTAAAATCTTTGAGTCTAAACTCGTCTACACGTTGCCTAGATTAATAATCCAAGGTTCTTACTAATTAATTCTTTAAGAATCATGCAATACGAATCCAAATAGTTTTGAGGTCAATCCAAGAATTGTCAACAACAAGCATAAAACCTATCCAGAAATGATCTACATGATTAATACTTCAAGATTCCATGAAAATGGTGAAGGTGAGAAAATACTTAGAAGGGGGGGGGGGGGGGGGGGTTGAATAAATATAGATAAAATATTATGGCAATAAAAACTCAAGGATTTTTATCCTGGTTCGTTGAACTCAACTACTCCATTCCACCCTATCAAGAGTGATTTGCCTTTCTCCACAAGGACTTAATCCACTATTAATCAAACTGATTACAATAGCAAGCACTAAGAGCAACTGTTCTTAGTCTTCTCAAGAACTACTGACCACACCTGGGTCTTCTCAAGGAACTTTTACAATCAAATGTAAAACTAAACAAGTGTTTGAATGCGTCTAAGTAAGCTATATCACAATAGTCATTTACACTTAAGTTTTAAGAACGTATGAAATAATTTCAGCAATGAGAATAAATTGTATGAGAGCTTTTCAATGAATTTCTTTCAATAATCGTCAACTGAAGAAGAGTGTTCGAGACTTGCTTTTATAGGCACATAAGTCCAAGACGTTTGCACTTTGAAGACCGTGTCTGCAAAGTAGCTGTAACCTTTTTGTCTTTACATCACTTGACCTTTCCTAGAAGAAGAGCGTCCAGAGAAATCCTTTTTGCCTGAGTTCTTGTGTCTAACATAAATGAGGAAAGAGTCGTTTGGCCTAACCAACGGACATAACTTTGAATTCTTCTTCAACAAGTTTCTAATTCTCAGGAAATAACATCAGAGCCTTGAGTGATCCGAGTCTTTGATGTTCATCAGAGTTTGCTGAATCAGAGTGTTGCAGCAAGTGTGCTTCAGCGTGTAATACTTCAGATCAGAGTTTGGGATCAGATCCTCAGTACTTGCAGTGTACCGTACTAACAGAGTCTTTTGAAAAACTGTGCTTGAAACTCTTCATAAAAAAGTCTTCAGACTATGCTCCAGATGCTTCTGTAGCTTCTGCTTCAGATCTTTCTGTAGGCAGCGCTCAGAATCTTCTGTAGGCAGCGTTCAGATTCTTCTAATAGATGCTTCTGACGCTTCAGAGCCTTGCATAGTTCCATGTTCAGATCCATTTTTGCTTTTAGAAGAATATTCAATTTAATATCTGCAGCAAAAATACTTAAATAAATTTTAGAGTATATAATTTCTTATTCTAAAATTTCGTAAGTGTTATCATCAAAACATAGAGATATAACTAAGAACCAATTTGTGTTCTAACAATCTCCCCCTTTTTGATGATGACAAAAACATAAGAAATTTTTTTCAATAAAGAGATAATTATAACTCCCCCTGAGATTATGAATCTCCCCCTGAATTGAATACTTAGAAAGAATAGAAACTTCCCTTTTTGCATGAGTATTCTTTTCAGAATCAGAGCCTGATTGTTCCAAAAAAAATTAGAGCTTGACTTGGATGAATGTTTCAGAATCAGAGCCTGATTTGTTAAACTTGATCTGGGGATCTCAGAGTTACTTTAAAGGATTTTGTCAGATTTTTCATAAGTTCTGAAATACTAAGAGTTCATGTTAGTTATAATTAAATATGTCTGAATTTCATTTAGGTACAGTTTATTTGAACAGTTAGTATTTCATTTTCTCCCCCTTTTTGTCATAATAAAAAAGAAAACTTTAAAGACAAAATAAAAGGAATTAGAGAAAAGATACATTCATGTAGAGAAAACAACAGAGTCATTCATTCATTTAGATAAAAACAGACAAATCATCAGATAAGAAATTCAAGTACAGGTGCACAAACATCAGATACAGAAAACATAAAAACTAGGTTTGCTTGGAAAGAATCATCTCCAGAAGTTGAGTGATCTCAGATGAGGTCTCTTCTTGCTTTGTCATCCATTTCGCCATGTTCTCATTCTTCTGATCTTGCTTAGCCATCCAGGACTTGATCTCAGATTGCCCAACTTCCAATACTGCAATCTTATCTTCTAAGTCTGGATTTTCTTTCTTGATCTCAGTTGAAGTAGATGGAGCTGATTCTGATGCAGGAGCAGAGTCAATGACCATTGGAGTTGCAGAGTCTGGAGCCACAGATGCAGAGGGTTTGTCCATGATTGTCAGAGCCAAATGATTTTCTTCAGAAGCAGATTCTGTAATAGCTTCTGTAGAAGATACTCCAGAAGATGAAGGTACATCCTCAAGAAGCAAAGGTGCAGATCTTTTCATGTTCCATATCATGGTTCTGGCAGTCTCAACAAATCTGATCTTTGCATCATCAGAACAAACATTCTTTAGATTTGAAGCAACTGTATTGAATCTAGAGATGAAGTTATTCCAGATAGCATCAGATTCATCTACATTCATGGTTGACAAGCATCTCTTCTGTACAGAGCCTAAATTCATCTTTATTTCTTTCAGAAAATTAACAAATAGAATATCAACGTTTAGCCTGGGTTTTGGTTTGAAAAGGGCTTCAAGAGTTGATGGTTTGGGTGGTTTAGGTGGAGTTGGTATGGTGAAATATGGGATGATGAATAGAGGACGAGGGTAGGAAGGAAAAGATGGATGGTCAGATGATGAAGTAGCAGTTTTAGATCTGGATAAGGCATGAACCAGAAATGGTTTTACACGTAATGTAGAGGGAACGACATTAAATGTAATGGAAGTATAGGGAATGAAAACAGATTTATCAGACAACAGAGGTTCTGATGAAATGATATCTGGTAGTTGTTAAAATAGGGTTTGAAGTTCATATGGAAGAGTGATTGAAAAACTGGGTTTGAATGGAGTGATTGGGTCAGATGATTCTATTCTGGTATAAAAATGTTTAAGCTTTAAACCAGAAGGAAGGGGATCAGAGGGAAGTGGTTTAAAGGGAGCAACTGAAACAAACTCAGATGTCCTGGGTTTAGGTGTTGGAGTGGGTTCAGGAATGATAGCTTCAGATGAAATAGATGCATCTGGTTGTTTAGATTCATATTCTCTGAGAGAGGGGTGAGCTAACATCTGGATGAACATCAGATTCAGATGAATCAGATGAGGTGGTTAAGGTACAAGATGTAAAAGATACTTCAAACACAGTCTTGAGAGGTTGGACATCCAGAATCTCAGAATCAGGTATATTTGATTCAATAGGTCTGGATTGTTCTGGTTGAGGTTTAGAAGATTTGGATTTTGGTGGTTCAGATGCAGCTGGTTCAGATTGTATTGATTCAGGTACAGAGTTTTGTTGAATTTTAGGTTGTTGTGTTGGAATTGGTTCTATTGTTTTTGTTGTTTGAGGTTCTGATTGAGGAACGTCAGATGATTTTAATGGTGTTGTGGGAACAGGATCAGATGTTGTAGGTGGTTCAGAGGTTTGAGATGGACAAGAAGTGGTTTGAGTTTTAGAAGGAGGAGGTTTTGGAACAGAGCTAATAGTTGATATATCTACTGCAATTTCAGGAATAGAAGGTAAAGATGTTTTAGTACCTTTTATCTTAATGCGCTTGGTAGGAACAAAAGGAACTTCTCCAAAAGCTTTTCTCTTTATCTACTTCTGTGGTTTTTCAGCAACTCTCTGTTTCTTCTGAGCAGCAGCTTCTTCTGCCTCTACCTGTCTTCTTTTCCTCATGTTCTCTTCATAAACATCTGGAATAGGTTCTCTTGCACGTATCAGAATATCAGCAGGAACAGGTGTTCCATCTGCCTTGCACAACTCAATGTACCTAAGAATAATATCTCTAGGTTCTTCAGCACCAAAGATTAGAAAGTCTTGAACTGGAATCCTTCTCTGACTAACTTCAGCAACATTCAGCTTTTTAGGAGCAGTTGTGAGTTCATCCATAACTTTTAGCCTCTAGAGACTCTTTCCATTCAAGGGTTTTCCAACTATTGACTCAAGCTCTTCTTTAACTCCAGCTTCATAAAGAGGAGCTACCAGACCATTCTTTGTCAGAATGTCTGAGATTAATCTTCCAAAAGGAATCCACATCCTGATCTTCTGTCCCATAGTCTTAAAAGATTCTCTGGATGCATTAATGTGATTCCACAGATGCATGAAGAGAATGTGTGGCAGATCCACTTTAGTACTCTGACTTAAGCAGTACATGAAATAAAGTTGTTCATTGTTCACATAATCTGGAGAATTTGTGGATTTTCTGTGGTTGATGCAGCCCAGAAAAATCTTTGCCCAAATTTTGTAGTCAGGTTTCAGATCCTTAAACTTGTTGGAAGCTTGTCCAGATGAAATCACTTCATCATACACTTCTTCCATATCAACACGCCCAACTGGCAGATGAGAAACTCCATCAGTTTCCTCATACCCAATGAGTTTTCTGATAAGGTCTTCAGTGATTATAATCTATTTTCCCAGAACAGAAGAGAGAATGAACTTTGGGTAAACATATGCGTGAATCCAAAATTCCTTCACTAAGTGTGGATAAACTGGTCCAAATAATCTATCAAAATACTTTACCCAGCCTTGTGCATCAATAATAGAACGCAAATCAAATCCATTGTCAGCCAAAGAATCAAATTCCACCATAGACTCACAAAGAACTTCAAGCTTATCAACAGGGGTTAACAAGGTTCTCTCAGGTTCCTTAAAAGGAGTAGCACCCATGTTTGATGATGCAACTGTAGCCATTGATGATTGAAACTGAGCTGAGGTTGAAGATGATGTTGCCATTGTTGAAGATGAAGAAGGTTTAGATGAAGGTGAAGGCCAAAGAGCAAACAGAAATGCATATACTTGTTTGTGAAGTGAAAAGTGTGAAATGGTGTGATTTGTGGTATATTTAAAGAGAAATTAGGGCACACAAATAGACACATTTAGCAAGTTCTCACTTAGCATTAAATGGCATTTAATGAAAAGAATAATAATCATTTCAAAACATTAATTGATTCTGACAATTTGGGGGGAAAACCAAGATTTTAACTATTCAAACAATACCTCAAATGTCTCTTCAGTAATGTGCATGCCATCTTTTCAGATTCAGAGTGACACGTGTTTGCTTGCATGTGCTTCTGAATTCTTTTGAGAAATGAAACGTTAGCCAACATTCAGATCCTCTGAGTATGGTTAGTTCAGATACACACAAATAATAATAACTCAAGAAATTAAATAATTTACAGATGAAATACTTCAGAGTTTTAAACATTTTGCATCTGAGAAGTTTGCTTCTGATAAATATTATTCTGGACAAAATTCCATACTAATATTTTTCAGAATAAACTTGAACCTATCTTCAGCAAGGGGTTTTGTGAAAATATCAGCCCACTGATGATCTGTATCAACAAAGGCTAAGTTTATAATACCCTTCTGAACATAGTCTCTGATGAAGTGATGTTTAATTTCTATATGTTTTGCCTTAGAGTGTAAAATGAGGTTTTTAGACAAACATATAGCAGAAGTATTATCACAGAATATAGAAACATTACTCTCAAAGATCTGATAGTCTTCTAGCTGACTTTTCATCCAGAGCATCTGCGTGCTACATCCAGTAGCAGCAATATATTCTACTTCTATAGTTGATAGTGCAATTGTAGGTTGTTTCTTGCTGTATCAGGAGATTAAATTTCTTCCCAGAAATTGACAACTTCCAGAAGTACTTTTTCTTTCCACTCTGTCTCCAGCGTAATCAGTATCACATAATCCGACTAGTTTAAATTCATTAGATCTTCTGTAACACAAACCCATATTAGAAGTACCTTTCAGATACCTTAGAATCCTCTTAACAGCTGTTAAGTGTGATTCTCTAGGATCTGATTGGAATCTTGCACACAAGCATACACTGAATAAAATGTCAGGTCTAGAAGCAATTAAGTAGAGAAGAGATCCTATCATACCTCTGTAGAGTTTCTGATCTACTTTCTTACTTACCTCTTCCTTACCAAGAGTACTTGTTGGATGCATAGGGGTCTTTGCCATCTTACTACCAATCATGTTAAACTTCTTCAGAAGCTCTTTAACATATTTGGTCTGATGAATGTAAGTGCAATATGGAGTCTGGTTGACTTGAATACCCAGAAAGAATCTCAATTCTCCCATCATGCTCATCTCAAATTCAGCCTGCATACATTGAGAAAACTCATTTCCCAGCATAACATTGGTAGATCCAAATATAATATCATCCACATATATTTGACAAATTAACAGATCTTTCTTAAATGTTTTACAAAATAGTGTTGTGTCCACTTTGCCTCTGATAAAAATTTTCTCCAGAAGAAAATTGCTTAATCTCTCATACCAAGCTCTGGGAGCTTGTTTTAAACCATAAAGAGATTTCTTTAGTTTAAAAACATGTTCTGGAAATTTTTCACTTTCAAAACCAGGAGGTTGGTGAGCATAAACTTCTTCTATAATTCCATTTAAGAAGGCACTCTTAACATCCATCTGATATAGAGTGATGTTATTTTGTGCAGCAAAAGAAATGAGTAAACAAATAGACTCTAACCTGGCTACAGGAGCATAAGTCTCTGTATAATCAATTCCTTCTTGATGGCTATAACCTTGAGCAACAAGCCTTGCTTTGTTTCTTTCAACTTCTCCTTTTTCATTCAACTTGTTTCTGAAGACCCATTTAGTTCCAATTATGTTGAATCCTTTTGGTCTTGGAACCAAATCCCAAACGTCATTTCTTGTGAACTGATTGAGCTCTTCTTGCATGGAAATTATCCAGTCATTGTCTTGCAGTGCTTCATCCACGGAAGTTGGTTCAATAACTGACACCAACCCAAATAATGACGCTTCAGATGATCTGAGGAAGGATCTTGTTCTTATAGGGTCATCCTTCTTTCCAATGATCACATCCTCTGGGTGAGAGGCCTTGATTCTGGAAGATGTTCCTCTAACATTTGATTCGTCAGAAATGTTCAAGTTGTTCATTTGAGAAGCTAAAGGAATTGCATCTGGTGTTGCTTCTAGTTCCTTCACTTTAGCTTTTTCTGCCTCTGAGCCTTCAGAGTCTGTGAGAATTACTTCTCTATCTGCAGAACTTTCAAACTGCTTTGGCTTTTCAATGCCAAGCTTATCATCAAATCTAACATGTATAGATTCCTCCACAATCTGTGTTTCAGTATTGTATACTATGTAGCCTTTAGAGCATTCAGAATACCCAAGCATGAAACACTTCTGTGCTTTAGAATCAAACTTGTTAAGATTCTCTTTAGTGTTCAACATATAACATATACATCCAAAAGGATGAAAATACGAAATGTTGGGCTTTCTGTTCCTCCACAGTTCATAGGGAGTCTTTTCCAGAAGAGGTCTTACAGACACTATTCTGAATATAACACGTTGTGTTTATTGCTTCTACCCAAAAATGCTTTTCCAGATTAGTCTCGTTGATCATGGTTCTGGCCATTTCTTGCAGAGTTCTATTTTTCCTCTCTACAACTCCATTCTGTTGTGGAGTTCTAGGGCAGGAGAAATCATGAGCAATGCCATTTTCATTAAAATATTTTTCAAAATATTTGTTTTCAAGTTCGCCACCATGATCACTTCTAACTTTAACAATTTTAAAATCTTTTTCATTCTGGACTTGTTTGCAGAAGTCAAAGAACACAGAATGTGACTCATCCTTGTGTTTTAGGAATTTCACCCATGTCCATCTGCTATAGTCATCAACAATGACTAATCCATACTTCTTGCCTCTGATGGATGCAGTTTTCACTGGTCCAAACAGATCAATGTGAAGTAATTCTAATGGTCTTGAAGTTGAAACAACATTCTTAGTTTTAAAAGAAGATTTTGAAAATTTTCCTTTTTGACATGCTTCACAAAGAGCATCTGAGTTGAACTTTAACTTAGGAAGTCCTCTGACCAGATTGAGTTTATTAATCTGAGATATACGTCTCATATTAATATGCCCCAATCTTCTGTGCCAGACCCATTGCTCATCATTAACAGACATAAGGCATTTTATATTTTGAACCTTAAGTTCTGAAAGATTTATTTTGTAAATGTTGTTCTTCCTCTTTCCATTAAATAGGATTGAGTCATCCTTCTGACTAACAGCTTTGCAACATTGTTGGTTAAAGATTATGTCATAACCATTGTCACTTAATTGACTTATGGACAATAGAGTATGCTTTAATCCTTCTACAAGTAAAACATTAGATATAGAGGGAAGGTTACCATTGCCAATAGTACAAGAGCAAATAATCTTGCCCTTCTGATTCCCTCCAAACTTCACTTCTCCTCCAGGTTTAAGCTCCAGGCTTTGGAATATAAACCTTTCTCCCGTCATGTGATGTGAGCAGCCAGAGTCCAGGTACCATGACTGGCGTCTTGACTTTTCTGCTAAATACATCTGCAACAGGGATTATCTTATCCTTAGGTATCCATATCTTTTTGGGTCCTTTTGGGCTAGTTGCCTTGAAAGTTGGTATGAACTTCTGTGTTTTTACAAGAGTTTTGTTCTGACTGACTTTTGGCTTAAACACAGGAACGTTCTGATCAGAACATGTGTGTTTAATATCATTCAGATGACCAAACTTAAAATGAGAGTATAAGGGAGTCTTCTTAATGATAAGTTTATCAACAGGCATTGGATTTAAATCCTTTCCAAAGGAAGATTCATATCCAATTCCTTTCCTGTTGTTTCTGCTAACTCCATAGATCATTGAAGCCATCTTGCTTCTATCTATGCTTTTAGCTAGAAACTTCTGAAAGCTGAAGTCATATTCTTTTAAAATATTTTTGCATTTAGAGTTAGTTTCAAATTCAGAGTCTTGTTGATCTTTTTCAAAATTGGTTTTCATTTTCAAATTGTTTTCTTTGTGCTCAGTAACTTCTGACTTTAACAGATTATTCTCAGATTCAAGATTGCATTTAAGTTTCTTGCATTTGAGCTTAATCTGGTTATAGTTTTTCAAGACTTCTGATAAAACTTTAATAAGCTCTTCCCTAGTGAGATCAAAAAGTACCTCTTTTGAGTCAGATTCAAATCCAGATGATCCTTCATTCTGATCTTCCACGCATGCCATCAGAGCCATGTTGGTGCATTCATCTTTAGATTCTGATGAAGATCTAGATTCATCTGAATCGTCCCATGTTGCCATTAGAACCTTCTTCTTTTTGTCAAACTTCCTCTTTGGCTTTTCTTTTAGAAGCTTTGGACATTCATTCTTGTAATGACCAGGTTCTTTGCATTCAAAGCAAACAACCTCCTTCTTTCCAGATCTTTTTGGTCCAGAGGACTCCTTGCGATGATCTGGCTTCTTGAAGTTCTTGAACTTCCTCTATTTGTGCTTCCAGAGTCTGTTGATTCTTCTGGACAGCAAGGACAGTTCATCTTCTTCTTCGGAAGAAGACTCTTCAGAACTTTCTTCTAACAACTGCAAAGCTTTCACAAATTTGTTAGATTTTAAGGCAATTGACTTACCTTTCTTTTGAGGCTCGTCTTCCTCAAGTTCAATTTCATGGCTCCTCAGTGAGCTGATTAGTTCCTCCAATGTGATCTTGTTCAGATCCTTAGCTAGCTTCAGAGCAGTGACCATTGGTCTCCATCTGATGGGCAAGCTTCTGATGATCTTCTTCACATGATCAGCAGTTGAGTAGCCTTTGTCCAGCACTTTTAGACCAGCTGTGAGGATCTGGAATCTAGAGAACATAGTTTCTATAGATTCAGATTCTTCCATTTTGAACGCTTCATACTTCTGTATTAGCGCCAAAGCCTTGGTCTCTTTAACTTGTAAGTTTCCTTCGTGTGTCATCTTCAAATACTCAAATAAGTCAAATGCAGTTTCTCTGTTGGTGATCTTCTCATACTCAGTATGAGATATTGCATTTAACAAGATTGTTCTAGCTTTGTGGTGATTTCTGAACTCCTTCTTTTGGGCTTTAGTCATAGATTTTCTATCAATTTTCTTGCCATCCCCATCAGTGGGATGAACATACCCATCAATGACTAAGTCCCATAAATCAGCATCATAACCAAGGAAGAAACTCTCTATTCTGTCCTTCCAATAGTCAAATTTCTCCCCATAAAACATAGGAGGTTTTGTGCTGATTCTATCCCTTTCTTCATATCTGTTGTTGCTGTTAGACGTTGAAGTTTCAGCCATAATAACAACCAAGAATATATATCAAAGTTTTCTCACTGGATCTTTTCTATCACTGTGAAGTGGTAGCACACACAGAACCGGAGCTCTGATACCAAATGAAGGTGAGAAAATACTTAGAAGGGGGGGGGGGGGGAGGTTGAATAAGTATAAAGAAAATATTATGGCAATAAAAACTCAAGGATTTTTATCCTGGTTCGCTGAACTCAACTACTCCAGTCCACCCTATCAAGAGTGATTTGCCTTTCTCCACAAGGACTTAATCCACTATTAACCAAACTGATTACAATAGCAAGCACTAAGAGCAACTGTTCTTAGTCTTCTCAAGAACTACTGACCACACCTGGGTCTTCTCAAGGAACTTTTACAATCAAATGTAAAACTAAACAAGTGTTTGAATGCTTCTAAGTAAGCTATATCACAACAGTGATTTGCACTTAAGTTTTAAGAACGTATGAAATGATTTCAGCAATGAGAATAAATTGTATGAGAGCTTTTCAATGAATTTCTTTCAATAATCGTCAACTGAAGAAGAGTGTTAGAGATTTACTTTTATAGGCACATAAGTCCAAGACGTTTGCACTTTGAAGACCGCGTCTGCAAAGTAGCTGTAACCTTTTTGTCTTTACATCACTTGACCTTTCCTAGAAGAAGAACGTTCAGAGAAATCCTTTTTGCATGAGTTCTTGTGTCTAGCATAAATGAGGAAAGAGTCGTTTGGCCTAACCAACAGACATAACTTTGAATTCTTCTTCAACAAGTTTCTAATTCTCAGAAAATAACATCAGAGCCTTGAGTGATCAGAGTCTTTGATGTTCATCAGAGTTTGTTGAATCAGAGTGTTGCAGCAAGTGTGCTTCAGCGTGTAATAATTCAGATCATTGTTTGGGATCAGATCCTCAGTAATTGCAGCATATAGTACTAACAGAGTCTTCTGAAAAACTATGCTTGAAACTCTTCATACAAAAGTCTTCAGACTATGCTCCAAATGCTTCTGTAGCTTCTGCTTCAGATCCTTCTGTAGGTAGCGCTCAGAATCTTCTGTAGGCAGCGTTCAGATTCTTCTAATAGATGCTTCTGACGCTTCAGAGCCTTGCATAGTTCCATGTCCAGATCCATTTTTGCTTTTAGAAGAATATTCAATTTAATATCTGCAAAAAAAATACTTAAACAAAATTTAGAGTATATAATTTCTTAATACAAAATTTCGTAAGTGTTATCATCAAAACATAGAGATATAACTAAGAACCAATCTGTGTTCTAACAAATGGCACACGAATGATGCATAAATAGAGAGCAATTGTGAAAGATGAGTTACCTAACGGAGCACCTCCGTTGGGTCTTGATTTTGTGTTAAAACTCTTACAAAACCACCCAAAAACGTTCTATAATCTTCAAGGAAGCTTCAGGTACTCTTAATTTGGCTTGAAATGGCTTGGACTGAAAAATCCAATTTTAACTTGCTCTTGAGTTGTTGTAACTGAATTCTGTTCAAAACTCCATGAAAATCCAACACTGAAGATTTGTTCATGATCAGAAACCTTTGTACTTTGGATCTGAAGCACTTTGGAGGCCTAATCATGGCTTGCTAAGTCCAATTGAAAATCCAAAAATTTGAGTTTCAAGCTTTCAATTTCACGAGAAGCAGAGGTCTAATGGCTTCCAATTTGATTCATACATATTGCTTATGACTTGGAGTGATCTAATGGCTGAGATTGATCCCTTGAAACCAGCTTGTGGTAGATTTTGAATATGTTGCTTCATGGTGAAGTTACATGGAATTTGGCATACCAAAACTCATCAAACTCAAATTCTAAAGTTGTCATTGCATTTGGTACATTCAAAGCACTCAAAAAATGCCCAAACTTGTCATGAAATAGTTCATTATGAATTTAATCCAAATTATGCCCTTTAAGTACTTTCTCATGGAAATTCCTTCACCAATTCTCCTATGCAAGCCATATCCATGATAAGTGATTGTTTGGAGATGAAATTGATCTCATTTGGAGAAAGTTTTATGTTGGACAAAGTTCCATTTGAAGTGTGCAAAGTCATGAAAGTGGCCTATAACCAAAATGACCTATAATCAAAGTTTTCCAAAATACCCCTGCCTTGCAAGCTTCATATTTTGAGCTCTACAAATCAGATGAAGGACTTTTAATACTTTTTGGAAAGCTAAGATCATAAGGAAAAACTTTCATGTTTGGGTCAAGGTGAGGTGAAACATCCTTCTAGGTCAAAAATGTCTTGGAAGTTGGTTGACTTTTGTTGACCAAAATCACATTCATATGAGGACCCATAACTTGTCAGCATCATAACTTGATTTATAGAAACCCAATGGATGAGTTCTAGTACTCAAAAGAAATCTAGAAACATGCTATACAAGTTTCATGTTGGGGTCAAGATGAGATGAAACTTGCATCTTGAGATATGTGGTCTTGAAGTTAGGCACTAAGCAGGGGATTTTACACTGACAAGCTTAGAAACCCTAGCTTAGCAACTTCTCACACTCTTGATTCTTATTGGTTTGACCTTGGAATAACTTCTTAGGTATCTCAACACAACAGTCCATGATCACAAAGACTTGTAATTCAGTCTTAATCTCCTTCAAATTCACTGTTGACTTAGGGTTGACTAGATGAAAACCCTAAATGCACCACCTTTGACTGTGGCTTCTTACACTTGATATAATGACTTGCACAAGCTCCTCAATGACCCTCAAGACATTCAATGATCTTATATCAGCTGATGATCTTCCCATGGCCTCCAAGATAGGAGGTGAACCATATTCATTCATTTTCTCTTTCAAAGAACTTTGACTTTCTTCTGATGATGATAAGAACTTGATAGCTTGAATAAGACCTCTTACTTAGGCTTAGAAACTTTGGTAATCTACTCTTGTTAGACACACCTCTCTCAATCCCCTTTAAATGAACAATGGTATCCAAATGCTAATGCTATGAAAATGCAATGAAACATAGACCAAGTAAAGAAAAGGTTGGACAAATTTTGGGGTGCAACAGGTATGTACCTGATTTGAAGAGAAATTTGATTTCTCTTGGTTAATTTGACAAGAAGGGATATGTTTTTCAAGGAGAGAAAAGTATCCTAAGAATCATGAATGGATCGAAGGAACTCTTGAGAGGCGTGAAGAAACAAGACTTGTATATCCTTGAGGTTGAAGTTATAAGTGGTTCGAAAAATTTGCGTCCACGAAACCTTTTTCGAAGATAGAAATTTGGCACATGAGGTTGGTCCATGTCAGTGAAATGGGTTTGGTCGAATTGGGGAAGCAAAATCTGCTTGGTGGAGATGAAGTCGAAAAACTGAAATTTTGTGAACCATGATGATCTTGCAGAGTGAATTTCAATAAAGGGAAACAAAGAACGTATAAATCCCTTGACTACATCCATGATGATCTTTGGGGGCCTGCGAGGTGTCCATCACATTCAGGCGCAAGGTATTTTCTATCGATAATTGATGATTATTCTAGAAAGTTATGGGTATTCATCCAGAAGACTAAGGATGAAACTTTTGATAATCTCAAAGGTGGTCAAAAATCAGACTAGCAGAAAGGTTAAGAGGTTGAGAACCGACAATGGCCTTAAATTTTGCAATGAGGCGTTCGACAGCTTTTCTGCTGCCTCAGGTATTGCAAGGCACAAAACTACTACAGGTACTCCACAACAAAATTGTTTTGCGGAAAGGTTTAATCAAACTATTTTGGAAAGAGTTAGATGCATGTTGACTAGTGAAGTGTTAAAAAAGGTGTTTTGGGTTGAGGTTGTTTCGACAGCAACATATCTGATAAATAGATGCCATTCGACTGTGTTAGATATGAAGATGCTTGAAGAAGTTTGGTTGTGACATCCACCAGATCTCGACAAATTGATATTATTTGGTTGCGTGGCCTATGCTCACATTAGGCAAGACAAGGTTGAACCTAGAGCTCTGAAATGCATGTTCATGGGATACCCAGAAGGAGTCAAAGCTTATAGGCTATGGTGCCTAGAGCCAGGTCACAGGAGGTGTATCACCATTCGAGATGTAGTTTTCAATGAAGCTAAAATGACATTTAAGAAAACTGATGTTGCTGACGAAGAGTTGGAACAGGGAGAGATTCCTGTTGAGGTGGAGCATGTTGATGTTGAATTGCGTATCCCAGATGAAGTCAAAGAAGAAGTAGAAGATACTAAGGAAGTTGAGGAAACTGTCGATGACTACTTATTGTCAAGAGATAGGTTGAAGAGAGTCATCAAGCCACCTCAGAGACTTAGGTATTCAATAACTTATTCCTTAATCTCGGCAAGTGAGGTTCTAGGAGAAGAACCTAGAGACTATAAGGAAGCTATGAGGAGTTAAAATAAGACTAAATGGCCGAAGGCCATGGATGATGAGATGAAATATCTTCATGATAATAACACTTGGGAACTGATCAAGAAACCTATTGGAGCCAGGTTAGTTAGCTGTAAGTGAATTTTCAAAATTAAGGAAGGAATCAAAGGAGTGGCGTCGAAGATATACAAGGTAAGATTGGTCGCTAGGGTTTTTACTCAGAAAGAAGGTGTCGAATTTAATGATGTGTTCTCTCCTATCATAAAGCACATTTCCGTTAGAATGTTGCTTACCATTTGTTGTACCCCAAAATTTGACCAACCTTTTCCAGTAATTTGCCATATGTTTCATTTCCTTTGCATCTGCATATCATTTATCGCATACTGTGCATTTTGTCGGTCGGAGTGGTTCATCGGGATTACAGCCCCTTTTTCTTGCGTTTCAGGCGATTCAAACCAGTTCAAGAAAAAGAGATTTATTTCAGAATCGAGTGGAGTTTACTCTTTCTGGTGGTTCAGCCTATGCTGATATTTTCGGTGGCATTTTGGTGGTTGCCCTTTTGCCGTTTATTTCGCTGCATTCTTGCATTTTTTTACTGCTTTGATTTCTTGTCATTGGTTTTTATAGAATTCTTATTTATTAGTTTTTTTTTAGAATTTATTTTATTAGGTTTTTTAATTAGATTATGTAATAGAATTTTAGAATTTAATAGATTTTCCTAATTAGAGTTATTTAGATTAGTTATTAGAATTAATTGGTTATTATTAAGTTAGTTTTAGAATTAGCTTAGATTAGTTTTATTTAATTAGGAGTTAATTAGTTTTAGGATTAATTGGTTTTAGAATTTTTATTAATATTATTTAACTTGTTTTTTAGTTAGTTGTTATTTAATTAACCAAAGTCAGCTTTCCACTTATTAGGTTTATCAATTTAACCGTGTCATTAGCATCATTTAATCAGTCATTAACTAAGTCATTATCAGTCTTGCCACATGTCAAATGCCTATACATACAGACACTATTCACTGTCTCCCTCAGAATAACAACCCTAACCCTAAACGCAGCCGCTACAGTACCTCCCCCAAGAACCCTAATCTGAGCCGCCACCTTCACCACCCACCATCATCATAAACTTCACCACCATTTTCTTCTGCAAATATTTCACCTTCAACCACTTCAACTTTTTCCAGAAAACACCATTAACGTCCGCCACAAACATCTCCATTAAAACAACAACCGTTTTTCCATAAACAACCAGCAAACCTTCAGCTTCACCATCTTCAACAACTTCCAATCCTCCATGACAATACCCTCTCGCCAGTGAATCACGAACAACGGCCAAACTCAGTTTTCACGTACGAAACCCCACACCACTCGCAATCCGTTTGTTCATCTTCTTCATCCATAAACATCATCAACCTTCGAAGCAAATTGCAACCCAGAAACAAACCCATGTTCTTCATCTGAACCATTTCAAATCCAAACCTTCATCAACCTCTGTGACACAAAACTCGACCGCCATGAAAATTTCCATCAAACCCATTTTCAACTTCAAATTCAACCCATTTCCCCAGACGAAACCCTTGAGTTCTCCGTTCTCACCTTCCAAAACCCAAACGCGGAAACCCATCTTCCCTCTCCAAACTTCAAACTACCCATTTTTGCAAACCCTAGAAAAAACCAAACCTTCGATACCTCTGTTCTTCCCCAAAATCCCAAATCAAAGAAACCATCATAAACCACCATCAGCTGAAACCCATAAACCTTCAATCTACCTCCTTCATCAATCCATCCAAACCCAGATTTGAAACAATTTTGGAGAGAGAGATGTAAATCCAAACAGAAACAGAGAAGGATATTTATACGGAGAATAGAAACAGAGAGTTGAGAGAGAGAGACGTGGAAACAAAAACGGAGAGAGGACAAGCGTCAGCTGAGAGAGTGAGAGTGAGCAGAGAGAGTGAACGAGTTTGAAGTGGGAGGAAGAAGACCATCTGGGTCTTCGTTTCTTTTTTATTTTTTTTTATTTTGTTGTTGTGGTTGTTGAGCCATAGCTCATTCGATTTACCGCCCCCCGTTTCTATTTCAATACCCCACCCTTGTTTTTCTTTTCTTTATTTCTTAATATTGGTTACTACTATTAATAATTGTATATATATTATTTTATTGTTTTGATTTTCTTTTTGAAGTTAAATTGTAGATGTTATATATTAGTCTTGTTAATATATTTTATTTTAGATTTTCTAACTATTTCTTTAGAATTCACATTATATATATTATTACTTTCTTAAAATATATTACATGTTAGTATATTAATATTTCTCTTAGTACTTTTTTTAACTTTTTCTTTTAGAAGTTTATAACATTTTCTTTTAGAAGTTAGATTTCATTTCTCTTTTTTCATTGGGCTTTTTATCCTATTTCATTTGTTTTGGGTCGATGACGAGACCTCCAAGTTGTTGTACGTCAAATTATTGATGGAAGCGACAATCCCGAGACCACTTTCTTTCTCGTTTTCATTTTCGACCATTTATTTTATCTTTGTTCATTTTCACCGCTTTTTGGTCGATGACGACACTTCCGTAATTCATTACCAGTCAAATTATTGATGAATAATGTTGGATCTGAGACCACCTTTTTCTCTCCTCATTTTTCTTCTTCTCTCAATTTTATTTTGACTTTTGGTGATCGATGAAGTCTTGTATTCGTAAGACGAGATCCCACTATTTTTGGTCCGTGCGACAGGATTCAATTGGAGAACGGTCCTCAATATCGTTTCTCTATCTTGTCCATAGCACGAATATCAATACCCAGCCTCCTATAGCTTGGCATCCCTTATAAGTCGAGCTATGACAGTTCAGTGTCACATTGGTCACGATTCGAAACATCATCAACAAGGATCAAAGAGGAGAAGCTTGGAAATGGAGCTTGCGCGTCATGTAAAGGGTCAACGGAACCACTCCGTTCGGTAACATTGTTTTAATTTCATCTTTTAATTAACCGCCGAGTGTTATGAGCCGTTAGCGATAGGTACGTGGGAAATGATGAGTGGGAGGTCTCCTCTCACTTCGTCTAGAGTGTTTAGCGTATGTCCTTTGGATAATATGCGATGCATTCGCTCCTACGTCTTAGGTTTTAGAGTTTGCGTCCCGATCCGTTTCCTTTCTCTCGCGTCCTTGCGATTGAGACTCTATTTTCTCTTGCCCCCGTGCGATTGAGATCGTTTTCCTGTAGTTCTCTCATATCTGTTGAGAGTACGTAGGCATAGGATTGCGATAATCCTAGCGAGCACTTTTCCCTCTTTCCTATAGTCAGCCGAACTACAGCTGCTCTGATTTCTCATGTTGGATGAGAATATGTAGGCACAAGACGTGATGTCTTGGCGAGCACACTAACAACTAATTTCACCTTTTCTCTCGCTTCCGTGCGATCAAGACCTTCCCGCTAACGAATAATATCCCCTTTCTTTTGCCCCCGTGCAATTGAGACCAGCCTGTTGTTCTAAACTCATTAGGTTCCTCGTACCTTTTAACCCAAGACGTGATACGTCCATTCTACCGCAAAAAGGTAACGCCAATTCTCTAATGGTTGAGCAGCAATACACCTAACTGCTAGAATGCGTACGCTAGTATCGTCTACCTTTTCTCTCGCTCCCCGTGCGATCGAGAACATCCCGTTTTCCCGTAGTTAGCCTGAACTACGTGTTGCTCTGATTTCTCATACCAGATGAGGACACGTAGGCACAAGACGCGATGTCTTGGCGAGCAATCCCCCCCGGTAGTTTCTCGAACTACGTTGACTCTGACTTTTCTATTGCACGAGGGAATACGTAGGCATAGGGCGGTGATGTTCTATCGAGTCAGTTCTTTCCGTTTAGAAATAGTAGTCGTAGATAGTTTGTTTTTCACCCATAGACTAAACAACAAGCATGAATCCCGCTGAGTACAACGGACGTGAGGGGTACTCATACCTTCCCCTTGCGTAACCGACTCCCGAACCCAAGATTTGGTTGCGATGACCTGTCTTCTCCCTTTTTGTAAGTTTTCTCTGATCGTTTCCTTTCCCTCTCTATGGGATAAATAACGAACGGTGGTGACTTTTCTGTCTTCCGCCGGCCCTCTTCGCAGTGATGCGACACCATTGTGGCACAATTCAACCTTGAACTAGAACAGATGGATGTGAAGACTGCATTCTTGTATGGTGATCTAGATGAAACAATCCTGATGACATAACCTGAAGGGTGTGTCAAAAGAGGGAAGGAATATTATGTGTGCAAGCTGAAGAGATTTTTATATGGACTAAAACAATTTCCTCGACACTAGAATATGAGATTTGACTAGTTCATGGCACGCATAAGTTTCATAAGAAGTCACTTCAACCACTGTGTTTACTTCATATTTAGATCTGGTAATTCATTTGTTATTTTGTTGCTTTATGTGGATGATATTCTAATAGAAAGCAACAATGTCGAAGATGTAATGAGGGTGAAGGCTGAACTTAATAAGGAATTCGACATGAAGGATCTATGAGTTGTGTCTAGTATTCTTGGGATTGACATCCGAAGAGATAGGAAGCATTCGAAATTATGCTTATCTCAAGAGGCACACCTACGGAAGATTCTCGAAAAGTTCGATATGTCAAATTCAAAGCCTGTTGTGACTTCGACAAACCCTCAAATCAAGCTAAGTATAGATTAGTGTCTCAGTACTGATTTCAAAAAAGCTTATATGAATAGCATTCCATATGCTAATATAGTGGGTTCTTTGATGTATGTTATGGTTTGTACTAGACCCGACATAGCTTATGCAGTAAGTCTTGTAAGCAGTTACAAGGCGAATCTTGGAAAGGCTCATTGGCAAGCATTGAAGTAGACTCTAAGGTACATAAATAGGTCTTTGAACAGAGTTCTAATTTATGGTGGAACCTTAGGTGAAGATAGTAAAGCATCAATTGAAGGATATGTCGACTTCGATTATGCAGGTTATATGGATTCCAGAAAATCTATTTATGATATGTGTTCACTATGTTTGACATAACAATTAGTTGAAAAGCAACACTTCAGAAGGTGGTTGCCTTATTAACCACTAAAGTGGAATATATCGCCCTAACTGAAGCAGTGAAGGAAGCATGGTGGCTTGAAGGTTTTGCAAAGGATATGAAACTTCAAGTTCAAGTTATCATTGTTAAATGTGATAGTCAAAGATACAACTGTCAAAGAATTCAGCCTATCATGAGCGAACCAAGCACATCATTGTGAGGTTGAATTTCGTCAGAGGGGTAATCAAGCGTGGAGAAGTCCAATTGCTGAAGGTTCCGACAGATCATAATGATGCTAATATGATCACCAAGACATTGCCCAGTTGCAAGTTTTTCCACTGTATGTAGTTGATAAAGCTGCACAAAGAAAATTAATTTGTTCCTTAATATAATAGAGTTTGTTCCAAGGTGGAGGTTTGTGAGATATTAGATCGAACTCTAGTATGATCAAATGTAGGTTCTTGGTTCAACAGTTCGACAGATGTTTGACATGCAGTCGAAGGTCGTTCATATGCCGTTGTCAAAGTAGTGTATGTTGTAGTCGAAGTAGGGCCAAGCATGCAATTATCGAAAATTCTAGATTTGTTAGCATGTCGAATTGGGCTTGTTTGTTATGTCCAATTATTTAAGTTAGCTTGTACCATAAGTTAGCTTGTAATGGATAATTGTTAAAAAGCCCATCAGTTTAGTATGTTAGGATTTATTATAAATAGCATACTAGTCTCTCATATTAAGTGTGGAAAATCCTAATTAGAGTGAGAGAGTTATTTGTTATTCTTTAGTACTTGTAATATGGTTTATAGAGAAAGTAAAGAATAGCAGTTATAGCCAATCCTTATTGTTCTTCTTGTTTTTCCGTTAACCCTAACCCTTGTGTGTTTCTTGCCGATAAAGAAATTGTTTATACTTTGTTTCAAGGCATCGTTTTTCACAATAAATCATAATACAATCATTACCTAATGATTACATATTACACATGAAAGAGTATGAAATTTTTGATCAATGTACGAAATGTGATGTGTTACGTTACAAGTTGAAGGACAACAATGATAATGACAATGACAATGTTAGTAGGAAGCGTCCTCCTACTAGAATATTATGGTACTTGCCAATAATGTCAAGATTCAAGAGACTTTGCTAATGCGAATGACACAAAGAATATTAGATAACATACAGATGATTGAAAATATGATGGAAACATTCGCCATGTAACTGATTCAGGGCCGACCTTGTGCAAGAGCAGCAAGCTCTATCGTACAGGGCCCTAAATATTAGAGGGCCCCCAAATTTTGAAAGGTGTGTTGCAGCCCAAAATTTGCCCACCCTTTCTTAACTTGGTTTATGTTTCATTTCATTTCTTTCTAGCATTTGCATTGCATAGCATGTTGCATTGAACAGGGGATCAAGAGTTTGTGCACCTCAAGAGGAGTCTACTCATAGGGTTAAGCCTAAGCAAGGGGTTCTACTCAATTTTGGATGGTAATCAAGTCATCAGGAAATGGACATTGGTCTTATGAAAGAGAAGATGGATGTGTGTGGGTCAGCTCCTAATTGGGAGGCCAGTTCAAGATCATCAGACAATTGTGATGCATGGGTATGGATATAAGGTTTTGAGAGAGCTCATCGAGTTCCTTGAGGGTCGTTATGGAGCTCATCTAAATGTTTGTGCCAAGTGTGAAGAGTTGCAGTTGAAGTTGATGCACTTAGGGTATTCATCTGGCTAATCCTCAATCAATTGTGCAATTGAAGGAGATTAAAACTCAATTCAAAGTCTCTATGGTCATGGGATGTTGTGTTAAGACATATGAGACATCATTTCAAGTTTAATTCATCAAGGGTTAAGTGTGTGAGAAGTTACTAAATTAGGGTTCTCAGGGTAAAATCCCATATTTAGTGCCTGACTTCAAGACCACCTGTCTCAAGATACAAGTTTCATCTCAACTTTTGACCAACATGGAACTTGTATAGCATGTTCTTATCTTTAATTTGAGTACTAGAAGTCCTTGATTGGATTTATAGAACTCAAGTTATGGTCCAGAAAAGTTACAGGTCATCTGAGGGATGTGATTTTGGTCAACAAAATTCAACCAACTTCCAAGCCATTTTTGACCTAGAAGGATGTTTCTCCTCAACTTTTAGCCAACATGAAACTTGTAGGTCTTGATCTTAGATTTCCAAATTGTACTAGAAGTCTTCATCTGATTTGTAGAACTCAAGTTATGGGGTTTACAAGTTAGGGGTATTTTAGGAAAGTAAGATTACAGGTCATAAAATTATAGGTCCATTTCACCAACTTGCACACTTCAAATGAAGCTTCCAACATCAAACTTGCTCCAAATGGTGTTATTTGCTTAGTCAAGCATTGAGAAGTCATGAATTGTGCTTGGAATGAAGGTTTGGTATTTAGAATTTTCATGCAAGAATGTTTAAAAGGACAAAATGGTAAATATTGCATTTTAAATCATTTTGGTGCAAATAGGTGCATTTTTTAGTGCAAACAACATTTCAAGAACATTGGCATTTTTACATTTTTGAATTGAAGTGTTTAAACAAGCCATTTTCAAGGTTTCTTCATGTGGAAGCAACACATTTAAAATCAACCATTGAGATGGAAACAAGGACCAAATCTTAGCCATTCACACTCCAAACACTCCCAGCAGTTGAAATGAAGCAACTTGGAGCCAATTTCATGCCAAATTCGTGTACCTTCATGAGAGAAAAGTGAGGAAAATGTGAAAATTCATTTGGACTTTATGGACTGAGATTGGGCCTCATTTTGATCAAGGTCCATCATATATAACATTTTCAATCTTCACAAAGCTTCAGAATTCGAAATTGGAGCCAAATTGATCAAGAACAACTTTGAAAAAGTGGTGGAATTTCAAATTTCGAATTTGGAGATTTAGCAAGTTTCAAAGCAAATTGAAGGTTGCAAAAGCTTTATTGAGGATCACTGAACGTGTTTGGATCATTTTCTGCAAGCTTAAGCTCCATTTGAAGGCTCAGTAGAAGTTCTCCACTAGGTAAGTTGAATTCAACCTTACACTCTCATTATGCCATGATTCTCTGCCATTTTTGTTGCATTGTGATCCTTGAGTGATGTAGATCATTTCTGGATAATAATTGTTTGCGTTTATGATGTTTGATATGTGGAGCTCCAAACTTATTTGATTCGGTTTGACCAATTCTTGAGGTGTTTTGCTTAGATTTTCGTGGACCTATGATCTACATAACATGTAGATGATGTTTGGATTAATTTGGTGGAGTTTTAAGAACTTCGAAAATTTGTGCATCTTGCTTGTTGTTTAATTTCTGGATTTGTTATGGAGAATTAGTGGAAATAGATGCTAGATTCATGTTCCTTGCGATTTGGAGACGAATTTTCATCTAAGGTTTGTCGAAAATGGTGCAAAAATGGCGAAGATGTTGTTGCTTGTTGAACCCACGGCGATGCTGCGGCCGGAGGGGGTGGTTCCCGCCACCGCGGGCGGTTCCCCTTGTTTGTGTGGGGAAGACAATGTTTGGGCTGTTTGATCTTCATCGTGCGGTTGCTTTTAAGACCTATATGTTCCGCATGGGCTTGTATGCATGGGATTATTTCCCAAATTCATTTAATGGCATGTCTTGTTGTGAGCTGTTGGATTAAAATACTTTTGATCATGTGATTGTGAATGAGGTTCTACCATGGGCTCTTCTTGACTTAATGTATGGGATTTTCTGATTTTCTATTTTTGTGTGGATTTTCGTGTGGGCCTTGTGTATGCTGCTATGCGCATCCCCAGTCTGGGCCTAGTCCATATTTGCACTTCATTTTATTGCTATTCATACCATTTGTTTGTCATTTTAATTTCTTTTGCAATTAAATTATGTTTTGTTGTCTGTTTGATTTTAATTCATTATAAATACTTCCAAACATCCAAAAATTCCCCAAAAATATTTTCTGGACACCTTGAGATGTCTACTTTTTTTGAGAAATTTTTATTTTATTTTTTGGTTTATTTTTCAATTAAAAAAGGAATTAAATATTGGAAGTGTTTTAAGTGGATTAAATTGTGATCTTGTTTGTTCTTTTAATTGTTTCTCCCATCCCTTTTTGGTTTAATGAGTGAAAATTGATCCTCATGTTCATCATGAGTTGAGAGATTTTTGAGGACCATTTTGCCTCTGGTTGTTGACTTTTGGGTTGACTTCTGGGCCTTTTCTTTTTGCCTTTGTTTCTCCCATTTCAAAGTGGTACCTCCTAATGAATTTTTTCTTTTGAGGGTGCTTTGAGGGGATATTTGACTTGTGCTTGTGGCCTCTGTTTGACAACATATTTAGCTTGTTTGTGCATTTTATTTGATATTTTTTGATCCCTTTTCCTATTTTTGAAGTGACTTACAAGTTAGGTCATCTCATAGGACAACTCACACAAGTGCATGACCTAGTTTGAATTGGAAATGACTTCTATGGATCCAATGAGCTCTCAATTCTTCTTGTTTTACATTCTAGACATGTTGAGCTTGTTGTATGTTCATTTTTAGGTCAAAATTATGTTCGATGCTTATTGAATTGTGTGCTTCTTTTTAGGGTTTCAACTTGCATTTCAATGTGATGTTTGCTTGCATACTTTGTGCTTTTGCTTGCATTTCTTTTTGGTTTGCTTTGCTATTGCTTTTGAGCTCTTTCCTTTTCATCTCTCTTTCATCCAATGACCTTGGAGTGTCATTTAAGGTAGCTTGGTTCCTCCTTAGGAGGAATTTGAAGCTTACCTAAAGTGATGAATCCATGAGGACCCTTTCTTTGTGTTTGTCACTTTGTTGTTTATTTTTGATGCATCTCTCTTCTTCTTCTTCTTCTTCTTCTTCTTCTTCTTCTCTTTTCTTGCAATTATATATGCATGCTTGGTTGAGATGAGCTTGTGGTGGCTACTGCCCCACACTATTTTCCTCCCACTATCATTCTATGTGTTGCATTATGTTTGCATTCTCATTTGCATATGCATTTCTTATTCTTCTTCTTCTTCTTCTTCTATTGCTTTTCTTTGCTATGTTCCCCATAAGTCCTCTAACCTCTTGAGATTATGATAGACATTAGGTGCCTAACTATGCATGATAACATTATATAGTTCCCTTTTAAATCTCAACTTTAGGTTCACTTTGCATGATAACTTTTAGGATTGACTAGTTTCCCATTAGTGTTGCTTCTTCTATTCTCATCTTCAAACATCCATAAAACATTTAATAAAGAATGACAAGTGTAGCACGCTACGAGCCTTAAGCTACTTGATAAATGGTAATTTAGGGGCCTCCTCTCAAGGACCTAGAGTTTTTAGTGTACACCCTTTGGGTGATATACGACGCATTCACTCTTAGGTCATAGTCTCTAGTGCGACATGAGTTGCGAATCAAATTTAAAACACTTCTTCTCTTAAAAAACACAAAAACAATTCAAACCTTTTTCACCCTTTGGGGTTATTAATCAAGGAAAATCTTTTCACAAAAAAGAGTGTCGTTAACTCTTAGTTCTACCGCAAACGGTAACGCCTAAGTCTCCAATGGTCGAGCTGCATACACCAACTGCTAGAACTATCTGTTAACCCTACTCGGGCCTAAAAAACTGTTGAACCAACCTGTGGTCCTTTTATCCCAAACTACGTTTGCTCTGATCTTTCGTACCATACGAAAGTACGTAGGCACGAGACGCGATGTCTCGGCGAGCAACCTTCCCCCTTCTTAGCCGTAGTTAGGCGAACTACGTTGACTCTGACTTTCCCATTGCACGAGGGAGTACGTAGGCTCATAGCAGCGATGCTATGTCGAGTCCTGTATTTTCTTTTTCTTTTGTCCCTAAGCCTTTAGCTAGATATTATCAACACACCCTTTTATATAGACAACAATGTGTGGATCCCGTCGAGTACGACGGACGTGAGGGGTGCTAATACCTTCGCCTTGCGTAACTGACTCCCGAACCCAGACATGGTTGCGATGACCTTGTCTTTTCCTTTTTCTTTAGGTTTTTGCAATCGTTTCCTTTCCCTCTCTTTGGGATAAATAACGAAAGTGGCGGCTCTTTTGTTTTTCCCGCCGGTTGTTTTTCGCAGTTGCGACAGCTGGAGACTCTGCTGGGGATTTCTGGTTCCCTATGCGAGTCAATCCTAGCGCTTATGTGTTTATCTTTGGGTGTTGTATATATGTGCTTTATTTACATTCCCACATTTATTTTTCGCATCATATATCATTATTGTTGTGCTGTGGGATGGGAAGTTTCATTGAGTGATAAGCCAGACTTGGGCTTGAGTATACACCTAGATATAATAGTGGATATTAGTGGTGGGTGTGCTTGCTTTGCTCGTACTAGCTCACCACGAAATTCACGCTCGGACGAGATTCTCTTAGGCAACTTTCTTTCTGGCCCTTTGGGCTCGAGGGAATTTTGGATTTGAGGGTTGTCGACTCTGGGGACCGATCATTTGTGAGTAAGCTAAGTGAGGCCTCTTCAGGAGATAATGATGCTAAACCAGAAATGGTGAATGTATCATCATTTCTTAAAAGTCTGTGACGCTGACGAATGCATAGGATGTCGAACCTTTGTCTGTGGATAGGTCCATACCAGTGAGCGGGATGGGGTTATGCAGGAAACCTTGGCTTTCAGAATACCCGGTACTTTACAAGTGTGAGTCTGTTTATCAGTGGTTCTGTTATCAGTACTGTGTTCTTGCTAAGGCGAAGCTCTGGTTTTTCTCGACCAAAAGCACAACAGTTTGATCCCCTATTTGCATTTGCATTTGCATTTTCATCTGCATATCATTAACATGTATTTGTGTTGCAGGTGCATATTTCTCCTTCGATTCCGGTGATCTTATTCTCTCTTTGCTGATATGGATTCTTTGAAGAGAACTGTGGCTTACAAGCTTCCGACTCTAGATGTCCGGTCTTTGCTGAGTTTGATTTCTCTAGCTGGTGGGAAAGTGATGGAAGATTTTAGGCAGTCTTATGAGAGATTATTGAGATGGTTCTGCAATCCTTCAGCTTATGAGGTGGATGGTTTGTATGCCTTGCTTCAGTTTTATGATCCACAGTTGAGATGCTTTGCCTTTCCTGATTACATTCTATCACCTACTTTGGAGGAGTATTCAGTCTTGTTGGATGTGCCTATTCTTAATCAGTTGCCTTTTGTTCATGTGGATGGGAAGCCTGATCTGGCTAAGCTAGCTTCCATAGTACAGGTGGATGCTTCAGAGTTACAGGGGAGTTTGACAGAGTGGAATGGAGTGCATGGTTTTCCTTTGGCTTTCCTTGTTGACAGAGCTAGACAGTTTGCTAAGGATGGTTGCTGGGTTGCATTTAGTGATGTTCTTGCTCTCTGTATATACGACATTGTTTTGTTTCCTAATCTTTTAGACTTTGTGGATTTGGATGCGTTTCACTTATTGGCCTCAAGAAATCCTGTACCTACCTTCCTTGGAGACGTTTATCATTCTGTACATTACAAGAATGAGAAACGGAGGGGTAAGAATGTAGCCTATTGTGTTCCTCTATTGTATTCTTGGTTTGCTAGTCATCTGCCTAAGACGAATCCCTTTATGTCTACTGCTAGTACTTCCAAATGGTCAGAGAGATTGATGGGATTATCTGCGGAGAATATTGTGTGGTTTGATCGAGACATGATGGGTACGAATATTGTTTATAGTTGTGGAGGTTTTCCTAACGTTCCTTTGATCGGAAGGAAAGGTTGCATTAATTATAATCCTTCTTTATTGGTGAGACAATTCGGGTATGCATTGAGAGAACCTCCGAGAGAAGAGGAGATACAGGAATCTCTGTATCTTACTGGCTTATTAGAGGGTGAGGCTCTGGGTAGACTTGAGCATGCATGGAATAATATTTGTCGGAAAGGGAAGTTAGCTTTGGGGAAGAGTAACAGCCGAGCGTATGACCCTTGTTTGACTTGGATTCATGACAGAGCTGCGAAGTTCTTTATGTCATATCCTGCAGTTGCACCATTGTATCCTCTTATGATCGAGGAACCCACTACAGTAGATATCCAGAAATACAATCAGGTATTGGCGGAGAAAGAAGAACTGAGAAAAGTGAATGAAGAATTGGAGAAAGAGATTATCCAGCTTCGTAGTGAGAAGATAGATGCAGTTAATTCTTTCAAGAGGCAAACCGAGCTTGTGAACAAGCTGGGTACTGATCTGACTGAGGAGACTAAGGATAGAGAGAGCACAGGCCGAAACTTGAATGCCACTTATAGTACTCTTGCTACGAAGAAAGAAGAGTTGGATAAGTGTTGCACCCCAAAATTTGACCAACATTTCTTTACCTAGCTTATGTTTCATTTCATTCACATTAGCATTATCATTTGCATTTCATTGACATGTATGCAGGAGATCAAGAGGTATGAGTACCAATCAAGAGCTATACAGGACTATGAACCTAGCCAAGAAGGTTATTCAAGTGTCCAAGGGTTGATATCCTTGTCAGAGAAGTCAAAAGATCCCCAGAGAGAGTGGTTGACACCAAGTGTGTGTGCCTCCTAGCTTGAGAGTTGTGGGAGCACCTCAGATGATTCTGAAGCCATGAAGATAGACTTTAAGCCTTGAGAGAGCTTATGAGATGTCTTTAAAGCCATCATGAAGCCTATATAAGTCATTGTGCAAGATTAAGAAGACTCAGCCATGAGTGGTGCAGTTAGGGTTTGACTGGGTCAACCCTAGGTCAACTGATGATTTGGAGAGGGTTGAGACCTGATCCAAGAGCCATGTGATCATGGATTGACACATTTAGATGTTATAATGATTATTACAAGGTCAACTCATCATGATTGAAGAGTTTGAGAAGTTTCAAGCTAGGGTTTCTAAGGCTTGACAGTGTAAAATCCCCTAGTTTGACCCCTACCTTCAGAGCAGTTTAGCTCAAGATGTGATTGTCATCTCATCTTTCCCCCAACATGAATGTTTTAGATCTTGTTCTTAGCTTTAATTTTAGTACTATAAGTCCTTGATAGGATTTGTAGAGCTCAAGTCATGACTTTGACAAGTTACAGGTCATCTGAGGTATGTGAATCTGGGGCCTTGAAAGTTACCCAACTTGCATCAAACGTTTTCCTTAGAAGGATGATTCCTATGAACTTTTGGTCAACATGAATGTTGTTCCTTATCTTCTTAGATTTCTAGAGAGTACTAGAAGTCCTTGATAGGATTTGTAAAACTCAAGTTATGGCTTTGACAAGTCAAGGGCATTTTGGTCATTTGGAGATTACATGTCATTTCAACCATAAGGCCATAACTCCTATTTCCAAGCTTCAAATGGAAAAATCTTCAACATCAAACTTGTTCAAAATGATGTTTTAAGGCTAGTAATGAGGTCATGAGATGATGGAAATTCTTGTAGCTCAAAGTTGCAAAAATGACCTAAAATAAGGGCATAAGTTAAATAAACCAAAGTCGGAAATTGATATTTTCAACCTACACATCCAAACCATGGCATATAATATATCATTTTGACTCTAGAAAACATTTTAAGAACATTGGTTTAGCCACATTTTTGAGTTGAGATTCAATTTGTGGACTTGCTTTGAAAAGCACTTGCTTGCATATTAAGTAACACTTGCAAAACTCAAAATCAAGGTATGAGCAAGGCCCTTGGCAAGCTAATCACTTTCAAAATGTCACTAGGGGAGAAATTGAAAGAGATTGAGATTGGTTTCAAGCTGCAAACAAAATTGGGCATAGCATGAGATGTGTTTGAAAATCTCATGACATGAGAAGTGGAAACTCTCATTAGAAAGATCTAGAGGGTTCTAGATCATTCATACATCATCTATATATTGAATAGAGTGGATCCAATGCAGAGGTTGGTGATCATTGAAGGAGAGAGCATAGATTGAAATTGAAATTCCATAGCTTGCAAGTGCAATCGGTTTCACCAAATTCTCCATTTTCCTTCCATTTTCTTGATTGAAACTTCTTCCATGGATGTCAAGGAGTGATTTCAGATCATTATCAAGAAGAATTCGTGGCTAATTGGTGCTCTTGAAGTCAGAATTTCCCACCTGCAACTCACCATCGGGTTTCAAGATTCAAGCACTTTCAACTGGTTCTTTTGCATACAGAAGCAAGGAGGAGGTTCATTGATCGTGTCTGCAAGATTGTAGAGCTTGAATTGGAGGTTTCGTGCATCTGTTCATCCAAGATTTTCAGGTTGGTAACTTTCTTCCTATAGCATGATTTAGGTAGAATTAAGGTGAATTAAGGTGTTAGATTTATTATAGAATGGTGTAGGATGGATTTCAGTTAGTTAATTGGTTAATTAGTGACAAAATAGGTGAATTACCATTTTCGGTTGAGAATTAGATATGGTGAATCTTGAGGTTTCAGAGGAAACTAAGGGTATGGTTGAATTCGTGGCAAGATTTAGGATGAGATTCGTGTTGTGACCATTTGCAATGGAGGCCTGTAGAGAGAACTAGGGTTGGGGAAGATGATCGGAGCTCCACCAGTGGTGGCCGGAGCTGGGCGCGAAGTTCAGATGTTTGAAGGATTGAAGACGATGTTAGCACCATTGGATGAGGGTTTCACTTGGACTGGGAGCATGATCCAATTGCCACGTTTTAAAGTTCAGTTGTGAAGGATTTCTGAAGGAAACGCTGCGTTTCATTTATTTGTTGTGCTGGGCTTAGTGAACTAGGCGCTATCCACACCCCCCTGATGGCCCAACCCAGGATTTAAACTGAGTCTGATTACTATTTACACCGTGCGCTTGTTTATTTTAATTTGATTTTAATTATTTTTTCATTTTATTCATGGTTCTTGAAAAATTCATAATAAATTGAAAATTAATCCAATTAAACCCATTCTTTTTGCATTTTACTCATGATTAAGTCTAGTATTGTTTAGAGAAAAAATATTTTCGTTTCATGTATTTTCTGATTTAATGGGAATTTTACATTTTAATTGATATTAAAATGGTTATGTTTGATGCATAGTTTTGTGGAATTTAGTGTGATCACTTGGTGATGTTTTTTTTATCCTAATTTTTTGTGTATGATTAGGTTAGACATGTATGATCCCATAGTATTTTTCTCACATTTTTATGATGAAAATAGGTGTGCTTTCTAGATTGAGATTTAGGTGCTTCCTTTTAGGGTTTAGGTTTGATACCTCATAATGTAGAATTTATTTCTAGGTCTTAATTGATGGTTTGATCTCTGGAATTAATGTGGTAGAGTCATGATTGACCTAGGTTCCCATAGATATTTTTGTAGGATTTTACAATTGGTTTTAGTATTTTAGTTAGGACTAACTTTAGTACTAGGTTTTAGGTGATCCTAATTTACTAATTCAACTAGTTTAACTTCTCTAGTCCCCTTAGATTAGGGTTTGTGCTTTGTTTGCCTTTGGTTGAGATTGAAGACAAGTTGAAGACAAGAGGAGGATGCTTGAAGTTGCTTGGAGCTTTGGATTTGTTGGTGCCTGAAGGTGTCTGATGAAGATTAGGAGATAGGACATAGGGAGAGCCTTATAGTTAGAATGATTTCTTTCACAAACATGGAAAGCATCTTGTGCTTCCATTCCTCCCAATGACTAAAAGTCCTTCTCAGATATTCACATCCCTCCTTTGGAAGGATGAGTGGCTTCATCTGAGAAGGAAAACTTTGAGGGAACTAGTCTCATGATGATGAACCCTTAAAGGCTTCCTTTGGTTGTCAGTAAGCTATTTATCATTTCCCCTCGTCCTATTAAATCAACTATCTTCTGGTTTGAGTATCTTGAAAGATGTTGGGCTTGAGTTTGAAGATGAAGACTTCATTGAAGAGTGTGGAAGAGGATGATTCCTTGAGCATTGCCATTGTAGCTGAAGCTTGAAGAGCAAGAAGACCAAGTTGACACTTGAAGATCCAATGAAGATTGAGTGAAGAGCTGAGGCTTAAAGAATTGAAGGATGAAGTTGACACTTCCATGTGATTGAAGACCACTTTGAGAAGCTAAAGCTTATAGGAGAAGAAGACCAAGTTGAGAATGGTAAAGCAAAAAGAGCTGAAGCTTGAAGACTGAGTTGATACTTATGAAGAGGATCCAATTGAGATTGAGTGTAGAGCTGAGGCTTGAGGAATAAAGGATGAGTTGATACTTACATTGATGCTTGGAGAGCCTGAAGGAATCAAGTTGATACTTGTAGCTAAGAGTGAAGCCTGAAGGTAGAATTGACTAAGGAGCTGAAGCTTGAAGAAGGAGGATAAGTTGAAACTTATGTTGACAGTTGAAACCTGGAGAAGAAAGTTGATACTTGGCATGAAGGGTGATTGAAGCCTGAAGACTGGGTTGCTGTCAGAAGAGCTGAAGCTTGGAATTGAAAGGGAGTTGTTGATCTGCTTTCTTGTCTGTTTTCTTTTCTGTATTGCTGATGTGCCTTGTTTGATTTGCTTGATGCATTAGAATAAGTCCATATCTAGACTAACTTTAATCTAGGAGCATGATTGCACTAGAGGTTGAGTTGCTCCCTCTGCTTGTATTGTTACTGTATGGCTTTGCTTGCGGGTATTCGGTAGAGCCCAGCTCCCTTGCCCATGTGGTTTATTTTGCTTGACAGCATTTCTTTTTCTTCTATATGATTATAGTCTTTTATATTCTGCTTGATAGCATGTTATCTTTTCTGTATGATTACAGTTATTCCTTCTGGCTTGAGGTTGAGATGAGCTTGTGGAGGCTGCTGCCCCACACACATTTCCTCCCTCACTTGCATTGCATGCATTTTACAGTCGTTTACTATTTACCGTTTAAGCTGATGCTTTATCTGTTTTTGTACCTCATTGACATGATCCCTTAGGAATCTCACCTCCTTTGATAAGGAAGTGATGATAGAACTTTAGGTTGAAACCTATGCATGATAACTTCTAGGAGATCCCTGTTTCAAACCTCAACCATAGGATGAATCCTTGGCATGACAACAGTAGGACTTGATAGTCTCCCTTTAGTTGAGCCTGTTCTCTTCTCATCTCAAAAACAACTTAAGATACAATAATCATAAATGATTTCTTTCGTATGTTACGAACCTTAAGCTACCTGAGGAAGGATTGGTGGAGAGCTTCTTTTCAACAGTCCGGATGTTTAGTATGGCACCCTTTGGGTGACATCATTCACTCTCAGGTCATAGTCTCTAGTGCGATTGAAATTGCAAACACAATAAAAAAAACAGTTCTTTCGTAAAAGACAGAAAACAAAGTTCAAACCTTTTTGCCCCGTGGGCCCGTAATTCAAAGGAAAGCTTTTCTGAAGAAAAGAGTGTCGTTAAACTTCAGCGCCAATGCAAACAGGCTTTGTCCCTAACTGCTGGAACTGTTGTTTAACCCTACTCGATAAAACAGATGAATCTGAATCCCCGTAATCCGTATTATCCCGAACTACGTAAGCTCTGATCTCTCATACCTGTTGAGAGTACGTAGGCACAATACTGATGTATTGGCGAGCCACCTTCCCCATAACTCGTAGTTAGCTGAACTACGTTGACTCTGATTTCTCATTCTCTGATGAGAATACGTAGGCATAAAGCGCGACGCTTTGCTGAGTCATTTTCTTTTCTGTTTAAGCCAGCCTTGATAGGTAGATAGATAAACCAACTCGTCCAGTAAACACAACAAGCGTGGATCCCGTCGAGTACGACGGACGTGAGGGGTGCTAATACCTTCCCCTTGCGTAACCGACTCCCAAACCCAGACAACGGTTGCGACGACCTTGTCTTATACCCTTTTTCGTCAGGTTTTTCTGATCGTTTCCTTTCTCGTTCTGAGGGATAAATAACGAAAGGTGGCGACTCTTCTGTTTTTCCGGCACCTTATTTTCACGGAAGCGATAGCTGGCGACTCTGCTGGGGACTTCGTAGTTTCCTGGGATCCAACGTCCCGTATGCGAGTCAGTTTGGGGATCCAGCGTCCCCTGCAAGAGTCAATCCTAGCGCTTGTATGATTACTTGTTGGGTTGTGTTTATTTATCGCATTTTATTTCCCGCAATTTATTTTCAGTATGATATGATTATCTGTGCTGTTGTGGGAGGGGCATTCTGATGAGTGAGAAGCCAGACCCAGGCTTGAGTGAACATAGCATTAGTAGTGGAAATTAGTGGGCGCGTGCTTGCTTGGCAGGCACTAGTGTCTCATGAAATCCATGCTCAGACGAGGTTCTCCCGGTTGGCTTCTTTTTCAACCCTTTGGGTTGAGGGGGTTGTTGGTTTGGAGGATTGTCGACTCTAGGGACCGATCATTTGGGATTCAGCCGAGTGAGGCCGCTTCATGAGCTGGTGATGCCACACCTTCTGGGTATCGTATCACCCCTTTTGAATGTTTGTGACGCTGATGAACACATAGGATGCCGAACTTGAGTCAGTTTAGGTCCATACCTGTGAGTAGGGTTGGGTTCATTGCAGGAAACTTTGACCTTCAGACCACCTGGTTTTCTTGATAGTGGATCTATTTTGTTGGGATCTGAGGATCTCATCTGCAGATATATGATTGTTCTTGACAGAGCAGGTTTTTGATTAGGATCAGAGGATCTTGTCATCAGATGTGTATTTGTTCTTGACATAGCATGTTTATGATTGGGGTATGAGGATCTCATCAGCAGATGTATGTTTGTTCTTGACAGAGCAGAGTTAGGGTCCTGTATCAGAGGTCCTTATTATCAGACGGTTGTTCTTGATATAGCAGAGTTTTGGTCCTGCATCAGAGGTCCTTATTATCAGATATTTGTTCTTGACAGAGCAGAGTTCTGGTCCCGTATCAGAAGTCCTCATTATCAGATATGTGTGTTCTTGACAGAGCAGATTTGTGGTCCGACACCAGGGTTTTCTTATTACCAGATATAGTGGTTGTTCTTGACAGAGCAGCAACATGGTTTTGTTGATACAGAATCTCCACAGCTCAGTTGCCTTGATCTCCTGCTGCATGATTGCATTTTACATCGCTTTGCATACTCATTTGCATTTCATTAACATGTGTCTGTGTTGCAGGTACCGTTTTTCCCGATTCAGGATTTCTCGCCTCCTATTGTATTATTATGGGTTCTCTGAGGAAGACCGTGGCTTACAAGCTCCCTGCCCCTGATGTGGTTCAGCTGACTGGTTTGATTGCTTTAGCAGATGATTCTGTGAGAGATGAATTCAGAAAATCTTACGGCAAATTGCTCAGTTTGGTTCGTAAACCTTCTGCGTTTGAGTTGAATGGGTTGCACGCTCTGCTGCAGTTCTACGATCCTCCGTTGAGATGCTTTACTTTCCAGGATTTTGTTCTCGCACCTACGTTAGAGGAATATGATGATTTGTTAGGTGTGCCTATCAAGAGGCAGATGCCCTTTGTTCATGTGGATGCTGAGCCTAATCTGGCTAGTCTAGCTCCTTCACTTCATTTGGATGCCTCTGAGTTGGTATTGTCTAGTTGGAACAAGGTTCCCGGTTTCTCCTTGCAGTTCTTAGTGGGAAAGGCTCAGCAGTGCGCCAAAGACGGATGTTGGGTCGTGTTCAACGCCATTCTCGCTCTGTGCATATATGGCATCATTCTGTTCCCCAATATGCCCGATTTTGTAGACTTCGACGCCTTTCGCATCTTTGCTTCAGGGAATCCAGTCCCTACCTTGATAGGAGATGTCTACCATTCTGTCCACTACAAAAACGAGAACAGAAGGGGCAAGAATGTCTCATGTTGTGTGCCCTTGCTTTATAAATGGCTTGATAGTCATCTGCCCAAGAGGGGTCCCTTTGTTTCGTCTGCAGCCACAATTGAATGGTCCGAGCGTTTGATGAGTCTATCTGCAGAGGATATTGACTGGTTTGACAGAGATAGGTTGGGTACCGAGATTATCTTCAGCTGCAACGGGTTTCCGAACGTGCCTATGATAGGTAGGAAGGGCTGCATAAACTATAATCCGTCTTTGCTGGTCTGACAGTTCGCGTATGCTTTGAGAGCTCCGCCGAAGGATGAAGAGGTACGGGAATCTCTGTACCTCACTGGTCTTCTAGAGGGGGATCTGTTGTCTAAGCTTCAGCGCGCTTGGAATGGCGTCAGTAAGCAAGGGAAACCATCGCTAGGGAGAAGCAATAGCCAAGCCTACCCTCCGTATGTGACGTGGATCAGAGCCAGAGCAAATGCTATAGGGATGTCATTTCTTCCTGCCAAGCCAGAAAGCCCTCCAATGATTGAAGAGCCTACTACCGTACCCATTCAGCAGCATAATCAGGTGTTAGCTGAGAGAGATGAATTGAAGAGGGCAAATGAAGAACTGGATAAAGAAGTGGCTCAGCTCAGAAGCGAGAGAAACAAAGTCGTTCATTCCTTCAAGAGGCAGACAGAGCTGGTGAACCAGCTAGGTACAGATTTGACTAAGCAGATAGCTGAGCGCGAGCGCGTGGGTCGAGACTTCAAAGTTGTCAATGACGTAATGGCCACGAAGAAGCAACACTTGGATGAAGCGTATCGGAGGATATCCAAGTTTAACCAGCACTAGAAGGCCTCCCTAGCCAACAGGAAAGAGCGGGAGGATAAGCTGATGCAACAGATCTCCAAGCTGAAAGCCCAGGTGAAGGCTAGTGAGAAGAGGTTTGATGAAGAAACCGCTCGCAGGTACGCCGCTGAAGGCCAGCTCAACAGGGCTCTTGCTAACCTGAAGGAGCACAAACTGACGTTTGAGTCCAAGAAACGGAAGCTAGAAGATTGTTTCGGCGAAGGAGCATGGGAAGATTCGGTCGAAGGTCTTCAATATACCATTATGCAGAGGGAGTTACTCGTCGAAGGGTTACTCACTCGGCCTGATCATTCAGAAACGAAGGGGTTGTAAGAAGAGTTTCGCGCCCGTGGTCGTGCTTGACTATTTGTATTCCTTTTGTTCGATCATGGTTGTATGCTGACCACCACCAGGCTTGTTGGTTGAGGTCATGCTATTGATTCATCTTGTACTCACTGACGTTGTGTACTGCCTTGATGGGCTTTCCTTGTATATATGAGATGTTATTTCCATGACTGGACTCAGACTTCTTATTATCAGCACTGGCACTCAGGCACTAGGATCGGGGGAGATCCTCCTAACGCACAGACACACGTTTGCATTTGCATGAAGCATTTGCATAACGAGCACTTTTTCGTTTTTTTCCTAACCCTTTTGTGTTTTCAAGTTGTTTCAGGTTGTTCCAGGATTGATCAGAGACCTATCCACCGCTATCCGACCAGAGCAGACCAAACCAGAATCATGGAGCAAGTGCAAACTGATGTTCAGGAACTCCGCAAAAGAATGGATCGCTTCATGGAGCTCATGTAAGCAGTCGCCAATGGCCAGGATCAGCTCAGAACCTTGGTTCAGCCTCTGATTTCAAGGGTCGATAGCAATGGCGTACTCCATGGTAGGACTGTTCCAACCGCTCCACCAGTTGAAACTCCGCAGAATGGCGTCCCCGTGACCGGGGGGAATGGCAGTGCCAACGACAATGTGATAGCCAACATGGGACTCAATGGTAACACGACGGGCGTCGGTAATGGGAGTCTTAAAGCTAATGTCAATGTTGGGCTCGGCAACGGCAATGCAGGTGTTGGGAATCTGTTTGGGCCTCAGTCATGGTTAGAAGACCGCCAAGATGATGTGTTCTCTCAGAGAGGTGCCGAAGGTGAGCTGACTGCTGAAGCACGTCTAAGGTTCAAGGCACTCGAGGATAAGATGAGAAATATCGAGAACCAGAACACCCTGGGCGTTGATATGTCCAAGTTGTGACTGATTGCTGATTTCAAGGTGCCTCCTAAATTCAAGTTACCTGACTTTGAAAAGTACAAGGGCACTACTTGCCCTCGCGTCCATCTGAGATCATATTACAGAAAAATGTCCGCTCATTCTGAGGAAAAGAAGTTCCTGATGCACTTCTTTCAGGACAGTCTGTCCGGACCCTCCCTCGAATGGTACATGAGTCTGGAACCTACCAGTGTGCACACGTGGAAGGACCTCGCTGAAGCATTCGTGCACCACTACCAATACAACAGCGACTTGGCCCCGAACCGAGTCCAACTGCAGAATCTGTCGCAAAGGAACAATGAAGGGTTCAAGGAATACGCCCAGCGGTGGCGTGAATTGGCAGCCAGGGTTCAGCCGCCGATGGTTGAACGTGAGCTTGTGCAGATGTTCGTAGCCACCCTCCCAGGGGTTTACTATGAGAAATTGGTCAGCGGTATGTCTGGAACCTTCTCAGATCTCATTATCACGGGTGAGCACATCGAAAATGGGATCAAACTGGGGAAAATTCAAGGTGATTCGTCCTCAGCTGGAGGAGGCGGAAAGAAACCTTATGGTGGCAAAAGACGGGAAGGAGAAACGAGCGTTGTGACCAACGCTCGAAGTAAGGGTAAAGGCCCTCACCAACAGGTGGCCAGCATAACTATCCCGGCAGTTCACTAGCCACAGCAGCAGCAGCAGCAACCGAATCAACAAGGGTACAGAAAGTATCAGAATAGGGCACCTCTATCGAGCCGTCACCTCGAGACACCGCCCATGTCGTACGCCCAACTATTGCAGACTTTGCTTCAGCTACAGTTGATCCAGAAGAGAACGCTGGCTCCCTTGACAGGGGCACCTCCGCCAGGTTACGACGCAAATGCAACTTGTGAGTTTCACTCAGAGGCACCAGACCACACAATAGAGAATTGCAAAGCCTTCAAGCATAAGGTGCAGGACATGGTGGACGCTAAGATCATCAACTTCTCAGATAATGTGCCAAACGTCACGAAGAACCCTATGCCGAATCATAGGGGAGGCGGGGTGAACGCCATTACTGAAGACGAGAGCTTAGGTTTGTTGACTGACGTCAGAGATCTGAAGACGCCGCTTAGCTTCGTTAAGGCTAAGCTGATGAAAAGAGGTTTCTTTCCAGGTTGCGGAGAGTTGTGTATGGGCTGTGCTACTAGTCCTGATGGATGTGAACAGTTGATAGAGGGGATTCAAAGTCTGATGACTGAGGGAATCCTGCAGTTTAGCCGGAGGGATCAAAGTGGATCGGGAGAAGTAGTGCTGAAGCAAGATGATGAGGTCGCCACCTAGACCGCCCACGATTACCATCACCAAAGCTGGGCTGATACCCTTCAAAAGCACTAATGCTGTCCCATGGCATTACGGGGCTGAAGTCTATTGCAACAGACAAAAGTTGGAGCTAGAACCGTTTGGGTCGTCTATGGAAAACCTTGCGGGAATCAGTGGTATTACTCGTAGCGGAAGAGTGTTTGCACCACCTGAGGTCGTGGCAGACAAAGCGGACAGAGCTGATGCAGCTGATAAAGGCAAAGGTAAAGTCGTTGAAGAGATCCCTCGTGGGGTAGAAAAAGACTTACTTGTTAAAGACGCCGAAGAGTTTATGAGGTTGATTAAAAAGAGTGACTACAAGATTGTGGATCATCTCCATCAGACACCCTCGAAGATTTCCATCCTGAACCTGTTGCTGTGTTCTGAAGCACACCGCAACGCATTGCTGAAGGTGTTGAACGCCGCATATGTACCGTAGGAAATATCGGTAAACCAGTTGGAAGAGGTCATAGCCCACGTGAATGCTGGAAATTGGTTAGGGTTCACTGACCTAGAGCTGACGCCGAAGGGGAGGAACCACAATAGCGCCCTGCATATCTCGATAGAGTGTAGGAACGATTATGTCGCACGTGTTGGTGGACACTGGGTCTTCGCTCAATGTTCTTCCGAAGAAGGCATTATTGAAGTTAGATACTCGCGGAGTGATTTGCACACCTAGTGATCTGGTTGTGAAGGCGTTCGATGGAACCAAACGCCGTGTTTTCGGGGAGGTGACCCTGCCAATCCAAGTCGGGCCGGAAACGTTCGACGCAATATTTTACATTATGGACATCATGCCTGCCTACAACTGTCTCTTAGGCCGGCCGTAGATCCATGTTGCTGGAGCCGTGACCTCCACGTTGCACCAGAAACTCAAGTATGTTGTCGGAGGTAGCATCGTGACTGTTTGTGGCGAGGAAGACATAATGGTGAGCCATTTATCGTCCTTTAAGTATGTCGAGATGGATGGGGAAATCCACGAAACTCTATGCCAAGCGTTCGAAGCTGTTAAAGTCAAGGACGTAACTCCTGTAGTCACTGAAAAGCTAGAGATGACTCTTTCTTCCTTCAAAGAAGCCCGAGCCGTTGTTCAAGCCGGATCTACCCCAGGCTGGGGGCGAATTTTGGAGATACCTAACAAGCAAGACAAGTTTGGATTGGGATACTCTCCTGGAGCTGAAGCCTCCTCTTCTAGCAGTGCGTCGCGAGGTAAAGGGCCGATCCAGTTTACCAGTGGCGGGGTGATATTTGAAAGCATCAACGCGGTGTCTAAAGACAGCGGAGATAGCGACTGTGACCTCGACTCTTGGATCCAGCCAAGCAAACCAGGCGAGAGCCTTAACAACTGGTCCGTCAAGGATATCATCCAGATGACAAGCGAAGAGTAATGATTTACTTTTTTCCAATCATTGTACAACCCTATGTCCTACCCGGGGCATAGTGGTTTTATTGTCAGGGCCTCGTTTGATTATGTACATGCATTTTATCAATAAATCAAAAGGCGTATTTCTTCGTATTCGAATGTTGTGATCTCTGTTATTCCTGTTTTATATTTATTTTGAAAAACAATAAAATGGCGATGGGGTTTGTGCTAACCTGCATATCCTTGTTTTAAGCTTAACCCTTGTTGTTGCAGGATCCACATAGCAGATGACATCGACTCTGGACCTTCTACGACTCACTTCGACTTCGATTGCCCGATCTATCAAGCCAAAGAAGACATTGATGAAGACGAAGACCTTCCTGAAGAGTTGGCCCGCTTGTTGAGACAAGAAGAGAAAGTTATTCTGCCTCATGAAGAGGAGATCGAGATCGTGAATTTGGGTTCTGAAGAACTCGTCAGGAACGTCAGGATAGGGGCCGCATTGCAGAGTGATGTCAAGCAGAGATTGGTCGAGATGCTAAGAGAGCATAGTGACGTCTTTGCTTGGTCATACGAAGATATGCCCGGACTTGATACTGACATCGTGGTCCACCACTTGCCGCTGCGAGAAGATTGTCCTCCCGTTAAGCAGAAGCTTAGGAGGATGCGACCAGATATGGCCGTGAAGATCAAAGAAGAAGTGCAGAAGCAGCTTGATGCTGGCTTCTTAGCGGTCACTACTTACCCTCCGTGGGTCGCCAACATAGTGCCTGTACCGAAGAAGAACGGTAAGGTACGAATGTGCGTCGATTATCGGGATTTGAATAGGGCGAGCCCTAAAGATGATTTCTCGCTGCCTCATATTGATGTGTTGGTCGACAATACAGCCCAGTTCTCCGTGTTTTCGTTCATGGATGGCTTCTCCGGTTACAATCAGATCAAGATGGCGCTGGAGGACATGGAGAAAACTACGTTTATCACCCCCTGGGGAACATTCTGCTACAAGGCAATGCCTTTCGGTCTGAAGAACGCAGGGGCCACTTACCAACGAGCTATGGTTACTTTGTTTCACGACATGATTCATCATGAGATTGAAGTCTATGTTGATGACACGATTGCGAAGTCCCAAACGGAGGAGGGACATCTGGTCAATTTGCTGAAGCTTTTTGAGAGGCCTAGGAAGTTCAGGTCGAGGCTGAATCCTAACAAGTGTACTTTCGGAGTACTGTCCGGAAAGTTACTGGGGTTTATCGTGAGTGAAAGAGGCATTGAGGTTGATCCTGCGAAGATTAAAGCGATACAAGAAATGCCAGTTGTTGCACCCCAAAATTTGCCCTCACAATACAAGACTTTGTGTTCTAAGAAGATTCACAAGGTTCACATATGTTGCACCCTAATTTTTAACCTTAAGATCCCACCTCCTTGCTATTGAAACCACTATTGTTCAAGAATTACATTAACAGTAAAAAGGGCGAAATGGTCATTTATGCACTATGGTTTCCGTTTCTGAGTTCCGTGTTTTTGTCTACAATGGATTTGAATTTTCATGGCTGATTGCGGTTTATAAGTGCTGTTCAATTACGATTTTCTGGGCCGGATTGATTTATGGTTTGGTATTTTATCAATGACTAATTGGATTTTCTTCTCCACGGGTTTAGAGTCTATCTGGATTTGGGATTTATTTGTACAAGTCTGATTGGTGAAGTTAATTCATTTGTGAAAGTTTAATTGATTAATTTCTAGTCATTTGAATTTAATCTGAGGCGCCCATTCATTTAATTGGATTTGTTTAAGAAATTCATTTGGTTTCGGGTGAAACATTTGAAAAGAATATTCGGAAAGTAATATAAAAAAATATTGAATTTATTCATGATATCTTTATTATTATTTAAAGTTACAAGGAGGAAATAATTTGAAAAGAAGAAATATTTATTGAATTTTATTCATGAATATTTTCTTACAAGGTACAAAAATAAGATCAAATTACACTAAAAAGTCCTAATCTTTCTAAGTCCTTCATGCTAGATTTTTCAACCGACTTCATGGTGAATTTTCTTCTGGTACCTGCAAAACCGACACAAGCAGAGCAAAAACAGAATATCAAATCGGTTGACACCCTCAGAGTAAAGTTCATCACCGGGTGTCGGGAGGGCACGACTAATGCCGAAACCAAACTCCCATTCCAATCTCCGACCTCGGCTACCAACCGGCAGCATCCATTCTTATTTTTGGGACAGCCGAGAAAGAGAGATAAAAGAAGTTTTTGGCCGAGAAAAAGATTTTGCCGAAAAAGTGATTATCTGCCGAAATTGGATTTGTAAAGCCAAACTGATTGTAATCGGGATATGTTTCATCAAGTAAATATTGGATATCCGAGTTTCAGATCCAGATGCCGATAGATCCGAACCGGTTCCGAAAAGTCCAACACCTGAAATTTCCAAAACAGATTGATATCAGAATGAATCCATATCAGCAGGTGAAATACAAACCAAAAACCGATATCGAAGTGAAATCTGTAATCAAACCAATCCAAACATAAGTCACAACAAAACAGGAACTGATATCGAAGTGAAATCCGGAGGCAAACCAGTCCGAAAATGAATCACAACTGACATCAAAAAAATGAAAACAGATTCAAAATATCAATATCGACAAAATCAATGAACCCTATCAGAAAATATCAGATCCAGAAACAATATCTAATATTCAAATCCAAACTGCATTTGAACCAGATATCCAACTATATCCAAAACTCAGGTGAATCCAAAACGAATCCAATCAATATCAAGGGATTCCAATCCACATCTGCAAAGGAAAACAATCCAAATCAATCCAACTTATCCAGATAAAATCCGTATCTCAATCAAATCCAATCAGGCAAGTCCATAAAGGGAAAGTTCAAATCATATCAGAAAATCCACGAAAAGGCAAATCTGAAAAAGGAAATCCCAATCAGAATGAAAAGAGATGTGTTCCGAAAATCCAACAAAATCAAATCAGTAATAATGCGAACCACATCCGAAAGAGGAATGTTTCCAAATCAAATCCCAATCAGAAATTAATATCAGTAAAAATAACGTAAAAAAGACGTTATTCAGGCCCATTTCGAAAATCAAGAAAAAGTATATAAGGAACCATAGCACCTGATCAAACCCTAGCGAAAAGGGTCGTAGGTCACCAGAACAACCATCGACGGCCGTGCATCTGAACGAAGGAGAAGATTCGAACGAAGACCGCCTTCGTCTCTCGACGGGCAATCCACCTTCGTAGCCTCAGATTTGACATCATCACGGGCCTTAAAGAACAACGAAAACGCCATCGCCATCCGCCATTGTCAGAATCTGGGTAGGAAGTTTGTAAAACTCATATTTGTGCTGATATTGTTCATAGTTTCATTTTCAGGAGATAGAGGGGTCGAAACATGCAAAACGAAGCAAAGACGAAGAGAAACGAGCCATGACGGCGCCGCGGGTAGCGATAGGGTTTTCGAAACCCTAAAAGCAGTGTTATCCAGTTTTCAAGCATTGAGTTGGGGCTGGGTTGATCACCGGCCCAACTTTATTCTTTTACTTATCATTGTTTTTATTTTTAGTATTAAAACATATAACAAAACAATTAAAATTAATTTCTGATTAGTAATAATATAATTTTCTTCAAATAATAATAGTGAGTTTTTCTTTTTAAAAGATAACTAGTTTAGCTTTTTTTAATAATAATAAACAAATCCTTCTCTTTAAAAATAATTAGGCCTTTTTAAATTAAACTCTCTTGAAAATTAAACTTAAAAATATTTATTTTAGTATTAAGAAGAACTTCTATTCTGACTTAAATTAAAAATTCTTTCATATATCACGAATAAGCGACAAAAATGTATATAAATTTCCCCTATCGTTTCCTAACTTGTCTAACGTTGCCTACTAACATTGTTCATTTGTTTTGCAGCTTGTCATGTTTACCGTTATTTATTTTATTTTTCAACACAAGTTTCGTTTGTATTTGTATCTGCTTCTCAATTGTAACCTCGCGAACCTAATAACCGCGTTTACTTTTCGCATTTAAATTTCTGCATGATGTATGATTTAAATTTCTGCTGATGTATTGCACATTACACACTCTGAAGGAATTAGGTCTAGCATTTGACCGCCGTGTCAATAGTCCTCACCTTCAACCCTTACAACTTTTACAAACCCTAATTTTTCACAAATGCCTCGCCGCAGGCGCAATTACCAATTTTACCCCTAGCATTAGGTCAAAGAGCCGCCGCGCTCGTTTTAGGGTTTCCCGCCGTGGAATCCCTAATTTAACCCTAATTACAACTTAACATTTCAACGTAGAAATTTGGAGTTCCTACACTCCGTGTAAGCGTGTCCTTAAGATGCGTTTATTCCCCGTGAGACCTTGACCACAGTCAAGAAGTTTCTAACCTCCCTATTGAGGGGAACTACGATTACTCTGATTCCACTCCCGTAAGGATACGTAGGCACAAGATGCGATGTCTTGCCGAGTAAACTTAGAATTAACCCCCTTTATTATTTATTATTGCTTATTTATATTTTATTTATCTTTGCTATTTAATTATTTTGCTTATTATTTTGTAATTGTTTCTTGGATGTAAAGTTGTTTAATTATTTAATTATTATTATGGTTAGTAATTAGGGAGTGTAACAACATGTAGGTAATATTAAAATAAAATTAGATCATTTTAATATAAGATAATTAAATTAAACATTTCACACACGTAAGTCGATTTTAATCGCCGTCTTACTTCCTAAGGATATCCCTCAAGTTGCCTATGAATATTGGTTAAGTGGGGTGTATAAAGCAAGTCCCTCAAAAAGAAAATCATCAAAGTCCCTTATGGTTGCCTTTACGAATCGAGTCCCTTTCGAAAAATGATGACGGTCCCTTATATGTGCTTATTACATCCCACAATGGCCTTCAAAGTCAAATTGTCCCTCACATACCCCTTAACATCCAAAGTAAGGACTACCTACTCCATTATAGTAGGGATAGTCTTACTAAGGAAAGGATAAAGAATAAGAAAGACCTTAAAACATTAGGGTAGGCTACTCCTAGATACTTGCTCACTTCAAAACTTTTTCACACTTAAACAAATTTCCAACAAAATTTTCAAACAAGTTTTTTTCATATCCATACACGGATTATTATTAAACTATTCTGAAATTTTTTGCTATTCACACACTACACTTTCAAAACAATTCAAAAGTGAGCTTAAGTACCTAAGAGCGCATGGATAACCATGGATGAAAAGGGTGCTAACACCTTCCCTTTTCATAACTTACCCCCCGGACCCAAAATATTCTCTAAGGTCTTTCCTGTTCTTTTATAACCTTTCCTTATGGATAAAATAAAAGTCGGTGGCGACTCTTGCTATCCGCAACATTGTTTAAAGTCAGTTCTCCCACCGTGTTACAGAACTGGCGACTCTGCTGGGGATCTATTTAAGAGGGGTACCCTTAGGAATTAAGATCACTTTAAATTGTTTGCCTTGTTTGCTTTATTATTATATTGTTGGGGTGCTCTTATGTGTGAAAGGTCCTAACCCGGATCTAGTGTACCTTAGGTAAATGGCAATAGACCAAGGAAACTGTACGACGTATATCGATACGGTTGATCTGGTGGCCATAGTTAGTGCGACTTCTTGGTTGGTGCTTATATTCCTTAAGTCAAGTTGAGGATAATATTGAGGCTGCCATATGTTGTCAATGCACTAACTGACTTTTAGAACCCTAGTTAACTCATCTTGGCCTTTAGAAAGTAGTGAGGTAACCGGCTTTGGTGCAGACTGAAGTTGGTTGACACTCGATACTACGCTCATTGAGATCTTAAACTTGGAGGGTTTTGGTTGGCAAGTAAGTTGCCTTCTGAACAACCACCCTTGTGAAGGATCAATGATATTGAGATCCCTTAGAACCTGGTTACTTTTGTAGGACAGGATGAACCATCTAACTTCAGGGGAGGGTACTTGCCTTTGAACCTCATGCAAGCCTTTAAACCTAGGGCTATGGTGTGACTTGTTTGTGTGTGCCACATGTTTGTGATTGAGCATGACATCATGACATCATCATGCATCATAAGCATATCATTTTCCCTAACTATTTCAAGGACCAAAAGATTTATCTTTGTTCTTTGTTGCAGGTCATGGCTTCTGCTCGTAGAAACACCATCAGGATCAACTTTGTAGGGATACCTGCTAAGCTCAAGGAGTTGGTTTCCCTAGTGCCTGATCATTCCCAGTTCAACAAGAGACATGGTCACTTATTGGATCTAGTTACTTCAGGGTTCAGTGAAGACATGATGAGTGTGCTGTTTCAGTTCTTTGACCCTAAGCACCATTGCTTTACATTTCCTGATTATCAGCTGGTTCCAACCATGGAGGAGTTCTCTAAACTTCTGGGTATACCTGTTCTTGATCAGAAGCCATTCACAGGCTTAGAGAAGGAGCTTAAACCAGAAGTTATTGCTGCAGCTCTACATCTGAAGAAGTCTGACATTGTTCTAGAGACGAGAAGTGGAGTTAAAGGTATTCTTGCCAAGGTATTAGTGGATAAAGCTCAAATGTTCTTGAAGGCTATGAGCTACGATGCTGTTGAGGAGATCTTAGCCTTATTGATTTATGGCTTAGTGTTGTTCCCCAATCCTGATCAGTTCATAGACGTTCATGCCATCAACATATTCCTGAGTCACAATCCAGTGCCTACCTTACTTGGAAACATCCTACATTCTCTTCACACCCGTACCACAAGGGCAAGAGGAACTTTGATGTGCTGCATACCTTTACTTTCTAGGTGGTTTATTTCTCACCTTCCTCGCTCAGCAATGAAGAATGAGCAAGGGTTCAGATGGTCCAAGAGGATCATGTCACTTTCTCACTCAGACATCCATTGGTGCTCCAGATCAATGGAGAATGTCACCATCATTAACCGTTGTGGGGAGTTTCCTAATGTGCCACTTCTAGGCATAAGAGGAGGCATCACCTACAACCCATCTCTAGCTTTACAACAGTTTGGTTACGCCCGGAGCGATGGTCCACATGACATGTTGATTCAGGGCATTGTGTTTGACTACGACAACGATCTTCAGGGTTACCGTCAGAGATTCATACGAGCTTGGGGAAAGGTAAACAGGATTGACAGCAAGACACTGGAGCCTAAGTACACCATTCCTATGGAGGCTTATCTCAGATGGGTACGATTTCGTGCTCAGACACTCATGATGCCATATCCTGCCATCCTACCAGTTACCATGGAACCTGTTGCTGAAGGAGACACAGCTTATACCATCCTTCACCCAGACATGCCTACTGATATGGAAGACTTGCAGAGATCATGGATCCAACTGAAAGAGCAAAGGGATACTTTCGAGGCTCATTACAAAGCAAGCCAAGCAAGGATCCTAGAGCTAACAAAGCTACTTCATGAGGAACGAAACCTCAACTCATACCTCAACACAAAGAGGAAACGTCCATGGGAGACTTAAAACCCCATCTTTTGTACTTATTTCGTTTTCATTTTTTGTAAGCCTAAAAGGCAAAACAAGTTATTACTAATAAAAAGTTACTTTCTTGTTTGTTTAAGCAAATTTAAATCCTGCGGTCCTTGAAAACATTGCATATGCATTCCCATATCATTGCATCACAGGTTTATAATTGTGCACAGGTTTCTCATCTTCTCGCTGTTTATTTCTGCAATGGCTCTTGAACAATCAGTTAAGGATCTCCAGGCACAGAATGCACAGTTCCAAGAGCTGATCCTGAACCTATCCAAGGGGCAGGATGAATTGAAGACACTGCGGGCCAAGAAGACTAAGAAGGCTAGAAGGTCTGCTGGGTTGCTCAACATGGGAAGAAGGTTCAAAGGTCCTGTCAAGACCAAGGAACATGTTGAAGACTATGAATCTGAAGAATCTGAGCAGGAGAGAGGCAGTCTCCACAACACTATGGGGGACTCTGATTCTGAGGCTAACTACTACCATGAGCCTAACGAAGACAAATTCAAGATGCTGGTGGATAGAATGGATGCTATGGAATTACAGAAATCATCTGGGCTGGATTTTGAGGATTTGAGCTTGATATCTGGGGTGGTCATACCCATTGGGTTCAAAGTTCCTACATTTGTTGTCTATGATGGGGTCTCTTGTCCCAAATTGCATCTGAGGTCTTATGTCAGAAGAATGCAACCCCACACTGCTGATAAAAAGTTGTGGATCCATTTCTTTCAAGAGAGTTTATCTGGAGCTCAGCTAGAGTGGTATTATCAGTTGGAGAGTGTCAACATCAGAGATTGGAATGACCTTGCTGAAGCTTTCTACAAGCAGTATCAATACAATGCTGACTTAGCCCCCACTCGCATGCAGCTTCAAAGCATGTCTATGGGTGCCAAAGAAAGCTTTAAGGAGTATGCTCAGAAGTGGAGAGACCTAGCTGGAAGAGTTCAACCCCCTTTGACTGATAGGGAGTTGGTTGATATGTTCATGTGTACGCTGAATGGTCCGTTTTACAGTCATCTCGTTGGAAGCTCATCATCTGGCTTCACCGAGTTGATCATGACAGGAGAGCGAGTAGAGAATGGTATCAAGAGTGGTAAGATCCAAGTGGGCACTTCTTCATCAGGTGCTGCAAAGAAGCCTCCCACTGGGAAGAAAGAATCTAATGCTGTGTATGGTCAGCCTGATCGTAATAGAAGGCATCAGTCTGTTAATGCAGTTCATATTTCAAATCCAACTCCTGCAACAACAGAGCAGCCTCAAGGCAACCAACAGAGGGCTAGAAGACAGTTCACGAAGATCAACATGTCAATGGCTCAGGCATTGCAACACTTGTTGAAAGCTAAACTTATTACCCTGAGGGAGGCCCCTCAGAATCCCAATGTTACCTCTCCCAAGTACAATCCCAATGCACGATGTGCATATCATTCAAACTGTCCAGGACATGATACTAATAACTGCTGGGTCTTGAAGAACAAAATTCAGGATATGATTGATGCTGGATAAATTGAGTTTGATCCACCAGGTACTCCAAATGTGATTACAGCTCCAATGCCAAATCACGAGAAGACTGTCAACGCCATTGATGAAGATATTGATGAAGATCTGCATGTCTATTCAGTTATGGAGTTGAGCACACCATTGTCTGTTATCAAAAAGAGGTTAGTACAAGCTGGGATCTTTCCAGGTTGTCATGAAGATTGTCTATATTGTACCTATAAGCCGGATAGTTGCTTCATTTTGAGAGAGGGGATTCAACGTCTCATGGATAAATATACTATAGTGTTTGAAAGAAGACCAGTATCTGTAGAAAGTATGGTGGATCATCTGACTCAGGGTAAGAAGATTGAAGAGGTTGACATGGTTGACAAAGTACCACTAAGAATCACTTCAAAGGGTCCCATTAAAATCACTCATCAGGGCCCAATCAAGATTACTGCTGAAGGTCCTGTGAAAGTTGTTGCTGAAGCCAGAGTAGCTCCTCTGATCATTACCACTCCTGGTCCTATTCCTTATACATCTGACAAAGCTGTGCCTTGGCACTATGGGTCTGATGTTTACATCCATGGTGTCAAGCAGGAGCCTTTACCTGATATGCCTGTTGACATTGATAATATTGCTGGATCTAGAAAGATCACTCGTAGTGGAAGAGTCTTCTCTCCTCCAGTTGCTTCTAAGAGTGCAGTTACTCCTGCTGTTACTTCCACCACTGATGCTCGGGGCAAGGGTCCTGTTTTTGAGCCTGTATCTACTGATGTGCCAGCTGCTGATGACCTCTCTAAGCAGATGGAAGAAGTATTGAAAATCATTCGCAAGAGTGATTATGATATTGTTGATCAGCTGGGGCATACTCCCTCAAAGATTTCTATGCTCTCCCTGTTATTATGTTCTGAGGCTCATGCCAAGTCATTGATCAAGTTTCTAAAGATGGCTCATGTACCCAGTGCAATTTCTGTGGACCAGTTTGAGAATTGTGTTGCGCACCTGACCTATGACAACGGGTTAGGATTTTCTGATGCTGACTTGACCCCGGCCAAGAGGGATCATAACAGGGCCTTGCATATTTCAATTGAATGCAGGGGCACTACCCTGTCTCATGTGCTGATAGACAATGGTTCCTCTCTGAATGTGTTGCCTAAGGAAGTCCTGAACAAGCTGAGTCCTGAAGATACGGTATTGAAGCCCAGTAATATTGTGGTAAAGGCTTTTGATGGTTCTAGAAGAGTAGTGCATGGGGAAATTGATCTTCCAATCAAGGTTGGCTCTCAGGTGTTTACTGCTACATTCTATGTGATGGATATTCGTCCTTCGTACTCATGTCTGCTTGGTCGTCCCTGGATCCATGGGGCAGGTGCTGTGACCTCCACATTACATCAAAAGTTGAGATATCCGGTGAATGGAAAAGTTGTTACTGTCTTTGGAGAGGAAGAATACTTTGTCAGCTATGTAAACACTTTCAAGTATCTGGAAGTAGAAGGTGAATACATTGAAACTCCATGTCAGTCATTTGAAGTGATTCCCTGGGCTGTTAAGGATTGTGTGACTCCTCCTGCTGTGAAGAAGGTTCCTGTGGTCATCAGAAACCCTCCAACAATGGCAATGGCCTCCCTCAATGACGCAAAAGCTGTGGTGGAAGAAGGTGGTTGTACTATTTGGGGTCAGCTTCCTGATATTCCATACAAGTCTGACAAGTTTGGTTTGGGTTTCGCTGCAGAGTCCCAGAAGGCTGTTCGTCGTGCTCGTGCTGTTCGTATCACCAATCAAGGGGTTATCAATGCTGTGGGAGATCAAGATGAAGACTACAACTTGGAGGCATGGATTTTTCCTACTATGGGTGCTGGACTCAATAATTGGAAAGCTGAAGATGTTATCCCTATCTCCTTTAGTCAGGAGTAAATACTATTACTGTGTTATGTTTTTAAATTTGTGATTTCTGGAACAATTAAAACTTTCAAGCCATGTGCCTTACCCGGGGCACAATGGTGTGCTTGTTACGGGTTGTCATTTCATTTGCATATTTCATTCAATAAAATCAGTGGACGTTTCGTTTTCGTAAATATTGTGTTCCTTGTCTTTCTTTTTCTTTTATTTTTGCTTTATCAGCTATGTGTTCTTACACACACCCACGTCACTAAAATGCAGATCCTCATCCACTCTGGATCCAGTTGATAACAGTTCTACTATTGCCAATTACAATTTCGAGAATCCGATCTATCAAACTGAAGACGGAAACGAGGACGATTGTGAAATACCTGTAGAGCTTGCTAGGTTGTTACAACAAGAAGAGAAAGCTATACAGCCACATGAAGAGCCAGTCGAAGTTGTGAATCTGGGAACTGAAGAAAACAGAAAAGAGGTCAAGATAGGGGCTGATTTAGAGGACAGTGTCAAGAGCAGGTTGATTCAGATGCTACGTGACTATGTGGAGATCTTTGCTTGGTCTTATGAAGATATGCCAGGGTTGGATACAGACATTGTGGTTCACCGTTTGCCAGTGAAAGAAGATTGTCGTCCAAAGAAGCAGAAGGTCCGTCGTATGCGTCCTGAAATGTCAGAAAAGATCAAAGCAGAGGTAATGAAACAGTTCAATGCAGGGTTCTTGGCCGTAACTTCTTATCCTCAGTGGGTTGCAAATGTGGTACCAGTTCCTAAGAAAGATGGTAAGGTACGTATGTGTGTAGACTACAGAGATCTGAACAAGGCTAGCCCTAAAGATGACTTTCCACTTCCTCATATTGATATTCTGGTAGACAACACTGCTCAGCATAAGGTATTCTCTTTTATGGATGGTTTCTCTGGTTACAATCAAATCAAGATGGCACCTGAAGATATGGAGAAGACTACATTTATGACACAGTGGGGCACCTTTTGCTATAAGGTAATGCCATTTGGTTTGAAGAATGCAGGGGCAACATATCAGCGTGCTATGGTGGCTTTGTTTCATGATATGATTCATCATGAGATAGAGGTATATGTGGATGATATGATAGCCAGGTCTCAGAATGAAGAACAACATCTTGATCATCTGCACAAGTTGTTTGAGAGGTTGAAGAAATACAGGTTGAGATTAAATCCAAACAAGTGTACTTTTGGAGTTAGATCTGGAAAGCTCCTGGGTTTCATTGTCAGTGGAAAAGGTATTGAAGTGGATCCTGCAAAAGTGAAAGCTATACGAGAGATGCCAGCTCCCCGTACTGAGAAGGAGGTTAGAGGTTTCTTGGGACGATTGAACTACATTGCAAGATTTATTTCCCAATTAACTACCATCTGTGAGCCAATCTTCAAGTTGTTGAAGAAAGATCAGGTGATGGAATGGAATGATGAGTGCCAGACTGCCTTTGATGAAATCAAGAGATATTTGCTAGAACCTCCAATTTTAATGCCACCAGTTGATGGAAGACCCTTGATTATGTATTTAACAGTATTAGACAACTCAATGGGGTGTGTATTGGGGCAACATGACGAGTCTGGTCGAAAAGAGCAGGCAATATACTACCTTAGCAAAAAGTTTACCGACTGTGAAACAAGATACTCACTGCTCGAGAAAACTTGTTGCGCTTTGGCATGGGCTGCTCGCCGACTAAGACAGTATATGTTGACCCATACTACCTTGTTGATTTCGAAGATGGATCCAATCAAGTACATATTTGAGAAACCTGCTCTCTCCGGAAGAATTGCAAGATGGCAAATGATCTTGACGGAATATGATATACAGTATACTACTCAGAAGGCCATTAAGGGGAGTGTTGTTGCTGATCATTTGGCTCATCAAGCAGTAGATGATTACCAGTCAATGAATTTTGAGTTCCCTGATGAAGACATTATGTCTGTTACCAAAGAACCTGGACAATATGACGGACCTGAACAAGGATCCCGATGGACTATGGTTTTTGATGGAGCCTCCAATGCACATGGTAATGGTGTTGGTGTTGTGATTAGTTCCCCTGAAGGTTGTCATACCCCGATTACTGCCAGACTTTGTTTCTATTGTACCAATAACATGGCTGAGTATGAGGCATGTATCATGGGTATGCAAGTTGCTATTGATATGAAGATTCAGTTCCTTGAGGTGTATGGAGATTCAGCTCTGGTAGTAAGTCAGATTAAAGGAGATTGGGATACAAAGCATGATAATCTCATTCCTTACAGAGAACATGTGTTGTCTTTGATCCCACATTTCAAAGAGATTACTTTTGGACATATTCCACGAAGAGAGAATCAGTTGGCAGACGCATTGGCCACCATGGCATCTATGTTTGAGATCAGCTGGGATGATGAAGCTCCCAAGATTACCATTGATAGATTTGAGAAGCCTGCATACTGCAATGAGATTGACACTGAAGGGGCAGAGGAGAAGCCTTGGTTCTATGAAGTGAAAAACTATCTTGAAGCTCAGGAGTTCCCTGAAGGGGCATCTGTCAAAGATAGGAAGTTCCTGAGAAGGTTTTCTGCTAAGTTCTTTCTGAGTAATGGCATTCTGTATAAGCGTAATCATGATTCAACTATGCTTCGTTGTGTGGATAAGAAGGAAGCTACAGAAATTATGGAAGAAATGCATGATGGGACCTTTGGCACTCATTCTAGTGGTCATACCATGGCAAAGAAGATTTTGAGAGCAGGTTACTATTGGTCTACCATGGAAGCTGATTGCTATCAACACTCCAAAACATGTCACAAATGTCAAATCTATGCTGATAAAGTACATGTACCTCCATCTCCATTTAATGTGTTGACTGCTCCTTGGCCCTTTGCCATGTGGGGCATTGATATGATTGGTGAGATCAAGCCTACTGCTTATAATGGGCATCGTTTCATCCTGGTTGCTATTGATTACTTCACGAAGTGGGTAGAGGCAGCTTCATTTGCATCTGTGACTAAGAATGTTGTGGCTCGGTTCATTAAGAATAATCTCATATGTAGGTATGGTATCCCTGAAAGGATTATCACTGACAATGGCTCTAATCTGAACAACACTATGATTACTGATCTCTGTACGCAATTCAAGATTAAGCATCACAACTCTTCTCCGTATCGTCCAAAGATGAATGGGGCAGTTGAAGCTGCTAATAAGAACATTAAGAAGATTGTACAGAAGATGACTGTTACTTACAAGGATTGGCACGAGATGTTACCATTTGCTCTGCATGGTTATCGTACTACAATACGTACTTCAACAGGGGCAACCCCATTCTCCTTAGTCTATGGTATGGAAGCAGTTCTGCCTATTGAAGTTCAGATCCCCTCCTTGAGAATTATGAAGGATGCAGGCTTGGATGAAGATGAGTGGATTCAGACTCGACTTGACCAGATAAATTTGATTGATGAGAAAAGGTTAGCAGCAGTTTGTCATGGCCAGATTTACCAGAAACGGATGATCAAAGCTTTTAACAAGAAGGTTAAGCCAAAGGTATATCAGGCTGGTGACTTGGTAATCAAGCGTATCATATTACCACAGGGTGATCCTAGGGGCAAGTGGACTCCAACATATGAGGGACCATTTGTAGTCAAGACAGTGTTCTCAGGAGGTGCCATGATACTGACTACAATGGATGGTGAAGACTTCCCACAACCTGTAAACGCAGACATAGTTAAAAAATACTACGCATAAAAAGAGACCCGCTAGGTTGACAGGCCTAGGCAAAAATAAGGGCATCCCGGCAAACCAAAAGGGTTTGGGCAAAAATTAGGGATATATATATATAAAAAGATGTACACCCGGCAAGTCGAAAACCTGAAAAGGCGGCTTGGGCAAAAAAGGGTATCCCGGTGGATTGAAAACCTGAAAGGGCAATCCAGGCAAAAGTTAGGGATTAAAGCGTATGACTATGTCTCGTTTGGATCACTCATGAAACTGCAACCAGTTGTACTACTTACTCAAGCTCAAACAGATAAAGCTCAATCCAATCGTTTCCGTCTCAACAGCAAGAAGATGAGATACTTGAGTGGCAATAGTAGAATTGAAACTCAATAGGATTATTTCCCACATAGCTGATTCTTTTTGTAAAACTTCATGACAAAATTCTCTTACTAGGGTTTATGTCTCCTTGTACAAACTTACCCGTGTATGGGTCACTTTTGATATAAATAAACTCCATCTTTGGAATCCAGATTTACTTTTACCCTATTTACATAAGCGAAACGTCCATTGGTTGTGTTTGAATGTATGTATGCCTTTGAATATGATTGATGTTTACCAGAAACGCATGTATGCTTTTAATATGATTGATGTTTACCAGAAATGCATGAAAATGCAGTAATAGTATTTACTAAGGACGAACGAGGGAAGGATTTCAACGAAGCTTCACCGGTTCATCTTTACAAGACAGTTACAAACCATCAGTAGGACTAATCCATTCTCACAAAGTCTAATCTCCCCTGGAATTTATATCCATCTCTTTTATCCTCATACGGATATACGGGAAATTACTTTCCAATAAGGGCACGATGAACGAAGACGGGATGTTATACTTATCCTACTATCAAACGAAAACGAAGGTTATCTATACCCTACTATCCCCAACAACGGGAGGTTATCTATACCTTGTTATCCCCAACAACGGGAGGTTATCTATACCTTGTTATCCCCAGCAGACGGAGGGTTATATATTCTTCAACAACGAATCGGGATTTATTTTCCTTGGCCAGCAGTTGTTATACAAGGATATCCAGACACTTCCAGCAGTGTCATAGCATACATACATCATTTACATCATACCATAACATATATGTCTATAGTACATTACCTAAGTGCATCATGTCATACATGCATACATAAAGCATAAACTAATGTTGTTATACAGAATGCTACCTTGTTTTCAGGTTAATTATCCAACAAACAATCTTATGATCTTTGGGACTGCTTTATTGCAACCGCAGGGTTACTTTATCCTCCTGATGAGCTTCTTATTACTTTGGGACTGCTTTATTGTAACCTCAGGGTTATTTTATTCTCCTGATAGCCTCTCATGACTTCAAGACTGCTTTAGAGCTACTGATTGCTCTATCCTCCTGAAATCATCCTATTACTTCAAGACTGCTTTAGAGCTATTCATTGCTCTATCCTCATGAGGTCATATTACTACTTCAAGACTGCTTTAGAGCTATTCATTGCTCTATCCTCCTGAAGCCATCTAATTATTTCAAGACTGCTTTAGAGCTATCCATTGCTCTATCCTCCTGAAATCATTACTTCAAGACTGCTTTAGAGCTATTGATTGCTCTATCCTCCTGAAGACATATCACATTATTACTTCAAGACTGCTTTAGAGCTATTGATTGCTCTATCCTCCTGAAGACATATCACATTATTACTTCAAGACTGCTTTAGAGCTATCGATTGCTCTATCCTCCTGAAGACATATCACATTATTATTTCAAGACTGCTTTAGAGCTATCCATTGCTCTATCCTCCTGAAATCATTACTTCAAGACTGCTTTAGAGCTATTGATTGCTCTATCCTCTTGAAGACATATCACATTATTATTTCAAGACTGCTTTAGAGCTATCCATTGCTCTATCCTCCTGAAATCATTACTTCAAGACTGCTTTAGAGCTATTGATTGCTCTATCCTCCTGAAGACATATCACATTATTATTTCAAGACTGCTTTAGAGCTATCGATTGCTCTATCCTCCTGAAATCATTACTTCAAGACTGCTTTAGAGCTATTGATTGCTCTATCCTCCTGAAGACATATCACATTATTATTTCAAGACTGCTTTAGAGCTATCCATTGCTCTATCCTCCTGAAATCATTACTTCAAGACTGCTTTAGAGCTATTGATTGCTCTATCCTCCTGAAGACATATCACGTTATTACTTCAAGACTGCTTTAGAGCTATTGATTGCTCTATCCTCCTGAAGACATATCACATTATTATTTCAAGACTGCTTTAGAGCTATTCATTGCTCTATCCTCCTGAAATCATTACTTCAAGACTGCTTTAGAGCTATTGATTGCTCTATCCTCCTGAAGACATATCACATCATTACTTCAAGACTACTTTAGAGCTATTGATTGCTCTATCCTCCTGAAGCCATTATTACTTCAAGACTGCTTTAGAGCTATTGATTGCTCTATCCTCCTGAGGTCAGATTTATCACTTCAAGACTGCTTTAGGGTTATCATTATTGATTGCTCTATCCTCATGAAGACATGCTGTTACATCAGTATTACTCCAGACTCCTGACAGTTCTCATTATACTACTGAAGAACTTTCCCCTAGTGGCATCTTTAAGCCCACTCAATCATGTTCAACCAACCATCAATATCACTCCATGCACTGGTGAGTGCAAATTTTTGGGCTTTTGTGTTCAATCCCCTTCAACCTTCCAGGTTACGACTGGCAAATATACCAATCTAACCCCTCAGGTTTCAGAAAATTGAACAGGGGCAGCTGTTGCACCCCAAAATTTGCCCTCACAATACAAGACTTTGTGTTCTAAGAAGATTCACAAGGTTCACATATGTTGCACCCTAATTTTTGACCTTAAGATCCCACCTCCTTGCTATTGAAACCACTATTGTTCAAGAATTACATTAACAGTAAAAAGGGCGAAATGGTCATTTATGCACTATGGTTTCCGTTTCTGAGTTCCGTGTTTTTGTCTAAAATGGATTTGAATTTTCATGGCTGATTGCGGTTTATAAGTGCTGTTCAATTACGATTTTCTGGGCCGGATTGATTTATGGTTTGGTATTTTATCAATGACTAATTGGATTTTCTTCTCCGCGGGTTTAGAGTCTATCTGGATTTGGGATTTATTTGTACAAGTCTGATTGGTGAAGTTAATTCATTTGGGAAAGTTTAATTGATTAATTTCTAGTCATTTGAATTTAATCTGAGGCGCCCATTCATTTAATTGGATTTGTTTAAGAAATTCATTTGGTTTCGGGTGAAACATTTGAAAAGAATATTCGGAAAGTAATATAAAAAAATATTGAATTTATTCATAATATCTTTATTATTATTTAAAGTTACAAGGAGGAAATAATTTGAAAAGAAGAAATATTTATTGAATTTTATTCATGAATATTTTCTTACAAGGTACAAAAATAAGATCAAATTACACTAAAAAGTCCTAATCTTTCTAAGTCCTTCATGCTAGATTTTTCAACCGACTTCATGGTGAATTTTCTTCTGGTACCTGCAAAACCGACACAAGCAGAGCAAAAACAGAATATCAAATCGGTTGACACCCTCAGAGTAAAGTTCATCACCGGGTGTCGGGAGGGCACGACTAATGCCGAAACCAAACTCCCATTCCAATCTCCGACCTCGGCTACCAACCGGCAGCATCCATTCTTATTTTTGGGACAGCCGAGAAAGAGAGATAAAAGAAGTTTTTGGCCGAGAAAAAGATTTTGCCGAAAAAGTGATTATCTGCCGAAATTGGATTTGTAAAGCCAAACTGATTGTAATCGGGATATGTTTCATCAAGTAAATATTGGATATCCGAGTTTCAGATCCAGATGCCGATAGATCCGAACCGGTTCCGAAAAGTCCAACACCTGAAATTTCCAAAACAGATTGATATCAGAATGAATCCATATCAGCAGGTGAAATACAAACCAAAAACCGATATCGAAGTGAAATCTGTAATCAAACCAATCCAAACATAAGTCACAACAAAACAGGAACTGATATCGAAGTGAAATCCGGAGGCAAACCAGTCCGAAAATGAATCACAACTGACATCAAAAAAATGAAAACAGATTCAAAATATCAATATCGACAAAATCAATGAACCCTATCAGAAAATATCAGATCCAGAAACAATATCTAATATTCAAATCCAAACTGCATTTGAACCAGATATCCAACTATATCCAAAACTCAGGTGAATCCAAAACGAATCCAATCAATATCAAGGGATTCCAATCCACATCTGCAAAGGAAAACAATCCAAATCAATCCAACTTATCCAGATAAAATCCGTATCTCAATCAAATCCAATCAGGCAAGTCCATAAAGGGAAAGTTCAAATCATATCAGAAAATCCACGAAAAGGCAAATCTGAAAAAGGAAATCCCAATCAGAATGAAAAGAGATGTGTTCCGAAAATCCAACAAAATCAAATCAGTAATAATGCGAACCACATCCGAAAGAGGAATGTTTCCAAATCAAATCCCAATCAGAAATTAATATCAGTAAAAATAACGTAAAAAAGACGTTATCCAGGCCCATTTCGAAAATCAAGAAAAAGTATATAAGGAACCATAGCACCTGATCAAACCCTAGCGAAAAGGGTCGTAGGTCACCAGAACAACCATCGACGGCCGTGCATCTGAACGAAGGAGAAGATTCGAACGAAGACCGCCTTCGTCTCTCGACGGGAAATCCACCTTCGTAGCCTCAGATTTGACATCATCACGGGCCTTAAAGAACAACGAAAACGCCATCGCCATCCGCCATTGTCAGAATCTGGGTAGGAAGTTTGTAAAACTCATATTTGTGCTGATATTGTTCATAGTTTCATTTTCAGGAGATAGAGGGGTCGAAACATGCAAAACGAAGCAAAGACGAAGAGAAACGAGCCATGACGGCGCCGCGGGTAGCGATAGGGTTTTCGAAACCCTAAAAGCAGTGTTATCCAGTTTTCAAGCATTGAGTTGGGGCTGGGTTGATCACCGGCCCAACTTTATTCTTTTACTTATCATTGTTTTTATTTTTAGTATTAAAACATATAACAAAACAATTAAAATTAATTTCTGATTAGTAATAATATAATTTTCTTCAAATAATAATAGTGAGTTTTTCTTTTTAAAAGATAACTAGTTTAGCTTTTTTTAATAATAATAAACAAATCCTTCTCTTTAAAAATAATTAGGCCTTTTTAAATTAAACTCTCTTGAAAATTAAACTTAAAAATATTTATTTTAGTATTAAGAAGAACTTCTATTCTGACTTAAATTAAAAATTCTTTCATATATCACGAATAAGCGACAAAAATGTATATAAATTTCCCCTCTCGTTTCCTAACTTGTCTAACGTTGCCTACTAACATTGTTCATTTGTTTTGCAGCTTGTCATGTTTACCGTTATTTATTTTATTTTTCAACGCAAGTTTCGTTTGTATTTGTATCTGCTTCTCAATTGTAACCTCGCGAACCTAATAACCGCGTTTACTTTTCGCATTTAAATTTCTGCATGATGTATGATTTAAATTTCTGCTGATGTATTGCACATTACACACTCTGAAGGAATTAGGTCTAGCATTTGACCGCCGTGTCAATAGTCCTCACCTTCAACCCTTACAACTTTTACAAACCCTAATTTTTCACAAATGCCTCGCCGCAGGCGCAATTACCAATTTTACCCCTAGCATTAGGTCAAAGAGCCGCCGCGCTCGTTTTAGGGTTTCCCGCCGTGGAATCCCTAATTTAACCCTAATTACAACTTAACATTTCAACGTAGAAATTTGGAGTTCCTACACTCCGTGTAAGCGTGTCCTTAAGATGCGTTTATTCCCCGTGAGACCTTGACCACAGTCAAGAAGTTTCTAACCTCCCTATTGAGGGGAACTACGATTACTCTGATTCCACTCCCGTAAGGATACGTAGGCACAAGATGCGATGTCTTGCCGAGTAAACTTAGAATTAACCCCCTTTATTATTTATTATTGCTTATTTATATTTTATTTATCTTTGCTATTTAATTATTTTGCTTATTATTTTGTAATTGTTTCTTGGATGTAAAGTTGTTTAATTATTTAATTATTATTATGGTTAGTAATTAGGGAGTGTAACAACATGTAGGTAATATTAAAATAAAATTAGATCATTTTAATATAAGATAATTAAATTAAACATTTCACACACGTAAGTCGATTTTAATCGCCGTCTCACTTCCTAAGGATATCCCTCAAGTTGCCTATGAATATTGGTTAAGTGGGGTGTATAAAGCAAGTCCCTCAAAAAGAAAATCATCAAAGTCCCTTATGGTTGCCTTTACGAATCGAGTCCCTTTCGAAAAATGATGACGGTCCCTTATATGTGCTTATTACATCCCACAATGGCCTTCAAAGTCAAATTGTCCCTCACATACCCCTTAACATCCAAAGTAAGGACTACCTACTCCATTATAGTAGGGATAGTCTTACTAAGGAAAGGATAAAGAATAAGAAAGACCTTAAAACATTAGGGTAGGCTACTCCTAGATACTTGCTCACTTCAAAACTTTTTCACACTTAAACAAATTTCCAACAAAATTTTCAAACAAGTTTTTTTCATATCCATACACGGATTATTATTAAACTATTCTGAAATTTTTTGCTATTCACACACTACACTTTCAAAACAATTCAAAAGTGAGCTTAAGTACCTAAGAGCCCATGGATAACCATGGATGAAAAGGGTGCTAACACCTTCCCTTTTCATAACCTACCCCCCGGACCCAAAATATTCTCTAAGGTCTTTCCTGTTCTTTTATAACCTTTCCTTATGGATAAAATAAAAGTCGGTGGCGACTCTTGCTATCCGCAACATTGTTTAAAGTCAGTTCTCCCACCGTGTTACACCAGTGCCAAAAACAGAAAAAGAAGTTCGTGGTTTCCTGGGCAGAATAAACTACATTGCAAGGTTTATTTCTCAGCTCACGGCCACGTGTGAACCGATGTTCAAACTGTTAAAGAAAGATCAGGCGATTATCTGGAATGAGGATTGCCAGAAGGCATTCGACAAGATAAAACAGTATCTACAGGAACCTCCAATCTTGATACCCCTAGTGGCTGGAAGACCCTTAATCATGTACTTGACAGTTCTTGAGAATAGTATGAGGTGTGTTCTCGGTCAGCACGACGAGACGAGCAGAAAGGAGCATGCCATTTACTACTTGAGTAAAAAGTTCACAGACTGTGAATCTCGCTACTCGATGCTGGAGAAGACGTGTTGTGCACTAGCCTGGGCTGCCAAACGTTTACGACAGTACATGCTCAATCACACCACCATGCTAATTTCGAAGATGGATCCGATCAAGTACGTCTTCGAGAAGCAAGTGCTTTCGGGCAGGATTGCCAGATGGCAAATGGTGTTGACGGAATATGACATTCAGTATGTTTCCCAGAAGGCCATTAAGGGAAGCGTATTATCTGAATATCTAGCCGAACAGCCGATCAAGGATTATCAGCCGATGAAATTTGAATTCCCTGATGAGGATATCATGTTTCTTAAAGCGAAAGATTGCGATGAACCGTTACCCGACGAGGGGCCAGATAGGAAATCCCAGTGGAAATTGATATTTGACGGGGCGGTTATTTCCTACGGAAGTGGCATTGGGGTGATCATCACGACTCCCCACGGATCCCACATCCCGTTCACTGCGAGACTGGCGTTTCCAGTCACCAATAACGAAGCGGAGTACGAAGCATGCATCATGGGTATAGAAGAGGCAATTGATTTGAGAATCAAGAACCTAGATGTATATGGTGACTCAGCGCTTGTGATCAACCAGATTAAAGGGGAGTGGGAGACTCGTCAATCGAATTTGGTGCCGTACATGAACTATGCCAGAAGGCTGCTTCCGTTCTTTGATCAAGTAGAACTCCATCATGTGCCCAGGGCTGAAAACCAGATGGCTGATGCCTTAGCCACGTTGGCTTCAATGTATAAAGTCAATTTTTGGAATGAAGCCCCAAGAATTGTCCTTTCTCGGCTTGATAGACCTGCATTCGTCTTTGCGATTGAGGAAGCCTCCGATGGCAAGCCATGGTTCCATGACATCCAGACCTTCCTTATGACTAAGGAGTATCCTGAGGGAGCGTCAACCCAGGATAAGAAGACTCTTAGGAGGCTATCTAGAAATTTTTATCTCAATCCTGATGGAGTTTTGTATAAGAGAAACCATGATCTCGTGCTACTCAGATGTGTAGATGAGAAAGAAACGAGTATGCTCATGGAAGAAGTCCATGAAGGCACATTTGGTACGCACGCCGGCGGGCATGCTATGACGAGAAAGATCCTGAGAGCGGGATATTACTGGCTGACGATGGAGTCGGATTGCTTTAAATTCGCGAAGAGATGTCATAAATGCCAGATTTATGCTGATAAAGTTCATGTGCCGCCGTGCCTGTTAAATGTCATGTCCTCCCCGTGGCCGTTCTCCATGTGGGGCATCGACATGATAGGCAAGATCGAGCCCACTGCATCTAACGGTCATCGCTTCATTCTAGTAGCTATCGACTACTTCACCAAGTGGGTGGAGGCAGCCTCATATGCTAATGTGACCAAGCAGGTGGTGGGTAAATTCATAAAGAGGGACATCATCTGTCGTTATGGAATTCCCGAGCGGATCATTACTGACAATGGTTTGAATCTGAATAACAAGATGATGAAGGAGCTGTGCCAGAGTTTCAAGATTAAACACCACAACTCATCTCCTTACCGGCCGAAGATGAATGGCGCTGTTGAAGCGGCCAATAAGAACATTAAGAAGATTGTGCCGAAGATGGTTGTGACCTACAAGGATTGGCACGAGATGCTGCCATTTGCACTGCACGGTTATCGTACGACGGTGCATACGTCAACCGGGGTAACTCCTTTCTCCTTAGTGTACGGTATGGAAGTTGTCCTGCCATTAGAAGTGGAGATCCCTTCTTTACGAGTTTTGGTTGACGTGAAACTCGACGAGGCAGAATGGATTAAGAACCGACTGAACCAACTCAGCCTGATGGACGAGAAGAGGTTAGCATCGATTGCGCATGGTCGTCTGTACCAAAGCTGAATGAAGAAAACTTATGATAAGAAGGTGCGTCCTAGAAGCTTTCAGACGGGTGATCTCGTCTTGAAGAAGATTCTTCCTCCACACTCCGATCACCGGGGCAAGTGGACTCCTAATTACGAAGGTCCGTACGTCGTCAGCAAGGTCTTTTCGAGAGGAGCCTTGTTGTTATCCATGATGGATGGCGAAGATTTTGCATCCCCGGTGAACGCGGACGCAGTTAAAAAATACTTTGCTTAAAGAACGACCCGCTGGAAAGAAAAAGAATATCCAGGCAAAAATGGGGCATCCCGGCGAACCATAAAAAAGGAAAAAGGTTCGGGCAAAAATTAGTGATATAAATCAAAAAAAATGTACACCCGCAAAGTCGAAAACCCGGATGGGCGACTTTGGCAAAAAAGGGTATCACGGTGAATCGAAAACCCGGAAGGGCGATTCAGGCAAAAGTTAGGGATTCGAAAAAGCAAATGACTGCGTTCCGCGTGTGGACTATATTTGTTTAGTGGTTTGGAAGACCTGAGGGCCGTTTATCTGAATCAATCTCTTCTGAAGCTGAAGCCTCGGAGAAGTATCAAAGTCGAGTCGGTCATAGAGGGATCAACTCATGGTGTTCGTCTACGCCTCGTTGCCGACATTTGTATATACGGATGTATATTTATGTTTTATTTTTGCGCGGTTTCCTCATTCCAGGAGCTTGCATCTGTTGTAAAACATTTTTACCCATTCAGGGGTTCGTTATCAATAAAATGTATACTATTCAGCAATTCTGTTTGTCTGTTTAGCATTTATCTGTTTTGTTTGCGAAAAAGAACGCCGATGTTTTTGAAAAAATGCGCATACATAAACTTACTGGCCTAGGCCACTGATTGTTGAAACAATGAATTACTTAAAAATTGTCACAAGATGATAACCTTGATAGGTCCCTTTGAGAAGGGCATCTTGTCTGTTTGTTTGTGTTGTTGCAGGTGTAACATGTACCCGACAATACGCCGTATGCGTCCCCAAGCAGGATGATTCCTCCTTCTCCAGCAAAGTTCAGCAGTCTCGCCCCGCAAAGTCTGAGCATGAGATCGTGAGCATTGACATGTCTCCCCAGGCAGAGAAGATTCTCTCCCCAATCAGATACATCCTGAGGGAATGTCGTCTCCCCATCTGAGTCACTAAAGTGTGTAGCAATTGATAGTTCCAGACTGAAGTCCCCAGCGGAATTGAGATTCCCCACAGAGTCGTACTCTCCCCTGTAAGCAGGATGATTCCTTCTTCTCCAGCCGAGTTCGCAGATCCCCAAGAGAGCCGATTCCTTGGAAGCCGTTCGGGCCATGAGTGGTTTTCCCCAGTAGAATGTTGAATAGCTGACGCTGTTTTTCCCCGCCGGAGTCGTTATCTCCAGGAAGGTTGGCCGTGAAGGCCATGCAGTTTATTTCTGCGATTGATATCGCTTTCCTTAGCAGGTCTGGGTCCTCGTAGAGCTTCGTTCCCCTACAGCAGTCAACTGAAGTTTGCTTCCCCGTGCGGAGTCCGATTGAGATCGGCGTGACCTTCTCTCCTCGGCATGATGATTCATCCTCTCCACCAGAGTGTCTCGTTCTCCTTGACAGGAGGATTCTCCCTTCGACATTTATTTTGCTGACGGGATCGTAGCATTTCGCATGATTGCATAACATTTTGCATGATTGCATAGCATTTCCACCGTGTGGAGCATTGCGCCATTGTCAAACATACACATATGAAACATGAGTTAGGTCGTTACCGTTCTTGTTTTGCAGGTGTTCCCCCGCAGGGTCGCTTGCCCAAGATGATTCTTGATTTCTCCCCAGCAAAGTCGTTTGCTCAAGATGATTCTTAAAATCCCCAGTGAAAGCCTCCAGAGTTGGTTGCTCAAGTTGACGCTTAGAGTCCCCGGCAGAGTGCTTGCTCAGGATGATTCCTGAAATCTCCAGCAAAGTTACTTGATAGTTCTCCAAAATCCCCGGCGGAGTTATTTGTCCAAGATGATTCTTGAAGTCCTCAGCAGAGTTGAGCCGCCCAGAATGATTTCTGGATCCCCGAAGCAGAGTTACTTGATAGTTCCCCAGAATCCCCAGCGGAGATGCGTCATCCCCAGCAGGTTTCCAAACAGCGAAGTTGAAACTTCCCCTGAAGACTCGATAATTGAAGTCCAACCATATTGACGAAGCAGTTCTCTCAGCTGATGCAGAGTGCCTGATGGTAGAAGTTGGATATCCCCGACTGGGTCATGATTGATTGAGAATTCCATTCCCGACTTACTGATGAAGTCCGGCTGATGCCCGAAAGTTCTTTGAATGCCCGACGACATGATTTAACTTGATTGTTGACCTGATGAGTCCCCAGGGATCTTTATGCCTGACAGCGTGATCGACCATGTATTACCGGTTACCGTGTGACCAATCCCCCAGCTAGTTGTCGTGCAGCTAATATTTCAGTTTTCGAAGATTTGTTCCCATCAGAGTACCGTGTACTTGGGCAGTTGGCAAATTTTCGGGTTTGTCGGTATTCAACCATCTCGCACCTTGATTGGTTGAGAGCCGTTCGCTTCTCACCCAGTCAGGTTCAAGCCGTTTGAATAGGGGCAGTTGTTGCACCCCAAAATTTGACCAACATTTCTTTACCTAGCTTATGTTTCATTTCATTCACATTAGCATTATCATTTGCATTTCATTGACATGTATGCAGGAGATCAAGAGGTATGAGTACCAATCAAGAGCTATACAGGACTATGAAGCTAGCCAAGAAGGTTATTCAAGTGTCCAAGGGTTGATATCCTTGTCAGAGAAGTCAAAAGATCCCCAGAGAGAGTGGTTGACACCAAGTGTTTGTGCCTCCTAGCTTGAGAGTTGTGGGAGCACCTCAGATGATTCTGAAGCCATGAAGATAGACTTGAAGCCTTTAGAGAGCTTATGAGATGTCTTGAAAGCCATCATGAATCCTAGATAAGTCATTATGCAAGATTAAGAAGACTCAGCCATGAGTGGTGCAGTTAGGGTTTGACTGGGTCAACCCTAGGTCAACTGATGACTTGGAGAGGGTTGAGACCTGATCCAAGAGCCATGTGATCATGGATTGACACATTGAGATGTTATAATGATGATTCCAAGGTCAACTCATCATGATTGAAGAGTTTGAGAAGATTCAAGCTAGGGTTTCTAAGGCTTGACAGTGTAAAATCCCCTAGTTTGACCCCTATCTTCAGGGCAGTTTAGCTCAAGATGTGATTGTCATATCATCTTGCCCCCAACATGAATGTTGTAGAGCTTGGTCTTAGCTTTAATTTGAGTACTATAAGTCCTTGATAGGATTTGTAGAGCTCAAGTCATGACTTTGACAAGTTACAGGTCATCTGAGGTATGTGAATCTGGGGCCTTGAAAGTTACCCAACTTGCATCAAACTTTTTCCTTAGAAGGATGATTCCTATGAACTTTTGGTCAACATGAATGTTGTTCCTTATCTTCTTAGCTTTCTAGAGAGTACTAGAAGTCCTTGATAGGATTTGTAGAACTCAAGTTATGGCTTTGACAAGTCAAGGGCATTTTGGTCATTTGAAGATTACAGGTCATTTCAACCATAAGGCCATAACTCCTATTTCCAAGCTTCAAATGGAAAAATCTTCAACATCAAACTTGTTCAAAATGATGTTTTAAGGCTAGTAAGGAGGTCATGATATGATGGAAATGCTTGTAGCTCAAAGTTGCAAAAATGACCTAAAATAAGGGCATAAGTTAAATAAACCAAAGTGGGAAATTGATATTTTCAACCTACACATCCAAACCATGGCATGTAATATATCATTTTGACTCTAGAAAACATTTTAAGAATATTGGTTTAGCCACATTTTTGAGTTGAGATTCAATTTGTGGACTTGCTTTGAAAAGCACTTGCTTGCATATTAAGTAACACTTGCAAAACTCAAAATCAAGGCATGAGCAAGGCCCTTGGCAAGCTAATCACTTTCAAAATGTCACTAGGGGAGAAATTGAAAGAGATTGAGATTGTTTTCAAGCTGCAAACAGAATTGGGCATAGCATGAGATGTGTTTGAAAATCTCTTGACATGAGAAGTGGAAACTCTCATTAGAAAGATCTAGAGGGTTCTAGATCATTCATACATCATCTATATATTGAATAGAGTGGATCCAATGCAGAGGTTGGTGATCATTAAAGGAGAGAGCATAGATTGAAATTGAAATTCCATAGCTTGCAAGTGCAATCGGTTTCACCAAATTCTCCATTTTCCTTCTATTTTCTTGATTGAAACTTCTTCCATGGATGTCAAGGAGTGATTCCAGATCATTATCAAGAAGAATTCGTGGCTAATTGGTGCTCTTGAAGTCAGAATTTCCCACCTGCAACTCACCATCGGGTTTCAAGATTCAAGCACTTTCGTGTTGTGACCATTTGCAATGGAGGCCTGTAGAGAGAACTAGGGTTGGGGAAGATGATCGGAGCTCCACCGGTGGTGGCCGGAGCTGGGCGCGAAGTTCAGATGTTTGAAGGGTTGAAGACGATGTTAGCACCATTGGATGAGGGTTTGACTTGGACTGGGAGCATGATCCAATGGCCACATTTTAAAGTTCAGAGGTGAAGGATTTCTGAAGGAAACGCTGCGTTTCATTTATTTGTTGTGCTGAGCTTAGTGAACTAGGCGCTATCCACACCCCCTGATGGCCCAACCCACTGAGTCTGATTACTATTTACACCGTGTGCTTGTTTATTTTAATTTGATTTTTATTATTTTTTTCATTTTATTCATGGTTCTTGAAAAATTCATAATAAATTGAAAATTAATCCAATTAAACCCATTCTTTTTGCATTTTACTCATGATTAAGTCTAGTATTTTTTAAAAATATTTTCGTTTCATGCATTTTCTGATTTAATGGGAATTTTACATTTTAATTGATATTAAAATGGTTATGTTTGATGCATAGTTTTGTGGAATTTAGTGTGATCACTTGGTGATGTTTTTTTTATCCTAATTTTTTGTGTATGATTAGGTTAGACATGTATGATCCCATAGTATTTTCTCACATTTTTGTGATGAAAATAGGTGTGCTTTCTAGATTGAGATTTAGGTGCTTCCTTTTAGGGTTTAGGTTTGATACCTCATAATGTAGAATTTATTTCTAGGTCTTACTTGATGGTTTGATCTCTGGAATTAATGTGGTAGAGTCATGATTGACCTAGGTTCCCATAGATATTTTTGTAGGATTTTACAATTGGTTTTAGTATTTTAGTTAGGACTAACTTTAGTACTAGGTTTTAGGTGATCCTAATTTACTAATTCAACTAGTTTAACTTCTCTAGTCCCCTTAGATTAGGGTTTGTGCTTTGTTTGCCTTTGGTTGAGATTGAAGACAAGTTGAAGACAAGAGTAGGATGCTTGAAGTTGCTTGGAGCTTTGGATTTGTTGGTGCCTGAAGGTGTCTGATGAAGATTAGGAGATAGGACATAGGGAGAGCCTTATAGTTAGAATGATTTCTTTCACAAACATGGAAAGCATCTTGTGCTTCCATTTCTCCCAATGACTAAAAGTCCTTCTCAGATATTCACATCCCTCCTTTGGAAGGATGAGTGGCTTTATCTGAGAAGTAGAACTTTGAGGGAACCAGTCTCATGATGATGAACCCTTAAAGGCTTCCTTTGGTTGTCAGTAAGTTGTTTATCATTTCCCCTCGTCCTATTAAATCAACTATCTTCTGGTTTGAGTATATTGAAAGATGTTGGGCTTGAGTTTGAAGATGAAGACTTCATTGAAGAGTGTGGAAGAGGATGATTCCTTGAGCATTGCCATTGTAGCTGAAGCTTGAAGAGCAAGAAGACCAAGTTGACACTTGAAGATCCAATGGAGATTGAGTGAAGAGCTGAGGCTTAAAGAATTGAAGGATGAAGTTGACACTTCCATGTGATTGAAGACCACTTTGAGAAGCTGAAGCTTGTAGGAGAAGAAGACCAAGTTGAGACTGGTAAAGCAAAGAGAGCTGAAGCTTGAAGACTGAGTTGATACTTATGAAGAGGATCCAATTGAGATTGAGTGTAGAGCTGAGCCTTGAGGAATAAAGGATGAGTTGATACTTACACTGATGCTTGGAGAGCCTGAAGGAATCAAGTTGATACTTGTAGCTAAGAGCGAAGCCTGAAGGTAGAATTGACTAAGGAGCTGAAGCTTGAAGAAGGAGGATAAGTTGAAACTTATGTTGACAGTTGAAACCTGGAGAAGCAAGTTGATACTTGGCATGAAGGGTGATTGAAGCCTGAAGATTGGGTTGTTGTCAGAAGAGCTGAAGCTTGGAATTGAAAGGGAGTTGTTGATATGCTTTCTTGTCTGTTTTCTTTTCTGTATTGCTGATGTGCCTTGTTTGATTTGCTTGATGCATTAGAATAAGTCCATATCTAGACTAACTTTAATCTAGGAGCATGATTGCACTAGAGGTTGAGTTGCTGCCTCTGCTTGTATTGTTACTGTATGGCTTTGCTTGAGGGTATTCGGTAGAGCCCAGCTCCCTTGTCCATGTGGTTTATTTTGCTTGACAACATTTCTTTTTCTTCTGTATGATTACAATCTTTTATATTCTGCTTGATAGCATGTTATCTTTTCTGTATGATTACAGTTATTCCTTCTGGCTTGAGGTTGAGATGAGCTTGTGGAGGCTGCTGCCCCCCACACATTTCCTCCCTCACTTGCATTGCATGCATTTTACAGTCGTTTACTGTTTACCGTTTAAGCTGATGCTTTATCTGTTTTTGTACCTCATTGACATGATCCCTTAGGACTCTCACCTCCTTTGATAAGGAAGTGATGATAGAACTTTAGGTTGAAACCTATGCATGATAACTTCTAGGAGATCCCTGTTTCAAACCTCAACCATAGGATGAATCCTTGGCATGACAATAGTAGGACTTGATAGTCTCCCTTTAGTTGAGCCTGTTCTCTTCTCATCTCAAAAACAACTTAAGATACAGTAATCATGAATGATTTCTTTCATACGTTACGAGCCTTAAGCTACCTGAGGAAGGATTGGTGGAGAGCTTCTTTTCAACAGTCCGGATGTTTAGTATGGCACCCTTTGGGTGACATCATTCACTCTCAGGTCATAGTCTCTAGTGCGATTGAAATTGCAAACACAATAAAAAAAACAGTTCTTTCGTAAAAGACAGAAAACAAACTTCAAACCTTTTTGCCCCGTGGGCCCGTAATTCAAAGGAAAGTTTTTCTGAAGAAAAGAGTGTCGTTAAACTTCAGCACCAACGCAAACAGGCTTTGTCCCAAACTGCTGGAACTGTTGTTTAACCCTACTCGATAAAACAGATGAATCTGAATCCCCGTAATCCGTATTATCCCGAACTACGTAAGCTCTAATCTCTCATACCTGTTGAGAGTACGTAGGCACAATACTGATGTATTGGCGAGCCACCTTCCCCGTAACCCGTAGTTAGCTGAACTACGTTGACTCTGATTTCTTATTCTCTGATGAGAATACGTAGGCATAAAGCGCGACGCTTTGCCGAGTCATTTTCTTTTCTGTTTAAGCCAGCCTTGATAGGTAGATAGATAAACCAACTCGTCCAGTAAACACAACAAGCGTGGATCCCGTCGAGTACGACGGACGTGAGGGGTGCTAATACCTTCCCCTTGCGTAAACGACTCCCGAACCCAGACAACGGTTGCGACGACCTTGTCTTATACCCTTTTTCGTCAGGTTTTTCCGATCGTTTCCTTTCCCGTTCTGAGGGATAAATAAAGAAAGGTGGCGACTCTTCTGTTTTGCCGGCACCTTATTTTCGCGGAAGCGACAATAAGGCTTATATGAGGATCTCCAAGTTTGAGTCAATTTGGAATTCCACGCTTACTAACAACAAGGAGCGTGAGGAAAAGTTAAAACTTTAGATAAGCAAGCTGAGGGCTCAGCTTCATGCCAAAGATGAAGATTTTGCAGCGGAATCATCACGTAGACGACATAGTGAGTGCAGGTTGGATGAGGCGATCACAAGCTTGAAGAATCTCAAGCTGAGAACCAGTTCCAAGAGGCGTAGATTTGAGGCATGTTTCGGAGAGAGAGCTTTGGAGGATCACGTTGATAGCCTATAACACACTATGAGCCAGCAGGATTTGCATATCCAGGGGTTGCTTTCCAGGCTGGATCATCCTGACACGTTGAGGCTGTTAGAGGACTTCCGATCACGTCATCCTGCTTGACTTGTTTTGTCTATTTATGTTGTATTTTTGTTGTTTATCTGTTGTATTTGACCATCGCCAGGCTTGTTGGCCGAGGTCTTTTCCTTATTTGTACTCAGCTGTAGCATGTACTTAGCCTGATGGTTCTTTGATCTATATATGAGGAGTTGGTATTCTATGCTTGTCCGCAAGGTTCTCCATTGTTATTTGTGCCTGAAAACTAGAATCAAGGGGGAAATATCCCTATTGCATGAATACATGTCTTCATTTTAGCATTTTTCATGCATTTGCAGGTGCACCGGACCAATTAATCTTATTTTCTCCTGTGGTTTACTAGTGTTTCAGGATTGCTGACGTGACAACTCACCGGTACGGTACTAGAAGAAACCAGAAAAGGCTGATGGATCAGATGCAGGTAGAAATGCAAGAGATGAGAGATTGTATTGCACAACTGATGGAGATGATGCAAGGGGTTGCTAGTGGTCAGGCTTGATAACACGAAATCGTATATATATTTTGATGTATAATTCAACTAAAGTCTAACCGTTTTCGATCCGATTTCGGGTTATTTCCGTGTTATTTGTCTGATGTTTTGCAGGTATTCAACGATCACGTCTAAACAAGGCAACATGAAGAAAAGAAGCAATCTCAGATGAAATATGAACGAAAAAGGAGTGAAAACACAATGAAAAGCGCAAAAAGTTGTTTTTGCTGATGTGACGACCGTCACAACTTCATGACGACCGTCACACCTTGTGACGACCGTCATGCAGGCAAAAACGCCCCACTTCAATTTCACGTAACAGAAGCAGTTCCAATTCCCACAGAGTGGACCACTACTCCCTAAATTATCTGCCTCAAAGTCCATCATCTTCAATGATAACCGTTGGGATTCCACTTCTATAAAAGGGGAAGCAGGGGACTTCAGAAAGTGTGCCGCATTCATACAACGAAGTGCTGCCAAATTTATTTCCAGAGCATATTTTCCAGTTTTATATTCTTATTCGTTTCTCTTTATTTCTTCTGTATTCCATTTTCATTCTTCTGTAATTTCTACTTTCATTGTACGATCAAATTGGCATAGAGATCAGAATCCTGCCAACATCTGTGGAGGATCTGCCCAAAGGCCAATTGGAATATTTACAAGTTTCTCATTTCAATCGATTCCAGTTTTATTATAATGCAAATTATTATTTATTATTTTTATTTATGTTTTATCTTTCCCAAATCCATGTCTAGCTAAACTTAGGTAATCGATATGTAGTAATAATTCGAATGGGATTTGATAAGAACTGGTTGAAAAACTTTCTTTTCAAAAAAGTAATTTATGGTCTGAGTGTTTAGAATTGATTTACTGAATAAACTTCGTCGCGAAAGTGAGAACTTATTTAAAAGTAGTTTTGCCACGAAAGTGGGAAATTAATTAAGATACGAACCAACAAGCGAAAGCTGCAGTAAGGTCAGATAGTAAACACTAGTCATTCTTTTTAATAACAGCGAAAGCACTTTAAAATGAATTAGAACTTAGAGATTTCCAAAAAATGATTTTAACCCCGAACGGGATACGAAAGTATACGTTTGGCCCTCAGGATTATGATTAGCGTCAATAACCATCGTGAGGCGAGAATCTTTAAATCACTATTTTCTGCTTAAATAAACTCTGAAAATTATTTCATACACCGGTAACTTGTCAAATCCCTGAAGAACACAATTACTTTATATCGATTCAATCATTTATAATCTAAGTAGCATTCCTAGTTCCCTTTTAGTGACAATCTTATTCCCTTAAACATATTCTACCTAGCTAAACATAGTAACTCCCGAGAACACTAGTTTGATTACGAGTCCCTGTGGGATCGATATCTATTATTACTACGTGATAGACTGTGCACTTGCAGTTAGGTTGTATTAGACATAGAAAGTCGCGATCAAGTTTTTGGCGCCGTTGCCGGGGACCCGTTTAGTCAATAGTGTAACCTTCTGTTACGCCGTATAGACTAGGTTAACAATTTTCATTTTCCCTTTACTAGTGTTGTCGATTGTATGCCAAGTGATCGCCCACAAGGCGATATCTTGAAACCTTCAGTCGCAGAACTAGAACGCTTCTTACATCTAAGAAGCTGAATCATTGAGTACCAACTCAAACATAACATTCCCGATCCTCTCACTCCCATTCCCAAATCCGAAGAAGAACCAACGATGGCTGAAGGACCTCCAAACAAACCGCTGAAGGCATACGCTACACCCTCTCAGATGGAGCCTAGAAGTAGCATTGCTCCCCCAGCAATTACTCGAAATGATTTTGAGCTGAAATTGTCATTGCTGTCAGCTGTACAACAAAACCAATTCTCAGGAAACGCAACTGAGGATCCGAACGAACATTTAACGAAGTTTGTACAGTACGCAGACACAGTGAAAGCAAATGGAGTAACTCCAGACGCGATAAGACTTCGTCTTTTCCCATTCTCTCTTAGAGACAGAGCGTGGACATGGTTACAATCTTTACCGTCCAACTCCGTTACGACGTGGGAACAATTGAAGAACGTCTTCTTAGTGAGATATTTTCCGCCAAGCAAAACTGCTATGCTTAGAGCTCAAATCAACGGATTTCGACAAAAAGATACTGAATCTCTTTACGAAGCATGGGAACGATTCAAAGATATGATGAGAACATGTCCTCACCACGGTCTAGAAGACTGGGTGACAATCCATACTTTCTATAATGGGCTTCTATACAATACTAGATTAACCATAGACGCTGCCGCGGGCGGTGCACTTATGGATAAGCCATACGATGAAGCCTATCAATTAATCGAAAAGATGTCACAAAACCATTGCTAATGGGGAGGTGAACGCACTCCAATAGAGAAAACCACAGCGAAAGGTGGGATGTACGAGATCAACAGCCTTGAAAAGTTCAACGCTAAAGTAGATGCTCTAGCACAGAAGATAGATAGTCTGACCGTTAACCCCACTGCAACTGTCGCTGCCGTAACTCCAAATTGCGAGTTATGCGGAAGCACCACTCATAATGCGCCCGAATGCCCATTGCTAGCCGGAGTTCCACCAGACCAGGTAAATTATGCTCAAGGAAATCCCTAAGCAAATACTTATAACCCAGGTTGGCGAAATCATCCAAACTTTTCTTACAAAAGCGAAAATGCATTGCAAATGCCTACTGCTCCGCCAGGATATCAGAAACCAGCTGCTCAGAATGCACCTAGGAAATCCAACCTCGAGTTGATGATGGAAAAATTCATAGCTACTCAAGCTCAAACAAATAAAGAATTCCTGAATCAAAACATACACACTAGCGAGCAAATTAAACAGTTGACAGGAAAAGTAGACGCTTTAGCCACCCACAACAAAATGTTAGAAACTCAGATATCACAAGTGGCTCAACAGCAAGCCTCTGCTGCCGCACCCGCTGGCACATTTCCTGGACAACCCGAACAGAATCCAAAAGGCCAAGAAAATGCTGTAATACTAAGAAGTGGAAAAGAATTGGATGAACCGATCGATCCGAGGACCGAAAACTCAGCCATGCAACAAAAACCAACTGAACAAGCAGAGAAGGAATCCGAGTTAGAGAAGAAGGAAGACAACGAGAAGGAGGATGCGGCAAGTGAAAAAACTCAAGCACCTCCAGCGCCATATAAACCACCTATTCCTTACCCTCAAAGACTGATAAACTCCAAAACTTCAGGACAGTTTAAGAAATTTGTAGAGCTCCTTAAACAGCTGAATATTACTATTCCTTTTATAGAAGCGATAACTCAAATGCCGTCATACGCTAAATTTCTCAAAGAAATCCTGTCGAATAAAAGAAAGATCGAGGATAACGAAACAGTTACACTTACTGCAGAGTGTAGCGCTATTATTCAAAACCGCATGCCTCCTAAATTAAAAGACCCAGGTAGTTTCTCCATACCCTGCGTCATAGGAAAGTTCGTAATAGAAAAAGCTCTATGCGATTTAGGAGCCAGTATCAGTGTTATGCCTTTATCTATATGCAAAAAGCTGAATATGGGAGATCTCAGACCAACCAAGATGTTCATACAATTAGCTGACCGATCAGTAAAATACCCAGTCGGAATACTGGAAAACGTTCCAGTACGCATAGGACAATACTACATTCCAACCGACTTCATAATCATGGACATCAAGGATGATACTGTAACCCCAATTATCCTAGGAAGACCGTTCCTATCTACAACCGGAGCCATTATAGACGTGAAGAAAGGGAGGCTAACATTCGAAGTAGGAGAAGAAAAGATAGAGTTCGTTCTCACCAAGTTCTTACAAGCACCAGCCATAGACGATACCTGCTATTTAGTAGACAAAATTGACGAATGCATAAGAGAACTTGAAAACGAAGAGACCGCGTATTCAGAAATAATAAAGATTCAAATACCTGATATTTCTGAAGACGATGATTGGCGTAAACCGTATAAAGACGACAGCCTAAGCGAAAGCTTAGCGCTGACTCCAAACCATATGCCAGGTCCGAAGAACCCATCTTTAGAACTCAAAACACTACCCAAAAACCTTAGGTATGAATTTCTAGACGATGAACTAAAAAGACCAGTGATAGTCAACGCCGACTTAGGACAACCAGAAACCGAAAAGCTATTAGAAGTCCTAAAGAAGTACCCCACCGCGTTAGGCTATAACATAAGTGATGTAAAAGGTATAAGCCCTTCGATCTGTATGCATCGAATTACAATAGAGGAAGACTCTAAAACCTCTCGAGAGCATCAGAGAAGACTGAATCCCATCCTGAGCACTGTAGTCAGGGATGAAGTAAAGAAATTGCTAGATGCAGGAATCATCTATCTGATCTCCGATAGTGAATGGGTCCGCCCAGTTCATGTCGTACCGAAGAAAGGAGGAGTCACAGTAGTTAAAAACGAAAAAGGTGAATCAATAACAAAAAGAGTCGTGACTGGAAGCAGGATGTGCATTGATTATAGGAAGCTTAACAAGGCCACACGCAAAGATCATTTCCCGTTACCCTTCATAGACCAAATGTTGGAAAGACTAGCCAAACATTCATATTTCTGCTATCTAGATGGTTATTCAGGATTCTTCCAAATTCCCATCCATCCTGATGACCAAGAAAAGACTACATTCACCTGTCCCTATGGTACTTTTGCTTACCGCCGAATGTCGTTCGGACTCTGTAATGCTCCAACAACCTTCCAAAGATGCATGATGGCAATCTTCGCAGATTTCATAGACGACATCATGGAAGTATTTATGGACAATTTCTCGGTATGTGGAAAAAGTTTCGAAGGATGCCTACAAAACTTAGAAATGGTATTAGAACATTGCGTAAAAGTAAACCTCGTCCTAAATTGGGAAAAATGCCATTTTATGGTCCGACAAGGAATAGTTCTAGGACATGTCATATCAGATAGAGGAATTGAGGTAGACAAAGCTAAAATAGAGATCATAAAAGATCTCCAACCTCCAAAATCCGTACAAGAAATACGGAGTTTTCTAGGACATGCCGGTTTCTACAGAAGATTTATAAAAGATTTTTCGAAAATCACAAAACCTCTGACCGGCCTGCTGATGAAAGATGTTGAGTTCGTCTTCGACGACGACTGTTTAAAAGCATTCGAAACATTGAAATCAGCCCTTATCACCGCACCAATCATGCAACCACCAGATTGGCGACTACCGTTCGAAATCATGTGCGATGCGAGTGATTATGTCGTAGGCGCAGTTCTAGGACAAAGGAAGGACAAGAAACTCCACGCTATCTACTATGCCAGTAGAACCTTAGATCCTGCCCAAATGAACTACGCTACCACAGAAAAGGAACTTCTAACAGTTATATTTGCGCTTGACAAATTCCGTTCTTACTTAGTAGGAGCAAAAATTATCATATACACAGACCACGCTGCCATAAGGTACCTAATAAGCAAAAAGGATGCCAAACCAAGACTATTGAGATGGATCCTGTTATTACAAGAGTTTGACTTAGAAATCAAAGATAAGAAAGGAACCGAGAACGTTGTTGCAGATCACTTATCCCGAATAGAAGGCATCAGACACGAACCAGTACCGATAAATGACAATTTCCCGTACGAACGTCTGATAGCCAAATTAGAAAGTGACATACCCAACTCAATCTCGGAAGATCCAGAATTCGAAAAAAGCCGTAGAAGCCGTCTATGCCCAAGTCACATTACCCTGGTATGCTGACATCGTTAATTACCTCGCTGCAGGCGTGCTTCCACCAGACCTCACTTATCAACAAAAGAAGAAATTCTTCCACGATCTGAAACACTATTATTGGGACGAACCTCGACTCTTCAAGAGAGGGGCCGACAACATATACCGTCGCTGTGTCCCAGAGGAAGAAATAGAAAATATCATTTCCCAATGCCATTCATCACCATACGGTGGTCATGCTAGTACATCCAAGACGTGCGCTAAGATTCTCCAAGCCGGCTTATTCTGGCCTAACCTCTGGAAAGACGTTCACATCGCTGTGCTAAAATGTGATCGATGCCAATAAACTGGCAACATCTCACGACGCGATGAAATGCCGCAGAAAGGAATCTTAGAGGTAGAAATCTTTGACGTATGGGGAATAGATTTCATGGGACCTTTCCCACCTTCTTTTGGTAATCACTACATACTCATCGCTGTAGACTACATGTCTAAATGGATAGAAGCCATTGCTGCTCCAACAAATGACGCATGAGTAGTAATCAAACTCTTGAAAAACACAATCTTTCCTAGATTCGGTGTACCAAGACTCGTCATTAGTGACGGCGGATCTTACTTCATATCACGGATATTCGATAAACTTCTCTCTAAATATGGAGTCCGACACCGAGTAGCTACACCTTATCATCCGCAAACTAGCGGGCAAGTAGAGGTCTCGAACAGAGAAATAAAACAGATATTGAAAAAGACTGTCGCTACCTCAAGGAAAGATTGGTCGTCAAAGCTACAAGAAGCTTTATGGGCTTATAGGACCGCTTTTAAGACACCGATAGGTACTACACCCTACAAATTAGTTTACGGTAAATCCTGCCATCTCCCTGTAGAATTAGAACATAAGGCCTTCTGGGCCATTAAGACACTCAACTTCAACTACACCGAGGCAGGAGAAAAGCGAATCTTGAACTTACACGAATTGGAAGAACTTCGATTAGACGCTTACGAAAATGCCCGTATCTATAAAGAACGAACTAAAAAGTGGCATGATAAACGTTCAGTCAGGAAACAATTCAGTGTGGGAGACATCATATTGCTCTTTAATTCAAGATTAAAACTCTTCCCAGGTAAACTAAAATCTAGGTGGTCTGGACCCTATGAAGTGACTAAAGTACTTCAGAGTGGAGCTGTCGAAATTACCGATAAGACGAATGCACCATTTATCGTAAACGGGCAACGTCTGAAACATTACAATAAGAACGACAACAATCCTCAAGTCAGCAATATAACATTGCTTGAGCTTCCAGCTCAAACACCCTAATAGCTTCTCACCAAGCTATCGTCAGGCTTTAGACATTAAAAACAGCGCTTACTGGGAGGCAACCCAATTTCCCTCTTTATCGTATTTCATTTTTCCTTTAAACTTTTACTTTGAAAATCCAACAAAAATTCTAAGCCTATAATTACTACTACTTTCTACTTTCGTTTGTTTTCATACTTTTATTTTACTTTTCTCTTTTGTCTTTTGTTTCTACCGCTTTTTGTTTCTCAAAAATCCTGACTTCAAACTCCTGTTTTAAACTTTTCAGGATTTTTAAAGTCTTCAAAACATTCCTTCTGTTTTCTCCGAATTACCTGCGAGTATGGCCGAGTACGACTTCACAAAGGTTCACTTTAGAGGACTAGCTCAAAAGGCAAGATTTGCTGCACTAGCTGAAAGAGAATTCGCCTTAACGCTGTATTATGATAAGTCTACCATGGATAAACTAGGAATCACGGATAGCATTCAATACCTGTTCAATCAACTGGGTTAGGAGAACACTGCTTTGAAAACATGTTTTGCTACCTACAAGGATCTTACCTATGAATTCCTTAGTTCTTTCAGATATATACCCAACTATGGCTTTGGATCCAACACAGAGCTGATTACCTTCCGATTATTTTGGAATGGACCAAACCCATAGCCGGATGTCACTAGCTAACCTCCTAGGATTTCCTAGCGGACCGCATGTGTTCATCAGTGCAGAAGATGACGATATTGATTTTCAACTCGATCAATTCTAGGGTAGAATCACAGGCGACTATCACCCTGAACCAGACAAAATGTATAATGATGATATCCATAACCCAGCTTTCAGATACTTCCATAAGATACTAGCTCACACCTTGTTTGGAAAAGAATAAAATATTACGACAGTATCTAAAGAGGAGTTATTCATCATGTTCTGTGCTTTTCAGGGACGTACAGTAAATGTAGTGCCTTTTATGATGAGATCTTTCAAACGCCTCACACAGGAACCACAGACACCTATTCTTATAGGAGGCCTCGTGACAATGATTGCCCACGAGCTTGGCCTTAGATTCCACTTAAATGCAAGCACTCGTTTTGGCACCATCCGACCCATGAACATACAATTTTGCTTTAACAGGCGCATTTTAGGAACTATGGGACCTGGACCGTATGAGTACCTCATTAACAAAAAACCAGTACAGCTATTCACACTGCCTGATCATCTGATGACGAGTATCCACAATAAGGACAACTGGCTTTATGAACTGGACGAGCCTATGGGACCCCCTTCACCACAGTCAACACCGCAGAACTATATGTATAACAGTGACCACATCTCTGAGGCACACGACTATATGTACTATGAGGATGTTGTATCCGAAGCTGAAGTAGACCCTACGACCCCTCCACACTACAACACCTATCCTGAGCCTATCCCTGAGGAGACCACCGACAAAATGGATACCGTTTTACTCCGATTGGACGACGTTGATGCAGCTCTGACTAATGTAAAAGCTGACATCGCAGGCATGCACAACGAACTGGTAAGCTTCATAGATTTAGTCTGCGACCAACTCGACTACTACGCACGGAAGTTCGATGAGTTGAAGACACGAAAAGATTAGTTACTAGTTCTTAGCAGTAGTTTCAGTTTAGTTTAGTCTAGTTTAGTTTCATTTAATCATTTTTTTTCGCATTGTTAGTTTTCTTTATGTACTACATACAATCATTTCAATTTTATGTTATTTCAATTCTAGTTTTTATTCAATTATTCTGTTTTCGCATTATTCGTTGTTTGCTGGCTGCTATATTACATTGTCGTATCAATACTAAGCCTTAAAGTTACTACGAGTATGCCCTCGGAGCAAAATTCTGCGTTCTGCAGATTTTGCTGCTGTGACGACCGTCACAGGATCCTGACGAGCGTCACGCGGGTGACGACCGTCACGAATTCAAAAACTGATATCTGATATAACAGGGTTCGTGTTCTCTCCCACTACCCCCATTACCACTCCCAATCATCAGAACTCCTACCCCACTACAAATTTTCGTCCTCCCCATATTGCACCATATATTTCAACTCCAATCTCAACCTTCAAACCACACTTCTGTCAGTTTCTTCCCACTCTGCAGAAAAACCCCAAATCTTCAGAAACCTCTCAATCTTCCAACAATGGCAAGGAATGCAGAGACCCCAGATATCAGCAACATTATCTTCAGTGAAGGAGACTTAGGCGAAAGACAACGAGCAAACTACATCGCATTTCATCAGAGGTCGCTCCAGCCGACTCATTATCCACACCTTCCATCGCTTACGGAGCTCGGACTCCTTGAAGGCGTAACCTGGATGCTTCAAAGAGCAGGCATCTGGAACCTCTGCACCAACCCACTGCCAACATACGAACAACTCACTCTCGAGTTCTTGAGTTTGTTCACTTACGCCACATCCAGCGGCGAACTCAACCAGCACTCAGGTGCCGCATGCTTCTGGATGTTCGGCACAAACTATCAGCTGCACCAAAACCAGATTGCCAGCATCCTACAGCTACCTCGAGGCGACAATGCCCACCGCCGCATCACCGATCAGTTCCAACATGAAGCCTTCGCGCTGTGGTATCAGTTGACCGGCATCAATGCCGATGGTTAGGACTCTCTGCACGCCACACATATCCATAACCCCACCATCCGCTACTTTCACAGAGCTTTAAGCAACACAATTTTCTCCAGAGACAGCAACCACAAAGTGAACTCCAAAGAGCTCTTCTTCCTTCATTGCGTCTTCAACAACGAACCTGTCAACGCCGCTCCGTTTCTGCTGGCTCACATTCAGGACAATTGCAACCATGGCTCGAAGCCATTCTACTTTGGCGGGATTGTCACCGCCATTGCACTTGGGCTGAACCTTGGCGACCGCCTCCAGCACCTCCGTTCCATCCCCTCGATGTTCCTTGACACCGACCACTGCAGAGCCTCTCACCTTATCCGCTCCAGAGCTGACGGCAAATACCATCCGGTAGTGCGTGGCAACACCATCCGAAGCATCATCCTTCCGTCACGCACCCGCACACACCCGGAGGATCGTAGCAACTGGTTGTTCGACCTCACTGCCCCTCCTGCTGCCGCTGTTCCTACTCAGGATCACACTCACGATTCTGACGATGAAATCCAAGCTGAGTTGGACAGGTCCGAGCAGCCAGAGGCATCGCAACCTCCTCCTTACGAAGGTACATCCTCTCACCGTCGCCGCCATCATCCCGTGACAGACTACACAGAAGACGACCTCCGCCGCTCCCTAGACCAGCAGGCACAGATACTCGCGATGCTGCAGCAGCAGAATCAACGAGCTGACCAGTTCGAAGCTTGGCACCGGACTCAAATGCAACAACTTCAAACCGGACAAGCTACTATCACTGAGAACCTGGCGAATCTGACTTTGCAGGTCGAAGGACTCCGAGACACCGTCTACCACACCAGAGCTATGAGTTATGAGGACAGAGTAGCCCTTGCCAGAGCCAGAGGACGCCAGCGCGGACGTGACAGATGCCGTGACTAGATTTCCATTTTTCCTTATTTGTTTACTATGTTTCCAGTTTATTTGTACTTTCTTTTCAGTTGTATCTCCCTCTCGTATGCTTCAAAATCAGTGGGGACACTGATTGAGATAGTGTGGGAGCGGAGCCTTTATTTCCATTTCACTGTTATTTCCATTCCACTGTACTTTGAATTTCGTAAGTTCTATTTAAACACTTTCTATTTTTAGCAAATAAAGCTCGTTTATATATCTTTTTCCCGTTACGCAAACATCCCCACATTATTCAACGTAAACAAAAATTTTCGTTTGTTCCTCAAAAGCAAAAGCATCACGAGAATGCAATCGAGTTCAAACCAAGTTTTGAAACTCCGAGGAAACGACAGTTCTAACAAAACCAGTACCGTCCTGACACCTTAGATCTCCGGTTTATGCGAGTCGGTTTCACTACCTACGCGTACCAAAGTCTCAAGTGTCTGCGCAAACTCAACCCCAAGTAGTTTATACTAGCAGTCAGCACCATCCTAAAGCACTTCTAAGCGAGCGACCGATGCAAATAAGTGTATGATCTCCAAAAAGATGAAAAATCATGAAAAGAGAGCTAAATAGCCCAAAAATATAAGACACGTTTCCTTCTAAGTTAGGTGCTCCTCACCCGAGCATTTAGCCCAACGGCACGAAAACTCATTGAAAAATCAATGACATAAGCTTATGATCAATGAAGAAGATCAAAAACAAGAAATGAGATCATATTCACTAACAGGTCGACTTGCCATGAAAGTGTATGGACAACGGGCTTAATGTGATTGCGCTAGAACAAACAGGGTGAACTTGCCACGAGAACCTTGACGCCGAGCTACAGTAGCATGACTGGGACCGGTTTGCATAAAAGGGAGACCTCCGAAGACTTGTAGTCCAGTGTCGTCATGGTACTCATTTTGTTCCTACCAAGAATCCTGGTTTTTCCCGACTTTTGCGAACGAAGAAGCTGCCTCGCGCTTGCCGACCTTTTCACGTTTTACTTGAGGACAAGCAAAGATTCAAGCTTAGGGGAGTTTGATAACACAAAATCGTATATATATTTTGATGCATAATTCAACTAAGTCTAACCGTTTTTGATCCAATTTCGGGTTATTTCCGTGTTATTTGTCTGATGTTTTGCAGGTATTCAACGATCACATCTAAACAAGGCAACATGAAGAAAAGAAGCAATCTCAGATGAAATATGGACGAAAAAGGAGTGAAAACACAATGAAAAGCGCAGGAAGCTGTTTTTGCTGATGTGACGACCGTCACATCTTCATGACGACCGTCACACGGGTGACGACCGTCACACCTTGTGACGACCGTCATGCAGGCAAAAACGCCCCACTTCAATTTCACGTAACAGAAGCAGTTCCAATTCCCACAGAGTGGACCACTACTCCCTAAATTATCTGCCTCAAAGTCCATCATCTTCAATGATAACCGTTGGGATTCCACTTCTATAAAAGGGGAAGCAGGGGACTTCAGAAAGTGTGCCGCATTCATACAACGAAGTGCTGCCAAATTTATTTCCAGAGCATATTTTCCAGTTTTATATTCTTATTCGTTTCTCTTTATTTCTTCTGTATTCCATTTTCATTCTTCTGTAATTTCTACTTTCATTGTACGATCAAATTGGCATAGAGATTAGAATCCTGCCAACATCTGTGGAGGATCTGCCCAAAGGCCAATTGGAATATTTACAAGTTTCTCATTTTAATCGATTCCAGTTTTATTATAATGCAAATTATTATTTATTATTTTTATTTATGTTTTATCTTCCCCAAATCCATGTCTAGCTAAACTTAGGTAATCGATATGTAGTAATAATTCGAATGGGATTTGATAAGAACTGGTTGAAAAACTTTCTTTTCAAAAAAGTAATTTATGGTCTGAGTGTTTAAAATTGATTTACTGAATAAACTTCGTCGCGAAAGCGAGAACTTATTTAAAAGTAGTTTTGCCACGAAAGTGGGAAATTAATTAAGATACGAACCAACAAGCGAAAGCTGCGGTAAGGTCAGATAGTAAACACTAGTCATTCTTTTTAATAACAGCGAAAGCACTTTAAAATGAATTAGAACTTAGAGATTTCCAAAAAATGATTTTAACCCCGAACGGGATACGAAAGTATACGTTTGGCCCTTAGGATTATGATTAGCGTCAATAACCATCGTGAGGCGAGAATCTTTAAATCACTATTTTCTGCTTAAATAAACTCTGAAAATTATTTCATACACCGGTAACTTGTCAAATCCCCGAAGAACACAATTACTATATATCGATTCAATCATTTATAATCTAAGTAGCATTCCTAGTTCCCTTTTAGTGACAATCTTATTCCCTTAAACATATTCTACCTAGCTAAACATAGTAACTCCCGAGAACACTAGTTTGATTACGAGTCCCTGTGGGATCGATATCTATTATTACTACGCGATAGACTGTGCACTTGCAGTTAGGTTGTATTAGACATAGAAAGTCGCGATCAAGGCTCAACTTCAGACTTTGGTGCAACCTCTGATTGCACGGGTTGATAGTGATGGCGTGCTACACGGTGGGACTGCTTCTAACCCTTCTCACCATGAAACTCCTCAGGCGGGCAATTCCATACCAACTTTAGTCATCCCTACTGCTGGAGGGGGTGGTCACGGTGCTGGTACTGGAAATGAGACAGGTTTTAATGCTGGTTTTGCCAATGGTGGTAATGGTAACGGAAATGGTTTTGGCTATGGTGTCGATACTACAGGTGCTCTACATGGTAGTTTGGACCACACTTGGAATGAGGATAGGCAGGAGGATGTATTCACTCCCAGGTTTGTAAATGCTGAAATACCTTCTGAGGCTGGCAGAAGGATTAAGATGATCGAAGAGAAGATGAAGTCGTTGGAATGCCAAAACTCGATGGGGCTGGATATGTCTAATCTGGGGTTGATACCAGGCTTGAGGGTGCCTCCCAAGTTTAAGGTCCCGGATTTCGATAAGTATAAGGGTACCACTTGCCCTAGGGTCCATCTGAGGTCTTATTATCGCAAGATGTCTGCGTATTCTGAGGATGAGAAACTCTTGATGCACTTTTTCCAGGATAGCTTATATGGACCATCGCTGGAATGGTATATGAGCTTAGAGCCTGCTAATGTCCGTAGCTGGAAAGAACTAGCTGAAGTGTTTGTAAGGCACTATCAGTACAATAGTGACCTTGCTCCGAATAGAGTCCAGTTGCATAATCTCTCTCAGAAGAGCGGGGAATGCTTTAAAGAATATGCCTAGAGGTGGCAAGAGCTGGCTGCTAGGGTGCAACCACCAATGGTAGAGCGGGAACTTGTGGATATGTTTGTTACTACCTTACCAGGAGTGTACTATGAGAAACTCATCGGCAACATGTCTGGAATTTTTTCTGATCTAATTATCACCGGTGAACGGGTGGAGAATGGAATTAAGATCGGAAAGATCAATGCTGGCGAAGGATCCTCATCTGGAGAAGGAAATAAAAAAGTGTTTGGAAACAAAAAGAGAGAGGGAGATACTAATGTTGTATCCAGTTCAAGGGGAAGAAACAAAGGTCAGAATAGGCAGCATCAGCAGATTTCTAGCATCACTATTCCAGCGGTTCAACAACCACAACAACAACAACAACGTCAGCAACAACAGCAACAACGACCGCAACAGAATCAACAGGGGAATGGCAGATACCAAGGTCCTGTAGCAAATAGGCATTTTGATACGCCTCCTATGCCTTACTCTCAATTATTGCAGGCTTTGTTACAGCTGCAATTGATTCAGAAAAGGACTTTGGCTCCTTTGACCAGACAACCTCCACATGGGTACGATGCAAATGCCCACTGCGAATTTCATTCGGGTGTTCCAGGACATACTGTAGACAATTGTAAAGCCTTCAAACATAAAGTGCAAGATATGATCGACAATAAGGCTATCAATTTTTCTAATGATGCTCCCAATGTGGTGCAGAATCCCATGTCGAATCACGAGCAGGTTGGGGTTAATGCAATTGTAGAGGAAGAGGCATTGAACTTGGTGACCAATGTTGATGAGCTGAAAACACCATTAAACTTTGTGAAGGCCAGACTGCTACAGGGAGGTGTTTTCCCGGGCTGTGTTGATTGTTCTGTTGATCCTGAGAGAGGATGTGGTTTGTTGAGAAGCAGTATTCAGAAAATGATTGATGACGGAGTTTTACAATGTGACCGTTCTGTTAGGAGAGAATCTGAGGATGTAGTGGCTGAAGAGAAGGATGAGATTGCGACAATCTTCATCCCTTATAAGACTGTTACTATCTATGCACCAAAGCCGCCAACGGTAACTATCACCAAAGCAGGTCCTATACCATTTAAGAGCACTAAGGCAGTTTCGTGGAACTACGGAGCCGAAGTGTATTGTAATGGGCAGAAGATAAACTTGAATGATACTCCTGAAAGTTCAGTTGACAACCTAGTGGGTGCCGAAGGTATTACTCGCAGTGGCCGAGTCTTTTCGTCGCCTAAGGTGATTGCTGATAAAGTGGATAAGGGGAAAAGACCAGTAGTGGAAGAGACCTCTCAATCGGGGGAGAGAGAATCTTTGTTGAAAGATGCGGAAGAACTCATGAGGCTGATTCGGAAAAGCGACTAAAAAATAGTCGATCACCTGCAGCAAACTCCGTCCAAAATATCTATCCTGTCGTTGCTCCTTTGCTCTGAGGCACACATGAATGCTTTGCTGAAGATACTGAATAATGCGTATGTGCCACAGGAAATTTCAGTTAATCAACTTGAAGGAGTGGTGGCTCACGTAAACGCAGGCAATGTCTTAGGCTTTACGGACCTGGATCTGACACCCAGAGGCAGAAATCCCAATTGTGCGCTGCACATATCTTTGGAATGCCGAGGGACTGTCATGTCTCACATGCTGGTGGATACAAGATCTTCTTTAAACGTGCTTCCGAAGAAAGCCTTGATGAAGCTAGACATGAAGGGGTTGATTTGCACGCCAAGTGACTTGGTGGTGCATGCGTTCGATGGAACCCGAAGATCCGTGTTTGGGGAGGTAACTTTGCCGATTCAGGTTGGACCTGAAGTCTTTGATGCGGTGTTTTATATCATGGATATCCAGCCGGCCTACAGTTTTCTGCTAGGCCGCCCTTGGATTCATTCAGTTGGGGCTTTCACATCAACCCTGCATCAGAAGCTGAAATACATGGTTGGTGGAAGCGTCGTGACAGTATGCGGAGAAGAAGACATCATGATTAGTCACCTGTCTTCCTTTAAGTATGTTGAAGTGGATGGAGAGATCCACGAAACCCTCTGCCAAGCCTTCGAAACGGTCAAGATCAAAGACAAGACTCCTGTTGTGCATAAAGAGCCTGAAGTGGCTATGTCCTCATTTAAAGAAGCACAGGCTGTGGTGCAAGCTGGTTTAGCCCAAGGCTGGGGGTAGGTGATTGATATACCGTAGAAGCAAGAGAAATTTGGTCTGGGGTACCACCCATCGTCTTCATAGAGCAAGCCGAAGTTCAAGGGGCCGATCAGGTTTACTAGTGGAGGTGTCTTCTTTGAGCAGATCAGCGCCATTTCTGATGATGAAGCTGGAGACAGTGACTGCGACATGGATGCCTGGATCAAGCCATGTATTCCAGGACAGAGCCTACACAACTGGTCAATTGAAGAAGTCATTCAAGTGACGACCGAATAGTAATGCTTTGTTTTTCCAATTATTGCACTACCCTATGTCCTACCCGGGGCATAACGGTACTTTATTTCAGGGCCTTACTTGTTTATGTCTGAACATTGTTTATCAATTAATCAAAGGGCGTTTTCTCATACAAATTTTGTGATCTCTGTTTTTCTTATTTTTGCTTTTCCCAATAAAATGGCAATGTGGTTTATATTTGTTTGCAAATTATTTGAAACACTTAACCATTGTCATTGCAGGATTCCTATTGCAGATGACACCGATCCAGAACCTTCTATGACTCGCTTCGACTTTGATCAACCGATCTATCAAGCTGAAGAAGAGATTGATGAGGATGAAGACCTGCCTGAGGAATTATCCAGACTTTTGAAACAAGAAGAGAAATTCATTATGCCTCATCAGGAGGAAATCGAGGTCATTAATCTGGGTTCTGAGGAAGTGGTCAGAAATGTTTGGATAGGGGCTGCGCTACAGAGCGACGTCAAGCAAAGACTGATCGAGATGCTTCGAGAGTATAGTGACATCTTTGCTTGGTCGTATGAGGATATGCCTGGGCTTGATACCAACATAGTGGTTCATCGCTTACCGTTGCGCGAGGAATGTCCGCCGGTAAAGCAGAAACTGAGAAGAACGAGACCAGATATGGCAGTCAAAATTAAAGAAGAGGTCCAAAAGCAGTGGGATACTGGATTCTTAGCGGTGACTACCTACCCTCTGTGGGTCACTAACATAGTGCCTGTACCAAAGAAGGATGGTAAGGTGCGTATGTGTGTGGACTATCGGGATTTGAACAAGGCGAGCCCTAAAGATGATTTCCCTGTCCCTCATATTGACGTATTGGTCGATAATACAACTCAATTTTCGGTGTTTTCCTTCATGGATGGTTTCGCAGGTTATAATCAGATAAAGATGGCACCGGAGGACATGGAGAAAACTACATTCATAACACCGTGGGGAACGTTTTTCTACAAGGTGATGCCTTTTGGCTTGAAGAATGCCAGAGCAACATATTAGTGTGCTATGACAACGCTCTTTCATGACATGATGCATAAAGAGATCGAGGTTTATGTGGACGATATGATTGCTAAATCCCAAACAGAGGAGGAGCATTTGGTTAATCTGTTGAAGCTGTTTGAGAGGCTTAGAAAGTTCAGACTGAGGTTAAATCCAAATAAGTGTACTTTCGGAGTTCGGTCTGGAAAGTTATTGGGGTTTATTGTCAGCAAAAAAGGAATCGAGGTAGATCCTGCAAAGATAAAAGCAATACAAGACATGCCAGCGCCAAAAACAGAAAAAGAAGTCTGTGGTTTCCTGGGGAGATTGAACTACATTGCTCGGTTCATATCTCATCTCACAGCCACGTGTGAGCCAATGTTTAAACTGTTAAAGAAAGATCAGGCGGTTGTCTGGAATGAAAATTGTCAAAAAGCCTTTGATAAAATAAAACAGTATTTGCAGGAGCCTCCAATATTGATACCCCCAGTAGCTGGAAGGCCATTAATCATGTACTTGACGGCTCTTGAGAATTCCATGGGTTGTGTTCTCGGTCAACACGACGAGACTGGAAGAAAGGAGCATGCGGTTTATTACTTGAGTAAAAATTTCACAGATTGTGAGTCCTGTTACTCAATGCTCAAAAAGACGTGTTGCGCACTTGCTTGGGCTGCCAAATGTTTGAGGCAGTATATGCTCAATCACATAAATTTCGAAGATGGATCCAATTAAGTATGTCTTCAAAAAGCAAGCACTTTCAGGAAGAATTGCTAGATGGCAGATGGTACTGACAGAGTATGATATCCAGTATGTTTCTCAGAAAGCCATCAAAGGAAGTGTTATGTCAGAATACCTTGCTGAGCAGCCTATCAAAGATTATCAATCGATGAAGTTTGAATTTCTTGACGAGGATATCATGTTTCTCAAAGCGAAAGATTGTGAAGAACCACTGCACGGTGAAGGTCCAGCGAAGGATTCCCAGTGGCAAATGATATTTGATGGTGCTGTCAACTCTTATGGTAGCGGAATTGGGGCAATTATTACCACTCCTCATGGTACCCACATCCCGTTCACTGCCAGATTGACATTCCCAGTCACCAACAATGAAGCTGAATACGAAGCATGTATCATGGGTTTGGAAGAGGCCATTGATTTGAGAATCAAGAATTTGGATGTATATGGCGATTCAGCGCTGGTTATTAATCAAATCAAAGGAGAATGGGAAACTCGTCAACCAAATCTGATTCCTTACAAAGATTATGCAAGGAGGTTGTTACCATTTTTCGATCGTATAGACTTCCACCATGTACCAAGAGCGGAGAATGAGATGGCTGATGCTTTGGCAACGCTATCTTCGATGTACAAAGTGAACTTCTGGAACGAAGCTCCCAGAATTGTTATTTCTCGCTTGGACAGACCCGATTTCGTATTTGCCATTAAAGAAGCTGCTGATGGCAGTCCATGGTTTTACGATATACAAAACTTCCTCAAGAAGCAAGAGTATCCACCAGGAGCTTCGGCTCAAGATAAGAAGACGCTGAGGAGGTTGTCTGGCAACTTCTACCTAAACCCAGATGGTGTACTATACAGAAGGAACCATGATTTAGTGTTGTTGAGATGTGTGGATGAGAAAGAAGCATCGTTGCTTATGGAAGAAGTCCACGAGGGTACTTTTGGTACGCATGCCGGCGGACATGCCATGTCTCGGAAACTCTTACGAGCTGGGTACTATTGGCTAACAATGGAGTCGGATTGTTTCAAATTCGCGAAGAGATGCCATAAATGCCAGATTTGTGCTGATAAGATACATGTGCCGCTGTGCCCATTGAATGTAATGTCGTCCCCGTGGTCGTTCTCCATCTGGGGCATCAATATGATTGGCAAGATTGAGCCCACTGCCTCCAACGGTCACCGTTTCATCTTGGTAGTCATCGATTACTTCACTAAGTGGGTTGAAGCAGCTTCGTACGCCAATGTGACCAAGAAAGTCGTAGAAAGATTCATAAAAAAGGACATCATTTGCAGATATGGAGTTCCCGAACGAATCATTACTGATAATGGTTTGAATCTGAATAATAAAATGATGAAGGAGTTATGCCAGAAATTCAAAATTGAACATCACAACTCATCGCCCTATCGGCCGAAGATGAATGACGCTGTTGAAGCGACCAATAAGAATATCAAAAAGATAGTGAAAAAGATGGTTGTTACCTACAAAAATTGGCATGAGATGTTGCCTTTTGCCTTGCACGGTTATCGTACGATGGTACGCACATCAACCGGGGCAACTCCTTTCTCACTAGTGTATGGTATGGAAGTTGTCCTACCACTGGATGTTGAGATTCCTTCTTTGAGAGTTTTGGTTGACGTGAAACTTGATGAGGCAGAATGGATTAAGAATCGTTTGAATCAACTCAGTCTGATGGATGAAAAGAGGTTGGCATCCATTGCATATGGTCGTTTGTACCAGAGCCGAATGAAGAAAGCTTTCGATAAGAAGGTGCGGCCTCGAAGCTTTCAGACGGGCGATCTTGTGTTGAAAAAGATTCTCCCACCACAATCAAATTACAGGGGCAAATGGACTCCCAATTACAAAGGGCCATTTGTTGTTCGAAAGGTTTTCTCTGGAGGAGCCTTGATGTTAGCCACCATGGATGGTGAAGATTTCACATCCCCTGTGAACGTAGACGCAGTTAAAAAATACTTTGCTTAAAAGAGACCCGCTGGACACAAAAAGAAACGTCCAGGCAAAAATGGGGCATCCCGGCGAACCATAAAATAGAAAAAGAGGTTTGGGCAAAAATTTGGGATAAAAATGAAAAGATGTAAACCCGCAAAGTCGAAAACCTATAAAGGCGACTTTGGCAAAAAAGGGTATCCCGGGGAATCAAAAACCCGAAAAGGGCGATTCAGGAAAAAGTTAGGGATTGAAAAAGCAAATGATTGTGGTTTGCGTGTAAACTTCTTTGCTTAGTGGATTGGGAGAACCTGAGGGTTGTTTTCATCCGAATCAATCTCTTTTAAAGACGAAGCGTCAGGAAAGCGTCAGAGTTAGGAGAGTCATAGAGGGATCAGCTCATGGTGTTTGTCTGTGCCACGTTGCCGACATTTTTGTACACTCTTGTATATCTCGGTGCATATATGTATTTGTTTTGCGCAACTTCCTCTTTTCAGGACTTGCATCTATGTAAAACTTTGCCTATTTACAAGCCCTTCATCAATAAACATATACTATTCAGTACTTGATCTGTGTGCTTTGTTTTAACTTTTACTGTTTTGTTTGTGAAAACGCCCAATGTTTTGATGAACTTGTGCTAACATAAACTTGCGGGTCTTGGCCAATAATTGTTAAAACTTTGAATTAATTGAACAACGTCACAAATGATGACTAAGATGATTCCGTTGCATAGGATATCTTGTCTGTTTGTTCAGTTTTGCAGGGTCGTTATCCTTGGGGCAAAGAATATAGATGAAGTTTGGTCTATCCCCCAACCAGAGATTTACTTCCCCGATCAGTGAAGTTCGCATCTCTATCCACAGTAGAGTTTTTGCACATTTAATCCCCCGCAAGGTGCATGCCTTTAGGTACTCCCCAGCGAGTCGTGTTTGGATTTTTCTCCCCACAGAATATTTTGCAGCCTGGTTAGATCCGCTCCCCGGCAGAGCAATCCTCACCAAGTTGAAGGGATGGTTTCCCCAGCAGTGTTGTGTTCTCTTCCTCAGCAGGATGGAAGAATGTTGTCACGTCGGTAATTCCTTGTAGAAAGCCAGTAAAGCTCGTTTCTCGGCATAAGTCCAATGGTTATTGGCATGAGCAAGTCTGTGCTCTATTTCCCGGCAGAATCTTTGATTCCCTCAACAGGGTTATTCTCTGTTATCCCTAGCGGGATGGTTTCTGTATCTCTAGCATTTATTTTGCTGAGTTAGTTCTGGTGCACCTGGATGCGTGCATAGCATCCACCCAAATGCGTAGCATTTCCATTTCATATGGAGCATTACGCCATTGTCAAACATATGCATATGAAACATAAGCAAGGTTGTTATCTCTTTATTTCAGGTATATCTTCGTAGTTTTGGTATCCAGACCATGTGATCTCCTAGTCCGCGTGGTATCCATACCCCGACTCATGTTGTTACCCAACAGTATCTTCGGATCTCAGAGGATCGGGATAGGTATTTGTGTTCCGTTGAGTGTCCAGACTCTGGTCCTTTCCCAATTGATGATGTTTTCGATTTCTGTCGAGTATCCAGACTCCGGTAAAGATGGTTCTGGTATCCAGACCACTGTGATGGATATTGTTATGTTTTTCGTCGAGTATCTAGACTCCGGTAAAGTTGTTTATGGTATCCAGACCATGGTGATTGACATTATTGTTCTTTCCCCGTAGAGTAGCCAGACTCCGGTAAAGACAGCGGGGGTTGTTCAGTTTTGATAAGTATATTTGAGATAGCTCCTCTCGTCCGTTGAGCATCTAGGCTCCGGTCAATCTCCGTTGAGTGCTCAGAATCTGGCGAATATTCATTTGCGAAGCATTGCTTTCCCCGTTGAGTATCCAGGCTTCGGTAAAGCCAAACTTTGGTAAGTTTTGTGATAGTACTTATTCTCCATTGAATATCCAGGTTTCGGTGATTTATTGATTTGTGGTATTTGGTTTTGCCCGTTGAGTATCCAGGCTCCGGTCAATTTTTCGTCCAGTATCCAGACTCCGGTTGTTTTCGTATGATGATGATTTCTTTTGTCCGGCCACTCTCGTTGAGCATTCAGGCTCCGGTTTATTTCGTCGAGCATCCAGGCTCCGGTTTCTTTCATTGAGCGTTCAGGCTCCGATTTATTTTCGTCGAACGTTCAGGTTCTGATGTATTACGTTGAGTATCTAGACTCCGGCCAATTTCCAATATGTGGTAATTTCTCTTGTGCGTTGAGTATCTAGACTCCGTCATTTGATTTATGATTCCCTTTTCGTCGAGTATTCAGGCTCCAATGAGATTCTAGTTTATGGTGAACCTTTTAATCCGTTGAGTTTTCAGGCTCCGGTCTACTTCATGTTGAGCATCCAGGCTCCGGCCTCTCCGTTGAGTATCCAGGCTTCGGTAAATTTATGAATGGTATCCTTTTGTACGTAGAGCGCTTAGGCTCTGGTTATTACGTTGAGCGTTCAGGCTCCGGTCAATCTCACGTTGAGCTTTCAGGCTCCGGCTATTTCTTTGAGCATTCAGGCTCCGGCTATTTCGTTGAGCATTCAGGCTCCGGTTTTATTCTCTTTGAGCACTCAGGCTTTGGTTTTACGTCGAGCGTTCAGGCTCCGGTAAATCTCGCTGATTCATTTTGTTCGTTGAATATCCAGATTTCGGCAATTGAAAGTATTTCTCCTATTTCATGGTTTTCCCCAAGCAGAGTTACTTGGTTAAGTTTCTCTTTTCCCCAGCGGAATGTGATTGTAATCAGAGCAGTTACCCCAGGAGGGTTTGCAGTTTTATTTTCTGTGGCTGGCAAATTTCCGGGTTCTTTGGTATTCAACCATATTCTACCTTGACTGCGTGAAAGTCGTTTGCTTTTCACTCCCTCAGGTCCAAGTCGTTTGAAAAGGGGCAGCTGTTGCACCCCAAAATTTGCCCAACCTTTCTTAACTTGGTTTATGTTTCATTTCATTTCTTTCTAGCATTTGCATTACATAGCATGTTGCATTGAACAAGGGATCAAGAATTTGTGCACCTCAAGAGGATTATACTCATAGGGTTGAGCCTAAGCAAGGGGTTCTACTCAAGTTTGGATGGTAATCAAGTCATCAGGAAATGGACATTGGTCTTATGAAAGAGAAGATGGATGTGTGTGGGTCAGCTTCTAACTGGGAGGCCAGTTCAAGATCATCAGAGAATTGTGATGCATGGGTATGGATAAAAGGTGTTGAGAGAGCTCATTGAGTGCCTTGAGGGTCATTATGGAGCTCATCCAAATGTTAGTGCCAAGTGTGAAGAGTTACAGTTGAAGTTGATGCACTTAGGGTTTTCATCTGGCTAATCCTTAGTCAACTATGCAATTGAAGGAGATTAAAACTCAATTCAAAGTGTCTATGGTCACGGGATGTTGTGTTAAGACATATGAGACATCATTTCAAGTTCAATTCATCAAGGGTTAAGTGTGTGAGAAGTTACTAAATTAGGGTTCTCATGGGTAAAATCCCCTATTTAGTGCCTGACTTCAAGGCCACCTGTCTCAAGATACAAGTTTCATCTCAACTTTTGACCAATATGGAACTTGTAGAGCATGTTCTTAGATTTAATTTGAGTACTAGAAGTCCTTGATTGGATTTATAGAACTCATGTTATGGTCCAGACAAGTTACAGGTCATCTGAGGGATGTGATTTTGGTCAACAAACGTCAACCAACTTCCAAGCCATTTTTGACCTAGAAGGATGTTTTTTCCTCAACTTTTGGCCAACATGAAAGTTGTAGGTCTTGATCTTAGCTTTCCAAATTGTACTAGAAGTATTTCATCTGATTTGTAGAACTCAAGTTATGGGGTTTACAAGTTAGGGGTATTTTGGGAAAGTAAGATTATAGGTCATAAAATTATAGGTCCATTTCACCAACTTGCACACTTCAAATGAAGATTTTTCCAACATTAAACTTGCTCCAAATGATGTTATTTGCTTAGTCAAGCATTTAGAAGTCATGAATTGTGCTTGGAATGAAGGTTTGGTATTTGGAATTTTCATGGAAGAATGTTTAAAAGGACAAAATGGTAAATATTGCATTTTTAATCATTTTGGTGCAAATAGGTGCATTTTTTGAGTGCAAACAACATTTCAAGAACATTAGCATTTTTACATTTTTGAATTGAAGTGTTTAAACAAGCCATTTTCAAGGTTTCTTCATGAAGAAGCAACACATTTAAAATCAACCTTTGAGATGGAAACAAAGACCAAATCTCAGCCATTCACACTCCAAACACTCCCAGCAGTTGAAATGAAGTAATTTGGAGCCAATTTCATGCCAAATTTGTGTACCTTCATGAGAGAAAAGTGAGGAAAATGTGAAAATTCATTTGGACTTTATGGACTGAGATTGGGCCTCATTTTGATCAAGGTCCATCATATATAACATTTCCAATCTTCACAAAGCTTCAGAATTCGAAATTGGAGCCAAATTGATTAAGAACAACTTTGAAAAAGTGGTGGAATTTCAAATTTCGAATTTGGAGATTTAGCAAGTTTCAAAGCAAATTGAAGGTTGCAAAAGCTTTATTGAGGATCACTGAACGTGTTTGGATCATTTTCTGCAAGCTTAAGCTCCATTTGAAGGCTCAGTGGAAGTTATCCACTAGGTAACTTGAATTCAACCTTACACTCTCATTATGCCATGATTCTATGCCATTTTGTTGCATTGTGATCCTTGAGTGATGTAGATCGTTTCTGGATAATAATTGTTTGCGTTTATGATGTTTGATGTGTGGAGCTCCAAACTTGTTTGATTCGGTTTGACCAATTCTTGAGGTGTTTTGCTTAGATTTTCGTGGATCTATGATCTACATAACATGTAGATGATGTTTGGATTAGTTTGGTGGAGTTTTAAGAACTTCAAAAATTTGTGCATCTTGCTTGTTGTTTAATTTATGGATTTGTTATGGAGAATTAGTGGAAATAGATGCTAGATTCATGTTCCTTGCGATTTGGAGACGAATTTTCATCTAAGGTTTGTCAAAAATGGTGCAAAAATGGCAGAGGTGTTGTTGCTTGTTGAACCCGCGGTGGTGCTCCGGCCGGAGGGGGTGGTTGCGGCCACCGCGGGCAGTCCCCCTTGTTTGTGTGGGGAAGATAATGTTTGGGCCGTTTGATCTTCATCGTGCGGTTTCTTTTAAGACCTATGTGTTCCGCATGGACTTGTATGCATGGGATTATTTCCCAAATTCATTTAATGACATGTCTTGTTGTGAGCTGTTGGATTAAAATACTTTTGATCATGTGATTGTGAGTGAGGTTCTACCATGGGCTCTTGTTGACTTAATGTATGTGATTTTCTGATTTTCTATTTTTGTGTGGATTTTTGTGTGGGCCTTGTGTATGCTGCTACACGCACCCCCAGTCTGGGCCCAGTCCAGATTTGCACTTCATTTTATTGCTATTCATACCATTTGTTTGTCATTTTAATTTCTTTTGCAATTAAATTCTGTTTTGTTGTTTGTTTGATTTTAATTCATTATAAATACTTCCAACCATCCAAAAATTCCCCAAATATATTTTCTGGACACCTTGAGATGTCTACTTTTTTTGAGAAATTTTTATTTTATTTTTTGGTTTATTTTTCAATTAAAAAAGGAATTAAATATTGGAAGTGTTTTAAGTGGATTAAATTGTGATCTTGTTTGTTCTTTTAATTGTTTCTCCCATTCGTTTTTGGTTCAATGAGTGAAAATTGATCCTCATGTTCATAATGAGTTGAAAGATTTTTGAAGACCATTTTTCCCCTGGTTGTTGACTTTTGGGTTGAATTTTGGGCCTTTTCTTTTTGCCTTTGTTTCTCCCATTTCAAAGTGGTACCTCCTAATGAATTTTTTCTTTTGAGGGTGCTTTGAGGGGATATTTGAATTGTGCTTGTGGCCTATGCTTTCCAACATGCTTAGCTTGTTTGTGCATTTTATTTGATATTTTTTGAGCCCTTTTCCTATTTTTGAAGTGACTTACAAGTTAGGTCATCTCATAGGACAGCTCACACAAGTGCATGACCTAGTTTGAATTGGAAATGACTTCTATGGATCCAATGAACTCTCAACTATTTTTGTTTTACATTATATACATGTTGAGCTTGTTGTATGTTCATTTTTAGGTCAAAATTATGTTCAATGCTTGTTGAATTGTGTGCTTCTTTTTAGGGTTTCAACTTGCATTTCAATGTGATGTTTGCTTGCATGCTTTGTGCTTTTGCTTGAATTCCTTTTTGGTTTGCTTTGCTATTGCTTTTGAGCTCTTTCCTTTTCATCTCCCTTCTGTCCAATGACCTTGGAGTGTCATTTAAGGTAGCTTGGTGCCTCCTTAGGAGGAATTTGAAGCTTACCTAAAGTGATGAATCCATGAGGACCCATTCTTTGTGTTTGTCACTTTGTTGTTTATTTTTTATGCATCTCTCTTCTTCTTCTTCTCTTTTCTTGCATTTCCATATGCATGCTTGGTTGAGATGAGCTTGTGGTGGCTACTGCCCCTATACTATTTTCCTCCCACTATCATTCTATGTGTTGCATTATGTTTGCATTCTCATTTGCATATGCATTTCTTATTCTTCTTATTCTTCTATTGCTTTTCTTTGCCATGTTCCCCATAAGTCCTCTAACCTCTTGAGGCTATGGTAGACATTAAGTGCCTAACTATGCATGATAACATTAGATAGTTCCCTTTTAAATCTCAACTTTAGGTTCACTTTGCATGATAAATTTTAGAATTGACTAGTTTCCCATTAGTGTTCCTTCTTCTCTTCTCATCTTCAAACATCCATAAAACATTTAATAAAGAATGACAAGTGTAGCACGCTACGAGCCTTAAGCTACTTGAGAAATGGTAATTGAGGGGCCTTATCTCAAGGACCTAGAGTGTTTAGTGTACACCCTTTGTGTGATATACGACGCATTCGCTCTTAGGTCATAGTCTCTAGTGCGACATGAGTTGCAAATCAAATTCAAAACACTTCTTCTCTTAAAAAACACAAAAACAATTCAAACCTTTTTCACCTTTTGGGGTTCTTAATCAAGGAAAATATTTTCACAAAAAGAGTGTCGTTAACTCTTAGTTCTACCGCAAACGGTAACGCCTAAGTCTCCAATGGTCGAGCTGCATACACCAACTGCTAGAACTATCTGTTAACCCTACTCGGGCCTAAAAAATTGTTGAACCAACATGTGGTCCTTTTAGCCCGAACTATGTTTTCTCTGATCTTTCGTACCAGACGAAAGTATGTAGGCATGAGACGCGATGTCCCGGCGAGCAACCTTCCCCCTTCTTAGTCGTAGTTTGGCGAACTACGTTGACTCTGACTTTCCCATTGCACGAGGGAGTACGTAGGCCCATAGCAGCGATGCTATGTCGAGTCCTGTCTTTTCTTTTTCTTTTGTCCCTAAGCCTTTAGCTAGATAGTATCAACACACCCTTTTAGATAGACAACAATTCATGGATCTCGTCGAGTACGACGGACGTGAGGGGTGCTAATACCTTCCCCCTACATAACCGACTCCCGAACCCAGACATGGTTGCGATGTCCTTGTCTTTTCCTTTTTCTTTAGGTTTTTGCGATCATTTCCTTTCCCTCTCTTTGGGATAAATAACGAAAGTGGCGACTCTTTTGTTTTTCCCGCCGGTTGTTTTTCGCAGTTGCGACAAGGTGAAACTTTTTTCCATTAATATTAATAAGTATAGAAAAAAATATTATAATAAAACTCAATAAAACAAAAAAAAAATACTATGATAAAAATTCAATACATAAAAAACTGAGATGGATCAAATGTCAAAATAATTATAATTAAATTTATCTTTAATTAATATATAATTATGTTTTTATATGTCATTATCAATTATTTTAATTTAATTTTTTATAGAAAAATTGGGCCCATTTTTTAAATTAGAACGGGGCTTTCGGGTTTATTAGGTGTCCCGGAGCCGTTTCTTTGCAATGGAAGAAAATTGATTCGTTATTTCCGGATTTTGGCATTAAGGCAAGAAATCTTAGGCTTGAGCTTGCCACCAATGGAATGAACCCCTTTGGTAATCTGAGTACCAATCATTCTTTGTGTCCTGTTCTTCTCACAATTTACAACCTATCTCTTTTGTTGTACGTGAAGCGCAAGTATATTTTGTTAAGTATGATGATTTTTGGACCACGACAACCTAGAAAAGACATAAATGTTTATCTAAGTCTATTAATTGAAGATTTAAAAATTTTGTGGGAGGAAGGCAATGAAGTTGATGATAATGCATATTTTGGTGAAAATTTTAAGCTGCGTGCAATGTTATTTTGTACATTCAACGACTTTCCTGCATATGGTAATTTTGCTAGATATAGTGTCAAAAGACATAAAGTGTGTCCTATATGTGAATCTAATACATGTTATAACCAACTTGAGTTTTGATACAATACTGTTTACCTTAGGCATCAAAATTTTCTAAAACCTGGTCATCCTTATCGCAGATTGCGGAAGGCTTTTAATGGAGAGAGGGAGTTTCATATGGCGCCTAAACCTTTAATCGGGGATGAAATTTACCAATGACAGAAACACAATAATGTTATCTTTGGAAAGATAGAAAATGAAAAAGGGCCAGTTGAGAAAAATATATGGAAAAAGAGGTCTGTGTTCTTTGATCTTCCATATTGGTCAAGTTTCAATGTAAGAAATTGTCTTGATGTGATGCATGTGGAGAAAAGTGTGTGAGAGTTTGATTAGAACAGTTATAAACATTCCATGCAATACTAAAGATAGTAAAAATTCTCATCTCAATATGAAGGCGATGGGTATACTCAAAAAGTTGGCTCCAATAGAATAAAAAAAGAACTTATATGCCTCTTGCATGTCACACTCTATCTAAAAAGGAAAATAAATTTTTTGCGAGTGTTTGCAGGATATTAAATTTCCCCAAGATTATTCATCAAACATCAATAAACTTGAATCAATGAAAGATATCAAGTTAATTGGTTTAAAATCTCATGATTTGTCACGTCTTGATGCAACAGCTTCTACCAGTGGCTATCTGTGGCATCCTACCCAAAAATGTGTGAGTAATTATAACTAGATTGTGCTTATTCTTCAATGTTATGTGTAATAAAGCTCTTTATTTCAAAAAATTATATGAATTAGAAGTTGAGGGTTTCATAATCTTGTGTCAATTGGAGATGTATTTTCCTCCATCATTTTTTGACATTATGGTTCACTTGCTTGTTCATCTAGTCAGAGAAATCAAATTTTATGGTCTAATTTATTTAAGGTGGTTGTATTCAATAGAGAGATACATGAAGATCTTTAAAGGATATATGAAAATTTGTTTCTGACTGGAAGCTTTGATTGTTAAAAGGTACATCATAGAAGAAGCTCTTGAGTTTTGTACAAACTATTTGTCGGAAACAAATTTTATAGGAATTCTAAAGTCTCATCATGTTGACATCTATTAAGGTAGAGGTACTCAAGGTTTAAATTTTAAATCAATGGCTCAGGATGTAGTTCTTCAAGCATATTTCTATATATTGAATAATCTTGTTGAAGTCCAACCTTACATAGCTACTCACAAAACACTTGTGAAGAAAAATATCCCCGAATGAGTGATAAATTGTTGTTGACAGAGCATAACAAGAAATTCATAGATTAGTTTAATGAAGAAATATCTAATGATGATAGTGCATCCGAGACACTTAAATGATTTTCATACATGATAAAATTTAATGTGATAGACATTGGTCATATTTCCTTTTATACAAAATCAAAAGTTGATCGTAGTACAATGCAAAATAGTGAGGTTATTGTTGAAGCCTAATCCATGTATTTTTCTAGTTCGAAAGATGAATATCCTATATTGGCATCTAGAGAGTTCTATGGTGTCATTGAGAAGATTTGGGAGATTGCATATGTTATTTTCAAAGTGCCTTTATTTAAAAGCAAGTAGTTTCCCATTTATAATGGTGTACAAACTGATGCTTTAGGATTCACTCGGGTTGACTTTGGCAAGGCAAATTATATGATCGAACCATTCATCATGGTTTCTCAAGCAAAATAAGTTTTCTATGTGATTGACCCTTTGGACATATCGAGGAGATGACCGATCATTCTGGAAGAAAAATGCATTCCTCCTAGTGATGAAAGTTATGATATTCCTTCCACTCCTTCTTACACAACACAACTGCCTACCTCATATGATAAAGTTGATAGAGATTGTGTGCATGTTATGCATAATAATCATTAAAAAGGCATATGGGAAAATGAACAAGTAATTATATTATTCTTTATTAAGAAATTATTGTAAGTTATAATTTCTAAGTTTATTTACTAACAAGTATGATTGTTTGAAATTATAGGTGTTTAAAGTGAATACACCAAGAGACAAGAAACTAAAATGCCAAGATACAATTATTTGATGTAATGATGTGTAAATTCTAGGTTGTTCTGTGCCATTTTGGTTTTAATGTAATATGCAATTTTTCGATTGATGTAATAGAATTTTTGGTATGATAGGATTAACAAATGTGTGTTGCTAATTATGGTCTGATATGATTCACAAAAATACAAGTTAAAATGGGAAAATGTATACAAGCAGAAATATGTATAAAAAAAGAAAGTGATTTCACCATGGTTACTAAATCTAATTGTGGTTATATGTTGAATGCTGTCCAAAATAATTTAAATCTCAAGAATGGCGTTGATGGGAATCGATCCAAGGACCTTTAAAATATTCACAACGGCTATGTATCACAACTGTGGTGATAGGTAGCACACATTCAGTTTTATACAAAGGGCATTAGGCTGTGATTGTAAGTAACGCATATACAACCACACGTTACTTAACAACGACTGGTCCTCCGTGATTATATATCTTTACCAAATGTAATCGTATGTGTCATTTGACACTGTATCCAACCAAATCATCATATGCATGAAAATCATTGGTTGTGCAAAATACCATTGCCCAAAATCCATAAACAACGAATAAATTTTCTTCCATTACAAAGAATCAACTACATGAAAAATGTTTCCATCACATTTTCTTTCATTTGCATGCCATCTAATAATCATTGCATCATTCACATTAGAAAAAAATATTTTGAACCTTGAAATTATTGACAAGTACCATAACACTTTAGATAGAGGTAGCTTCTTACTAACATTGTCCATTTCCATCACCATTGTTGTTTTTCAACTTGTAGCGTGAATCACTACATTCCGAACATTGATCCAAACTTTCATACTCTTCATGTATAATATGAAATCATTAGAACATGCAAGTATTCGATATACTCCAAACCCATTGGACACAATATCTTCTTGGCCTCATGACAACAATCTGGAAAATCGTTATCTTCTGGTCGCATTTGTTTCAACAAATCAATCAATTTCATGAAACTTTTATTTGACCATCCATTTTTTACCTTCAGATTAAACAAATTTAACAGCAAAACAATCATGTAAAACTTGTGATTCCCTTATATAAAGGTGCATCCTTATCACTACATAAAGTATCATAAATATTGGCCTTCATAAAAGACGAATCTCCAATATCATGAATCATATCTTCTAGTCGATCATCCATATCTTTATAAACTTCATACATTTGTGAGGTCACATTTCGATTTTTACCCATTTCTCTATGCCACGCCCATGTTGTATAATTTTGACACATTCCATCACAACATAGGTGATGTACAATTTCTTCCTTCGACTATTTTTTTATATTCCTGCAACTAACACAAGGAAAATAAATTATACCATTATGTCGAGAAGATTATGTTCGGAGAATTCAAGGAATACAAGAACTCCTTTCTCATACACCGGACCTAATCTATCAACTTTCATCCAACTACGATCCATAACAATTCTAAAATTTATATCAAAAGATTAATGCGAATGGCACACTAATTCTACCCACACAATATAATAATATGGTTATATGCATACTAATATATCCATCACAAAAATAAAAAACAAAAACCTAAAGCATATTCATAACTAGCCGCTACAATTCACAACATCAATCAACAACCCAATCGTTTCAACTGGAAAACAAAAATCTGAAGGATATCCATAACCACATGTCTTTCTTCATTTGCAATAGAGTTATAACAACAACAAAAAATAACAAAAACATTACAGTGCAAGAACAAGACATAAGATAACATCACATAGCCTTATTATAACGAAATCCATAACACAAAGTAATCCAATTGCAACAAAATAAAAATCCATACTGCATCAAGGAAATACTCAGTATAATGCGAGAGAGAGAGAGAGAGAGAGAGAGAGAGAGAGAGAGAGAGAGAGAGATAGATAGATAGATAGAGAGAGAGAGAGAGAGAGAGAGAGAGAGAGAGAGAGAGAGAGAGAGAGAGAGAGAGAGAGAGAGAGAGAGAGAGAGAGAGAGAGAGAGAGAGAGAGAGAGAGAGAGAGAGAGAGATAGATAGATAGAGAGAGAGAGAGAGAGAGAGAGAGAGAGAGAGAGAGAGAGAGAGAGAGAGAGAGAGAGAGAGAGAGAGAGAGAGAGAGAGAGAGAGAGAGAGAGAGAGAGAGAGAGAGAGAGAGAGAGAGAGAGAGAGAGAGAGAGACCATGAAATGAACAATGAATAATGAACAAAGAACTGAATGTGATAATAGTACACAAGAATGGGGGGGGGGGGGGGTTGAGTTGAGTTTTCCGTTTGTGTCTGATCAGAGCTCAGAATCTAAACTCGTTTTAAGATTCTGATTATACTTAGCAGTAGATGTTAACAGAAGCAAATAAAAAATATCAAAAGACACAAATATTTATACTGGTTCCTCCCAACTGAGAGTAATCCAGTACCCTTTCTTCACAAGAGATTTTCACTATAACTAAAACATGATTACAATCGCTTATGCATTATGCATAAGTCTTTTACACTGCTCAGACCATAGTTCGAATACTTCTTGCTCAAGTCCTACAGACTTAAGACTTCCGCTCTAGATTCCATGGAACGAGCCTCCCTACTCAAACCCCTCAGCTTCAAGACTTCTGCTTCAAATTCCATAAATCAACGCATCCTGCTCAAGCTACACTGGCTTAAGACTTCTGCTTCAAGTTCCATGAAACGAGCCTTCCTGCTCCAAGTTTCACGAACCAAACAACTTTGCTCAATCAATCTACTTGATTAAGAATTTCATTGCTCAAGCACATAACATGAGACTTACATGGCTCAAGCATCTTCGCAGAGACTTCCTTGCTTGTATCCCAATGATACAAGACTTTTAATCAATTAATCCACTTGATTAAGACTTTCACTGCTCAAGCACATAGCATGAGACTTACATGGCTCAAGCATCTTGGTGAGAGACTTAATCTAAACTACTAAATAAGTTCATCAGAATAGAGAACTAGGTGTACTTGATACTAATATCAGAGGTACGGAAAATCACAATAACAAAGACCTAAAGCTCTTAAGATTTCTAAGATATTCAATGTATAAGAAATCTTAAGGCTTTTACAACTACAACCAACAACAGAAAATATGCATATACAATAGATTTGATAATTGTTAATCTTGTTACTACTTCTTTTTGTTAATCCTTGTTGAAGATTCAGTTTGAACCATCAGCCACTTGTATAGAAGTTGCACCATACTAGCCATTGGAAGAGATAACTTGATCAAGTGTCTTTGCTTTACTCCATAGTATAAGAGCTGTTGAAGATAGATACACCAAAAGATATTGATCCATTGTGTAACATGTTTAGCCGTTGACCCTTCAAGAAGATCCTGTACTATAGAGCCATTGAGAGTAGATATCTATAAATCATGTCAACATTTCTTCAGCCTTGTGAACTCAAACTTCAACTGACAAACTGATTTGACAATGCAACTTGCTTTATGTAGTATAGACAACTTCAGGTTTATCACCAACTCTAAATGATACCAGAAGCCAATTTACATTCACTAAGTGTAGAGACAATTATGTTACTTCTTCTGATGTTGAGGCCTTCAGCTTCAGAGTCTACGCCAGACATCACTTTGCAAGTGTTTTTTAGATTTTGTACCACCAGTAGCTAGCAATTCAGGTTCTCTCAAGTGTTCCTTTGTATATCAGACTTTGTATATAAATATTTACATGTATTAGAACCTGCATACAAGAAACACACATCAAATATAACCATTGTTCTTTAAATACTTTGTTATCATCAAAACCCAAGGAATATATGTCATGAACAAATCTTATTCTAACAATCTCCCTTTTTTGATGATGATAAACATAAGTATTTAAAAGAATAATACTAGACAGTTATAAGTTTTTTGCAACATCAGAGTATGAGGTTTGTAAGCTTCCCCTTAGTTCTATATTTAAGAAAACCAAAAATAATATTTTAACTTTTTTTTGGCAACAACAAAATACTAGGTTTGTAAGCTTCTTATGAGTCTAATAGGCTAAGGTTGAGGTTTGTAAGCTCCTCCTTAGTTCTATGTACAAGAAAGTAAAGATGTGTTTCCAGGGCAAGATAACCAAAATAACAGAAATTTAAATAACAAAATTATAAATGACCATTATGTACGAACTGAATAGGTTCAACAGGTTCAATTTCTAATTAAATACTTGCTATCATTTCACCCCCTTTTGTCACATCAAAAAGAATAAAAAAGAGAAAAAGAAAGAGAATTACAGTCATAAATGCATAACAGGCCATCATTACAAGATCAGTTTCTAAGAAATGAAAAACGATCAAGTAACAATGGTTATTAAGGATTCTGTAATGCATTTATTGGTGGTAACAGTCCAAGAATTCAAGTAAAGGATCTGTATTCCGTCAATTAGGATACTCAGAAGCCATTATAAAAGAAACTAAGAATTAGTTCATTTTCATAAACATCTACTAAAGTCATGGAGTCATCATCTGAGAGCAACAAAACTTCTGTAGTGACAAAAATCAATCAGAGCTCTTTGAGTCTGAGTGTCCAGAACCTTCAAAAACGAGCAGTTTCTGAATCATCTACTACTGAGCCTAAGCCCTCTAGAAAGATTACTTCTGATGAAGCTATGTCAGTGATTTCTCAATAACCTACAGAAGTAGGTTCTTTAGTATCTGCAATGAAGTCAAGAAAGAAGTCTATGAAGAGGTCAAGGAAATGAAGGGTCAACAAGATGTTTCACTATTCTGTTATCCCAGAAGTAGACAAGGAAGATAATGATGAGGATGACTCAGAAGTTGGCTATGGAAACAACTGCTCCTACAAGGAAAAGGATGACTTAGATAGAGATCTATTCTAAGAACATATAATTTCTTTTATAAAAATATTTTGTAATCCTTAAGTTTTTGACCAATTTATTTTTATTTACATTGCATGCAAACAACCAATTAATTTCACCTTTTTATTTTTTGATAAAACATTAGTGAAGTAATACTGAAACCATAAACAATAGTTAACACGTTAACTATAGTAATTAATATTGTTAAAAGAATCTTAATAGGTCAAACTGCAAGATAACATTTCCAAGAGTCATCATTAAAACATTGATTTGACTTAATCAATATTAAAATAACAGATACTCAAGATAATAAATGTAACAAGTCTATAAGAACTCATAGCAGACCATCTTTCATAATCACTTAATCTTCAAAATCGCCAAGATGTATAAACAAAAACAAATCTAGGTTCTAAAGAGAGATTTCAGAAAGGTAGCCATACTAAATGCAGCAGCTCAAGCAAACAAAAGCAACTCTTGGGGTTCAGCTTACTCCAAGAGTAAGTTTTTTTAACTTACTCCACATCATAACCTTTAAATTAAATCTAATCTAATCTAGTGGTTAGATTAGCATTTTTACTTATAGCCATTCGATTAAATCTAATTTAAAGGCTATGATTGTGGAGTAAGTTATAAAACTTACTCTTGGAGTAAGTGGATCCTCATATATATATATATATATATATATATATATATATATATATATATATATATATATATATATATATATATATATATATATATATATATATATATATATATATATATATATATATATATATATATATATATATATATATGCTAAACAACACAACAGCAAGAACAAACTTGAATTAATAATAAGATTGCTTAATACAACAATTCTAAGAATTACAAGGCATAACTATGTAGAAATCTAACATCAGAATTTTTCATAGATAACTTCAAACTTGTCTCTCTAGATTTTAGATGAATCAGGTTTTGAACTTATGATAACTCCCTGCTGAACAAGTAGTTCTGAAAGAACTCGTCCATAAGGAATGAAGAAAATTTTTCCCTTGTGAAAGGAAGAAAGAGTCCTCTTCAAATAGTTAAACATAACTTGATGAAGATCAACCTACAAGTATGAATTGAGAAGTAGTAGCATATCCTTTTCAATAGGGTCCATGAGGTCTAAATCCTTATCCTTAGACAACAAGTTTGTGTTCAGAATCTAATTCCAAACAACTGCATCATGACAAAGATTTGATACCAATGATATACTAAATGGATCTACAAAGATACGCCAAGTAGGAAGATAGTGTTCCCAAACCAGAGTTCTTGGGATTTCTCCAATCTCCTCATATTTGATCACATTAGCAATCACTATATAGGTTACTGTTATAGAAATACCATTCACCTTAGAAAGAATAGCACACTCAGAATTTAGCTCAACAATGGAGGCATTAATCCAAAACTCTTTGACAAGTTCTAGATAAGTGAAACCAGAGAGAATCTCAAAGTATCCATTCCAACTTTGTCCAGACACAACCTTCTAGAAGTTAAACCCTAACTTAAGCAACTCATCAAAATTCACAAAATTTTCATTAATGACAACCAATTGATTCAAAAGAGAATTGACTAAAGAGTTCATCTCAAGTTTGGCTTGATCAGCATACACACACAACAAAAATAAAAGAACTGAATAAGATTCTAAGAATCTTGTCCGAAAAAGGACACAAAATGAAGTTTCACAAGACAGGGGATAGAGACAACAAATATATAAAAATAAAGCATCGTTAACCAAAGGTTCTTATCCAGTAGATCTCTTAAACTCACTAGATGATTTTCAACCTTATGAAATTTAAGTAATAAAAAGGTTTTTGGAAAACCTTTAACTTAAACTACTTTATCCGAAGTAAAGAATCTTCTTCTGAATCTTAGAGTCTGATAATTTTCAGAAGCTATCATCCATCAGAGTCTAGCAGATCTAGACTTAGAGAGAGATATCTACTGTCAGTCATCAGACTCCAAGATTCTATTCAAAACCAACATTTTCTCTTAAAGCAAGAGTCACGAGTGATTAACAAATATTGAATTGTTTCCTTTGACAGCTAACAAGCAGTAGTAACAACACAAAAAGTAAGGTAACTATTTCCATAAATATGATCATCATCTAGCTAATGAAATATTCAATATACATAAATACAACATAGTTTCTTCTTAAAGATTTCTGAAGATTCTTTCATCAAAAGAACTTCTCTAGAAATCTAACAAAGACTTTGTATTTACGTATACACAAATATCTCATTGAATCAATAAATAAGCTAGAAAAGAACATAACATTTTTTTGTTGTTATTTTCTCGATCATACTCGTATCAGTATTCAGACTTGACCATAGATCCTGAACACCATTTTGAGTGGATTTTGATTCAATGGTTGTTAAAACATTGACTTCACTTCTTTCACCAAACTGAGTACCTCTAGCACTTGAGTCTGGGATGTAGGCTCTTCTTTCACCAAATGATGTAAACAACTTTTGATAAGTACCGGGGAAGATGCCTCTACTCCTTTCTTCGATATCTGCTGCAAATACAATTGAATGATGATACTCATATTTCTATGAGACCATATATTTAAGTCCAGGCAAAATTTCCTTTTCCTTATGCCACATTCTGATAGTAGTATCATGATTTATTCTAGAGTGTCAATCTAGGATAAGTCATTATATGAACAAGATCTTATTTTTAGCAGAATCATTGATTTCATTGTCTTAGATTAAAACTTTGAAATCTTTGATAAGCAAAGAACCAGATGGTGTTAGCTATCAGAGAATGGCATAAAACAAATTAAAGCACTATTATTTAGTTGCATGCAGAACACGAAGAAGAATTGAAGGTTTCTCATAAAATTTTCCTTTAAAATAAATTCCATGATGACCTTCAATCAAGGAGCAATTGAGTCTTTTAAGATATCACCTTAAAGAACAGACTCCTTATTATCAAATATTGAAGCAAGATAGATTTGGCATAATCTCTTCTCTTCAATACTTGATTTTTATTTCAAGACTCAGATGCTAATTCAGAAGCAATAATGACTGGCAGAGCCAGATTACTTTTTTGCCTGAATCCTGCATTAATGTCAGCTTCAAATAAATAAGCAGTAAAGACTTTCTGACATTAGGTTTTGGTAGTCTTTTTCCTTGCTTTAAGATTTGGGAAATCAGTTAAAATACTAATATTTCAGAAGCTTTTAAATTTACTCTTCTATCATAAGATGTCACATTTCATTCATCCAGTTAAAGAATTCTTCTGATTAGGAAGGTTAATTCTTTATCATCAGACATTCCATAGGAAGTATCCTTCAATAGACTTTACGAAAGATACTATGCTAGATAACATTTCATCATCTAATTCCATTTCTTTTCTTTGAAGATTGTAAGACAACCCGACAGAGCACAATAAATTCAAGTTGTATACCTTCTTGAATAACTGTGACCTCAGACTTTGCTTAGAAAGATTAGATGAAGCGTAACTAGACAAGCTTGAAAACTAATTCCCACAAATCTGAGCACAAGGATTCAAAGATAGTTCGAGCATCAGATATATAAATTATGTTGACATACTCAAACAGAGAGAGAGCACCTACCAGAATGCAAATTCCTCTGAAGATATTCAATAAGCTTATTCTGAGATGGTGATAGAGATTTTCAAACCATGATCATCTTTGCATAAGTCTTCATCAAAACCCTTTATCAAGACCAATAAGTTAAAAATATATTTTTCTTTTCCATTATTTATATTCAGTGGAATCACCCTTTGAATATGGTAGGAAAAACAATATGATATTTTTCATGTGACACTTGATTCCTTCTTGAGGGAAAATCTTTAGCAGATATACTTTTCTTATTGGATCATTATCTATGCCACTGTTAAGTGTTAAGCACATAGCATGCTCTGATACCAATTGAAGGTGAGAAAAGTACACAAGAAGGAGGGGGTTGAGTTGTGTTTTCCATTTTCTTAGTTTACGTCTGATCAGAGTTCAGAATCTAAATTGGTGTTCAAATTATGATTATACTTAGTAGTGGATGTTAACAAAAGCAAATAAATAATAGCAGAAGACACAAAAATTTATATTGGTTCCTCATAAGTGAGAGTAGTCGAGTCCCCTTGCTTCACAAGAGATTTTCACTATAACCAAATCACGATTACAATCGCTTATGCATTCTACATAAATCTTTTACACTGCTCAGGCCCTAGGTCCAATACTTCTTACTCAAGTCCTACAGACTCGATACTTCTGCTCTAGATTCCATGGAACGAGCCTCCCTGCTCAAACCCCTCAGGTTCAATACTTCTGCTCCAAATTCCAAAAATTGAGTCATCCTTCTCAAGACAAACTGGACCAAGACTTATGCTTCAAGTTCCATGAAACGAGCCTTCCTGCTCCAAGTTTCATGACCCAAGCAACCTTTCTCAATCAATCTACTTGTTTAAGACTTTCATTGCTCAAGCACATAACATGAGACTTACATGGCTCAAGCATATTGGCGAGAGACTTCCTTGCTTGTATCCCAATGATACAATATTTATACTCAATCAATCCACTTGATTAAAACTTTCATTGCTCAAGCACATAAAATGAGACTTACATGGCTCAAGAATCTTGGCAAGAGATTTAGTCTAAACTTCTAAGCAAGTTCAGAAGAATAGTGAAGAAGGTGTACTTGATACTAATATCCGAGGCACGGGAAATTACCATAAAAAAGACCTAAAGTTCTTAGGATTTCTAAGATATTCAATGTTTAAGAAATCTTAAGGCTTTTATAGTTATAGCCTACAATAGAAAATTTGCATATACAATAGAGATGATAATTGTTGATCTTGTTACTCATTCTTCTGTTTAATCCTAGTTGAAGATTCAGTTTGAAACTTCAGCCACTTATATAGCAGTTGCGGCAGACTGGCCGTTGGAAGATACAACTTGATAAAGTGTCATTGTACTCCATAATATAATAGTCATTGAAGATAGATACACCAAAATATTTTGATCCATTATGTAACATGTTTAACCATTGAGTCTTCAAGAAGATCCTGTAGAGCCGTTGAGAGTATATATCAGTAAAGTATGTCAACCTTTCTTGAGCCTTGTGAACTCAGACTCCAGCTGACAAACTGATTTGATAATGCAATTTGCTTTATGTAGTACTAACAACTCCAACTTTATCACCAACTCTGAATGATACCAAAAGCCAATTTACATTCATCAAGTGTAGAGACAATTATGTTGCTTCTTCTGATGCTGAGGCCTTCAGCTTCAGAGTCTATGTCAGACATCACTTAGCAAGTGTTCTTCAGATTCTGCACCACCAGAAGCTAGCAATTCAGCTTCTCTCAAGGGTGCCTTTGTATATTAGATTTTGTATATAAATATTTAGACGTATTTGAACCTGCATACAATAAATACACATCAAATATAACCATTGTTATTTAAATACTTTGTTATCATGAAAACCCAAGGAATATATGTAATGAACAAATCTTGTTCTAACTGGAACAAGGAACACTAAAAGGTAAAGTGCCGTACTTTGAAGAGTATGAAGAGACCAAGAAATAATTTTTGTTCCAAGAAATGAATGAAGATGGTAAAGATTGGACGTTCCAAGAAATGAATGAAAATGTTGAAGATTAAGATTTCGCTATTGTTGTCGTCTGGTTTGCTAGGGCATGAGTGATGAAGGAAATAAATAACCTGTTATGTTTTAATATAGTAGGAAAGAATTTTGCAACGTTTGCAGATATCAAAAATAGTGAAATATGAAACATATAACCAGGGTTGATACAAACAAATATAGTTAATGGTTTTTCAATTTTTATTTAACAATACATGTTAAGGGACACACCTTTTTTATTGAAAAAAATAGAAAAATGTTGATGTTGGGATTCGAAGCTTGTAACCCTTAATCTATCACCACAATTCTTATTATGAACCGTGATGAAAAGTCTTTTAATAATAAAAGCAGGCACGTTAAAAATGAGATATTACTAAAGTTGACAAAATGTTCATAGTAATATGGTGTTACGAAACATATATTTTGTAGTATCGTGCCCACACTATTATGTAGTAGACGAAGATGTTACTCTCTTGTTTATGTCCTACCCAATAAGTAGTTCGGTCTGACTTTGCATAGCTAGGTGGATCCATTCTGACTCATTGACTTAGCAGGACTCAATTCCTGAACATTTTCTCCAATTCTGTTTCTTGACAAAAAGGAAGTTTAATTTCACGAATTTTCTTTGACAAATAGTTTATTGGTCTTCTTAGTCTTGTAGGAATAATATATTCTTCAATGATCACTACTATAAAATACACCTTCAGTAACACTAATTCTACTACGGTTAGGCTTTTACCGTGATGATATGCCTCGATTAACGCACGATCATTTTCTTTGATATGATATAATCACAGATGAAACATAAAACATGGTTATATAATCACCCTTTCATTGTTTCAGCACCCTCAAGTATTTTATTTCCTTAACATTTAGTCGCGCCTTTGTATTTGTAACATTTCTTTAACATTAGATACCACCACGGTTGAATAACTCAACAATTATGACTTGTTATAAATAATTTAAATTGTAATATACTGACATGTCCCATATTTTATTTCTTTAAAATTTAGTCGCGCCATTCTATTTTTATTTATTTTTAATTTTTAAAAAAAATGAGATACCATCACGGTTTCTTAGCCAAACCGTTGTGACATACTATTCATTTTGTTTTAAATATTTTAAATTGTAATACACTGGCGCTTCTTTAGGAAATGTAATTTAGTATGTAACATATCACCACGGTTCGCATTTTCGACCGTGGTGGTAAGCTTTATTCATTTTTATCAAGCTAACTAGCTTGTCTCTTCAGTAGCCATTATTTGCTGAGAAACGATACACCATTTCCGTTGTTGTTAATGTTGTTGTTGTTGTTATTATTTTTCTGGTTCTTGTTGCATACGTGTCATAAAGCTTGATAAATTTGTTGTTGTTGTTGTTAAATGTGTATGTGATAATAAATTTATGAGTTTTTTGTTCTTGTTGAATGTGTATGTGATAATCTTTGAAAGAGTTTATTGTTGTTGTTGTTGTTGTTGTTGAATGTGTATATGATAATAGATGAAAGAGTTTGTTGTTGTTGTTGTTGTTGTTATTTTTGAAAATAGATGTCGACTTCGCCATATTCTTCATCTAGATGCGAGGAAACAATGATAAATGATACTCAAATTAAAAACAAAAGATCACAAAGAGGTTCCACTATGCTTACCAAAATACGCTTACCAAAATAACAAAAGTCCACAAATCTGGTTTCAAATTTCCTATCACATTTGATTCGTATAATAGAGTAGTTGACGGTGAATACTCTTCTTTTTTAAGGGTTATGTTGCATTCCTTAGACGTAGAAAAGTTAGCATATTGGTAGATGATTAGAGACAAGCGCTAGTTGAGGTCAAAGATAGCATATGGGCAAATGTTAAGGTATTAGTTTTAATTTTCATCATTTCGATATGAGTTTCTATAATTTCTAATATATTCTTATTGATTTAAATGTAGTTGACCCTTGAGTTTATGGATGGTGATAAACACTTAAAAAAAGTGGTTAACTCATGCTGGTACGTGTTGGAAGGGGTTTAAATCACGGCTCACGCGTGATTACATTAGGAATCCTAAGATTGGTCTTGAGTGTACATGGGTGAGGTGTAGTTTTATCTCGAAGAGGGTTTATAAATTTTTTGCAAAAGGTCATCGTTTTGAGAAATTTCTGGTTAGTAATAGTCTTATTTATCTTGATAATTTGATGGTATTGATTCATAGATACTAATCATATTTTCACTATGTTTATAACAGACTAAAAGTCAAGCAGAAATTCAAAATAAAGCGAAAAACATTTACCAACATAGATTATCTCGTGAGGTTATAGAAAACTGGAGAAAAAAATGATGGAGGAAAAAAGACAACAAATGGGAGATGAGGACTCCATTAGTCGTGATCGCAACCCATCTCCACCGTCAAGGCATGAGAAGTGGAAGAGGGCTCGACTAAGACCAAATGGAGAGTACACCTCAGATGCTTCAAGAGTAGTTGCTAAGAAAATTGTAAACATGATTTTTTATTCGTATTTGTTACGTGTTATTTAAATGTTTTGTTAATTAAAATATTAATATTATCATGCATGTTGTGTAGAATGTGTTGGTTGAGGAGGCCCGTAGAGACTTATTTGATCCAGAACCACGACATGATATACTAGTCGAGGCTATTGGAACAGATGAGCATGGTGAACGCTTTCGTGGTTATTCAGTGATGGCAATTGATCATCATATTGCTTAAGACGAATACGATAACGGCATTGTGTTCATTACATCAACCACTCGATCTTAAAATGAAGGCAATTATTAATAGGTAAGTTTATGTTTATATGAATTTTTCATTTATACATTTTTTTTTTGACTTTATAATTGGGTTAATTGGTTTAACCCTCAAATATTTTCAAATGTACAGTGTTGTGCAGCGACACAATATGTTGAAGAATGTTAGGAAAACACCAACGTTTATCTTGCCTAAAGTAAATGGCTATCTTAATTTGTGACATTCATTTATATATATTGTTACATGTGTCGCTTGCGCGAAAATAAGGTGCCGGCATGACAGAAGAGTCGCCACCTTTCGTTATTTATCCCTCAGAGCGGGAAAGGAAACGATCGGAAAAACCTGACGAATAAGGGTAAGACAAGGTCATCGCAACCATTGTCTGGGTTCGGGAGTCGGTTACGCAAGGGGAAGGTATTAGCACCCCTCACGTCCGTCGTACTCGACGGGATCCTCGCTTGTTTGTTTACTTGGACGGGTTGGTTATAATCTATCTACCTATCAAGGCTGGCTGAAAAAGAAAAGAAAAATGACTCGGCAAAGCGTCGCACTTTATGCCTACGTATTCTCATCATAGAATGAGAAATCAGAGTCAACGTAGTTCGGCTAACTACGGGGGAAGCTGGGGAAGGTTGCTCGCTAGGATATCGCATCCTATGCCTACGTACTTTCATCTGGTATGAAAGATCAGAGCAAACGTAGTTCGGGAAACTACGGGTTATCTCCTAAAAGAGGTGTTTTATTATGTTTGCGATCTCAACCGCACTAGAGACTATGACCTGAGAGTGAATGCGTCGCATGTCACCCACGGGGTACCATACTAAACATCCAACCTCAGATAGCTTAAGGCTCGTAACGTACGGAAGAAATCATTCATGATTACTATGTTTTAAACTACTTCAAGATGAGAAGAGAACAGGCCCAACTAGGAGGGAGACTATCAAGTCCTACTGTTATCATGCCATGAATTCATCCTATGGTTGAGGTTTGAACAGGAAACTCCTAGATGTTGTCATGCATAGGTTTCAACCTAAAAGTCTATCATCAAATCCTTATCAAAGGAGATGAGAGTCCTAAGGGATCATGCCAATGATACACCAAAACAGACAAAGCATCAGCTTAACAGAAAAATGCATGCAATGCAAGTGAGGGAGGAAATGTGTGTGGGGTTTCAGCCTCCACAAGCTCGTCTCGACCTCAAGCCAGTCATGAAATAACAGCAATCATACTGAAAATAAACCACATGCTGTCAAACAATAACAGATAAAAGAAGGGAAGTGCCAACAGGCAAACAAAACACACATGCTTGAGAAAGAAAGAATCTACTCTCTAATCCTGACCCTAACACAGAATCCTGATCAAATCTAAGCAAAGCCCTAAAGCAAAACCTAACCAAAGGAAATCAATCCCAGTCTTCAAGCTTCAGAACAAGCTTACCAAAGAAAGGGAGCTAAGCAAGCAGACTCATAGTGTCTTCCTCAGGAGAACACTAGGAGGTGTATACTCAGGAGTCATACCCTATGTGGCTCAACCACTGTGATCAGTTTATATTCCTCCTCAGGAGAAATTAAACTCACAAGCAGGCTCCAACATCACTGGATATTTAGGAAATCCTATCTGAACTAGTGGAACTAAATGAACAGACTCATAGGACCTTCCTCAGGAAAGTACTAGGAGGCTTCCACTTAGGAGTTGTATCCTATGTGGCTCAACAACATGTGATCAGTTTACATTCCTCCTCAGGAGAAATTAAACTCACAAGTTGGCTCCAACATCATTGGATACTTTAGAAATCCTAGATAAACTAAGGGAACTAAGTGAATAGACCCATAGGACCTTCCTCAGGAAAGTACTAGGAGGCTTCCACTTAGGAGTTGTATCCCATGTGGCTCAACAACATGTGATCAGTTTACATTCCCCCTCAGGAGAAATTAAACTCACAAGTTGGCTCCAACATCATTGGATACTTAAGAAAGAGGTGAGAAGAAAGAATGAAAGTCATTCATAGTGCCTTCCTCAGGAAAGTACCATGAACCTCCTTCAAACTTCAGGATCTCAAACCTCACAGACAGGGGACAAGCCAAGCTCTGGGTCTCTGAGTCTTGATCTACAAACTTCTCTTCATGATGCTCTCCATCAAGGTCTTCAAGACAAATTAAACCCCACAACAAATTCCCCACAACAAACCCCAGATATGAACAGACAACCACAGGGGAGACAAAATCAACAGGCAACTTCAGAAAATACCTAAAAATACTAAACCAATGGGGAAAAATCTAACAATTATTCGCAAGGGTATACAAAGTCTATTCATAACATCTACATAGGCCTCTACCTAAAAATCAAGACAAAACTATCTAAATAAAATGGATTTCTTCACCTAAGCACAACCTAAACCCTAATTAGGATACCCTACATCTACCCTAATTAAACTAATCAAAATTTAATTCTAAAATTCTAGAATAAATCCTATGGGGAACTATGATTCATCATCTAATTGCACAAAAAAGAATGGATTAAAAAGACTAAAGGAAAGTCCTAAAACAATTCTTGCAAAATCATGCATCAACTAAAAGAAAGAAAATATACTATATTAAAGAAAATACCACTAAAAATTCTACATTAAAAATAAAATTCCATTTTTATTTTTATATTTTTCTACACAAAATTATCTAATCATAGAAAAAAGAATGGCCAAAAAAGAGTTATTTTTCAATTTTTAAATGAATTTTTAAAGGCAGAAAAATATTAAAAGAATTAAGAAAAGAATTGAAAACAATTAAAGGGGGGGGGGGGTTGGAATAGCAAGGTGCGCTAGTTCAATATTCAGAATGGGCTAAGGGGGGGGGGCGCGAGTAGCAAGCTGGACCCAGGCCCAGGTCCCAGCTTTAATGAAACGCTGCGTTGCAGCGAGGAGGTTTCCCTCCGTTTTCATTATGAATCCTGGCCACACGATGAGTGGAAAAGGTCCAAAGCTGGGGACTCATCAAACGGCCAACAGCCATCGTCCCCAAACTGACCTAGGGTTTTCAGAAACCCTCTCTCCATGCACCAATCTTCTCCCCACTCGTTCTCCCTGCTCAGGCCACGAAATGCCACGATTCCAAAACGAAAAATCTTCTACTACTCAAGAGGAACACAGCCATACGCGCACTTTCCCCTAACTCTCCCTAGATAATCCTAACAGAAGACATCAAGATCATGGTTCCACCATGTTCATCTGAGATCAACCATGGTGAAACTTCAACCTAAGGATCTGAACCTGCTCTCCATGCTACCCTAGCTACTCTAACCTAATTCATGCTACTTAAAACTCCCTAAACAACTAGTTCTTGAAGATTAAAGAATCACTCACCTGCCATGGAACCTCACACAGAGCTCTCAAACTCTCAGAATTCGATCCTCTATCCTAGCACATTTATTCTACACCTAAAGAATGAACTAAAACTAGATAAATTAAGAGGATTAGGGAGGAGAAAGAACCTGTCAAGTAATGATGGTAGGTGCTCGTGGAGGATGTTGCAAGCCTTGTAATTGCTTCAGGATGATCCTCCAATGGTGGAAATGATTCTGTTTGCACTGGTTTTGGAGAAGAAGCCTTGTAGTGAAAGGTTTCTTGGATTGCTTGAACTTGAAGGAAGAACTTCAATGGCTGTTTCTCTCTCTCTCTCTCTCTCCTAAAATCTCTCTCTATCACCAACCCTGAACTCTCTTCATGGCCCTCTTTTTATAATGATCATTAGATGCTTCTAGATTCATCTAGAATATGGTGGAAAGTTCTTGAAAATCTCATGTGGGGACAAGTTGGATTTCTCTCATCTCATGCCTTATGCCTTACCATTTGGTGCCAAAATACCTTTACATGAGATAATAAGAAGATATGCACAACTATAAGCCTTGGTTTTGCCTTGTGTTAGGATTTCCCAAGTTGCCTTCTTTCTCAAGTAACAAGTTTTCAAAGCATCACCCATTTTAAAGCTTCAAATCAAAATTCTAGCTAAACCAATGTTCTCAAAATGATGTTTCCAATCAAAATGATATATTGGATGACCTATTTTGGATTTGTGGATCCTCCAAACCAATTTTCAAATTCAACTTTTCAAACTTATATGCCATTTTTAGTTCACTTTTGACCAATCATGTAACTTCATGCTATGAGCTTTTTCCAACAATTTGTGACCTTCTTTCTAGACTTAAAATCACATTTTGAACAACTTTCATGTTTTGAGTTTTTCCATTTGAGGCTTGGAAATAGGAGTTTTAGGCATTGGCTAAAATGACCTATAACTGACAAATGACCAAAATACCCCTGTCTTGTTCAAACCATAAGTTGAGTTCCACAAATCCTATCAAGGACTTCTACCACTCAAATTAAAGCTAAGAAGATGCTATTCAACATTCATGTTGACCAAGAAGTCATAGGAATCACCCTACTAGGGCAAAAGTTGTCTGCAAGTTGGGTGACTTTCAAGGACCCAGATTCACACACCTCTACTGACCTGTAATTTGTCAAAACCATAACTTGAGCTCTGTAACTCCTATCAAGGACTTCCACCACTAAAATTAAAGCTTAGAACAAGCTCTACAACATTCATGTTGTGGGGAAGGTGAGATATCAATCACAACTTGAGCTAAAACTGCCTGGAAGATAGGGATCAAATTAGGGTTTTTCACTGACAATCCTTGGGGACCCTGACTTGAAACTTCTCAAACTCCTCACTCATGATGAGTTGGCCTAGGAATCATCTTTATATCATCTCTATGCATCATTCCATGATCTCATGGCCCTTGGATTGGGTCTCAACCTTTCCCAAATCTTCAGTTATCCTAGGGTTGACCCAGTCAAAACCCTAATTCTATCATTCATGGTTGAATCCTCTGAACTCTTGCATAATGACTTCTCTGGGCTTCATGAAGGCTATCAAGACATCTCATAGGCTTTCCCAAAACATTAAGTTCATCTCAAAGTCTCAGAACCATCTGAGGAGCACCCACAACTCTCAAGCTATGAAACACACAACCCTGGTTTCAACCCATTTCTTCTGAGGATCTCTTGAACTTTCTGATGAAGGTATCCACTTTCAAACACTCAATGAATATATAATTGTTGGTCAAATTTTGGGGTGCAACAGCTGCCCCTATTCAAACGGCTTGAACCTGACTGGGTGAGAAGCGAACGGCTCTCAACCAATCAAGGTACGAGACGGTTGAATATCGGTAAACCCGAAAATTTGCCAACTGCACGAGCACACAGTACTCTGCGGGGAACAAACCTTTGAATCCTGCAACATTAGCTGCTCAACAACTAGCTGGAGAACCAAATTGGACATCACCGTCGGACGATCGAAGCACCCTGCGTCACTGCTGGAGAACTAAACCTGACATCACTGTCGGACGATCGAAATACCCTGCGTCACCGCTGGAGAAACATCTTCGACTTCAATCAGAAGACGTATCATTCACTTGATCGCACTCAATCATCACCTCAGGATAACTGACTTGGTCTTCAGACTCACACGGATCACTCTGTTGTATCTACAACCTCTGGAACCTTGTCTTCAGCCACCCGTTGATTCATCAACACGGAAATCTGGACTCACAGGAACCTTCTGATATCACCTTCGGGCGCTTACGAAATCCATCTTCAGATTAGACATCATTGTTGGAGCAGACATATCATGCTGCTGAGGACTTCAAGAATCATCTTGACCAAACAGATCCGTCGGGCATCTTCAAGAATCGTCCTGAACCGATAACCTTTCTGGAGCAAACATTCTGTTGGGTATTCCAGGAATCTTCCTGGGCAACTCTTGCTGAGGACGCTATTGGGGAGCTCAAGTATCATACTAGGCGAACCACTCGGGAAGCTGTACTGAGGTCTTAAGAATCACCTTAAGCAAACGGCCCTGCTGAGGAGTTCGAGAATCATCTTGAACCGAAGACTTCGCTGGGGATCTCAAAAATCATCTTGAGCGAGCGACTGTGGGGATCACACCGGGGTCTTTAAGAATCATCTCAAAAGCAACCTTGCTGGGGAGAACATCAAGAATCGTCCTGAGCAACCGGTCTTTTGGTGGAACACCTGTAAGGCAAGAATGATAATGATCTAGATCATGCCTATGATGCATATGCTTCTGCACCATGCCCCACACAGTGGGAATGCTATGCGCTTATGCTAAATGCTATGCAATCATGCTCAATGCTATGCAATCATGCACAATGATGCGATCCCGTCAGCAAAATAAATGCCGAAGGGGGAAATACTCCTGTCAAGGAGAAAGAACCACTCAGGTAGAGGAGTCATCCTGCTGAGGAGAACGTGAACACGCCAATATCAATCAGGCTCTGTCTGGGGAATTGATCTTCCGCGGACTGCTGCAGGGAAGCAACTTCAGCTGACTGCTGCAGGGGACGAAGCTCTACGAGAACTTAAATCTGCTGATATCAATCGCGAGAATGAACTGCGCGGCCGTCTCGGCTACTCTTCTGGGGATGACCACTCTGTGGGGAACCAACTTCAGCTGCTCAACACTCCACCCGGAAAAAACCAATCATGATCTGATCAACTTTCAAGGATTCGGATCTCTTGGACAGCTGCAAACTCGGCTGAGGAAGGAGAAATCATTCTGCTTCGATGGAGAGAGTGCGATTCTGGGGAACCACAGCACTAGCTGCCCCACGCTCTGCTGGGGAAAATTGATCAGGATCTGATCAACTTCCAAGGATTCTGCTTTTCTGCGGACTCAGCCGGGGAGAGAAATCATTCTACTTTACTGGAGAGTGCGACTCCAATGAGGAAACTCAATTTCGCCGGGGAAGAAGGAATCATCTGACTTCGGGGGAAGAGTACAACTCTGCAGGGGAATACAACATCAGCCATTCCAACACTCTACTGGGGAAGAGGGCACCATCCATCTTCAGGAGAGAGCATGACTCTGGTGGAGAATCTCAACTCCGCTGGAGACTTCAGTCTGGCACCATCAGTTACTGCATTCTTCTGCATACGAACAACCTCCTGCGAAACCCGCACTTGTGACCCGGTGCGGGGGAGACACCTGCTTTGGTGACTTTACTGGGGAAAGCACGAGCTCCAGTACCCAAACATTTCTACGAACTCTGCACTTGTGACCCGGTGCTGGGGAGAGACGACATCATTCTTCGATGCTCGGCTCAGCTGATGAGGTGACATTCCTTCAGGATGCGTCGGTTTGGGGAAGAGAATCACCTCTACCCGGGGAAGACATATCAATGCTCGCCATCTTGCGTTCAGATTCTGCGGAGGAGAGACTACTGAACTCTGCTGGGGAAGGAGGACTCATCCTGCTTCGGGGATACGCACGACACATCTTCTGGCAAGCGCTACACCTGCAACAACACAAACAGACAGACAAGATACCCTCCTCAAAGGGGCCTATCCAGGTTATTATCTCATGACAATATTCAGTTAATTAGTTGTTTCAACAATCAATGGGCCTAGGCCTGCAAGTTTATGTATGCGCATTTTATCGAAAATATCGGCGTTTTCATTCGCAAACAAAACAGATAAATGCTAAACAGACAAGTAGAATTGCTGAATAATGTGCATTTTATTGATGATGAACCCCTGAACGGGCAAAAATGTTTTACAACAGAGGCAAGCTCCTGGAATGAGGAAGCCGCGCAAAAAGGAAACATAAATATACATCAGTGTATACAAATGTTGGCAATCGAGGCGTAGACGAACACCATGAGTTGATCCCTCTAAGACCCACTCGACTTCGATACTTCTCCGATGCTTCAGCTTTGGAAGAGATTGATTCAGATAAACGGCCCTCAGGTCTTCCGAACCACTAAACAACGAAAGTCCATACGCGGAACGCAGTCATTTGCTTATTTAAATCCCTAACTTTTGCGTGAACTGCCCTTCACGGGTTTTCAGTTCACCGGGATACCCTTTTTTGCCGAAGCCGCCCAGTGTAGGTTTTCGACTCCGCGGGTGTGCATTTTTCAATATATCCCTAATTTTTGCCCGAACCTTTTATTCTGTTTTTGGTTCGCCGGGATGCCCCTTTTTTGCCTGGACTCTTTCTTTTTTGTCCAGCGGGTCTCTTTCAAGCAAAGTATTTTTTAACTGCGTCCCCGTTCACCGGGGATGCAAAATCTTCGCCATCCATCGTGGATAACAACAAAGCTCCTCCTGAGAAGACCTTGCTGACGACATACGGCCCTTCGTAATTCGGAGTCCACTTGCCCCGGTGATCGGAGTGTGGCGGAAGAATCTTCTTCAGGACGAGATCACCCGTCTGAAAGCTTCTGGGACGCACCTTCTTATCATAAGCTTTCTTCATTCGGCTTTGGTACAGGCGACCAAATGCAATCGATGCTAACCTCTTCTCGTCCATCAGGCTGAGCTGGTTCAAGCGATTCGTAATCCATTCTGCCTCATCAAGTTTTACATCAACCAAAACTCGCAAAGAGGGAATCTCCACTTCTAGCGGTAGGACAGCCTCCATACCGTACACCAAGGAGAAAGGAGTTGCCCCGGTCGACGTACGCACCGTCGTACGATAACCGTGCAAGGCAAACGGCAGCATCTCGTGCCAATCTTTGTACGTCACAACCATCTTTTGTACAATCTTCTTGATGTTCTTGTTGGTCGCTTCAACAGCGCCATTCATCTTCGGCCGGTAAGGAGATGAGTTGTGGTGTTCAATCTTGAAGCTCTGACACAGCTCCTTCATCATCTTATTATTCAAATTCGAACCATTATCAGTAATGATCCGCTCGGGAATTCCATAGCGACAGATGATGTCCCTCTTTATGAATTTAGCTACCACCTGCTTGGTCACATTAGCGTACGAGGCTGCCTCCACCCATTTGGTGAAGTAGTCGATAGCTACCAGGATGAAACGATGACCATTGGATGCAGTGGGCTCGATCTTGCCTATCATGTCGATGCCCCACATGGAGAACGGCCAAGGGGAGGACATGACATTCAAAGGGCACGGCGGCACATGAACTTTATCAGCATAAATCTGGCACTTATGACATTTCTTCGCGAATCTGAAGCAATCCGACTCCATAGTCAGCCAGTAATATCCTGCTCTCAGGATCTTTCTCGTCATGGCATGTCCGCCGGCGTGCGTACCAAATGTGCCCTCATGGACTTCTTCCATGAGCATACTTGCTTCTTTCTCATCCACACATCTGAGTAGCACGAGATCGTGGTTTCTCTTATACAGCACTCCATCAGGGTTGAGGTAAAAGTTTCCCGATAGCCTCCTCAGAGTCTTCTTATCCTGGGTTGACGCACCCGCAGGATACTCCTTGGTCATAAGGAAGGTCTGGATATCGTGGAACCATGGCTTGCCGTCGGAGGCTTCCTCGATCGCAAAGACGAATGCAGGTCTATCAAGACGAGAAAGGACAATTCTTGGAGCTTCATTCCAAAAATTGACTTTATACATCGAAGCCAACGTGGCTAAGGCATCAACCATCTGGTTTTCGGCCCTGGGTACATGATGGAGTTCCACTCGATCAAAGAACGGAAGTAGCCTTCTGGCATAATTCATGTACGGCACCAAATTCGATTGACGAGTCTCCCACTCCCCTTTAATCTGGTTAATCACCAGTGCTGAGTCACCATATACATCTAGGTTCTTGATTCTCAAATCAATTGCTTCTTCTAGACCCATGATGCATGCTTCGTACTCCGCTTCATTATTGGTGACTGGAAACGTCAGTCTCGCAATGAACGGGATGTGGGATCCATGGGGAGTTGTGATGATAGCCCCGATACCACTTCCATAGGAATTAACCGCTCCGTCGAATATCAACTTCCACTGAGACTTCCTATCCGGCCCCTCATCGGGCAATGGCTCATCGCAATCCTTCGCTTTGAGAAACATAATGTCCTCGTCAGGGAATTCGAACTTCATCGGCTGATAGTCTTCGATTGGCTGTTCGGCAAGGTAATCAGACAATACGCTCCCCTTAATGGCTTTCTGAGAGACGTACTGAATATCATATTCTGTTAACACCATCTGCCATCTGGCAATCCTGCCCGAAAGAGCCTGCTTTTCGAAGACGTACTTGATCGGATCCATCTTCGAAATCAGCATAGTAGTGTGGTTGAGCATATACTGTCGTAGACGTTTGGCAGCCCAAGCTAATGCACAACACGTCTTCTCCAGCATCGAGTATCGAGATTCACACTCAGTGAACTTTTTACTCAAATAATAAATGGCATGCTCTTTTCTGCCCGTCTCGTCGTGCTGACCGAGAACACACCCCATACTATTCTCCAGAACTGTCAAGTACATGATTAATGGCCGTCCAGCCACTGGGGGTATCAAGATTGGAGGTTCTTGAAGATACTGCTTTATCTTATCGAATTCCTTCTGGCAATCCTCATTCCAAGTAATCGCCTGATCTTTCTTTAACAACTTGAATATTGGTTCACAAGTGGCCGTGAGCTGAGAGATAAACCTTGCAATGTAGTTTATTCGGCCCAAGAAACCACGAACTTCTTTTTCTGTTTTCGGCGCTGGCATTTCTTGGATAGCTTTTATCTTCGCAGGATCAACTTCAATACCTCGTTCACTAACGATAAACCCCAATAACTTTCCGGACCGCACTCCGAAAGTGCACTTGCTAGGATTCAGCCTCAGCCTGAACTTCCTAAGCCTTTCAAACAGCTTCAATAAATTGACCAGATGCTCTTCCTCCGTTTGGGACTTTGCGATCATGTCATCAACATAGACCTCGATCTCATGATGAATCATATCATGAAACAAAGTTACCATTGCCCGCTGGTAAGTGGCCCCTGCGTTCTTCAGACCGAAAGGCATTACCTTATAGCAGAATGTGCCCCAGGGGGTGATAAACGTCGTTTTCTCCATGTCCTCCGGCGCCATCTTAATCTGATTGTAACCGGAGAAGCCATCCATGAACGAAAACACGGAAAACTGGGCTGTATTGTCGACCAACACATCGATATGAGGCAACGGGAAATCATCCTTAGGGCTCGCCCTATTCAAATCCCAATAATCGACGCACATACGTACCTTACCGTCCTTCTTCGGTACAGGCACTATGTTGGCGACCCACGGAGGGTAGGTGGTAACGGCTAGAAATCCTGCGTCCAACTGCTTCTGGACCTCTTCTTTGATTTTTACAGCCATGTCTGGTCTCGTCCTCCTGAGCTTCTGCTTGACTGGAGGGCAATCTTCTCGCAACGGCAAGCGATGAACCACGATATCAGTGTCAAGTCCGGGCATATCCTCATATGACCAAGCAAAGACGTCACTATACTCTCGAAGCATCTCGACCAGTCTATGCTTGACGTCATTCTGCAGCGCAGCCCCAACTCTGACATTTCTGACGAGCTCCTCAGAACCCAGATTTATGATCTCAATATCCTCCTCGTGAGGCAGAATAACCTTCTCCTCCTGTCTCAACAAGCGGGCCAACTCTTCCGGAAGGTCTTCGTCTTCATCAATCTCATCCTCGGCTTGATAGATCGGGCAATCAAAGTCGTAGTGAGCCGTAGAGGGTCCAGAGTCGATGTCATCTGTTACGTGGATCCTGCAATAACAAGGGTTAAGTTTAAAGCAAGAATATGTAGGTTAGCACGAACCTCGTTGCCATTTTGCTGTTTTTCGAAACAAACATAAAGCATGAATAACAGAGAACACAACATTTGATTGCGAAGAAAAACGCCTTTTATTTATTAACAAAATGCATACACATAATCCAACAAGGCCCTGACAGTAAAACCACTATGCCCCGGGCAAGACAGAGGGTTGTACAAAGATTGTAAAAAAACAAATCATTACTCTTCACTTGTCAGCTTGATAATCTCCTTGATGGTCCAATTGTGGAGGCGCTCGCCTGGCTTGCTCGGTTGAATCCAGGCGTCAAGATCGCAATCACTGTCTCCGCTGTCCTCCGACGCAGCATTGATACTCTCGAAAATTACTCCTCCCTTGGTGAATAAGATCGGCCCTTTCCCATGAGACGAACTGCCAGAAGAAGATGAAGCTTCAGCTCCAGGAGAATACCCCAATCCAAACTTATCCTGTTTGATTGGTATATCCAAGACATGCCCCCAGCCTGGGGTAGAACCAGCTTCGACAACGGCTCTAGCTTCCTTAAATGAGGAGAGGTTCAACTCTTGCTTCTCTGCAACAACGGGAGCTACCTCCTTCACCCCGACGGTTTCAAAAGCCTGGCAAAGAGTCTCATGGATCTCACCATCCATTTCGACATATTTAAAGGACGACAGGTGACTTACCATGATGTCCTCTTCTCCACAGACTGTCACTATGCTGCCCCCAACAGCATATTTAAGCTTCTGATGCAGCGTGGACGTCACGGCACCAGCAGAGTGGATCCACGGCCGACCTAAGAGGCAACTATAGGCGGGCATGATATCCATGATATAGAAAACCGCATTAAACGTCTCTGGACCAACTTGAATTGGCAGGGTCAATTCTCCGAAGACGTGGCGCTTGGTTCCGTCAAAGGCCTTCACGACCAGATCACTGGGCGTGCACAGCAGTCCACGGGTATCCAACTTCATCAGTGCCTTCTTCGGAAGCACGTTAAGCGAGGAACCTGTATCTACTAGGACATGTGACATAATCGTGCCTCTGCACTCTATTGACACGTGCAAGGCGCTGTTGTGATCTCTTCCCTTAGGAGTCAGCTCCAGATCTGTAAATCCCAGCCCATTACCAGCATTGATATGGGCCACCACCTCCTCGAGTTGATTTACTGATATCTCCTGTGGCACGTATGCAGCATTCAATACTTTCAGTAACGCGTTGCGGTGCGCTTCAGAACACAGCAACAGGTTAAGAATCGAGATCTTTGACGGAGTCTGATGAAGATGATCTACAATTTTGTAGTCACTCTTCTTGATTAGTCGCATGAACTCTTCAGCATCTTTAACCAGCAAGTCTTTCTCTGCCCCTGCAGGGACCTCTTCAACAGCTTTACCTTTGCCCTTATCCACAGCGTCAGCCCGGACCCCTTTCTCTGCCGCAACCTCTGCTGGCGCGAATACTCTTCCGCTTCTAGTGATACCACTGACTTCAGTAAGATCCTGCGCAGTCGATCCGGATGGCTCAAGCTCTATCTTCTGACCATTACAATAAACTTCGGCGCCATAATGCCATGGAACGGCATTGGTACTCTCGAATGGGATTGGTCCGGCCCTGGTGATGGTGATAGAAGGCGGACGGGGCGCGGAAATAGTAATAGGGTGAAGAGGAATAGTAATGGTAGCAACTTCGTCTGCCTGCTTCAGCACGACTTCCCCCGACGCATTCTCAATGCTCCGACTGAATTGCAAAATACCCTCGGACATCAGACTTTGGATACCTTCGATCAACTGCTCACACCCATCAGGAAGTGTAGCACAAGCCATACATAGCTCTCCACATCCGGGAAAGAAGCCCTTCTTTAGCAACTTGGCCTTAACAAAACTCAACGGTGTCTTCAAATCTTTGACATCAGTCAGCAAGTCTGAACTCTCTTCAGTGATAACAGCATTCACTCCGCCCCCCTTATGATGAGGCATTGGATTTTTTGTGATGTTGGGCACGTTGTCAGAAAAGTTGATAACCTTGGCGTCGACCAAGTCCTGGACTTTGTGCTTAAAAGCTTTACAATTCTCAACCGTGTGGCCAGGTGCCCCAGAGTGAAATTCACAAGTAGCATTAGCATCATACTCCGGCGGTGGTGCCCCTGTTAAGGGAGCCATTGTCCTCTTATGAACCAATTGGAGCTGAAGCAACGTTTGCAGAAGCTGTGCATATGGCATAGGTGGAGTTTCCAAATGACGGTTTGCCAGGGGACCCCGATTCTGATATCTCTTATATCCCTGATTATTCTGTTGCTGGGGCTGCTGCTGCGGCTGCGGGGGAGCAGCTGGGATGTTTATGCTAGCGATCTGAGACTGAGGGCCCTTGCCCTTTCTCCTAGCATTAGTGACAGCACTGGCATCTCCCTCTCGACGCTTGCCAGTATAGGGTTTCTTGCTAGCTCCTCCAGCTGAGGATGATTCGCCCTGAATTTTTCCGATCTTTATACCGTTCTCAACATGCTCGCCCAAAGTGATGAGGGCCGAGAATGTTCCAGACATGCCACTGACTAGCTTTTCATAATAGACTCCAGGAAGGGTAGCCACGAACATCTGCACCAACTCACGTTCTACCATGGGCGGTTGAACCCGAGCAGCCAATTCACGCCACCGCTGGGCGTACTCTTTGAAGCTTTCATTGCTCCGCTGCGAGAGATTCTGAAGCTGAACTCGGTTGGGGGCCAAGTCGCTATTGTATTGATAGTGGAGAACAAACGCTTCTGCAAGATCTTTCCAGGTGCGCACAGCAGCGGGCTCCAAACCCATATACCATTCGAGCGATGGACCAGAAAGACTATCCTGAAAGAAGTGCATCAGCAACTTCTCATCGTCAGAATAAGCGGACATCTTTCTATAATAAGATCGGAGGTGAACGCGGGGACAAGTAGTGCCCCTATACTTCTCAAAGATAGGCACCTTGAACTTGTGAGGTACTTTAAAGTCAGCAATCAACCCGAGCTTGGCCATGTCAACGCCCAATGCGTTCTGATTTTCTATATCTCTCATTTTGTCTTCCAGCGCCTTGAATCTGAGTCGAGCCTCAGCAGTCAATTCAGCCTCTACACCTCTCTGAGAGAAAATGTCATCCTGATGGTCCTCCAGCCACGGTTGAGGCACCACCATATTTCCTGCACCAACATTGCCGTTGACTGGCCCTACGTTAACATTGGCTCCCAAACCACCATTGCCGGCGCCTGCCACATTAAGTCCGAGATTAGTCATAAGATTGCCGTTAGCACTGTCGTTGCCCCCGGCAGCAGGAACAACGTTCTGCGGAGTATCACCTTGAGGAGGAGTGGGCACGGCCCCTCCGTGAAGTATTCCATTACTGTCAACCCTGGAGATGAGAGGTTGAACCAAAGTACGAAGCTGGTCTTGCCCATTCGCAACTACTTGCATCAGCTCCATAAAACGATCCATCCGTTCACGAAGCTCTTGAACATCTGACTGTACCTGGTCCATGATTCTCGTCTGATTAGCGCGAGTTGAGTAGCGGTGGATGAGTCTTTGATCAATCCTGGAGATCGAAAGCAGCTCGGAACCTGAGTACCTGAAAAACCTGTCAACATCAAGGGTTAGGAAAAGCAGCAGAATGTATGTCATGCAAAAATGCTTTATGCAGATGCATGCGTGTGTCTGCGTGCTTGAGAGATTATCCCCCGATCCTGGCACCTGCTGACAATAATAAGGAGAGGAATCTGGGCCCAATCATGGAAATAGTAACCTCACATAGCAATAGTCAGATTCGACACGTCAAGGACCGAGAACTCGTACGCAACAGTCTTTCTGAGAAAGGCTGCAGTAACGCAATAAGAGGCGAGAGATCCTGGATCGGGGAAACGGTACCTGTCACAGACACACGCCAATGGAATGATTATGATTATGCAAACTAATGCAAAATGCAGGCATGCAACAATATATCCAGGTGGCTGCTGTGGGGATTCGATGTCAACAGTCACTGATGAGAAGGAGACCCCGGTGTAAAACCACTGATCTGATCTGCTGCGAATAACCATCTGATAGGATCGAGATCAAAATTCTGCTCTGACGAGAGCGAAGGCCTGATAATAAAGACCCCGGATGCAAGATCAAGGAATATCTGTTGATGAAGTCTTCGGACCCCAAATCACAAATCTGCCCTCTCAAGAACAAACACACAGCTGCTGATGAGATCTTCAAACCCCACTCAAAATCTGCCCTATCGAGAACAAACAACAACTGCTGACGAGATCTTCAGACCCCACTCAAAAATCTGCTCCATCCAGAACAAACCTCTGATAACAATTCTCTGATCGGAACCTGCTCTATCAGGAACAGACAAACACCCGATGATAAAATCCTCTGATCAAACCCTTGCTCTATCAAGAACAGTCACACCTGATACCGAGAACCCTGATACCAACGTAACTGATTCACTATCAAGAAAACCAGGTAGTCTGGAGGTCAAAGTTTCCTGCAATATCCCAACCCCACTCACAGGTATGATGGACCTAATCCACAGACAAAGGTACGGCATCCTATGCGGTCATCAGCGTCACAGACTTTCATGAGTGACAATACGATTCCCAGAAGGAGTGGTATCATCAAGTCATGAAGAGGCCTCTCTTAGCTGACTTCCAAATGATCGGTCCCCAGAGTCGACAACCCTCACGTCTGGACTCCCCTCAGATCCTCAGGACCGGAAAGGAGCACCTCTGCAAGAATCTCGTCTGAGTGCAGATTTTCGTAGGGAACTGTGCCTGCTCAGCAGACAGGTTCGTCTACTACTTCTCCGCAACTATATCTAGGTGTGTACTCAAGCCCAGGTCCGGCTTTTTACTCACAGTAACATCCCTCTCCCACAGCAGCACAGATAATCATATCGAACTGGAAATAAAATGCGGGAAATAAAGTGCGAGAAGTAAAGTGCGGGAAGTAAAAATGCGATAAATAAACGCAACCTAATAAGCAAACACACAAACGATAGGATTGACTCGCGTAAGGGATGGGAAACGGTCCCAGCATAAGGGATGGGAAAAGTCCCTAGATGCCATGAGTCCCCAGCAGAGTCGCCAGCTGCCGCTTGCGCGAAAATAAGGTGCCGGCATGACAGAAGAGTCGCCACCTTTCGTTATTTATCCCTCAGAGCGGGAAAGGAAACGATCGGAAAAACCTGACGAATAAGGGTAAGACAAGGTCATCGCAACCATTGTCTGGGTTCGGGAGTCGGTTACGCAAGGGGAAGGTATTAGCACCCCTCACGTCCGTCGTACTCGACGGGATCCTCGCTTGTTTGTTTACTTGGACGGGTTGGTTATAATCTATCTACCTATCAAGGCTGGCTGAAAAAGAAAAGAAAAATGACTCGGCAAAGCGTCGCACTTTATGCCTACGTATTCTCATCATAGAATGAGAAATCAGAGTCAACGTAGTTCGGCTAACTACGGGGGAAGCTGGGGAAGGTTGCTCGCTAGGATATCGCATCCTATGCCTACGTACTTTCATCTGGTATGAAAGATCAGAGCAAACGTAGTTCGGGAAACTACGGGTTATCTCCTAAAAGAGGTGTTTTATTATGTTTGCGATCTCAACCGCACTAGAGACTATGACCTGAGAGTGAATGCGTCGCATGTCACCCACGGGGTACCATACTAAACATCCAACCTCAGATAGCTTAAGGCTCGTAACGTACGGAAGAAATCATTCATGATTACTATGTTTTAAACTGCTTCAAGATGAGAAGAGAACAGGCCCAACTAGGAGGGAGACTATCAAGTCCTACTGTTATCATGCCATGAATTCATCCTATGGTTGAGGTTTGAACAGGAAACTCCTAGATGTTGTCATGCATAGGTTTCAACCTAAAAGTCTATCATCAAATCCTTATCAAAGGAGATGAGAGTCCTAAGGGATCATGCCAATGATACACCAAAACAGACAAAGCATCAGCTTAACAGAAAAATGCATGCAATGCAAGTGAGGGAGGAAATGTGTGTGGGGTTTCAGCCTCCACAAGCTCGTCTCGACCTCAAGCCAGTCATGAAATAACAGCAATCATACTGAAAATAAACCACATGCTGTCAAACAATAACAGATAAAAGAAGGGAAGTGCCAACAGGCAAACAAAACACACATGCTTGAGAAAGAAAGAATCTACTCTCTAATCCTGACCCTAACACAGAATCCTGATCAAATCTAAGCAAAGCCCTAAAGCAAAACCTAACCAAAGGAAATCAATCCCAGTCTTCAAGCTTCAGAACAAGCTTACCAAAGAAAGGGAGCTAAGCAAGCAGACTCATAGTGTCTTCCTCAGGAGAACACTAGGAGGTGTATACTCAGGAGTCATACCCTATGTGGCTCAACCACTGTGATCAGTTTATATTCCTCCTCAGGAGAAATTAAACTCACAAGCAGGCTCCAACATCACTGGATATTTAGGAAATCCTATCTGAACTAGTGGAACTAAATGAACAGACTCATAGGACCTTCCTCAGGAAAGTACTAGGAGGCTTCCACTTAGAAGTTGTATCCTATGTGGCTCAACAACATGTGATCAGTTTACATTCCTCCTCAGGAGAAATTAAACTCACAAGTTGGCTCCAACATCATTGGATACTTGAGAAATCCTAGATAAACTAAGGGAACTAAGTGAATAGACCCATAGGACCTTCCTCAGGAAAGTACTAGGAGGCTTCCACTTAGGAGTTGTATCCCATGTGGCTCAACAACATGTGATCAGTTTACATTCCCCCTCAGGAGAAATTAAACTCACAAGTTGGCTCCAACATCATTGGATACTTAAGAAAGAGGTGAGAAGAAAGAATGAAAGTCATTCATAGTGCCTTCCTCAGGAAAGTACCATGAACTTCCTTCAAACTTCAGGATCTCAAACCTCACAGACAGGGGACAAGCCAAGCTCTGGGTCTCTGAGTCTTGATCTACAAACTTCTCTTCATGATGCTCTCCATCAAGGTCTTCAAGACAAATTAAACCCCACAACAAATTCCCCACAATAAACCCCAGATATGAACAGACAACCACAGGGGAGACAAAATCAACAGGCAACTTCAGAAAATACCTAAAAATACTAAACCAATGGGGAAAAATCTAACAATTATTCGCAAGGGTATACAAAGTCTATTCATAACATCTACATAGGCCTCTACCTAAAAATCAAGACAAAACTATCTAAATAAAATGGATTTCTTCACCTAAGCACAACCTAAACCCTAATTAGGATACCCTACATCTACCCTAATTAAACTAATCAAAATTTAATTCTAAAATTCTAGAATAAATCCTATGGGGAACTATGATTCATCATCTAATTGCACAAAAAAGAATGGATTAAAAAGACTAAAGGAAAGTCCTAAAACAATTCTTGCAAAATCATGCATCAACTAAAAGAAAGAAAATATACTATATTAAAGAAAATACCACTAAAAATTCTACATTAAAAATAAAATTCCATTTTTATTTTTATATTTTTCTACACAAAATTATCTAATCATAGAAAAAAGAATGGCCAAAAAAGAGTTATTTTTCAATTTTTAAATGAATTTTTAAAGGCAGAAAAATATTAAAAGAATTAAGAAAAGAATTGAAAACAATTAAAGGGGGGGGGGGGGGGGGTTGGAATAGCAAGGTGCGCTAGTTCAATATTCAGAATGGGCTAAGGGGGGGGGGGGGCGCGAGTAGCAAGCTGGACCCAGGCCCAGGTCCCAGCTTTAATGAAACGCTGCGTTGCAGCGAGGAGGTTTCCCTCCGTTTTCATTATGAATCCTGGCCACACGATGAGTGGAAAAGGTCCAAAGCTGGGGACTCATCAAACGGCCAACAGCCATCGTCCCCAAACTGACCTAGGGTTTTCAGAAACCCTCTCTCCATGCACCAATCTTCTCCCCACTCGTTCTCCCTGCTCAGGCCACGAAATGCCACGATTCCAAAACGAAAAATCTTCTACTACTCAAGAGGAACACAGCCATACGCGCACTTTCCCCTAACTCTCCCTAGATAATCCTAACAGAAGACATCAAGATCATGGTTCCACCATGTTCATCTGAGATCAACCATGGTGAAACTTCAACCTAAGGATCTGAACCTGCTCTCCATGCTACCCTAGCTACTCTAACCTAATTCATGCTACTTAAAACTCCCTAAACAACTAGTTCTTGAAGATTAAAGAATCACTCACCTGCCATGGAACCTCACACAGAGCTCTCAAACTCTCAGAATTCGATCCTCTATCCTAGCACATTTATTCTACACCTAAAGAATGAACTAAAACTAGATAAATTAAGAGGATTAGGGAGGAGAAAGAACCTGTCAAGTAATGATGGTAGGTGCTCGTGGAGGATGTTGCAAGCCTTGTAATTGCTTCAGGATGATCCTCCAATGGTGGAAATGATTCTGTTTGCACTGGTTTTGGAGAAGAAGCCTTGTAGTGAAAGGTTTCTTGGATTGCTTGAACTTGAAGGAAGAACTTCAATGGCTGTTTCTCTCTCTCTCTCTCTCCTAAAATCTCTCTCTATCACCAACCCTGAACTCTCTTCATGGCCCTCTTTTTATAATGATCATTAGATGCTTCTAGATTCATCTAGAATATGGTGGAAAGTTCTTGAAAATCTCATGTGGGGACAAGTTGGATTTCTCTCATCTCATGCCTTATGCCTTACCATTTGGTGCCAAAATACCTTTACATGAGATAATAAGAAGATATGCACAACTATAAGCCTTGGTTTTGCCTTGTGTTAGGATTTCCCAAGTTGCCTTCTTTCTCAAGTAACAAGTTTTCAAAGCATCACCCATTTTAAAGCTTCAAATCAAAATTCTAGCTAAACCAATGTTCTCAAAATGATGTTTCCAATCAAAATGATATATTGGATGACCTATTTTGGATTTGTGGATCCTCCAAACCAATTTTCAAATTCAACTTTTCAAACTTATATGCCATTTTTAGTTCACTTTTGACCAATCATGTAACTTCATGCTATGAGCTTTTCCAACAATTTGTGACCTTCTTTCTAGACTTAAAATCACATTTTGAACAACTTTCATGTTTTGAGTTTTTCCATTTGAGGCTTGGAAATAGGAGTTTTAGGCATTGGCTAAAATGACCTATAACTGACAAATGACCAAAATACCCCTGTCTTGTTCAAACCATAAGTTGAGTTCCACAAATCCTATCAAGGACTTCTACCACTCAAATTAAATCTAAGAAGATGCTATTCAACATTCATGTTGACCAAGAAGTCATAGGAATCACCCTACTAGGGCAAAAGTTGTCTGCAAGTTGGGTGACTTTCAAGGACCCAGATTCACACACCTCTACTGACCTGTAATTTGTCAAAACCATAACTTGAGCTCTGTAACTCCTATCAAGGACTTCCACCACTCAAATTAAAGCTTAGAACAAGCTCTACAACATTCATGTTGTGGGGAAGGTGAGATATCAATCACAACTTGAGCTAAAACTGCCTGGAAGATAGGGATCAAATTAGGGTTTTTCACTGACAATCCTTGGGGACCCTGACTTGAAACTTCTCAAACTCCTCACTCATGATGAGTTGGCCTAGGAATCATCTTTATATCATCTCTATGCATCATTCCATGATCTCATGGCCCTTGGATTGGGTCTCAACCTTTCCCAAATCTTCAGTTATCCTAGGGTTGACCCAGTCAAAACCCTAATTCTATCATTCATGGTTGAATCCTCTGAACTCTTGCATAATGACTTCTCTGGGCTTCATGAAGGCTATCAAGACATCTCATAGGCTTTCCCAAAACATTAAGTTCATCTCAAAGTCTCAGAACCATCTGAGGAGCACCCACAACTCTCAAGCTATGAAACACACAACCCTGGTTTCAACCCATTTCTTCTGAGGATCTCTTGAACTTTCTGATGAAGGTATCCACTTTCAAACACTCAATGAATAAATAATTGTTGGTCAAATTTTGGGGTGCAACAACATGCATGTGTGTTTATATCATTCATGAAATTAATATTTATTTTTGTAGACGAGGAAACAATTGAAGGGATTCGAGTGTGGTTATTATAAAATGTAACACATGTTAAATATTGTTTTCACTGAAATTGTTGATAACTGGGATCAGGTATATATTACATATGTAATGAATTGTTTATAATACGCTTATGAGTCTTCAATAATGAGCTTAATCTGGTATATTTTATGTAAACTTTTTACGAGGAAATATCATTCCTATGTGTAGACTTTTTAGAGATTCGTAAACGTTGGACGTATATGTTCAATGTGATTCATGCAACGCAAATATGAGATTCATCTGTAATATATATATATATATATATATATATATATATATATATATATATATATATATATATATATATATATATATATATATATATATATATATATATATATATATATATATATATATATATATATATATATATATATATATATATATATATATATATATATATATATATATATATATATATATATATATATAGAGAGAGAGAGAGAGAGAGAGAGAGAGAGAGAGAGTAAGAGAGAGAGAGAGAGAGAGAGAGAGAGAGAGAGAGAGAGAGAGATTTGAATTTGAGTGTTATAAGTAATATTTTTAATTTGATGAAATAAATAAGTATTTGAGTTTGAGTGTTATAGGAGTTGAGAAACTAGTTGAGACTACTAAATTCATGGATTGGGATTGGTGGGTAGCTAAGAATAAAGGGTATCTTGTTTGTAATTGGAACGCTTGGCATCATAATAAGAATCTTTGCTTTTAAAAATCCTAATTATTTGTCTCCATTGCTCATAAAAGTTGTGTAACCCTTATACTCTTTATCAATATTGTATTTGTCAAAAAGTATATGGTGTGTGTTCCCTCTGCAAAGGTAGGGGAACTCATAGGCCTTTGTATGTGTATTATAATTTGGGTAGTGAGGGCTTGCTCATGGCGGCGAGAAGTCATGTATAGTGGTTTTTTAGGCTGTTTAAGTGGCCAGCTCACATGAGGTGAGAGGCTTTGTCAAGGTCGGTGCTACTGGATTATAGGCGGACAATTAGGTTGATGGTGTGTTAAGGCTTGAGAATCTACCCTTATCCCCTTAAGGGGATAATGTATTTATAAAGGCTTTAGGATCTAGGATTACTTCGAAAAAGGTCACTACCTACTCAGTCAAATGGTGGACACTTGAATCCCTATTTCAATAGGGATGAGGTCAGCAATGACTTTGACTTTGTCTTTATCCAAGACATGTCTTATCCCACGTTTATTTTCCTCTAAAATCAAGAAAAACTTAAAAGTGAGGTGATACCTCCCTTCAGATGACCTCATGACGCCGCCTTCTCCTAAGACAGTCCCAAGATATCGCCATAGACAAAGTTTTTTACAAATATAATACTACAAACTTAATTCTCTTTGATTTAAAAAAAATAACACATATGGAGTCTGCTTACTCAAAAGTAATCAATAATATTAATAACAATAAAATGTGAAATAGTGAATCCATATTTCATTAATTTTATGTGCGGTCTTTTAGTACTTAAGAAATTAAAAAAAAAAATTAATGGTGATATATATTAATCAAGAAATTGTTATATACAAAATTCATGCCTCCTTTAAAGTTAAAGTTATCAAGAAATTAAAATATAGTGAATCAATAATATTAATGGTTATCATTACCAAAGTTTCTCTAAAAAATGCATGCCTCCTTTAAAGTTATTGTTATAAACAAAATTAACATTAAAAAGAATAAAAAATTAATCAAGAAATTTATGCAAGTATTAGCTCTTTAGAAGAGTGGTGTTGATTAAATTTATCATCTTCACAGGTTTAGCACTAAAAAAATTGACTTGCAAAGATTCTATCAGTGTTTTTAAAATCGTTATCAATAATTGGTGTGAGACCAATCATTCCTATGTAATTATTTAGTTATTAGAATAACAAAATTGGATAGTTAAAAGATTTTTCTATTGGCAGAAAAGACTAGAGAAGATTTTGAACAGCAAAAGCAACCATCCTTATTAGTAGTAGTGTTATAACTAAGGAAACTAAGATCAACAACAAAAGTTAATAGTTAATCCTAATCAACTAATTAGCTATAGATCATGATTTCATGCTAAACATCAGAACTGATTAACTAAAAAAGTAAGATTAATTTAATGTTTTGTCTAAAAATTGATGTAGGATCTGATTGATTACATAGTTAGGGAAAGATTGAGAATGCAAGACATCCTCACATTCTTGATATTATTATTAGTCTATATAGAACAACATCATAGGTTATTCTCTCTAGTCTATATACCTCCATTTATTACCTTTGTCTTTTGCATCCTTTCCTTCTCCATCCACTCAATGCTGTTTCTGTTTTCCCTTCTACTAGCTATCACCTTTTTCCACTAACTTATATCACCTTTCACATCTCTATCTCTCTCTCTATGCCTCTCACTATCACTCATCTTAATTTCCTCTCTTTCAATTAGGGTTTCTTCTCTTAGCTTTAGACTACTTTCTCACTTGGAGAGAAAAAAAAAAAAAGGAGTTCTGAAGGATAAAAGTTACTTTCCTTTTAGTTTATTTGATCAAAGAAACCTACATCACAAACAGGTAAAATCATGTTCATGTGTCTTCCTTCTTTTTTTCTCTTTTCCTTATGCATGTATAGTTCTTTTTTTCTGTTTTTGTTTCTTTCAAATAAAGTATAGTAGATGATAATTGACAACACTTTTTAGGGCTTTTCCATTTATAAGTTTTCTGTTGTAGCCAATGAACTATATAATTAGCCAGATCCCTGACTCAAACTGATTAAATTTCAGAAGGTAATTATTATAGCTTGGTACTTTTTTATCATGCAACTGAGTATTACCAGCAGAGGGAATGAAAAGTGTTGTTAATTATATATGTAGGGTAGTGTATATATATGTTTCCTAATTTGGAATTAATGAAGATGAAAATAACCCCTTATAATTGAGGACAAATTCAGATCAACACTTTGCAAACACTTTCATGTTTGGAAGTTGAGACTAATTAAGAATTCTTTTATTTGATTTTCTCTAGGTAATGAATCTAAATTGGTGAAGGGAAAGAGGAGAGAAAGAACCTATATTATTCAAAAGTGTTTTTTAAATAATTTTTAAGAAAAAATTATTAAGTTAAGAAAATACTAATGACCATTTAGCCACTGTTGTTGAAATTATAAGGGCAAACTCTTGCATTTTGACCTATTAGATCTTGTACAATTTTATATTTCTCAAAGTTATGTAAGCTACAATATGAAAATAGAAATATTATTCAAATTCAGCCTATGATGAAGTGTAAGATCAGATAGTTAAACTATTATTAATCTAAGGTTCAATATCTTGCGGCAGTATTTATTTATATTTATATATTAATTATAACCAAGTTTGTTGATATATATAAACAAAAACCGAATTCTCAACATCTAAATTAATTATGCCATTAATGATTTATAAAGCGCAGGGAATATAAGTTAAGAAAAATGGCATCATCATCCAGCTCTTACAATTCACCTTGTGCCGCCTGCAAATTTTTGAGGAGAAAATGCATGCCAGGATGCATTTTTGCACCATACTTTCCACCAGAAGAGCCACAAAAATTTGCAAACGTGCACAAAATATTTGGTGCTAGCAATGTGACAAAGCTTCTCAACGAACTCCTCCCACACCAAAGAGAGGATGCAGTGAACTCACTTGCCTACGAAGCCGAAGCACGAGTGAGGGATCCAGTTTATGGCTGTGTAGGAGCTATCTCTTTTCTTCAAAGACAAGTTCAGAGGCTCCAAAAGGAGCTTGATGCTGCTAACACTGATCTTCTTCGTTATTCTCTCAATGATATCCCTCCACCTCCACCACCATCATCTCTTTCTGTGCCGCCCGGAATGGTGTCGGTTCAACAAATGCCGCAAAGACAGTTTAGTGGAAGTGGTTATTCTTCTTTTCCTTATTCTCTTCCTTGGACTGATACTTCATCAGAGGACATGAGTGAGGGTGGTGGTGGAGGAGGAGGAAATCATTTGTGAAGTAATAAGTTGTGTATAACCCATCTAGGGTTTATACTTTTTGAGACATTACCTGCAATATTCTTATGGCGTGATGATATTATATATGCATCTATTCTGGACTTTGGCTATAAATATGTAGCCATAATTATTGGACTCTTTTATCTACGTGATTGAAGGTCTACTGTGTGATTTAATAAAGTTTATTTGATGGCTTCTCTTTTCTATATTAATATATTGTGTTGTTTTTTCTTGCCAAATGCTAGTAAAGTTATGGGAAGAGATAATTGTTAGCATAAGTAGAAAACTGAACTTTAAACCTACTTCACAATAATCATAATCAAGATCGTCTTTGAAGGCGTGCAGACTAATGAAGGCGTGTAGAGTAATGCACGGAGCCTAACTGACACGGTATCTCTGAAAACTTGAAACTTAAGACCGATTTGGTAATACTCATTCGTTCAGTTCTAAAAGCTAAATACATAATATTCATATGCATCTCAACTCATATAACTGGATTGCACAGAATGTGTTAATATGATTTTAGAGCATTGAGGCATTGTTGTTTCTGATACTCTTGTGCAGAGTTTTAAAAAATAGTTGCAGTCGGAGGCAAGGGTTTTTTTTTGCGATTTTAATTGCATAGATGTTGGCTCACAATACTCATCACGGTTACGGTTGTTGCGGTATGAATTAATTACAATTTGTTTTTTAACATAAAAACAGGAATAACCATATCAGTATCAGGACTGCCGATATCAATCTGATGCGGCCGTTGATGTGGCCGTTTTCGCAGTGGCAGATTAGTTTTTAAAGCCATGCTTGTGTACTATTCAAGGAGAGATTAAATAAGGTGGTGTGAGTTAATGTATGGCTAGTAATAGACCTCATATATTGTGTATTCATTCAGTGCAAAATCAATGCATGTGCAATGTGAATAGCAGATTGGTGAGTTGACAAATTTGTCGGTCATTGTTTATGATTAAGAATGAAAGAACGATAATATTACATTACTTTACTCCTTGTAAAGCCTGAACCTATGGTTTACTTTAGACCTAACCTGCATATTCCTACCTCTTCTTCTTTTATGTGGACCACCCCTAATCACCATCCTTTTACTTTCATTTTATGTGATTTTCACATCCCTAATTACCCGTTTATCTAGATGTAGTAAATAATGTCAGTGATAGTGTCATAGTTACCGACAGAAAGACAAAGATATTAAGCTGCAGTTCAGCAATTATCATGTTAGATCGCTGTATGAACCTTTTCATGTAAAAAAAAATGTCAGTGTTAATTCCTTATCATAATCCAACGACATATTGTAGAGACACCTTATATTGTATTCACGCATTAGTTTCTAGCGTTGCGCGCTCTCGGAGAATCAAAAGAGTCGGAAGTGTTAATGGACTAAAGATTCAGGATTTAAGAGACTTTAACACTATATATTCATTCAAAACCTTAAGGTATTGGGAGCGTAGATTATTGATTATTTCTCTTATATATCCAAGATTTCTTCCATTTTTAACCTAGTAAAAAGAAAATCACTTCCAAAAATAACTAACAGGATGTTTGTGATAGTTTTCATCAGGTAAAGTGGGAAGTTGAATGTATGTGTTTAACATTATCTTGTGATGAGAATACTGATGCGGATCTTCTTCATCCCCACATTTCTTTAATCATAAAATAAAATATCTCTGAAATAGTGAGCCACAGTTTCAATCCTTGTTGGATTCCTCAACTCAATCAACACATAAATTAGACAGTTGTTCAACCTTAGGGTTTTCATTCACTCACCTTATCTAGTCTTTCAATATCCCAAACTGTTGTTATCTTCAACCACCAACACTCATTCTTTAGCCAATACAGTGCAAATAGTAGGAACTGTAGCACTACATAGAACACAGCTTGCATGCATATACAAAAATTAATGATTGTGTGTGAAATACTATCAATTATTTTTTAGTATTATCTGTGCAAACAGAACTGAAAAACCTTATTAGCAGCATTTAACATCTTTTCATTGAATTGACTTTTGAGTTTTTGGTATTTGGGACAAACATGTTTGCAGTAAACAGATGAAATTCTAAACAAACCCTGGTAAAGTCAGAGTCTCACACAAGTTGCAGTGTTAAAATATATTTCTCAATCAGAGTAAGAATAGGGATAGGGTTAGGGTTTTTTTCATGGTCAGTTTGATCAGTTACTGGAGAAAAGTAACAGTAAATTGAAGCCTTTCTTCTTTCAAAAGAAGAGACGTACGGGCCCCCACACTTCACTTTAATAATCTGAATTTCTGAAATTTGATTGATCTGAAAATCCCAAAATGGTGTTATTTTCTCTCATAATTGGTAAATATTGAGTGATTAGTGAATTTGAAAGTGGTTCTTGGATAAATCATTACAGTCTCTGTATATTAAAGAACGGAGTCATTGAATCCTCGCTTTAACTTTTGAAATATATTAGAGACTATTAACTCACACCTGGTTTTAAATTGTGATAGTAATAAAGCTTGACATTTGGAAAAAGAATTTAGTTTGTAACAAACATAACACTTGATTTTACAAATAACTAATCAATTTTAATTAATTAAAAAGTAAAAATATAATATTTTCTCTTTTTCATAATCACAATCAATCCAATTTAGAAATAAATTAAATTTTAAATAAATTTAATATTTTTTCTCTTCTTTATTAGTTGTTAGTAACAATAAAGATTTAAGTTCCTATTTATGCAATTTTTTCTCGATATTCGATTTTGTCATCGACTAATATAAGGGTATTAATTTTTTTCCTCTTAAAGCTTAGTATTTTGTCTAAGAGATCAACTTCATTGTCCACTTGCGGAGGTTTATTTAAAAATAGAGTGAAATTCTATATGGACTCTTCGCATGGAGAGAATTTTAAATTTATTTTAAATTTAACTTGTTTTTTAGTTAGATTAATGGGGTGATTGTGATAATGAAAGAAAACAATAATTTTATTTTTAGTTTTTAATTAATAAAAAAATTATAATTCAGTGTATATAAAACTATTTATTATGATTATTTTCATCTAAGAATTTTTAATCACCATCTCCGCAATGAAATTTGTAATTGTAATTTAAATTAAAATTAGATTTAATTGAAATACATTGACAAATGACAACTAATAGTTTAAATGGATTTTATACTATAAATTAATTATAAACGTACGATGTAAAAAAAAATTGACTTTTATTTTAATAATTTATAAATTTATACAAACGGATAATAATGATGACTTTTTCCATGACCGGTACATTGTAATTATTCCCATTAAAATTACCATATCTGACCACATTGAAAACCACATCATCCATTTTTATTCATGTTTATTCACTTCTTCTCTTCAAAAATGAAATTTTAGAATCACAAAATAGAGTACTAAAATAAGTGCTTTTTTAATATAATTTTTTTTCCTAAAATTGATGTCATTTTACATTTTCAATATAACATTAATTAATATTTATCAATTCTACCTCTAATTAGTTATGTTTGCATTTCTCTCAAATTATTAAATTTTACTTTACATTTATGACAATGAATAAATAGCTAATAATAATTAAAGATAGTTTTGTAAAATCTTTACATTTATTTTTTATTTATTATTATTTTTAATTTGTGTGTAATAATCTTTAAAAACTTCTATATTGAGACGGATATATATATATATATATATATATATATATATATATATATATATATATATATATATATATATATATATATATATATATATATATATATATATATATATATATATATATAAATATATATATATTTAAGTATTAACACCATAATAGCTACGTTTGCAGCAATAATCGCAACCGTAAGTTAAAATTATTATTTATATTATTAATTTGAAATTAATCAATAAAGATAGACGTATAACCCAAATACAAAATTTGTGTGAAAGAATGTTGAATTAAGTGTTAATGTTAATTTTTGAGATCGATTTTAAATGAATAAAATGTTAAATTTATAAGAGAGGAAATTATATCTTAATTTTTTCTTCAAGTTTTTAGTGAAGATGTCTAACATCCCTCTCTTATGATTCTATAGCTAGTATTGTTGCTTCTGAACTTATCACCCACATCAAATCACTCCATGGTCTTTATTTTTTATTTGGCTTTTTTATTCAAATCATAGATAGTATTCATGTGTGTTTGCAATATAATATCAGAACAAGTATAAAGAAGAAAATGTTGAAAGGCTATTCTGTCAGAGACTTCACTACTTGTCAACAAAGCACAAACACTGTACATGTAACATTCAGAGTTCACGGTAATAAAAAGGCAGAACCTACCTCTTCCAACAGTACACACAAAAGAATATGGGTTTTGTTATGTATGACAGTATGAGGATAAATTACACAAGCAATCCTCTATTGATCCATATGTACTCCTCCAATTCATCACCCTTATTTTTTCAACTCTATAAGATAAGATTAGGCTTATCGCTTTATTCGACATGTGTTGAAGGCTTATCGTTTTATTCGATATTATGATACATGAGTACGATAACAGTGTTAATATATTCAAACAAGTGTTTTGAAAAGGTTGGCAGATATGGTGCTATATGATGCAATTGAGGCTAGTTTAGTAATATGTGAGACTTCTGGTTAGGATGGTATCAGAACCTGGCCCGAGGTTGCATATTGTAGGAACATAAGAATGAGAGTGACTAAGAGAGATAACCAGTTAAATACCGAAATATTTGAACTAAACATTCAATTTATTATTACTACTTCTTCATCGTTTTTTAAACTCGGTAAAAAGATCAATTCTCATAAAATAAAAAAATTTATTGAGTATTTTCATGTTTCAGAAGATGTTCAAATTTCTGAAACAATACCCTCTCTATTAAGTTCGAACAACATCTTTAAAAGATAAAGAGGTGTTACCGGATCCATCCAAAATCTTATCTCTACAAACTGCCCTCATATGAAAGAATATGTCTAGTCATCTCGACTTACTAGTGTAGCCTAAGAGCTACGAGCCAGGAGTAGTACGTAGATTTGGAGATTCTTCCAGACAATGATGATCCATCCAAAAATCTTATCTCTACAAACTGCCCTCATATGAAAGAATATGTCTAGTCATCTCGACTTACTAGTGTAGCCTAAGAGCTACGAGCCAGGAGTAGTACGTAGATTTGAAGATTCTTCCAGACAATGATGATCCAACCAGTTCTCAAAGAATATTGATGTTCTATCTATGTTGTTACAACATAGGGAAAATCCCTCTATACTGATAAGATATATGGTCATATCATATGGGATGTTGATCCAACAAGATGTGATCCATATTGTGATTGTTGGATGCACGATGATGACATCGACCAAGATACACTACTACAAAAAAGTTTTTTAATAGCGTTTTTTTTTGTTTTTTAATACCGCTATTAATCAAGGCGCTATTGTAAAACAAAATTTTTAATATCGCTTTAAAAGCGCTATTATAGTTCTGGTAATTAATAGCGCTTTTTCAAAAGCGCTATTATAGGACCTGTATTTAATAGCGCTTTTACAAAACCGCTATTATAAGTCACATATTTAATAGCGCTTTCAAACAAAGCGCTATTATAGCACCGATAATTTGCTTTAATTTTGATAGCACTTTCAAACAAAGCGCTATTATAGTACACATATTTAATAGCGCTTTCCAATAAAACGCTATTATAAGACACATATTTAATAGCACTTTCAAACAAAGCGCTATTATAATCCACATATTCGATAGCACTTCCAAACAAAGCGCTATTGAAATGCCGGTAAATTGCTTTAATTTTGATAGCACTTTCTAACAAAGCGCTATTATAGCACGCTCTCTTCAAAACGCTATTCTAATACACTTTTTTTTACACCAAATCATTATATATATATATATATATATATATATATATATATATATATATATATATATATATATATATATATATATATATATATATATATATATATATGGCATTTGCATTTTACCAACATTAGAATTCATAAAATAATTATAACTAAGTAGCTAAAATACTTGAAATTAAAATAATAATGGCAAATGTGATACCATTAATTTGACTTAAGAGTACTTCAAACTAAAATATTTTATAAACACAACTAAAGTATTTTGTCAGGTAGTTATTAATTTGGCTAAGAGTACTTCAAACCAAATTCCAAACAAAAAGTACAATCACTTAGCTAGGCATATTCTCTAAACTAATGGAAAAAACATCTAAAAAAACAAGAAAAGGACAACAAAAACAAGGAATCGAGCACGCTACCAATGTATGCTTGCAAGTATTCCACCCTTGATACATCGTCGAGTGATGCATTGCTTAGTGTCCTTTGGCCTAAAAAGACAAGCATTATGAATGGAAAACACTTGAAAATCATCATATGCAACAACATAGTGATAAAGTTATTTGGCAAGTATTCAATATCAATTAAGATCCAAAGACGATTTCTTAAAAGAGACTCGTTGAAATCAATGTAATCATGAATGAAGGGTAAACATACCATTTTCATGAATGAACATAGGTGGATTGCCATAAAGGGTCTTGAATGTTTCCAGCACTTCTTGTAAAGCCCGTGGTGCCATAGGGTACTGAGTCAAGTCAAGCAAGATAGTTGTATAGAAAATTAATCTAGTGATTGAACCAATTATTTATTAAGATGATAATTGTAATTAGTTTTTCAACCCTTACCTCTGCATCTCTAAGTATATCCTATGTAGCTGTAAAACCATAGAAAACAAGGAATGAATGATTCATTTTGCTCCACCAATAATTCAACAAGTGATAGACATCGTTGTGTGCACTTATTAAAAGGATTCAGATGCCAAATGATGTTCAGTTCAACAAGTTGAAAACATCCAAATCATAATGAAAAAGATGAAGTGAATGCAATTAGTACAGCAAGTTTATATAGCTTTAGTCGTTAAAATCCACTGTGCTTAAACATAAGTACAACAAATACCTAGTTTTGCACCCGAGTCTGCACTGAAATCTCTTAGTTTTTTCTTCAGGGCATCAGAATTGTCTGATGCATTAAATTTGCTGTAGTGAATTATGCCAATAAAGTCGTAGGAGCCCTTAACTTGTTCAGACTCACGAACTGTGAATGCCGGTATTCTTGCGCCTGCAGTTTCTTTCATCAAATTAGGATAGTCTCCGTGCAATAAGGGTTCCATAAACCTGTGATAAAATAGGCTTATAAGACTTAAATGTTTAAAGTTACAACAGAAAATGTTACAACCAGTTTTAATGTCGGTAACTCACCAACCCAACAAAAATGTACGGATTCGTTCACATGCTGCCCTATCTTTCTCTGTATTTGTCTGAGGAACTGTCCCAAATGTATATAGAGAGATACCAACAAATCCATGTTGTTGCTCCTGCAATGTAATTAGTCTCTATGGAATCATGAATATTACTTGCCAAAAAAGCTAATATTACAAAATATTAGGCAATATATACCCTGTACTTTCTTCTATACAATCTCACAACTGAAGAATGAGCTAACAGTATATGATGTACAACGAGGTACGGTTCAAATGTTGAGTTTCCCTTAGAGCTTGTTATAACACAAAACAGAGGAGAACATCGTTGAGGTGGGGTAATTCCCTGATCATAACTACCCATGGCAAAAATATTGGGCTCGTTCACAGTTGTCCAATATTTGACTCTATCTCCAAACTCTCTAAAACACACGTCTGCATAGTTCGTGAAGTCTTTTCTGCATTGACATTCAAAACATAATTCTCAGTTCTGTCAAAAAAAAGTTGCAATCTAAGAACATTTCTTCTTAAGCACAATAAATACATTTTTTAGAATAAGAAATCTTCACAGGATTGAAGCAAGGAACATACATGACATCTCGACTATAATTAAGGCGTATACAGGAAAATGTTTTTCGGGAAAGGTCAACCGCGGTTATGACATCCTCTAAGTTGCTCTTCATTAGGACAATATCAGCTGCCTCAATAGCAATGTCTGTGCCAGTGCCTATTGCCATTCCAACGTCTGTTGCTACAAGTGCAGGTGAATCATTGATGCCATCCCCTACCATAGCCACTGTGTACCCAGAAGCCTGAAAAATAAACGGAAACGATAAGTGATTTATCCCTCAAACTTTTATAAATATGTATTTCCTAAACCTGTTAAGAATCAATATAAGTATCACAATATTTTACAACACCTGCAAGTTTTTCACTTTATCTGCTTTCTAATCAGGTTTCTGATGCGTGTTTTTCGCAAGTGTACGAATCACGTCAAAGTAATATAAAAGATTATCGAATCCACAGAGACCAAGTGTCAATCTATCGTACCTGTTGTTATGGTGTTTATCTAAGGCAACTATTTTTAAGGGTTTTAGTAAGGGTGCAATGGTAAATAAAATTATAATTTTAAATAATAAATAAAAGACAGGCTCGAATGTAATTCACGTAATCAATGATAATCCAGTACTTGTTAATGGAACTACTTATGGGCAATGTTTTCTCCTTTGAAAAGAACTAATTTAACAGGAACTGTCGCTTTCGCGTATTCAGAACCGAGTTGTACTCTCTAATCAACCCCTCCTATTGTCACGGATAAAAAGGTGCGTACTGCGTTAGAGTAGTAAACCTATTTTTAAGAAATATAGTTTCTTAACAAAGTTGAAAAGTATTTTACCCTGGACTTCTTAGCAAAAAGAGGTTCTTATGAACCAGACTCTAAATCTCATAACGCGTCCGAAAATCGTTTTAAAATCTCTTTTCTTTTTAATCTAAAAACTCCTAATGAACTATACAAAGCGCTTTTGGCTGTTTTTGAAATAGTTAAAAACAATTACTTGAATTGAAAGATAAAATAGCCCTTAGGTGTTTCCACGAACAATTATACTGATTACTGGTTTAATTACGATCCTTACATTCTAACCTTTATGGGATTAGTTAGACATGATAAAGTAAATATTCTTTTTATAGTTTTTCATATGAGTAATTTAAAGCGAGTGCGGGAAGTAAACAAAGTAAATGTGCGAGTGCGGGAAATAAACAAAGTAAATGTGCGAGTGCGGGAAATAAACAAAGTAAATGTGCGAGTGCGGGAAATAAACAAAGTAAAGTGCGAGAAAATAAATAAAAGTAAAGCAATGCGGAAAAATAAAATACTAACTGGAATTAAAATGGCGGCAGGATTAACTTCCTCCAGAGTGCTCCAAAACTCGAACCACAGACAGATTACAGACTCGATCACTCGATTGCAGAGGCACCCCGATGTGGAATGGCAACTGCTTTATAACTGATATATGCCTAGAGAATTCTAATTCTGGATGAAGAAAAACGAAAATCTAAGGTCCTATTTATAGGAGAAACTGAAAGCGTGAAATGACCGGGACGCCCCTCCACTAAAAAGTGGAGGTTATGAAGTTTTGCCTTGTGGCGCCCGCCACAAGGTCATGGCGCCCGCCATGGTCCCTACAGGGGATGATGGAGTGGGGATCGTGGGTCTTGGAGGTTGAGGAGTGGTCTTGAGACGTGGCCACGTCATGGCTAACCCCATGGCGCCCGCCACGGTGGGTGCCGCAAGTGCAAAGTGCTGAATTTCTAGGTTTTCGTCCGTTTTCACTCCTTTTTCGCTCCTTTTCCCGATTCAAGCTCCGATTATTATAAAAACCTGAAAACATAAGAAAACAAAGCAATAACAAAGCAAAACAACAATAAAAGCTAAGAATGCATGCGAAATCGGAGTCAGAAATACGGTGAATTTTAGTGTGATCAAATTCTCCCACACTTAAACCTTTGCTTGTCCTCAAGCAAACATTAAAGCTTAAGAAAATATGGTGTCAACACTTGTCTTTGGGCTAAAGGGATTCTAAGTTCAAGTCAGGATGCAGTGACAGATACTAACTAAGTGAACCAAGGGTACCATAGTAACACAAACACAAACTTCAATCCTATATTAACCACTCCATGTCATCCCACGATACCTAGGCCTATCTTCTCATCTTTTTGTGTCCTTTTCATTCAGGCGCAATCACATTAAGCCCGTTATCCGTACATGCTTCATAGTAGAGTGACCGGTTAGTGATTCTGATCCATAACATAAGGTTTCTGGCACATAAGCATGTGTAAACCTGTTTTTATTTCGCCTAAATGTAGCTGCGGGGGATCGGATCGTAATCCGCCCTACCAAGTTCAGTGCCAGATACCTCTGAACCAACTAACAATAGGTGACTTGCAATTTTTTTCTTTTTGTGGCAAAAATTTTTTCTTCTCTTTTTTCGGTTTAAATGACTTTGTGAGGGTCACCTATACCAGAGTTTGCCTTTTTTTCTTTTTTTTTTATTAGCACTGGATCATTCACTTATATTCATCGGCCCCCTACGTAGAGTATGCTTAGGCCGGAGCTGACTGCTAAAATAAACTACTTAGGACAATTTTTTGAATGATAGTAAAGGCCATGGTGGTGGGGTTTAGGAGTGATTCCTATATTCAAGAGGTCTATGGTGCTAAAATGGTTCTGATGTTTCAAAAAGTTGACCTAAGTCACCACATCCTAATCTAAACCTGTCTCAAAGCCCAAAAAACATGTGAAACAACATTGTTTTCTTTTTAAAAATTTTCTGGTAAGGCTAAGGAAATGGGAAAAAATGAAGATGAACTAAAAAGACACTATACTGGTGACTCGTCAGACTCATGCATTATCTAAGAAAAATAAATTACTGAAAAGGGAAATAACTGAAAGGAAATTAACTAAAAAGGGAAATAACAGAAAGCAATAAAATCCCCTCCCACACTTAAATCGAACATTGTCCCCAATGTTTTGAAATAAGATAAGGGGGGTAACCTGGAAAAAGACTACTGAGGAGGGGCACTGGTGCCTTCGCCGTCCTGATGTGATGGTCTGGAACGACGGGATCTACTACGATGCTGGTCCCTCCGGTCGAGTCGTGCTGATAAAGCAGCCTGAGCACTCCGGACCTCTCGAAGGTTACCCAAGATGGAACCCTGAGTAGCCTCTACAAGCTGGTAGTGTCGGCTGTTGAACTCTCTCTGACGGTTCTGCTCTAATGAAATATCGTTCAAGGTACGGCAAACGTTGCTATAAGCACGATCCGAAACCAATCGCGATTGTTGCATGAAGCTCATATTGTTCGTCAGCTGCTGTGAAATAGTAGAGAGAAGGCCATCACGCCTTTCTTCTCTAGCTGTCATATCACGCCACATCTCCTCGGTGACAAAGAATCCAGGAGCAGTACCTGCAACAGGGTTAGAGGAAGATGGTGCAGTGTGTGACTGTGAAGGACGATGGGGGGACATGTGAGGGATGGGAGACTGCTCTCTCCGATCATACTCATCATCAGTGTCATGTGCCTCCCCATCGGGAATATTAGGAGGAAGTGGACCCAAAACACGTGGAGCATTAAGATCATAGGTCCAGTTCCTTTCATCACGTACATCAGTACGTCTACTGCATGGTAAAGCAACAGATGGGATAGCTACCCCATGAACCATCAACTCATAACCACCTTCTCTCCTTGTTCGGCACAATTTCATGTCTTTCAGAAATTTTAAATTAATTGTGCGAGGAGGTAGTGGTTCAAGTGTAGCTATCTCATCATTCAGGCCAAGAGCCCGAGCAATAGACGTAACAAGCCCTCCAAAAACAATCGGTCCTGTTTTATTAGTGAATAAAGTCATGTGGGCAAGCATAAACGGGACTGGATTGATGTGGGTTCTAGTGAGGCATCCTTGCAAAAATAGGAGTTCACGAGCATTAACCTTGTTTGGACTTTCCCGGCCAAAAATAGTACATGCCAAAAGAAGTCTAAAAACTCTTATGGCCGGGTTGTGAATGGTCGACGCAAGTATCCCTTCAAAAGAATTAATTGAAGTACTTGAAAGCCTTAGCCAGAAGGTAAATACCTCGGCCGACCATTCAGCATCCAAAGGTGCCTCACAAATCGAACCTTCCCTATGAGGGATTCCTAACAAATCTGCTAGCTCATTGGTACTGAATTCATATTCAATTCCAAACAGTCTAAAAATAACAGTACCGACAGTGCTAGCAGTGTTAGGACTGACAATGTATATCAAAGAACTCAAAAACTCAGTTGTCAGCCTCTCATAGGTAGGTTCCTGATTAATGAAAATATTATGCAAGCCTAGAAATTCTAATAAATTAAAAACACTATGATAAATACCCAAAGCATACAGACAGTTATCGTCGACGTACCTAGTCGAGAGGATTTCTCGACTTTGAAGCCTCTGAATAATTTTCCGTTGCCTTTCGCCCGGTCTTCCATCACGAAGAATAAATCCGTTGAACTCCATTGTTGAAAAGCTCCTTAGGTAGTGAAAATAGTAGAAAAGTGGTTTATGAGGGGAATGATAAAGTTTTGATTTTTTTGGTTTTTGATGGATGAAAATGGAAATGGATGTTGGATATGTTTTATGGATGGAGGGTATTTTGGAAATGGGGGAGCTTTAATGGGGTTCAAGGAGGATTTGGAAGGTTGAAAAAATGGGTTTTTGGTGAAGAAAGGGATGAAAATGGTGGAAATGGGGATTGAATCCCGTATTTGTTGATGATACGGTGTGGCGCCCGCCACAGGGCCTATGGCGCCCGCCACAAGGCCAATTCCTGGGCCTTGTGGTTTTGGATCCTCCTTTGGGCCTTCCTTGCACCTTTGTCTTCCGGGGGGTCTGAATAGCGTTTTCTTCTTCTTTTCAAGGCATTGGCTTGCATATTTTTGTCTTATATATTTTTTTCTTTGCACGACAAAAATAAAATAATTAAAAATCAAAAAAGAAAAAGAAAAATAAAAATTAGTGCATAATATGTATATATATAAGGAATTCAAAGTGCATGAAAATATAAAAGCTGCAATAAAGTAAAATATGTCTGGAAATGCGATAAATAAAAGGAAGTTAAATACTAGGGTAGTGCTGTCAGGGTGGAATGAGTCATGTGGTAGGTTTCTTATCCTGGCTTGATCCACGAATCTCAGCTATCTCCCTCCGAAGCTCGTCGATCGCCTGATGTAGAGCATCGGTCTCTGAGGCATGAGTGAGATCAGAAACCTGCATCTGTAACTCTAAGTCTGCCACTTCCTGCTTGAGCAGGGCAGTCTCCTTGCGGAGCTCATAAATCTGCGTTTGTAGGTCGGGTGGCTGCAGAGACATATTGTTAGACATAACAGTGATTTGGGGAGTAAGAGGTGTAGGAGTGTACTCAGCGGCGGGAGGCGATTTCGGCTCTTCGACAGTCTCTCCATAACCCTCTAGAGCATAACTCCAATTGGCAGGATCATGGACACTGGTCATCAGCGGATCTGGTAATGCAAAGTAGTGTATCGCTTCACCGTCGATCAGCAATCTAAACATGTTGGGCTCAAAAGAAGCCCTCCTCATCAGTCCTCTATCAAGACAAAAATCAATATCCAGGGTGGTGTAGCAGCAGAAGGTCCTGAGGTGCAATAGCTTGCGAGACAAACCCAATGCAGTAGCAATCTGTGTAACAATCCCACCGACATGGATGATTCCTACTGATGATCTGGCAACACTAGCAAGGCCCTTCAGTAGAAAGTTGCCACAAGCAACAGGGCGAGACTGAGTCGCACAAAACAGTAGGAAAATCTCCTCTTCACTTAGCAGTGTCTCTGTATCTGGAAAACCTAGGAAAGAATGTGCTAGAATCATCTGGAAGTACCTCAATGCAGGGTTGTGGATTACCTGAGAAAACTGGGTAGAAGGATCTTGGCTCCCTCCGCCTGATATTTTAGTCCAAAACTTTTCCACTTCTCTGCTCATAAAATACCCCATCGGAGTCTCTGGAATAGCATCAGGAGTAGTCTGGAAACCTAGTAAATCACCAAACTCTTTGTGAGAGAATGAGTAGTCAATCCCGAACAACCTGAAAACAGCGAGTCCATCGGGTCCAGCCCAAGGGTCATGATGAAACGAGCTGAGGAACTCAAGAGTCAAGTTCCTATAAGTGTTGTTCCTGTCGTCAAACTGGTCCCACTGGAGTTGATGGCATAAAAATCTGACGCTTGGCTCTATCCCCAAGGCATCCATGCAGTCATGGTCAGGGTACCTGGTAGGAGCCATAGGGCGTCTCATGTGAACATAGTAACGCTCTCTCTGTGCATCATCTCTAAAGGCCACGTGCATGTCATCAGGGTTCTGCATTCTGTACAAGGTTAGCAAACAAGTCCTGAAAGCACATAAAACATTCAATCGTGAGTCCTGACATAATAATAAAATAAACAAATTAAAATAAAGTAAAAAAGTACAAAAATAAGAAAAACCATGGGTTGCCTCCCAGGCAGCGCTTGTTTAACGTCATTAGCTCGAAGACCAATATTTAAACATCATTGGAAGGATATGGTGGATCACTCAGAGTATGACAGGTGTATGTTGTTGGAATGTCACCTCCTTCGTAGGGCTTCAACCTCTGTCCATTGACTATGAACGGTTTACACGTTTGGTTCTTGATTTCAATAGCATCGGATCTCAGGATCTTAGATACTTCGAAAGGGCCAGTCCATCTCGAACGGAGTTTACCTGGAAATAGTCGTAACCTAGAATCGAACAGGAGAACAGGATCGCCTATTTTGAAGTCTCTTCTTATGCTTCTTTTGTCATGCCAAGCTTTTGTTCTTTCTTTGTATATGATGGCATTTTCGTAGGCAGATTGTCTGAGCTCTTCTAATTTGTGGATATCAAGGATACGTTTCTCACCAGCTGTCAAGTAATCCAAATTCAAAGTTTTGATGGGCCAATAGGCCTTATGCTCCAACTCAAATGGTAAGTGACATGATTTTCCATAGACCAGTTGATAAGGGGTTGTTCCTATAGGAGTTTTGAAAGCGGTTCTATAGGCCCATAATGCTTCTTGAAGTTTCTGCGACCAATCTTTTCTAGATATAGAGACAGTCTTCTCGAGGATTTGTTTTATCTCCCTATTAGATACTTCCACTTGTCCATTGGTCTGTGGGTGGTATGGTGTTGCTACTCTATGCTTAACTCCATACTTGCTTAAAAGTTTATCAAATATTCTCGATATGAAGTGTGATCCTCCATCACTTATGACTAAACGGGGTGTTCCAAACCTGGGAAATATATAATTCTTGAATAATTTGATGACTACTCTGGTGTCGTTTGTGGGTGCGGCGATAGCTTCAATCCATTTAGACACGTAGTCAACAGCAGTACTGATTTCCAAAAGATGGTGGGAACGGTCCCATAAAGTCCATACCCCATACGTCGAAGAGTTCTACTTCTTGGATATTTCTTAACGGCATTTCATTACGTCTTGAAATATTTCCTGTGCGTTGGCATCTGTCACACTTGACAATGAAAGCATGGACATCACGCCACATAGTAGGCCAGAATAGGCCAGCTTGAAGAATCTTGGCGTAGGTCTTAGATGTGCTTGCATGTCCACCATAGGGTGCAGAGTGACAATGCTCAATTATATTATTTACCTCTTCTTCTGGAACACAACGGCGGAAAATGCCATCTTTACCTCTCTTGAAAAGAAATGGATCGTCCCAATAGAAGTTTCTCACATCACTATAGAACTTCTTCTTCTGGTGGTAGTTTAGATCAGGGGGTATGATGTCAGCGGCTAGGTAATTAACAAAATCTGCATACCAAGGTACATTGCTTATAGCTAAGGATTTATTAAATTGCTCATGAGGGTCTGGGTTATCATCTTCAATGGTTTCTAGTTGGGCTATCAGTCTATCGTAGGCAAAATCGTCATTTATGGGTACTGGATCAGGTTTCAGGTATTCTAGCCTAGATAGGTGATCAGCTACCACATTATCAGTGCCTTTCTTGTCACGGATATCCAAATCAAACTCTTGTAATAATAAAATCCATCGAAGTAACCTAGGCTTGGCATCCTTTTTGCTTAGTAAGTAACGAATGGCAGCATGGTCGGTGTGAACTATAATCTTGGCTCCTACTAGATAAGATCTAAATTTGTCTATTGCAAAAACTACAGCTAGGAGCTCTTTTTCGGTTGTTGCGTAGTTGAGCTGTGCAGCGTCTAGGGTTCTACTGGCATAATAAATCACATGTAACTTCTTATCTTTTCTCCGACCTAGAACGGCTCCAACAGCATAATCACTGGCGTCACACATTATCTCAAACGGTTCCGACCAATCAGGGGGTTTCATTATAGGTGCTGAAATCAGAGCTTGCTTCAGAAGATTAAATGCTTCAGTACATTTTTCATCGAAGATGAACTCAACATCTTTCATTAAAAGACCAGTTAAGGGCTTTGTTATTTTGGAGAAATCCTTGATAAAACGTCGGTAAAATCCGGCATGTCCAAGAAAACTTCTTATCTCCCTGATAGTCTTCGGCGGTTTTAGATTCTCTATGACCTCTATTTTTGCTTTATCTACCTCTATACCTTTTTCGGAAACTATATGTCCTAAAACAATCCCTTCGGTGACCATGAAATGACATTTTTCCCAATTTAGCACAAGGTTTACCTCCACACATCTCTCCAGGATTTTCTCAAGGTTGACAAGACAATTTTTGAAATCTGACCCACAAACTGAGAAATCGTCCATAAATACTTCCATGATTCCATCCAAATAATCAGCAAAGATAGACATCATGCAGCGTTGGAAAGTTGCAGGAGCATTACAGAGTCCAAAAGGCATTCTTCTATAGGCAAAGGTTCCAACTGGGCATGTAAAGGTAGTTTTTTCTTGATCTTCGGGGTGAATAGGTATTTGGAAGAATCCTGAATATCCATCTAAATAACAAAAGTAAGAGTGTCTGGCTAGGCGCTCCAACATTTGGTCTATGAATGGCAATGGGAAATGGTCCTTCCTAGTTGCTTTATTTAATTTTCTATAATCTATGCACATACGCCAACCTCCATCAGTTCTTTTTGCTACAGGTTCGCCCTTCTCGTTTTGCACGACTGTGATGCCTCCCTTTTTAGGTACTACATGCACAGGACTCACCCATTTACTGTCCGAGATCTGATATATTATACCTGCCTCTAGTAACTTAAGAACTTCAATCTTAACTACAGTACTCATTATAGGATTTATTCTACGTTGGTGTTCTCTAGAAGGTTTTGAATCTTCTTCAAGCAAAATCCGATGCATGCATACGGATGGGCTTATTCCTTTTAGATCAGAGATCTTATATCCTAAGGCTGAGGGGTACCTACGTAAAACTTCTAATAATTGATCGGTTTCTTCTTGGTTTAAGGTAGCACTGACTATAACTGGACGGTTCATATCTTCATCAAGAAATTCATATCTCAGGTTTTTAGGCAGTTCCTTAAGTTTTACGGTCGGTTTTATAGGGCAAGGCATAGGATCTGGGGTTAGAGATAAACATTCGTGAAGGTTATCGTCAATGTAGGGTGTTTTATAATTGTCATCTTCCAAAATAAGGGTTGATGGCAATTTTATAGATTCAGTTTCTTCTTCTTGTTCTAATTCCCTAATACATTCTTCGATGATATCTAAGGCATAACAAGAATCTCCTATCACAGGTGCCATAAGAAATTTTGACAATATAAATTCTATCTTCTGGCCACCTACCTCAAAAGTTAGTTTTCCCTTTTTAACATCTATTACGGCTCCAGCAGTCGATAAGAACGGTCTACCTAGGAGGATTGGTATGTCGTCATCTTCTTTAATGTCCATGACAACAAAATCAGTAGGTATAAACAACTGACCTATCCTAACAGGGACGTCTTCAAGTATGCCTATAGGGTATTTAACGGATCTATCGGCTAATTGAAGTGACATCTTAGTAGGTTGTAATTCTCCTAAGTTTAATCTCTCACAAACTGCTAAAGGCATTAAGCTCACACTAGCTCCTAAGTCTAGAAAAGCTTTTTCGATGACATGATTCCCCAAAACACAAGGAATGGAAAAATTTCCGGGATCTTTATCTTTCTTTGCTAACCTATTTTCGGAAATAGAATTACATTCCACGGGTTTCGGATCTTCGAGTCTACGTTTATTTGTAAGTATGTCTTTGAGAAACTTAGCATAAGAAGGTATTTGGGTGATGGCTTCTGTAAAGGGGATTTCTACGTGAAGTTTTTCTATAACCTTAACGAATTTTTGATATTGATTATCGATTTGGGTTTTCTTTAATCTTTGAGGGTAAGGTATTGGTGGTTTGTATGGCGGTGGCGGTACATAGGTTTTATTTTTAGGTTCTTCTCCTTTTTCTTGACTTTCCGGGGTTTCAGGCTTCTCTGGTTCCTTTTCCTCATTCCTCTCAGAAGTTTCGGGCTCACTTAATCTAGGGTTTAAAGGTTCCTTATAAGCGGTTCCACTTCGTAGAGTAATGGCATTAGCTTGCCCTTTCGGGTTTTGTTGAGGTTGTCCAGGGAACTGTCCTCCAGGTGTAGTCTGTGGGGCTTGGTTTAACGCTACCTGAGAGATCTAGGTTTCAAGCATCTTATTATGAGTAATAATTTGATCAACCTTGGTTCCTAACTTGGTAATTAGTTCGTTAACATGGACGTTATGGTTCATGAACTCTTTGTTTTGTTGTTTTTGAGCAACGATAAAATCTTTTACAACTTCCTCAAAGCTCGGGCTAGGTGGTACAGGTTGCATAGGTTGATTTGTTCTAGGGGCTTGGTAACCTTGTTGTCTCGGAGGTGCGGTATTTTGGATAGGGTTATTATTTTTGTAGGAGAAGTTTGGGTGATTCCTCCATCCAGGGTTATATGTGTTTGAAAATGGGTTCCCTTGGGTATAGTTCACTTGCTCAGTGTTGGTTTCATTCAACAGATTGCATTCGGCGGATTGGTGTCCTTGCGTTCCACATATCTCACAATTCGGCGAAACTGCGGCAACAGTATTCGGAGTTGTATACATATGTTCGACTCTAAGGGCCAACGCGTCCATTTTAGCCTGCATCATGTCTATAGAGCTTAGCTCATGTATTCCTCCTTGGGCTTCCTTCTTTTCCACTGTCGCTCGTTCTACTCCCCATGATTGATGGTTTTGGGCCATATCCTCGATAAGGGCACTAGCTTCAGGGTAAGGTTTGTTCATCAGTGCGCCACCAGCGGCAGCGTCGATGGTCATTTTAGTGTTATAAAGAAGTCCATTATAGAAGGTTTGGATGATTAGCCAATTCTCTAGGCCATGGTGTGGGCATGCTCTTAATAGTTCTTTATATCTCTCCCAGGCTTCGAACAACGACTCTCCTTGGTGTTGGGTAAATCTAGTTATTAGGTTTCGAAGAAGAGCGGTCTTACTTGGGGGAAAATATCTAGCAAGGAAAACTTTTCTAAGGTCATCCCAAGTTGTTATTGAATTGGGTGGAAGGGAATCTAACCATGATAGAGCTTTATCTCTGAGGGAAAAGGGAAATAATCTTAAGCGTATTGCCTCAGGAGAAGCTCCATTGGTTTTAAAGGTGTCTGCTAATTGAAGAAAGTTTTTTTAAATGTTGGTTCGGGTTTTCAGTAGCGAGACCTGCGAATTGTCTCTGTTGCACTAATTGCAGCAGGGATGGCTTAAGTTCAAAATTATTGGCTGGGATAGCGGGGTTTACTATACTGGAACTAGGTTCCTCGTTTGATGGTTGGGCGAAGTCCTTAAGAGGTCTTCGATTTTGATCTTCGGCCATAGCTCTCCTATTCCTATGGAAAAATAAACGTGCGCGAGCGTAACGTTCAGGTTCAGCTAGAGGGTCTACTAAACTTCCGGCACTGCGAGTCTTTCGCATTGACCGGTGGGTAACAACCTTAGTCTAAACGGTATAACTACAGGGTAATGAAATTTGACGATATTGGTCCCCGGCAACGGCGCCAAAAACTTGATGCGTGTTTTTCGCAAGTGTACGAATCACGTCAAAGTAATATAAAAGATTATCGAATCCACAGAGACCAAGTGTCAATCTATCGTACCTGTTGTTATGGTGTTTATCTAAGGCAACTATTTTTAAGGGTTTTAGTAAGGGTGCAATGGTAAATAAAATTATAATTTTAAATAATAAATAAAAGACAGGCTCGAATGTAATTCACGTAATCAATGATAATCCAGTACTTGTTAATGGAACTACTTATGGGCAATGTTTTCTCCTTTGAAAAGAACTAATTTAACAGGAACTGTCGCTTTCGCGTATTCAGAACCGAGTTGTACTCTCTAATCAACCCCTCCTATTGTCACGGATAAAAAGGTGCGTACTGCGTTAGAGTAGTAAACCTATTTTTAAGAAATATAGTTTCTTAACAAAGTTGAAAAGTATTTTACCCTGGACTTCTTAGCAAAAAGAGGTTCTTATGAACCAGACTCTAAATCTCATAACGCGTCCGAAAATCGTTTTAAAATCTCTTTTCTTTTTAATCTAAAAACTCCTAATGAACTATACAAAGCGCTTTTGGCTGTTTTTGAAATAGTTAAAAACAATTACTTGAATTGAAAGATAAAATAGCCCTTAGGTGTTTCCACGAACAATTATACTGATTACTGGTTTAATTACGATCCTTACATTCTAACCTTTATGGGATTAGTTAGACATGATAAAGTAAATATTCTTTTTATAGTTTTTCATATGAGTAATTTAAAGCGAGTGCGGGAAGTAAACAAAGTAAATGTGCGAGTGCGGGAAATAAACAAAGTAAATGTGCGAGTGCGGGAAATAAACAAAGTAAATGTGCGAGTGCGGGAAATAAACAAAGTAAAGTGCGAGAAAATAAATAAAAGTAAAGCAATGCGGAAAAATAAAATACTAACTGGAATTAAAATGGCGGCAGGATTAACTTCCTCCAGAGTGCTCCAAAACTCGAACCACAGACAGATTACAGACTCGATCACTCGATTGCAGAGGCACCCCGATGTGGAATGGCAACTGCTTTATAACTGATATATGCCTAGAGAATTCTAATTCTGGATGAAGAAAAACGAAAATCTAAGGTCCTATTTATAGGAGAAACTGAAAGCGTGAAATGACCGGGACGCCCCTCCACTAAAAAGTGGAGGTTATGAAGTTTTGCCTTGTGGCGCCCGCCACAAGGTCATGGCGCCCGCCATGGTCCCTACAGGGGATGATGGAGTGGGGATCGTGGGTCTTGGAGGTTGAGGAGTGGTCTTGAGACGTGGCCACGTCATGGCTAACCCCATGGCGCCCGCCACGGTGGGTGCCGCAAGTGCAAAGTGCTGAATTTCTAGGTTTTCGTCCGTTTTCACTCCTTTTTCGCTCCTTTTCCCGATTCAAGCTCCGATTATTATAAAAACCTGAAAACATAAGAAAACAAAGCAATAACAAAGCAAAACAACAATAAAAGCTAAGAATGCATGCGAAATCGGAGTCAGAAATACGGTGAATTTTAGTGTGATCAGTTTCGCCTCAGCAATAACATCTTCAATCCCAACTTCCCGGGCAATAGAATTAGCAGTTCCCCAGTTGTCTCCGGTCACCATGATGCTCTTAATGTTCATAGACTTGAGAATGGAAATAACTTCTTGAGCACCTGATTTCAATGGATCAGATACTGCTAAAACCCCAGCTACTTCCCCATTTATAGATACTACAATTCCTGTTTGAGCCAAATTTTCAGCTTCAGCAAGTAGATCTTCAGCAATGGCGGGAATTGCAATATTGTGGTCAGTAAACAAGCTCTTATTACCCACCATTATTTCCTTGTTACGAACAGTGGCCTTTACTCCATGTCCAGTAATGGAAACAAAATCATGTGCTTCTGGCCAAGAAGGGTTCTCCTCATCTTTAAATTTTTTGGCATACTCAACAACAGCCTTAGTTAGAGGATGCTCACTGTTAACCTGAGATAGAAAAATTACAGAACTAACGATCAATTGGAATCATTTATGACATGCATATGCACCTATAATTCATGAATTGTAAAATAACTTGAGCAATTAACCCATTAAATTGTAGGAATCATAAGAACTAAAACATTTTCTTAACTGCAAGTCAACTTCCGGAGTACCATTTTTATCAATAGTTTTGTATTTACTATCACTGGTTTCTAAATAGTGAGAGTACCCGTCTTGTCAAAAATAATGCAGTTTACCTACAACAACACAATCATAGGCATATTCAAATGTAAATCCAAATCCACTGTTGGAACACTTTCTTCATTTTAATATTATACAAAGTTGTAAAAGATAGAATGAACATATCAATATCCAATGACACCATCCTTTCATGGAGCATAGCAAACTTGTATAAACTATAAACATATTTGACAGATGCACTAATTAGCAACATTGGCAATCATTGTTCAATTATAAGCCAACCAACATTGACAAATTGGTCACACACAATGACACAAAAAACATTGACAAAGAAATTCAATAATTTAAGGAGATAATCTATTTCTAAAGACAAATGCTGACCTTATGTGCACTTTCCAGAGCTTGTCCCCTTTGATCAAAACACCCTGAGATGCGCCAACTCCAGTACCAACCATAACAGCAGTAGGTGTAGCTAAACCCAAAGCACAAGGGCAGGCAATAACCATCACATATATTTCAAACTGCAGAGCTAGCTCAAAGCTGTCCATGGAAGACGGTATCCAAGATTTCGGGTAAGCATGATATTTTCCAGCTAAAAACCAGGCAAGCCAGGTTGAAAATGAGATCAAAATCACCTACAAAGAGGTAGAAGACATATATTAAATTTTAATATAACATACCATAGAGCAAGCTGATATGCCTCCACAGCATTGTCTTGCATGAAATGGAACAACAAGAACTCCAAAAGAACTGCACGTCTACTCTGCTTTCCAAGTAAAAATACACAATAAATTTGAATGCTTAACAATCAACCTAGCAGAATCAACTCGTAACAATTCTTCAATTGCAAGTATAATTATTTATCAGCTAGAACTGAAGTAATTGCCAAAACAAAACGAGAATATGTGTTTCCAATTAAATTACATTATTGTTTAGAACACAATAGAGTGCTGCTTATTCTAGCAAGCGTTTATACTTGCACCAAGCAATGGCAACCACATACAAGAATATGGTTCCAGCAGTGCCACCACCAACAGTCCACATAAACTCTCTTGTCCCGTACTTGTCACTATTAAACAGTTCAATATGAATATTCATGCCAAAAACACCAGCCACAACAACAAAGGCACCCACTACCAGAGTTGCCATGGTCAACATGACTCCCATTTGGAGGAGATGGTTATGTTTGTCATCTAGCATAATATTGATGTAATCCTCTGTGTCATCGACATACTCCGTCAGCTTCAACACAACAACCGACAAATAACAAGGTGTCAGCAACAGACAAGTCAATTCTATATCTAAAGTAAACTATATTCTTTCAAACAAACATATATGATAACCATATCAGATAGAAAATCAGTAGCATTCTTCGCAAAATATAAAAATGGAAAGTGTAAGCCCTCTCCTCCTCCTCCTCAAAGGAGATTTGATCCAGACAATGGTCTATGGGTAGGAATCCATGGTAAAAAAAACCCCTCTCTATCTATGAGAAAGGACTTAAAATTCTCAAGAAGGAAGGATTGATACCACCTGATGATCCTACTCTTGTTAGATCACTAACAGACCATTGTAAACTAATACATCCTTCAGCTTATGTAAAGCCCATTCCTTTCTTTATGTACTCAGCCACAACTTCGGAGTACAACCAGCAATTTCCTGCTTTGGAAAGAAAGATGGATCCCATCACCAGCAGAACTTCTAAACGCTTCATTAATCCTAATGAATTTCAGCCAGATGGAAAACTCAAACTTGTAACCCAAGATGAAGAAGTGTGAACTGGAAATCAGAAAATGTAGTGGCTTAAAACGATATTCTCTAAAATCTTGACAGAAGAGTATACAAGATTACCGAGAAAGCATAGGAAATAGATGAATCTCTCAAGGTTCCCTCTCAAAAAAGGAAATAACATTACAGAAGTCTAAAAGTTCGGGTTGGTTAAGTAGATCATTACTTAAGACAAATGTTAGGCGAAAGAGTTTTTGGCCAAGCTTTTGACTAAAAAGAAAGAAAGTTCAGAAACTACAAGGACAAGTAAAAGAAATGGATGATTACGTGAGATCGTCTCGTGAACATAAGCCCAAGCCTGTCAAAAACTCTTTCTTAGGCCTTCTAGCTTTCCCTTCTTTTTTCGCAAAACTAGATAGAACTTCTCTGTTCTACCCTACTTATGTATCATCTCTTCCATAATAGAAGCATTGGATACCAGAAGCATACTGACCGAAACCTGCTAGGCCTCCTGATACCTCAACCTTCAAATTAAAAGGAAAAACACCTCGCTTGAGCGTCTCATGCTCAAATTCTCAAGATATTTCTGAAACACCTTCTACCACAACTCACGAGGAAGCATAAATTCCTAACAAATCTTTCGAAGCCATGGAAATAATTGGGAATTGTGACTTTCCCTCAGAAGATCCTTCTCCTACTAATTCTTCCACACAAAAGTATGAAAATTCCTCCACAGATAATAACGGTGATTCCTACCAGAGCATATCTATTGAGGAAACATCAAAATCCTTTTCTCTTGAGTTAGAACCTGAAAAAGACTATATCCCAAGAGTACTCATGGCAAACATAAAAGAAGAAGAATCCTTTTATGAAGAATCCCCTTAAGAAACTCTAGCCCCAGAAAGAGCTAAACCAATTGGTGGTCTGTGGTTTACACTTAATGGCATACCACCTAGTCGTTGGAAAAAAAATACTTCATGAATTTGGAGCATGGATTGACACTCAATTAATGAAGACTTCTACAGATCCATAAAAGGTCATTGAAGAATTCTATTGCAGAATGACCGGTACTATGAAGGAATGGTATCAAAATTTCAGAGCTTTCAAACAAGGTGAGTTGCATAAAAACTACAACCTATGTTCTTGGAGTACTTCACCATGTGTTTATTGGTGATGTAGACACACATGATAGCAAAATCAAAAGAGAGTTCTTTGAAATGAAATGTTGTTCTCTCAAAATAAAAGACCTAGACAAACATTATCATCAGGTGGTGCAGAGGTTTTATGTCCTCAACGGATTTAATGATCTCAGTCTCAAGAATACATATGTTGCCTCTTTAACCCAACCAACCATAAATTCATAATGATAGCTACAACACAAAAAATATATCCCCTCCATGAGCCTTGGCCAGATTTACCAAGTAACTCTAGAAGCTTTGGAAAAGCTATGCACATTACATTAACAGTTCTCAGAGGTGGTAAATCAAATGTCCAAGTTCAATAAATCTTGCAAGAAGTCTTATTTAGAGATCAAGTGCAAAGATAAGAAATGTATTTATGCCACGAAACATCATCGGAAAAAGTAAAAACCTCACAAGATCTTTAAAGGAAATCGAAAGAAAGGATTAAAGTTATTCAAAAAGAAACCTTTTAGAGGAAAAACGACGAGTCTGAGATGTTTTATCTATGGAAAGAAAGTATATTATTCCAAAGAATATCCAAACAATACCCACAAAGCGGCAAAACTGATTAACTTTGTCCAACTTACAGAAGGAGACCTAGAATCCATATACTCTAAAGAATATACAACTCATTTTTTGCTTTTCGAGACTCCTCGTCTGGTGAAGTATCACTTTCCGATTTAGTAAATAAAGAGTATGTTCTCGTTTACTCCTAAAAGGAAATAGGAGGTTATCTTCCTACACCTCTTATCCCCTGTGTTGAAATTCATGTTCTTGCCTCAAAGTTTGCTCGTCTAAAAAAGGTCATAGTGTATATGGACACTAGAGCATAAATCACAATGATGAATCTTAACATTCTACCCACTGAATCATGGGCAGCATGTAACACCCTGCTCCCCAAATTTAAAATAAATAATAATTTAAATCAAAACAATTATCAGAGTTGCCACACCAAAACGGGATATCACAAAAGAAAACTCCAACAGAACGCTTCATTAAATGAATTCAACAATTAACAGCGGAAAATGTCACACATATATATATATATATATATATATATATATATATATATATATATATATATATATATATATATATATATATATATATATATATATATATATATATATATATATATATATATATATATATATATATATATATATATATATATATATATATATATATATATATATATATATATATATATATATATATATATATATATATATATATACACACACACACACACACACACACACACACATCATATACATCATATTCGGCCATCTGCCCAAAATATACAAAACATCATCAATGGATCCAACAAAACATGATACGACACGGAGTAAAAACAAAATCATCAGCTAAATAATAAACTCCCTAAAGCCTTGTGTTACGTATCAGAGCATCCCTACGACTCGACTCGCCACTATCCAAGCTAGCTACGCACCTGGATTATCTGTACTTCCGAAGAAGCGCAGACTACAGCAACAACAAAAGGGGTGAGAAATCTCGATCAAAAATATAGCGGTAATAATGTACATGAATAAAAGGCAGCAATCATATGAATATCATTCAACATACATCAACCCGGACCTACTGTCCAACACCAACACAGCACTCAAGATAATGCAAACATATGCAACTCAACACCATGATATGCGGTACCGACTCAACAACAACGATGGACACCGGGCCATCAAACCTCCACAAGGGAGCACCAGATAGATCATATACACCCACCAATGGCAATGATCTATCCCACCATTTTCCACACAGGAGTACAGGTGAATCGCATACACTCCATCCAAGCAACGATTCATCCCACCATTCTCCACACAGGAGTACAGATGGATCACATACACTCCATCCGAGCAACGATCCATCCTACCATTCTCCACACAGGAGTACGTGTAAATCGCATACACTCCATCTGAGCAACGATTTAACCCCACCAATAATATCATGATATGCACGACACTAATGCATAACAACAATTCAAGCACACAAGGTGCACACGATCCTCCTGATCACATTTTATACATCGCACATACATATTCCACACATCACCATATTCATACATATTAACATACACCAATTGAATTATTCTAATTAAACGAATAACACAGAAATCACATTCCAACACCACACATACACTCATAACTGTTCAACACCAATCTCATCTTTAATCATGATCAACAAGGGTCCCTCAACACAAGAGAATAGAACAGAACAACACAAAAACACAAACTATTGTCATGCTACTGGCTAACTCGCCTAGCGAAGCATCAGCGAAGGCTCGCTACTCGCTCGCCCAGCGAACTCCCTAGCGAAGGTAGACAGTGGCTACTGGAAGCACTCGCTACCCAGTTCGCCTAGCGAAGCATCAGCGAATGCTCGCTATTCGCTCGCCTAGCGAAAGTACTGGCGAATGTCTGTGATTTCACAAAAACCCCACTGTTCAGAATCGACAATACTCTCTGAAATCACCCGATTTTACTCAAACCAGTTCCCACAACACTAGTTCAACATTCTGCAACTTAGCTACATAATCTATTCCAGATTCCACCCGATAAAACCTCAGCTCTACCGATTAAATCAATTTCCGGCTTAAAAATGGTAAACTACCGAAAACCCCAAATCATCCATACAACCACATGCAACAAACCTATCTTACCAGCAACAATTCAGAATTTCAAAACACATAATCAAACATGATCATCAATTCCTACCATGGGGTTAGGGAAATCCCCTCTACCTAGAATTCATGCAACATACCAATTTCGACTCGTTTCTCCCCCCTTACCTCGATAACTCGATCAAGCTGTTGAAAAATCCTCGAAGAATTGATAATCTTGGCTTCCCTTCTTCCTCTTTGATTCTTCTCTTCAAACTCTCTTTCACTTGACCTTGCTCTTCTTCTTCTCCTCTTGATCGTGTTTCTCCTCTTCCTTTATCGTGTTATTTCCTTTTTCCTTCTTCCTTCCCAAACAGCCCCTAATACCCCCAAAATCCAATTCTTTCCCAAACGAGATGAATGAAATTTCAGAAACAAAGAGGTTTTGAACTTCCACATTCAAGATGAATCATCTTGGACTAGTTAACACACTTTTGGGGATCAAAGTATAATGAAATAGTAAGGGTTATTGTAACGCCTGTTTCATTTCGATTAAATTTAATTATGATTTTTGCCGTATCTCGTTGTGTCGTAGTCGTACGAGGATGTCGGGAAAATTCTGGTTTTGTCGGAAAACTTCGAAAAATCATATCTCTTGATCCGTAAGTCGGATTTGACCCCCGTTCAAAGCGTTGGAAAGCTAAAGAGATTTTCTATCTAGAAAAAAATTGAATTTTTCTGATATGACGACCGTCATGGACTTGCCACGACCGTCACGACCGTGACGCTCGTCATGGACTTGCCACGACCGTCATAGTAACGAAATTTTGTTAAATGCAGAATTTGGACGTGGCTGAGAGTGGGTAGCAAAAATACACTCCCGTAGACTCTTTTACCCTCAATTACACCATTTGGGGAAAAGAAAGACTGGAAAGGGAAGTTACGCATTGAGGAAAGTTGAGAGCAAAGAATCAACCACCGGCGAATTTAGAGGATTTCTGCAGAAAAGTCACCGTATAGCGGAAGCGGAACCGGAGAGCGTGGAATTGACCTCAATTCTAAGGTAAGGGTGGGGTTCAATTCTATAACTTTGGGTATGATCGAATTCATGTAGGAATCGAGTCATAGGTATAGTTTTCGTTAATCGATAAATGTTAAGGAAAAGGTTTCCCTAATGGGACCAGATTTCTATGTAGGAATGAATGTGTTATGTAGTTATTAGTGTGATCCTCTAAGGTTTTCCTTATGGGCAAATACGTAGAACGAATATGCTATACGGTTATTCGTACAACGCTCTAATGGTTTTCCCTAATTGGCCAAAAAGGACAGTTACCTGGTTGTGATTGATTTGTAATTAATTATGTAAGAAAATGTCGTAATATTGTTATTACGATAAGATGCTAAATCCTTAATTGTTGAATGCCGCATGTTAAAGATTAATTGTTGAACTGATGTTGATGTTATACCTGTATAGGAATAGCCGTTTTGTATGAACACTTTGAGTTCCTATTTGTTGGTACGATGTTGTAATGTTCCTTTACATGAACAGTCGTAAATGTTGAAATTATGTTGTTATTGTTCCCGTATGTGAACGGGTAGAATGTGATGGTTGTATGAGTGGTATGATGTTATGATGCTCTGTTATGGACATTCTGGTTGTAGGCGTAATTCCTTGTTATATGGTTGCTATGGTGGTTTTGTAGTCCATAATAGATGCATTTCATGGCATAACAGTTGGCCTGAATTGGCGACGGTTGTGCCTGTATTGGCGTTATTTGGAGTGTTGGCTCCTAGATGGGTTCGGGGTGTTGGCCCTGTCCTGAGTTTTGGAGTGTTGGCTCCTAAATGGTACCACATGCATGTGCACAGTTGAGTCGCATTGTTGAGTCGCATGAAGTCGCATAATTACGCCAGTTGTATGTTAGTGTTGTTTATGTAAGATATGGATTGCTCGCAGTTGTTGTCGATGATGTTTATGATTTCGAAACCTATAATGTTGTGATGAGTTTCCGGCGTGTTTTCTATCATGCCTTATGTTATATTGTTGATATCTCACCCCTTTTCGTTGTATGTTACCTCCTCTGGTGGTAATTTGCAGGTAGTTCAGAATGAAGTTCCGCTTTGTCGATTAAGTTATTGTTGGTCGCTCTGATACGTAGCACTCTTGGGGGATGACCGATTGAAGTCATTGTTTTATTTATCTTCTTGTTGCTGCATTTTACTAAATGTTTTCATTGCATTGGGTGCCTTTGTTAATGCGCCGAATGTTGGTTGTACGCACTAAGCCGGAGAATCGGTAGTGCTGAATTTTGATGGAAAACTAGTTGTTTTAAGGAATATATGCAAGCTGAAGTACTTGCTGAATTTTAATGGAGTTTTGTTTGTAATTTATGGTATTACATTGATTATCATAAATGTGGAAAGTGCATGATATTCCGCTGCAAATGAATATGTTGTTATGTGATTAAGATGTTATATGAGTTGTTATTAGATGTTCATCCAAGATTATGTGCTATGTATCATCACTAAATGCATGTTGTCCAATTAAATGGTAAAATGTATGTTTTGTAAGTTGAATATGTGACACCTCTGTTGCGTCTCAGTTCTTGTGCGTGTGACGGTCGTCACGACTCCATGACGGTCGTCATGCCTGCAAAATTCATGCACTCTGAGTTTGATTTATTTTAAATATCCGTCGGGTTAGATTGGGGTGTTACAGTTATGAACTTAGTTAGTCAAACATATTATATTGAGAAAGTACTTGATAAGTTTAAACACTTATGTTTTAAGAAAATGAGTACTCAATTTGATTCTAGTGTCAAAGTTTAAAATAATGATGGAATAGTTATGGCTAAATTGGAGTATGCAAGTGCAATTGGTTGTTTAGTATTTGATATAATGTACCTAACATAGCATTTGAAGTTATTAAAATGAGTAGATTTACTAGAAATCCAAATGATGAGCATTGGAAGGACATCACAAAGAATTTTGGTTATCTTTTGAAAAACAATTTTGGCCTCCATTATAGTAGATTTTTTCTACCACATTAGAAGGATATATCTATGCGAGTTGGATATCAAGTTTTGGAGATTATAAATTTAGGGCTGGGTGGATATTTACAATAAGTTGCAGGTATAATTTCTTGTAAGAGCGAGAGAAAAAACATGCATTACTTTCTCGACCATGGAATTAGAGTTTGTGGCTCTTGTGTTCGCTAGACAAGAAGCCAAATGGTTGAGGGGCCTTTTGTTGGAGATTCCATTAGCTAAGGACAATTTTTAAAAAGTTTTGATACATTTTGATAGTCAAGCCACGATAGCTAGAGCATTTAGTAAAGTATATAATGAAAAGTCTTGGCACATAGGTCTTAATCATTCTTTCTTGAAAAAATTGTTTAAGGATGCGATTATTTCACTGGCATATATACAAACAAGCTATAATTTAGCTAATCTGCCTACTAAGCCACTGGCTAGAGACTAAGTAAAGACTACCTCGAGAGGTATGGGATTGAAACTCCTTGAATAAGGGTTCCAAAAATTGTAGCAACCCAATATGAAGTTAAAAAGCCTTAACCTAATATTCAATGGGTAAAAACAAATCGTTGATTTAGATGTTTGTGTAACATTCTGTGACAATGTTGACTATTATATATATTGGACTGAGTTTTTTTAAACTCTTAATGAAGTTCTATATCGAGGATATGTATCTCAATAAATAGATACAAAATGAGGTTCACCTATATGAATTTCAAGACGGTGTCGTCTCAAAGTGAGAGTTGGAGTTTCTCTCATAAAAAATTCACAAAAACAAGAAAAACACATGGCCATAAATAGTGCTATGAAAGAGATGTAGACGAAGAACCATTAAAGAATGTGTGTAATGTAACTTCGGTATAATCACAAGGGATAACGGTTTAAAGCATAGCTACCTACCATTCCGATTAAACTTTGCATTACCCATACTAAGGTTAAGTTCAAATCAAAAATACTTAACTGTATTAACATTCTTTTTCTCTCTTTTTCTGGAATTGGTATTGTCATTAATAGAACAAGTGGTGATTGTTGTAAATTATTACCAATTAATAATCTTGAGTGTGTTAAAAAATTATAAGAAAATATGCAAGTAAAGGTTAATTTTTGAATTCAGAAATAGACAACATTTGTGAAGTGTTGTAGTAAGCAGTTTGTATTTTGAATGCGAAAATAGGAAACACTTTGTGAAGTGTTGCAGAATGTGAAACAATACAACCTTTGAAAACTATTGTTGTAAGCAAAATAATACAACGTTTGAAAAGTGTTATTGTAGGCGAAACAATGCAACATTTAGCAAAAGTGTTGAAAATGTGTATTTCATCAAAAATCGCTACTTTATGAAACAACACCATTTTGACCTATAAAATGAGCATTTCAGATTCAGAAAAATCATAACAAAAGCGTATATGCTCTAGAATAAATTCCAGACACTCATTTCTGTATTCGAGTTTTCATTTGTCTTGTGCAAACTCGAGAAAACTGAATTATCCTGGGTATTCCTGCATAAAAAGTCTAAGACATTCAAGAGTGCTTGAAATACTATAAGGAAAGTGATTCCTTCGTGATTATAGCCTCGATCCATTTGATTTAAATTAATTTTTCCAACACCAGTTGCCCACCTTTGTGTTTTTATTTAGAGGTAAGAATAATTATATATAATAAAAATGAGAAAAAAGAGATGAACCCAACATAGTACATATGTGCAAAAATGACATAAGTACCAAAATTTACACCCAATAATCCAAGAAAAAACAAATTAAAGAAGGCAAAAAAATTCAAGCACAAAAAACTTCAAAAACCATTATGAATTAAACTCCAAAGAAACCCGCCCTCAAAACTACACCATAATGAAGAACAAGTTAGATCTCAAACCAATATCACTAACAACACCATATCAAAAACCACGAGTAAAAAGAAAGGAACACTCAGACTCAGAATCTAATCGTAAATTTCAATTCGTTATTGGTTAACCAGAAGGATAAGATTCAAAAGTCAATATGTAAAGGTGAAGCGTTCTCAGTTGATTTCCCGCAAAATAATTTTCAAGTCAATTTTTTTCTCTTCCACATCTGTTACATTTGTTGAAAACCCAAAAAGCACCACCTTTGTCATATGTGTTATGTTTGTTTGCAGGTGGTCGTGTCTGCCTTCCTACAACCTCCTCTCTCTGAGAGTCGATTTCTTTAAGGCTTCAGATTGTTTTTTTATATAAATAAGTGATGTGATTGGCTTATGATTTTTCATTGTATTTTGTTTTTTCGTGCTGTTTTTCATCATGGGCTTTAGCCATACATTTCTCCTAGACATCCCATAGTGTTCCACGATATTTTGTTTTTCACGTGACTCTTGTTTTTATTAGTATATGTTTCTTGATTTGTTATTAAAAAAAGTGAACAAATAAATAAAAGTCAAATATGATTATATTTTATTAATTATATTAACTAATTAAATTAATATCAATATTTAATTTATTTAAAATCAATAATAATACATTTATTATGAAATCAACCAAGTGAACCTCATTTTTTTTAGTAAATTTTAATAAAATATCATAATTATTTTTCATTTTTATTATCATGAGGATATATAAGAAAAATTACCACATATGACTCAATTATAACACAAAAAAATCATAACAAAATAGGAGCTCATGAAAATTTTCTTTTTTTATAATGGCAAATAAATTAAAAATTACATATTTACTAACGTACTCAGAAAATAAATTTAAAAAACCCATAAAACCAATAAAACAAGGCAAAGAGAAGCAACCCCGGTAAAATCCAACCAACAAAACTAACGACAACAAACTAAAAAAAACACCAAACCAACCTTCACCAAATCTCACTACAACAAGAAGAGAGTAAAGCAAAGAACCCCCTAAAAAGCAAGTTGAATAAAGACAAACAAGGTACCAACAAATTCTACCAAGGCAGTCGACCAAACAACACACTAGTATAAGCCTAAGCACAAGAGCGACTATTACTTAAAATTTAGAAGAGAGAGGTTAGAATCGAGCAAATGTGTGGAAATCTACTTTCAAAAAAGACAAATAATTGAAGTTATTTAATGGTTAACAAACAAGATCTCCCTGAAAAAATAATTTAATTAAGAAGAGTCCAAATAGTCTCGAGCATTGCATGTCAAATAATAACTAGACCTAAAACAACTTTTCCACCTCTAACTAGCCTGAAAAAATCCTCGAACACTACTACATAGATTGTTGAATAAGTAGGACCTGCCTACCCACTTAAAAACCTTATACTAAATAGTATATGCTACTTCACAATGATTAAACAAATGGTTTGCACACTCAACCTGATCAAGGCACACAACATACACTCACACCACTATCTGCTTGGATGATATTGCGCCTATTAATATTAAGCCTAGTAGCCAACCTATCTTGCCAAAGCAGCCAAGAAAATATCCACTCTGGAAGGCACCAAGCTCTTCCATATCCTAGCTAACCCCTGAATAACTCTAGTCACTCAGCTATCTTCTCCAACATCAGAAAACAATAGGCAATCATATGCCAATCACACACCGAGAACCCACCCCCAAGGTCAGGTTTACAAATCCAAACATATTCGTTATCAAGTTTGACCATCCCCTCAATAAAGGCTAGCATATCATCCAAAATTTATTCCTCCCAAACAAGCAACTTTCAGCTCCACCTAAACTTCCAAACCCAAGCTCTTTCCACTCAAGACTCCTGATCAGAATAAGAAACAACCTCTCATAAAGAACACACGGGAAATTAGGTCCAACCCACACATCATTTCCAGAATCGGGTCTATAACCATTTCTTATCTACCTTAGAGATAGAAGAAGAAAATCAATCATGCAATCCTTTTCCTTGGAGCCAACAGAGAGATATCTCTCCCCTGACGAGAAACACTCCCTCCTTCCCACGTACTAGAGACCTAACCACCAAGGTTTCGTATCTCTATGTAATAATAACCCTCTAAAGTGAAGACTGATCCCCCCAAAGACTCAACCACCGCTTCCTAAGCAAGATCAAATTAACCTACTTCAAAGCCTTAACTCCTAATTCACCTAACTTTTTGGCGTTAACTTGTCTCAGATTCTTAACTCCTAACTCACCTAACTTTTTGAATTAATAAACATCCTCCCACCTAATCTACACCACCTTAAACCCTAGAGATATCTTTTTTGCAACCCAACAAGCTTCTTCCTCACCAATATTGACATCTTCGTTAAAAATACGAAGAAAATATATATTGAGTTTAAGACCGAGTTGAAAAGGATCACTCTACCTCCATGCTTCACAAACATGTTCTCCAAAAAAAAATAATCACCAAGTGATTAGCTTAACCTTAAACTATGGAAAATATATTTTATTACAATAAAATTTAAGCTCACTAAGAGATTGATAGATTGTAGTAAAGAAATCACGTAACTAAATATTTTGTGTTTGATAAAATTTACAATAAAATCAATTTAAAAATATATTAATTATTTATTTATTTATTTTTCAATTAAAATTTACCCGTAAATTCTTTAAAACACATGAAATAACATATAATTACAACACACACACACACACACACACACAGACACACACACACACGCACGCACACACACAAACACACACGCACGCACGCACGCACGCACACACACACACACACGCACACACTAATAATATATTAATAAAATAAAACAATTGTAGTTATGAATATACGAATGTAAGTTAATATGAGACATATTTATGAAAATTATGAAAAAAGTATTCAAAGAAGAGTAAATTTTTCTTAAAATTAAGAGAAAATATTTTTTTTTGGTTCTCATAGATGTTAGAATTTTGGGTCACAAATGTAACATTTAATGTGTTAATATCATTATTTTAATTAGTCAAGACTTAAAGTGGTCTAATTAATATAGTATTAAGTTTGTGTCTAAAAATATAAATGTCGTGAAAGGTCACATTATTGTGTAAATACCATAAGTCAATATCTAATTTCATGAGGGGACAAATTAAAATATTGAAAACTAAGAAATAATCCTAGGGTTATTTAAATGGGTTATGGTCCCCATTTTTAGAGAACGATCAAAATACGATTTATCAGATTTTCTCTCTTCATCATCATCAGAGGAGATTCAAGGAACCCTAAGGAACTCTACAAATTGGAAGATCAGATACCTGCAATCTTCAACGATTTTAATGACAAATTCAGGTACGCTTCCGCTATTCATTCTACAAATTTAATTCTAGTATGAGTTTAAGGGTTTAGAGTTATGTTTTTGATTTCTATATCGGTAGAAATCAGAAGGTTCTGAATGGATCTAACAAGTGGTATTAGAGCCATCCATATCTGATTCAATTTGAATTTGAATTTTTTTTTATATTAGAGTTCTAAAATTTGAATTTTTTCTTCCAATTGTATAAATCAATATTTTCATGTTGTTGATTATGTATTTTTTGAATTTATGTTTGATGGTTTTTCATTTTTGGATGCCGAAACCAATATTTGGGAAAAAATTTGTATTGTAATTAGTTATATTCGAATGCAGCGTGTAACCTTATATAAGCATTATTCTTATGTTTTCTTGTGTAATTCTTTTTTCTTGTATAGTTTGTATCGTATTCTTTTTTTTGATGATAATTAATTTTATATAAGTTAGCTCATGAATGATTATTTTCAGTGATTGTCGTATTTGGTAACATTAAATCATAAGGTTGATTGCAAGTGGTTATAAAATTAGTTTACATATTGATTTTATTTATTTATTTATTATGAAAGGTAATTCTAATAAATAAATAATTTTGGTAACAATTTTTTGTGTGATCATTATTAATATATAAAATGTTATTTATTATTGTTTTGTTGTGCTTCGCATAACAAAGCGGACACTGATTGGAATATGAGCATGTCGTTTTGGTTTGTATGATTGTGCCCCTTAATTGTTTCATCCATTAACTTCTGTACAATTTTTTTCAAATTTAGCTACGAATTATATTTTTATACAATAATTTAATCTTTTTAAACAAACAATTGAAATCAAAATGCCGCCAAAGTGATCTCTTTTATAGAATTTGCTTATGAAAAATGTTTAAAAAGTTTCTGGTTTGTGTGTATGTTTATCCACGTGGGTATAAATTGACCCAAAAGATAATTGGTGGTTGGTCTATTTTCATAGGCGCTTGTGATGGTAAACATGTGATACTTATAAGCTTTTACACGTGAATAGTAAATCAATACAAATAGGGGTTTATTATTCGACATTTTTTTTATTATCAATGTTTGATCATTACAACAAGAGTACCACTAGCAGTCAATTTTACTGTCCAAAGACTTGATATTGATGGTGCACTAGGTATCTTGAGATGAGTTGTGTCAAAATTTAAACATGTTGGTGATTAAGTTTAAATATATTTTATGTGAGTATATTTATAGTGTTTATTATGTTCTATTCTTCAACTATAATTGCTCCAATATTTGCTAATATGAATAAGGTTCAAGTCCTTAATGAGATAGATTTTAAGAATTGGAATGAGAACATGGAAATTGTTCTTGGCTACATAGATCTTGACCTTGAATTAAGGATGGATCAACCACATTCTCCTACGGAATCTAGTACCTCCAAATGATATTGAAAGATACATATATGTGGGAGATGGCAAGTCGGTGGAGGTGGAAGTTATAGGGATTTTTAGATTATTAATGTGTACCAGATTTTATTTGGATTTGAAAGACAGTTATGTGGTTCTGTCATTTAGACGAAATTTGATTTCAGTTTCTTATTTGTACAAATCAGGTTATTTTTGTTCATTTGGAAACAATATGTTCAATTTGTCTTTCAATTCAAATATTGTTAGAACTGGTTCACTTATGGGTCATGATAATCTATATTTGCTTGATATAATAGCTACCTATGGCGAATCCTTGAATGTGGAATCACGTGGTACTAAGCGTAAAATTGATGACAACAATTCAGGAGCATTATGGCACAAACGCCTAGGTCACATCTCTAAAAATAGAGTCGAGCGACTAATGTTATATAGAATTTTGAATTTCATTGACTTCACAAACTTTGATGTTTTTGTTGAATGTGTTAAAGGCAAACATACCAAAATAAATAAATTTGGTGGATATAAAGCTACGAATGTCTTAGAATTGATACATACAGACATTTGTGGACCATTTCTGACACCTTCTTGGAATGGTCAACAATATTTTATATCATTCATAAATAATTATTCTAGATATGTGTACATATTTCTTATACATGAGTCATTGGATGTGTTCAAATCGTTTAAGACTGAAGTTGAGAATCAACTTAACAAAAGAATTAAGAAAGTCAAATATGACCGTGGCGGTAAATATTACGGTAGATATGATGGTTCAGGTGAACAACGTCTAGGGCCTTTTGCCAAATATCATGGCTCTTGTTGCACATTATGATTTGGAACTCCATCAAATAAATATCAAGAAGGCTTTCCTCAATGGTAATGTTAATGAAACAATCTATATGATGCAACTAGAAAATTGTGTCAGGAGACTTAGAATATGGTTTACAAATTGATAAAATCTATTTATGGACTAAAGCAGGCGTCTCGTCAGTGGTATCACAAGTTTCATGAAGTAATCATCTCATTTGGTTTTGAGGTGAATGTTGTTGAAGATTTTGTGTATCAAAAATTAAGTAGGAGCAAGTATATTTTCCTAGTCTTGTATGTAGATGACATACTGCTTGCCACAAATGATATATGAATGATGCACAGAACTAAGAAATTTCTATCAAGAAACTTTGAAATGAATGATCTTGGTAAGGCCTCCTTTGTATTAGGAATTCAGATACATCGAGACCGATCTAATGGTATTATAGGATTATCATAAAGAAGCTATATCGAACAAGTGCTTAAAATGTTTGGCATGCAGGAATGTAAATCAAGAGATACTCCAATTGCTAAGGGAGACAAGTTTAATCTCAGTCAGTACCCAAAAGGAAACTTAGAATTTCAAGAAATGCAAAAGATTCCTTATGCGTCAACAGTAGGGAGTTTGATGTATGCTCAAATGTGTACGCGTCTGGATATTGCGTTCATATTTGGAATGTTAGGCAAATATTTGAGTAATTCAGGAATCGATCATTGGGAAGCAGGCAAAAAGGTTATGAGGTATTTAAAGAGAACAAAAGACTATATGCTCACATATATAAGGTCAGACCAGTTAGAGATCACTGGATACTCTGACTCAGATTTTGTTGGATGTCAAGACAGTAAAAGATTCACTTAAGGCTATATTTACATGTTGGCTGGTGGTGCAGTTTCTTTGCACTAGTGCTAAGCAAACTCTAACATCTTCATCCACCATAGTAGCATAGTTTATAGCATGTTATTAGGCATCCAACCATAGAATTTGGCTGAGGAATCTTGTCACTAGGCTTTGAATATGGAAGGAATTGAAAAACCACTTAAGTTATACTATGACAACAAATCATCCGTTCTATATTCCAACAATAATAGGAGCTCGACTAAGTCAAAACATATTGACATCAAGTTCCTATTTGTTAAGGAAAGGGTACAAAGTGGACAGATTTCCATAGAACACTTTGAGACAAACTCCATGATAGCAGATCCTCTTACAAAAGGTCTTCCACCCAAGGTCTTTCATGAGCACACTGCTCGCAAGAGTGTTTTATCGTTAGAGGAGTCTTTGGGTTAGGGGGAGTTAGTCGATTATGAATTTTATGTTATGTGTTTTGTATTATGTATGCATACTATGACTTTGGATATTTTCCAATTAATAAAGTTTGATTCAGTAGTTTACATTTTGTACAATAAAGTTATTGAATGATCTCGCTAAAGTAAACTAGGATCAGTTGAAAATCGACATATACAGACCAACTTCATATGATTTTTATGCTGGACATTTCATGATGGATCTATTTCATTTATTTGTGTCATTATTGGTGATCTTTGATGGATTTATTGATATAACGAAAATCACCTTAATTCTCTATATTAGCATGATCAATGGACAAGATAATTTGGATATGCTTGAACTATGTAATGGCAAATTTTGATCTCATAAAGTCTAACACGCATGTAAAGTTACATATGTGATCAGTGAGAGATTGTTAGAATTTTGGGTCGTAAATGTAAAATCTAAAATATTAATGTCATTATTTTAATTAGTCAAGATTTAAAGGGATCTAATTAATATAATATTAAGTTTGTGGCTAAAAACATAAATGTCATGAAAGATCACGTTATTGTGTAGATACCATAAGTCAATATCTAATTTGATGAGCGGACAAATTAGAATATTGAAAACTAAAAAATAACCCTAAAGTTATGTAAATGGATTATGATCCCCATTTGTAGAGAACGATCAAAATACAGTTTATCATGTTTTCTCTCTTTATCCGCATCACATGAGATTCAAGGAATCCTAAGTAACTCTAAAAATTGAAAGATCACATATCCACAACTTTCAACGATTTCAATAGCAAATTCAAGTACGTTTCCGCCAATCATTTTATAAATTAAATTCTAGTATAGGTTTAAAAATTTAAAGTTCTATTGCTGATTTGATATAAATCATAAGATTATGAAGGAATTAAACAATAGATTCTTCTATTCCTTTCTCTTTCTTGCTCCCTCCAAACTAAAGGAGAGATTGTTTCCCCTTGTTACTTTCTCTCTTCAAAGATTCACCTCAACCTATCTGTCATCCAAAATCATCCATCCACCTATTGTTTCTTGCAATATTTAATGAACAAAATTTCCTTGTATTAATTGGTTTATTCATTAGATTACCTTAAAAATATGTAGTATTGTGGGTCAGGGAAAAGTGGGTATGGCATTCTGAACTTGTTGTTTTTCTGATGAATGCAATAGTAAATATATTTTTTGAGAATCCATCAAACACATCAGTCTCGTTCACTCTGCAGCAGTAAGACGTAGAAAAGAAGCAAGGAGCAGGTAAAATATTTGCAGGGCAAGGTAAGGTTACAAGAAAAGGACGAGCCATGTGATTGCGAGGACCGAAAGGGAGGGGTCCTCTCTCTCTCTCTCTCTCTCTCTCTCTCTATAAATATATATATATATATATATATATATATATATATATATATATATATATATATATATATATATATATATAGAAACCTCTCACCAAATTCTTTATGACATCGTGGCCCTATAAATAAATAAAAAACCATAATGGGTCCTCTGCAGGGACTTGTATCTTTCGCGTTATATACTACTGGTGATGGTGCTATAAATGATGTACTTATAGCTTGTGTCAATCTTCCCATGAATTATTATATATGTGCAAGAGAGACAAACAAGTCTATATTGTTTTAATATAGTATTTACAGACAAGTATACGTGCACATGTGATGTGTCAATTTCAATTGTCAATTGTGTATTCCAAAAGTATTCGAGACTCTGAAAAAGCTTGACTCTAGTCTGATTTTCTGCTAATCAAATTAATTTGGCATGCATTCAGGAGGTAAACGTAAGTCTCTTGATAACAACTTATCATCACCGGATTTTCTCTCTCCTGTCATGCCTTCTTTCACTTTTATTTGTCCCTTTGTTTCTTTCCAAGTAAAATTATGTATAGAACTAGATATGGACTCTTATGCTTTGTTTGGGTTATTCGACAGAATCAAAGTCAAAAGATAATTTATAATTTATGAAGCAGTTAACTTTGATATAGTTGAATTTAAAATTTGTTTTCTGTTGTGTTAGTTAGATTATTCGATGTCTAAGTAATCTCACGTATAAATAGAAAGACACCTTTACTTGTAAAATAATTGCAAGTGAACATTTCAGTTAGGATTGAATAAAAATCATCTTCTCTTTTCCCAAAACCTAATTTTCATCTTTCTCTCTCAAATTATCTTCTCTTTTCAAATCTTCGTGATGCAGAATCATCTTGCAACCAAGGCGTGGTTGAATCACTCAAGTAACGAGTGAAGAACGAGAGGCGATCAATCAAAAAGATTGATTCTTTTTCATCAAGATTGATTTGGATTATCTTCAAGATTGAGGTTTAATTCCAATATCTAGTATCTAGAACACTGACCGTGACTCTTAGGAAGTATAGAACAATGACTTCTCATCCGAACAAGCACTTTTTAACAAATCTTCCAATCTTAAATGGTAAGAATTATGAGAATCGGTATAAGCAGATGAAGGTTGTCTTCTACTATCAAGATATTTGGGATCTTATGAAGAATGGAGTGACACCAATTGAAGAAGATGCTACGGGTGAACAAAATAATTCACATAAAGATTTGAAGAAGAATGATTATATAACTCTCTTTATAATTCATTAATTCATTGATCCAGACAACTTTGAGAAAGTTGGTGATGTAGACTTATCAAAGGAAACACGGGAGATTCTAAAAAAATGTTTGGAGGTCCTGAGAAGGTGAGAAAGGTGAGGTTACAAACTCACAAAATAACGTATGAGTTGCTTCAGATGGAAGAAAGTGAAAGCATAACTGATTTCTTCACCAGAATAACGAAACCGGCGAATCAAATCAAGATGTGTGGAGAAGTGTTGACATCAAAATCGATAGTTGCAAAAATCTTGAGGTCGCTACTTCCAAAGTTCGGTTATGTGATAGCAACCATAGAAGAATCTAAAGATTTTTCAAGCATGACAAAAGAAGAGCTGCAAAGGACGTTTGAATCTCATGAACAAAGAATAGCTGAAAGACCTATAAGCAAGGCAAAGTATGATGTTGCTTTGCATGCGCAGTCAGCAAAAGAAAAGAAAGATAAAGGAAGATGGAGCGGAAGCAAAGGTAGATGAGGTTACAATAATTCGACTAGTAGAGGAAATCAATAAGAAGATAGTACATCAATTTAGAGACATTCTTCAAACGAACGCAATCATAGAGATGATGTTGTAGGTAGAGGAAAAGGCGATGGGATAAAATCTGACAAAAGCCATAATCAGTGTTATAACTATCAAAAGTATGGACATTATGCAAGTCAATGTCGAGAGAGAAAGAAAGAAAATCAAGAAAATGATGCAAGACTTGCAAAACACGAAGAAGGAAAGATGTTGTAGATGGTCACATCAAAAGATGAAAAAAGACTCAGTGGCCAATGGTAATTAGATTCAGTCGGCTCATCACATGTGATTGAAAGGGAAAATTATTTTGTCAACATTAGCCCCTCGACGAAGAACAAGGTGAAATTCACAAATGACAATACCTTGACTGTTAAAGGTATTGGTGATGTTCTGATCACAAGGAAAGATGCCAAAAGGTCAGTAATTTGAAATGTATTGTACAAACTTGGCATGAAAAGCAATTTTCTCAACATAAGGATATTGATCAAGAAGAATTACAAAGTTTTGATCGAAGATATGATTATGAGAGTTCTGCAATCAGATGATAAGTTCTTAAAGGTGCGCGCGCGCACACACACACACACACACACACACAGATATATATATATATATATATATATATATATATATATATATATATATATATATATATATATATATATATATATATATATATATATATATATATATATATATATATATATATATATATATATATATATATATATATATATATATATATATATATATATATATATATATATATATATATATATATATATATATATATATATATATATATATATATATATATATATATATATGTCTTAGAACAGAACCTTCAAGGTTGAACTTAATATAATGGAGCACATGTGTATAACAATTGCAGCTAGCATATATGAATGGCTATGGCACTACAGACTTGGTCATGTCAACTTTAAAGACATCAAAAATCTAAAGAGAAGAAACATAGTTTCATGATTACCAGAAATTGACATTCCAAATCAAGTGTGTGATGAATGTTTTCAAGAAAAGAAACACAAGAATAGCTTCTACAAAGATGCAGGAAGTAAGTCAAAGGAAAATCTTGAAATGATATACTATGATGTGTCTGGTCCTATCTAGGTGGAATCATTTGGAGATAACATATACTTTGTCACATTAATAGGTGATTTCAGTTGAAAGCTACAAACATACCTAATCAAGAAGAAAAGTGATGTGCTTAAGGTGTTCACAAAGTTTAAATCTATGGTGGAGAGACATAATGGTCGAAAGCTCAAAACTCTTAGAATTGATGGTGGTGGAGAGTATGTTTTGAATGATTTTTCTATTTTTTGTGAGAAAGAGAGGATTATGCATGAGGTGGTGCCACCCTACACTCCATAGAAAAATGGAAATGCATAGAGGAAAATAGAACCATCGTGAACATGGTGAGGAGTATGCTAAGAGGCAAGGACTTACTTAATAAGTTATGGATGAGGTTGTGCCGACTGCAACATACATCTTGAACATATGTTCGACTAAGAAGCTAAAAGAAATCAAACCCGAAGAATGTTGGGTTGGTGTCAAGCCTAGCTTAAGTCATCTGAAGGTTTTGGGATCTATAACACATAAACATGTGTCTAATCAGTTGAGAAGAAAAACTGATGACAAGTCAAGCTAGATGATCCTGATATGATATCACTCGAATGATGGATACAAACTATTTGGTCCCTTGAACAAAAAGTTGTAATAAGTAGAGACGTGATCATAGATCAACTGAAGGAGTGGGATTGGAAAGACAATGCCAAGAAAGATTTAGGTAGAATTCTATGCGATGAACCGGCTAGTGGAGCTAATAGAGGATTCGACAAGAGGAAGTCAGAGGTCAAGCATACACAAGTAGACCACAAAGAATAAAAAGCATGCTTGCACGGTTGCAAGAATGTATGATTACATTAGATGATATGGTCGATGATGAAGGTGAACTTGTTTACTATTCTTTCTATGTAGAAACTAAGCTAGTCAATGTAACTAAGACATTCAAAGACTCAAAGTGGATGCAAGCAATGAAGGAGGAATTCAAGTCTATTGTAGTAAATAAAACCTGGTCACTAGTTAAATTGCCACAAGGCAAGAAGGCAATTGATGTGAAGTGTGTGTATAAAGTAAAGTTGAATCCAAAAGGAGAAGTAACCAGACACAAAGCAAAACTTGTAGCCAAATGATTTCTCTATAGAGAATGAATCGACTTTGATGAAGTCTTTACACAGTTGCTAGGATCGAAACAATCAGGTTGGTTGTTAGTCTAGGAAACATAAACAACTGGTATATGTGTCAGATGGATGTAAAATGTGCATTTCAGAATGAACCTTAGATGAAGAAGTTTATATAGCACAAGAAATTGGTTTTGTGAATCAAGGCCCAAAAAACAAGGTATTCGGGCTGCATAAAGCCATGTACAGACTCAAACAAGCTCCAAGATATTGGAATCAAAAGATAGATGAATTTATATGGTAAAAAGAGTTATAAATTGGAAAATAGATCATGTAGTATATGTCAGAAGAAGCAGCAGAGAACTACTTATACTATGTCTCTATGTCAGTGACTTATTGATATCAGGTAGCTGGAAGAAAGAGATCGAAGACTTCAAAGATGATCTGAGCAAGGAGTTTGAAATGTCTGACCTGAGAGACATTTCATACTTCCTTGATAAACAACTATACAAAAATAGGAGAGGCCTGATGATGCACTAAATAATAATTGCAAGTGAGATATCCAAAACATTTAAGATGGAGGAATGCAATGGAACCTCGGCTCCAACTGAAACAAGATTACATCCGAAAAAGGACTCAGATGAATATGATGTTAATCCAACACAATACTAAAGACTCATTGGATCATTAATATACCTTTGTCATACAAGACCTGATCTAGCATACAATGTAGGTATGGTGAGTAGATTCATGTAGAATCCAAAGGTATCACACCTTGCAGTCACAAATGGGACACTATGGTATCTCAAAGGAACATTCGACTATGGAATTTTGTTTCTTGTAGAAAATGAAGGAAAAGACTGTAAACTACTGGGTTTCACCGACTCGAGTTGGTGTGGTGATGTCGAGGATAAAAAATCCAATTGGTTATGCATTTATGCTAGGTGGTGCACTAATAGCCTGAAGTTCAAGAAAGGAACCTGTTGGAGCATTATCATCATGTGAGTCTGAATACATAGCTTCCTCTATTTTGTGTGTCAAGCGACATGGATTGTGAATCTAATATAAGAAATTACAGGGAAGAATAATGGGGAATGACCATGAAGATTGATAACATATATTCTATCAATCTGATGAAGAATATGATAGCACATGGAGGAAGCAAACACATCGAGACAAGGTTCCATTATCTTTGAGAGTAATTAGAAAATGGGAAGTTAAACTCAACACTACAAAATTGAGAATCAGATTGGACACATGATGATAGAGGCTATGGAGGTGGAGTTATTCAAGAGATTGAGAACTATGATGAATGTAAATATCTTAGACACAATGAATTATGTGGTGTGTTAAATACATAATTCTTTGTGTTAAGGCATCACACACACACACACACACACACACACACACACACACACACACACACACACACACACACACACACACACACACACACACACACACACACACACACACACATACACACACACACACACCATTGTATATCTTTATATGACTTTTCTCTTATATTTGAGTAGAAACAAAAAAGGACGTGAGACCTACCAAAAATTATGAATTCATTCATTTTTAGTGTTGTTCCAAATGAAAGATGGATTTTGAAAATAGAGCATTTCATCCTTCCTTAATATTTTCTTCCATAATCACTACAAACAAACACACCCTTAGAGTGCCATGATCATTTTATCAAATGGAATAAAATATTATATATAACTAATATATGAGATTTATTGAAGAATAAATTAGAATCTATTTTAAACTTTTTGATGAATTGTATACATACTTAAAAAATGTAGTCAAATTGTGTCAAGAAAGAAATGTAGTTGAATGGTTTGAATAATTGGAAAATGTGAAATAATATAAATATTTAGAAAGGTCCATTTATACCATCAAATTGGGTGGTATGTGTTGCACTCCAAAATTTGCCCAACATTTCTCTACCTAGCTCATGTTTCATTTCATTCACATTAGCATTATCATTTGCATTTCATTGATATGTATGCAGGAGATCAAGAGGTGTGATTACTAATTAAGAGTTATAAAATACTATGAAGCTATCTAAGAAGGTTATTCAGGTGCTCAAGGGTTGATATCCTTGTCAAAGAGTTAAAAGATCCTCAGAGAGAGTGATTGAAACCAAGTATGTGTGTCTCCTAACTTGAAAGTTGTGGAAAGCCATCAGATGATTCTGAAGCCATGAGTATGGACTTGAGGTCTTGATAGAGATCATTAGAAGTGTTGAATATAACTTTGAGGCCTATACAGGTCATTGTGCAAGATTAAGAAGCCTCAGCCATGATTGGTGCAGCTAGGGTTTGACCGGGTCAACCCTAAGTCAACTGGTGAGTTGAAGAAGGTTGAGACTTAATTCAAGATCCATGTGATCATGGATTGATACATTGAGATGTTATAAGGATGATTCCAAGGTTAACTCATCATGATTGAAGAGTTTGAGAAGTTTTAGGCTAGGGTTTATAAGACTTGACAGTGTAAAATCCCCTAGTTTGACCCCTGTCTTCAAGGTAATTTAACTCAAGATATGATTGTCATCTCATCTTGACCCCAACATGATTGTTGTAGGGCATGATCTTAGATTTAATTTGAGTACTAGAAGTCCTTGATAGGGTTTATAGAACTCAAGTTATGAGCCAGACAAGTTACAAGTCATCTGAGGCATGTGAATTTGGAGCTTGAAAGTTACCCAACTTGCATGACATTTTTTTCCCTAGAAGAATGATTCCTATGAACTCTTGGTCAACATGAATGTTTTTCCTTATTCTCTTAGCTTTCCATAGAGTGCTAGAAGTCCTTGATAGGATTTGTAGAACTCAAGTTATGGCTTTGACAAGTCAAGGGTATTTTGGGAAGTTGTGATTATGGGTCATTTTCACCAACTTACACATCTCAAATGAAATTTTGTGCAACTTGAAAGTTTCTCAAAATGGGGTTTTAACTTTGACCATGTATCAAGGAGGCATTGAAATGGCTCAAGGAGAGACTTGATTCAAGAAATTGTGAAAAAGGAAGAATTAAAGAGAATTAATGACCAAATATTCAAAATAAATGTTATGTGTGCAAATAAGGCAAAGTAATGGCATTTTTTGAATGGAAAATACATTTTGGAAACAATGACATTGTTATAATTTAGGTTTGAGCTCATTTTCATGGCCTTTTGCCTTGATACTTCAGGAAGAAGTTACATCTCAAATCCAAGCCATGGGATGAAAACAAGGGATGAATCCCCACCATTCAAGTTCAGTGGTTCACAAGGAGTGTGTTGAAGGTTTCCTGAAGGAGAAATAGCAGAGATATCGTGCCTTCCATGAATGAGATATTGAAGAGAAATTGAAAATTGAAATTCTCATTCTGAACCTTTGAGAAGGATCTAGATCATTCAGTTACATCCTATATAAGCATATGAATGCATTCAGTTCATTTTTTGGTGAAGATTGAAGCCTGAAGCAGAGAGTGAAGTTGAAATTTCAGAGGTGCAAGTGAGAATCGAATTCTAAGTTCAAGGCCAAATCAAGATCAATTGAAGGTTTCATTGTGTTCATCAAGTGATTTGGAGTGTATCTGCACTTTCTTGAAGGCTGAAGAGTGCAAGAACTACCTCTGTTACAAGCTTGAACACAGGTTGGTACATTTCATTTTTAAGCTTAATCTAGGTAGAGATAGTTAGCATTCTATAGGTGGTTAGGATCCTGGTGATATGTAGTTGGATTTAGGATAAAAAATTGGTGAATTAGAGACAAAGTAAGTTGATGATCAATTTCTGTTGAGGCTCGAATCAAGCAATTCTTGGACTGTTAATCAAGATTGGATAGTGTAGAATGATCACCATAAGATGAGGATTACATCTGTGCGTTTAATTGAAGTTCTAATGAGATTCAAGATTGATTCACATTTTGAAAGTGCTATCGGGTTTGAAAATCCAGAGGGAGTTAGATGATTCTAAGGTGATATTCGTGATCAACATTGAAATCTGAGTAGAATGATGTAGGGTTTGTTAATCTGTGATGACCTGTGTGAATGTCTTCGCCGGAGAAGACGGTGGCGCCACCGTCTGGGCCACCGTCTGGTTTTCCCCCCAAACTGAAGTTCAAATAAAGAAGAAATGCAGGAGCCATTGGATCTTGCTGAAGACTTGACCTAGTAACCATCATCCACGACCACGATTGAATTTTGATCGCTGACTATTGACTGCACGAAACGCACCATTTTCATTAATGTGCTGGCAACATGAGGACGTTTGGATTTATTGACCAGTCTCACCATCGTGTGTTCAGAAGCTTGCCACATCACCCTGCCTCAAAACGCCCCGTTTTGGATTAGCGAGTGATTCAGAGGAAGGGATGAGTTCGAACCTTGGCGCATGCATTTTCTTTCATTTTAATTTTGGAATGGAACCCTGAAAAATTCAAAGCGCTGGGCTTAGTGATCTGAACTGATACTCACACCCCCTCTGGGCCCAACCCAAGATCTGAACTGGATTTAATAGCTATTCACCACGCGCCCCTTATGAATTTCTATTCTTTTTCTTATTTTCTTTATTTTTTGGTTTGTTTGATTTTAATCCATTAAAAATAGGAAAATTAATCAATTAATTCTGAGTTTTTCCCCCTGATTCATGAATGAATTTAGAAATTTTAGGAACAAAAAGATTAGGATTAGCATTTATTTTCATTTTATTTAATTTTTTCCCATTTTATTTGATAATAAAATTGTATTGTTTGCCTCTTCTGCTTGAGTTTTTGCTTGATATTTGGCTTGTGATTAGGTTAGATATGCATGCTCCCCTCAGATTTTTCTCACTTTTTTGTGATGAATTTAGGTGTTGTTTTAGGACTAGAACTTTAGGAGCTCCCTTTTAGGGTTTAGGTATGATACCTTGAGGTTTAGAATTTTATTTGGAGGACTTAGAGAATGAGTTAGGTCCTAATTTTTTGACTATAGGTTATTAGTGAATGCATGTTCCCCTAGAAAAATAATCAGATTTTTAGAATATGTTTTGGTAGTTTTGATAGAATATTCTACTTGTGTGTTCATTTGGTGTTTCAATGTTGATGATTGATGTGGAATGGACTCAAAATTGGACTTCCTTGCATAGTGGGCTTCTGGATCTCATTTGAAGACATCATGGACTTAATGAAGCTTGTGTGAAGTTGCTAGTGGAGCTTGGATTGAAGTTTTCCCTTTCTTTTTGTTAGCTTTGAATAGCTTAGGAAATTAGGGCTTTAGGAGAGAGCTTTAGAAATAGATATTTCTTCAAATAATGGTTGGTTTTGTTCCCTTTCCATTCTCATCCTATGATTCAAAGTCCTCATGTTAAATTCTCATCTCTCCTTTGGAGGGATGTGTGACATTTACAATGAGTATAACTTTTGAGGATGCCTTTCTCTGATGACTGGTTGAGTGTCAGACAGGATTCCTTTGGTTTACTGTCTGCTTCCCACTATCAAATAATCATCTTATTGATTCTCTTCATTCTTGGTGGAGCCTATTGAAGATTGAAGCTTGAAGATGGAGTACCTTTAATTCCCTTGAAGATGAAGGACTTGAAGAACAGTTACAGACTGTGGACTGGACTGCTGTCAGAGGACTCCTTTGCTGTGAAGCTGTGGAAGCTGTTGATTTGCTTTCTTGACTGTCTGTTTTCTTTCTGTGCAACTGTATTGATGTGACTTGTTTGATTTGCTTGATGAATTAGAATAAGTTCATGTTTATATTGTGTTAAGCTAGGAGCATGATTGCATTAGAGGTTGAGTTGCTCCCTCTGCTTGTATTGTTACTGTATGGCTTTGCTTGCTGGTATTCGGTAGAGCTCTGCTCCCTTGCCTGTGTGGTTTGTGATTTGCTTGATGGCATTTTATTTTCATTTATGATTGCAGTTATTCATATCTGGCTTGAGGTTGAGACGAGCTTGTGGAGGCTGACGCCCCACACACATTTCCTCCCTCACTTGCATTGCATGCATTTTACAGTCGTTTACTGTTTAAACTGATGCTTTATCTGTTTCTGTTTATCATTGACATGATCCCCTAGGAATCTCACTTCCTTTGATAAGGAAGTGATGATTAGAACTTTAGGTTGAAACCTATGCATGATAACTTCTAGGAGTTCCCTGTTTCAAACCTCAACTATAGGATGAATCCTTGGCATGACAACTGTTAGGACTTGATAGTCTCCCTTTAGTTGAGCCTGCTCTCTCTTCTCATCTCAAACAACAGTAAAAAACGTAATAAAGGCAAGTTAGTATAAGTGCGTTACGAGTCTTAAGCTACTTGGGTAATGATAATTGAGCGGCCTCCTCTCAATCGTCTAGAATGTTTAGTATAGTCCTTTGGACGATATGCGACGCATTCATTCCCAAGTAATAATCTCTAGTGTTGTACGAACTATAGACAACTAAAAAATAGTTCTTCCGTAAAAGACAGAAAACACACTTCAAACCTTTTTGCCCCGTGGGCCCATAATTCAAAGGAAGCTTTTCTGAAGAAAAGAGTGTCGTTAACTCCCAGTTCTACCGCAAACGGTAACACATAAGTCTCCAAGGGTCGAGCTGCGTATGCCAAACTGCTGGAACTGTTTGTTAACCCTACTCAGAAAACAGATGAATCTGAATCCCCGTAATCCGTATTATCCCGAACTACGTAAGCTCTGATCTCTCATGCCTGTTGTTGCACCCCAAAATTTGCTCAACCTTTTCTTACTTGGTTTATGTTTCATTGCATTAACATTTGCATAGTTATATCATTTTCATATCATGATATCATTCATATGGAAGGGGATCAAGTGTTATTCTTATCAAGAGAAGCCTAGCAAGAGGTCTTATTCAAGATTGAGAAGTTATCAAAGTCATCAGGAGGAGATTTGAGTGCCTAAGGGTTTAGATGCTTGCATGTGAATTTGCTCCTAGCTTGAGGATCAATTGAAGACCATCAGAGGGATGTGAAGTGTTGAATATGAGAAGAGGATGTGTATGGAGCTCATAGAATGCCTAGAGGGCTATGGGAGAGCTCAATCAAGTCATTGTGTCAAATACAAGAGCCACAGTTGAGGTGCAAGCAATTAGGGTTTCATCTGGATCAATTCTAGGTCAACTGTGCAATTGAAGAGTATAAAAGCATACTTTTAGGTCATGAAGTTAATGAAATGATGTGATGAGACATTTGTGTTGTTGTGCCAAGATCAAGTCAAGAAGAGTCAAGAGTGTGGGAAGTTGCTAAATTAGGGTTTCAGTGTAAAATCCCCTGTTTAGTGCCTAACTTCAAGACCACATAAGTCAAGATGAAAGTTTCAAATGGATATTTGGCCAACATGAAACTTTTATAGCATCACAATACCTTTAATTTGAGTACTATAAGTCCTCAAGTGGATCTATAGAACTCAAGTTATGGTCCAGACAAGTTACAAGTCCTCAGATGCCTCAAAAAATTTGTCTGTGAAAATCATATGACTTCAAAGCTATTTTTTACCTAGAAGGAGGTTTCACCTGAACTTTTGGCCAACATGAAAGTCTTTCCTCATGATCTTAGCTTTCTAAATTGTTCTAGAAGTCTTCCATCTGATTTGTAGAACTCAAGTTATGAGGTTTACAAGTTTGGGGTATTTTGGGAAAGTGAGATTATAGGCCATTTTCAATCATAGGTCAAAATCTCCAACTTGCACTTGTCAAATGGATTTTTGTTCAACATGAAACTTGTTCAAAATTTGGTTTTTAGGCTAACCAAGAAGTCATGATGGATTTATTGGGCTCATAGAAAGACTTGGTTTGAAATGGCTTGAAAAAGAAGATTTTCAAAGGATTCAAAGTTGAAAAATTCAATTAATTGGTTAAGTGACAAAAACATTTCAAATAAGTGCTCATTTTGATTGTAAATTTCATTGTAAACACAATGACACTGGTGGATTTTTGATTTTAGGCCAATTTTCACAAGTTACAATGGTATTGCTTCATATGCAAGTTACACATCCAAAATACTCACTAAGGCATTTCAAGTGTTCATTTTGACCTGAATTCATTCACAAGGCATTGTGCAAGTGATTAGAATCTTCTAGAGCAAGATGGGATGGCCAATTCACGACTGTCACATGGGAATTTTGAAGAGAAAAACAGAAAATTGAATTGGCTGGATTGGGCTTCAATTGAGTTTCTAAAACCCATAGACATGTTCTATTTAAGTCATTTGATGATTTCAGAATCATTTTGGTGCAATTTTCGTGGCTGAAGCAGAGATAGCAAGTTCATTTTCAAGAAAGCAAGTGCAGATCGGGTTTTGAGTTCCAGGCCAATTCAAATCAAATTAAAGGTTTCAACATCTTTCTCTTGCATCCTTGAGTGATTCTGGAGAGTTTTGAAGCTTGATTCGTGCTCTAATTACATCTGTGCATAGATATACACCAGGTATGTAACCTTCAAATTTCTTATAATTCTAGGGAGATGTAGATCAATTTTCATATGTGGTTAGGATCTAGTTAAGGAGTAGATCGTTTCTGGACAGAATTTTGGACAATTAGAGACAAACTTAGGTGGTATGTGATTTGTATTTGAGCACGGTTTGACATGATCTTAAGGCTAGAACACGATTTGGATAGATCAGAGTGATGTATAAAGTATGAGGAACATTTCTGTATGATTAGATTTAGGTTTGGTGCTGATCAGAGTTGAGGTGATATTTGAGTTTTGGATCGGATTTTAAAATGCATGAGGATTCAGTTGATTCTAAGGTTATATTTGAACTCAGCATGAAAAATTAAGTAATATTGGTGTAAAGTTTGTTGGATTTGGTCACCTGTGAATAACGTCTCACCGGAGAAGATGGTTGTTTCCACCGTGAGAGCCACCGGAGCTGTTCCCCCTCGCCTGAGGTTGAAGGAAGAAGATGATGTTCTGACCATCAGATCAAGTTGGAAGTTGGACTTGGTATTGAGATCGTGTGGCTCATATTTGATCTGAGGATTTGCCTCCAAAACCAAACGCTGCGTTTCATTAATCCCAGTCAGCGTGTGACTGGGATGCTTGCGTGGACGCACTCTCTGCCTTTGGATCAGATTACCTTGTCAAACAATCCAACGCTCATGTTATTTTCCTGGTTTTAATTTCTTTTATTTCATTTTGTATTATTTTAAATGCTTATTGGTTCCAAAAATCACAATAAATCCATTTTTGATCCAAAAAAATATTTTAAAAATATCTCCATGCTCCTGATTGAATTTGTGATTTTCTGGGATCAATAAATTGCATTTTCATGCAATTTTCAATTTTATTTGATTTTTCTCATTTTGTTTATTTCTTTAGTTTTTGCATAATTGACTATCTGCCTTGTTGATTTTGGTGTGATCTTTTGGTATTGAATCTGGCTTTGATTTTTGAATATGTTATAGGTTAGATATGCATGCTCCCTTAAGATTTTTATTAGATTTTTTCAACAATTGTAGGTTCTGTTTTAGGTGATTTGTTTAGAGCCTTCCCAAACTTGTGGTTTACCTTGACATGTTTCAACTTAGGAATTGTTTAGTGGACCTAGAAGTTGATTTAGGCTTTGATATTTGAATCTTAGAATGTTAAAACATGCATGTTCCCCTAGGAATTTTATTAGAATTTTATAACTTAGTTTTCTATTTTAGATAGAATTTGCAAGTTTGTGTTGCTTGTGGTGTTCCATCTTTAGTGCCTTGCTTTATTTAGTCTTGTTGGTGGCTTTGGAGCTTGAAGTGCTTGGATTCCTTTTTGGAGGAGCTTCTGGACATCTTGTAGCTGTTGTGACTTGGCTTGTGGAGCTTGGAGTTGAAGTTTTCTTCCTCTTTTAGGAGCTTTTTAGAAGCTTATAGTATTAGGGTTTTAGGAAGAGCCATTAGAACTAGTCTTTCTTCTTTCATCAAACATAGAATGTGTTGTTTGCTTCTATCCTATCCTATGATGCAAAGTCCTCTTAAGGAAGCTCCATCTCTCCTTTGGAGGGATGAGTGGCATGCCTTAATGAGTAGAACTTTTGAGGATGCACTTTCTTTTCATGTTGGTTCCTGATGAATTCCTTTGGTTTTCATCAGGTTTCCTAACATTGTAACTTGATCTCAATGATGATTTAACTTCTTGTGGAGCTTGCTAGAGCTTGAATATGAAGAATTGAAGAAGCTTGAAGATAGGAGTTATCTTGAAGATGAAGTTTCTTTGTTGTCAATTCAACTTGCTGATCAGAGCTGTTGTTGGAGGTTGAAGTTGCTGTCTGTAGAAGATTGTTGTTGCTACTTGGGCTGCTTCCTCTGTTTTTATTTTGTTGTTTTGTCTGTTTGCTTCTGTTTCTTACCTTTAGGTTTGAGGTGGAGCTTGTCTCCTCTTGCCTGTTGTTTTCTTAGGTTTGAGGTTGAGCCGGACTCCCTTGCCTCGCTTGTACTGTTGCATAGCATGCATTTTACTGTTTACTGTTTACTGATTGCTTTCTTTTGCTGTTTCCCCTAGGATCTCTGATTTCCTCTGTGCAAGAGGGAATTATAACATACATTAGGTTTTGATCCATTCATGATAACTGTAGGTAGATTCCCCTTCAACCATAGTTTTAGGGCGTCTTTCTCTTCTCATCTCAAAACAATTCAAAAATACAGTAATAAGGTTAACTGAAGTCGTACGTAACGAGCCTTAAGCTATCTGGGAAAAGGTTGGTGGAGGGTCTCTCTCCAGTAATCTGGATGTTTAGTGTGGTACCCTTTGGGTAACATACGAAGCGTTCACTCCTGGGTCATAGTCTCTAGTGCGACTGAGATTACAAACATCCTAAAAAACAATTCTTTCGTAAAAAACTCAAACAAACATTCAAACTCTGTTTTTGTCCTCTTGGACCCTTAATCTGGAAAACCCTTTCTTAAGGAGATAAAAAACTGTCAGACAAACTTGTGTCTTCCGTAGCCCGAACTACGTTTGCTCTGATCTTTCATGCCGTATAAAAGTACGTAGGCACGAGACGCGATATCTCGGCGAGCAACTTTCCCCCCTGTAACTCGTAGTTAGGCGAACTACATTGACTCTGATTTCTCGTTTCAGACGGGAATACGTAGGCATATAGTGTGATACTTTGCCGAGTCATTTTCTTTTCTTTTTAGACCAGACCTTTAGAGTAGATAGATAAACATACCCTTAGATAGAAAACAAGCGTGGATCTCGTCGAGTACGACGGACGTGAGGGGTGCTAATACATTCCCCTTGCGTAACCGACTCCCGAATCCAGGATTTGGTTGCGATGACCATTCCTTTCCCTCTTTGCGTTAGGTTTTCTCTAAGCGTTTCCTTTCCCTCTTTTGGGATAAATAACGCACGGTGGCGACTCTTCTGTCATAGCCGGCGCTGATTTTCGCAGTAGCGACAGCTGTTGAGAGTACGTAGGCACAATACTGATGTATTGGCGAGCCACCTTCCCCCATAACCCGTCGTTAGCCGAACTATGTTGACTCTGATTTCTCATTCTCTGATGAGAATACGTAGGCATAAAGTGCGACGCTTTGCCGACTCATTTTCTTTTCTTTTCAGACCAGCCTTGATAGGTAGATAGTAAATAAACCCGTCAGATAAACACAACAAGTGTGGATCCCATCGAGTACGATGGACGTGAGGGGTGCTAATACATTCCCCTTGCGTAACCGACTCCCGAACCCAGACAATGGTTGCGATGACCTTGTCTTATACCTTTTCGTCAGGTTTTTCCGATTGTTTCCTTTCCCGTTCTGAGGGATAAATAACGAAAGGTGGCGACTCTTCTGTTTTTCCGGCACCTTATTTTCGCGGAAGCGATAGCTGGCGACTCTGCTGGGGAATTGCGATTGTTCTTCAAGTGAGTCTTATCTTGGATTCTCTTCCTGGCCGTTTGGGTCATCCCCAGCAGTTGGCGACTCTGCTAGGGACTTGATAGTTTCCTGGGATCCAATGTCCCTTATGCGAGTCAATCTGGGGATCCAACGTCCCCTGCGAGAGTCAATCCTAGCGCTTGTATGTTTACTTGTTGGGTTGTCTTTATTTATCGCATCTTATTTCCCGCACTTTATTTTCAGTATGATATGATTATTTGTACTGTTGTGGGAGGGGCATTTTGATGAGTGAGAAGCCAGACCCAGGCTTGAGAGCTACATAGTATTAGAGTGGGTTAGTGGAGGACGTGTTTGCTTTGCTTGCATCAGTTCCCATGTAATCCACACTCAGACGAGGTTCTCTTTGATGGCTTCTTATCGGTCCTTTGGACTCGAGGGGTTGTCGGATCTGAGGATTGTCGACTCTGAGAACCAATCATTTGGAATTCAGCTAAGTGAGGCCGCTTCAAGAGATGATGATGCCACACCTCCTGGGTATCGTATCATCGTTTCTTGAAAATCTGTGACGCTGATGACCGCATAGGATGCCGAACCTTTTTCGTGATTAGGTCCATACCTGTGAGCAGGGTCGGGTTTGTTGTAGGAAACCTTAACCTTCAGACTACCTGGTTTTCTTGACAGTGAATCAGTTTTGTTGGTACCAGAGGTTCTCATCATCAAATATGTGTTTGTTCTTGACAGAGCAGATTTATGGTCTGGTATAAGGGGTTCTTCTCATCAGAGATATGGTTGTTCTTGACAGAGCAGTGTTGTGGTTTTGTTGATACAGAGCCTTCATATCCTCAATAACATAGTCATCTTGATCTCCTGCTGCATGATTGCATTTTTCATTGTTTGCATCCTCATTTGCATGTCATTAACGTGTGTCTGTGTTGCAGGTGCATATTCCTCCCTTGGTTCTAGTGATCTTGATCCTCATGGCAGCCATGACATCTCTGAAGAAGACTGTGGCTTACAAGCTACCAACACCTGACATCCGAGAGACAGACTTTGATTTCTCTGGCTGATAAGACAGTGATGGAGAGTTTTAGAAAGAGCTATGGGAGACTTATGGGTATTGTGTATAAGCTTCCTACGTACGAGTTGAATGGCCTTTACGCCCTGCTGCAGTTTTACGACCCACAACTCAGATGCTTTGTGTTTCCAGACTATGTCCTAGCCCCGACCTTGGAAGAGTACTCTGACCTGTTGGGAGTGCCTTTGTTGAATCAAATGCCCTATTACCGTGTTGAGGGTGAACCCAAATTGAGTAAGTTGACTGACGCTCTTCATGTAGATGAGTCTGAGTTGGAAGGGATGGTATCCCGAAAGATTGGAGTTCATGGTTTCCTCTTGCCTTTCCTGATGGAAAAAGCCCGAAAGTTTGCCGAGAAGGGTCGCTGGGATGTATTCAATGCCATCTTAGCCATCTGTATCTATGGGATCGTGCTATTCCCAAGTCATCCGGACTTCATAAGCATGGATGCTTGCCAAATATTTGCCTCCGGGAATCCAGTGCCCACTCTCCTCGGAGACGTCTACCATTCAGTTCACAGCAAGAATGAAAACAGAAAGGGGAAGAACGTGGCATGTTGTGCTCCTTTACTGTATAAGTGGTTTGCTAGCCATCTTCCTAAGTCAGGGCCGTTCATTGATTATGCTGAGTCTTCACCCTGGTATGCGCGTTTGATGAGTTTGATCGCTGACAATATTATCTGGTTTGATAGAGATCTACTGGGCAAAGATATTATACATAGTTGTTGTGGCTTTCCTAACGTCCCCTTGGTCGGAAGGAATGAATGTATCAACTACAATCCCTCTCTGCTGGTACGACAATTTGGGTATGCACTACGAGGTCCTCATGAAGGGGAAGAGATACAGGAATCTCTATATCTCATAGGGTTGCTTGAAGGTGACACTTTGGTCAAGGTACAGAATGCTTGGAGCAAAATTCACCGAAAGGGGAAAGTCTTGCTAGGAAAAAGCAACAACAAGGCCTTCAATCCGTATGTGACTTGGCTTCGAGAAAGAGCCTCCAAGTTTCTAATGTCGTTTCCTGCCGTGGAACCATTGTATCCTCCCGTGTACAAAGAGCCTACCACAATTAATATTCAGAAATTCAACTAGGTACTCCAAGAGAAGGAAGAGCTATGAAAAGCCAACGAAGAGTTGGAGAAAGAAATCGCTCAACTTCAGAAAGAGAAAAGTGAAGCCGTTTATACCTGCAAGAAGCAGACAGAGATGATCAATCATCTAGGCTCCAACTTGACCAAAGAAACTAATGCTAGGGAACGTCTGGGGTTGGACCTGAAGTCAGTACATGGCGTGTTGACAACCAAGAAACAGGATCTGGACAGAGTGTACCGGAAGTTAACCCAATACGAGAGGGTCTGGAGCAGCACACTAGCCAAATACAAAGAGCATGAAGAAAAGTTGAAGCAGCAAGTAGCTGAGCTAGAGGCTCAGATTACGGTGAAAGACAATAAGATAGAGGCTGAAGCCTCACTGTGACGAGACGTCCAGTATAGACTGGCTGAGGCCGAGGCAAATTTACAATATTTCCAACTCCGAGCTGACGCTAAGAGGAGTAGAGTCGAGAACCATTCTGAAGAAGGTTTTTCTAGGAGCATTGCCGAGAACCTTCCAGAGTCCATCAGGCAGAGGGACCTGCTGGCCCAGGGTTTGCTTACTCAGCCAGGTCATCCCGCTGTAAAGAAGTTGATAGAAGATTCCCGTGCCCGTGGCCGCACCTGATCTTTTGTATCTCTTTTTGTACATTTTATGCATTGATATGCTGATCACCGCCAGGTCTGTTGGTTGGGGTCACGCCTTATTGCTTCAGTTGTATGTGATTACAGTTGTACGCTACCCGAGCGGGCTTTTCAGATGAATATATGAGGATTTCTTTTCCATGATTGGATGATAGACTTTATTTGTCTTGGAAACTAGGATCGGGGGGGAATCTCCCCAAGGCACAGACACACGCTTGCATTTGCATGACGAGCATCTTGTCATTTTTCTAACCCTCTGTGTATGCAGGTTGTTCTAGAATTGACCGAAGACCGATCCACCGCTATCCAACCAGAGCGAATCAAGCTAGAGCAATGGAACAAGTGCAAAATAACGTCCAGGAACTCCGAGAGAGGATGAACCGCTTCATGGAGCTCATGAAAGTGGTTGCCAACGGCCAAGACCAGCTCAGAACACTGGTCCAGCCTCTGATCTCAAGGGTTGAAAACAACGGTGTGCTGCATGGAGGGAGCGTTCCAGTCCCTCCTCCTGTTGAAACTCCTCAGGGTGGCATCCCCGTGACCGGGGGGAATGGAAGTGGTAACGACATTGTGATTACTAACATCGGGCCCAATGGTAATACGACTGGCGTCAGTAATGGAAACTTTGAAGCTAATGGCAACACTGGACTAGGTAATGGCAACACAGGTGCTGGAAATCTGTATGGGCCTCATCCATGGCTAGAAGATCGTCAAGAAGATTTGTTCTCACAGAGGAGTGCTGAAGGAGAAGTGACTGCTGAAGCACGTCTGAGGTTTAAGGCACTCGAGGAAAAAATGAAGAATTTTGAGAACCAGAACACTATGGGTGTGTCGCACCTCGAAAAAATCACGGAGACATTTCGGAGAACGCGACCCTCGCGCGAAAGGCGCGGAAATGCGGTTCAACAGAGTCGCCACCGAACTTTATTTTTCCCGCACAAACGGGAGAGGAAAATATCGAGAAAACCTCTTAAGACGAAAAAGGATAGGAACGGGGCTGTCGCAACCATATTCCGGGTTCGGGAGTCGGTTACATGAGGGGAAGGTATTAGCACCCCTCACGTCCATCGTACTCGACGGGAACCTCTTAAGGTAATTGTGGGGAGTGTTGTTTAGGTTTACTTGTTTTCTTCTCGTTGTTAAAGGTAGAATTGGTAGGGTAAAAGGTTAAAGACGCAAAGGAGAGATGGGTGGTTAGAGGATAGGGTGCTCGCCAAGGATTGGGGCCCTTGTGCCTACGTATGCTCATTCGGACATGAATGAGAAATCAGAGCGTCGTAGTTCGACTACGGGAAAAGGATAGGGGAAATGGAATATGGAGGGAAATGTGCTCACCAAGATCATCGCAATCTTGTGCCTACGTATCTTACATTCGGACGAGAATGAAGAATCAGAGCAGTCATAGTTCGTGGTAATAACCACGAAAAGATGAGGTTTGAATTGGTTTGACGTTGAGTTGATAGACAAAAGAGTGACTGACAAACAACTCAAGAGCGTGTCTCAAGAGCTTGTCACTCAAGAATTCGAGGAATGCAAGATCCCAAGAACTCAGTTCTTTCGGGACTTAATTGAATAAGTTGAAGATAAAGAGTTTGATGTTTTGAAAACGAAATAATGAACCAATAACAACTCAAGGGCGCGCCTTGAGAGTTACTCATTCGAATATTCAAAGAATGCTAGATTCTGAGAATATCCCTCTTTCGTAAGTTTTTTAAAAAAATGTTTGTGAAAGGATCGAATCGAAAAATGGCATGCGAGGCCAAAAGGAAATTGTTTTGAAGTAGCTCGACAACGTGTCGAGGATATGATTGAAGACGGAACCGACTTGACGACGTGTCAAGAGTCAGATTGTGAGATATGACATTGGTCCCTGAGGGTGCTTCCGATATCAAAACCACGAGGAGTTGTGAATGCGTGTACGAAATGGGGGTTGCGAATGCGTACGAGCATTCGACTTAGGACACGTTTGAAAATGTTTGAGTTTGAAAAAGTCGAAAGGTTGAGTGAATAACAACTCAAAAGCGTGCCTCAAGAACTATCCACTCGAAGATTCAAAGAATGCTAGATTCCAAGAACCTTCTTCTTTCGGTCGAGAAAGATATTTTGAAGAATTGAATCGAGGGTATGAAAAAGGATTGTGGTACGAGAGGTGAGAATACGATATTGGATTTTTAAAACAAGAGAGATGACAATTATTTGATAAATGAGACGTAAGCCTCAAAACCAATTAATTGAGGTATTATCGAAATGCTAGATCTTGACGACACCTTTTTCATTTGGAGAATGTTTGAATGAACGACAGAAATATCATACAGAATGCTAGATTCCTATAATATTTCTTTGTCCAAAATAGTGTACCTAAAACAAAAAGTTGAATAATACATTATTTAAGGTGTACACCTCGCTAATGATCATCCAAAAATCCAAGAAATGCTAGACTTCAAAGATTTAATTTGCTTTGAAAAAGTACTCGAGGTGAGTCGAGGTTTAAATTTAAATTTTAAGCGCGTGCACTAGCAAAGTGGGCTAGTCTTCTAAGTGACTAACTATAAGTAGTTGATCAAATAGGTGTCACTGTAAGGAAGCCCAGGATTAAGCTTTAAAATATTGTGTATTGTGACAAAAGGTTGATGGTGAGGCCTTGAAAGCACTCGACTTACAAGGGTGAAAAATGACTCGATAAATCGAGAATTTATTTTAAAAATTGTTTTAAAGTATTAAAGCATAATTAAGGCAAAAGTGATAAATTATATTACATTTTATGGGAGTGGGGTACATTGTTATCGAATGGGGGTGACATTGAAATAGTGGAAGAGATAAGCAAACTTAAAGGATTTAGCAATAAAGGCCCACATTAAATTGTGACAATATTCATACTAATAGCATCTTATCCTTATCAAACTAACATACTTGTAGCATTATAATCATCTAAAGAGAACCACCAATAGAACTATTTGCTGTAGAAATTTTATAAGACTATATAAAGTGAAAAGGAAACACCAATTTAAGTATATACATTAACCAAATTGAAACCAATTACACAATACTTTACCCGATCAACATGTTAAACTAATAGCCATCCTGTCACATTACGCATTCTACCATCATCATGGACATGTTAATAATGACGTATAGAAGAAAAAACAACATAGCTAACTGAGTAAAACCATAAACCACAAGTGAAATAAAACTTTAAGTGGTTCATAAAATTACTAAATGGAAAATCCATAGCATGGCAAAATATTAATCTTAATGGCAGTAGTATCCTTAAAACACTAGCAGTAACATCACCATGAAAAAGAACAAAAGCCACACAAACTAAGTATATGCACAAGCTATATCAATCAATTCTAGGGGCTCGTATCTCCGCTGCAATGCTTCTACATAAACCATAAAACAGATACCAGTATCAAATCCACTCATCTATTTTACACCAAACCTTTTCTAGTCCATGGGAAACATGTTAATAAAAGCAACAGAATCAAAGTACATACGCAATTCTCACTATTACCACAAAATTTATTGACAGAGCTTAAACCGCAAAGCCACTTTGGCATAAAGCCATTCTACCCGAAGTATTACGTTACGCCATCAGCATATACTCAAGTTAAAACGTTGCAGACGACACAAACGGTTGCAACAACCGCTGAATTAGGATGTTATTATTGTGGTTTTGAAGTGGTGTCGACTTATTGATATTGTAACAGAACTAAAAACATACAAGAACAAAAATAGGATATGCCTAATATATTGAATTTTAACAGAATAGCCTGAATATTAATGACGTCACGTCGGATATTCGGCAAAGTTTTGTAACAACTCAAACAACTACAAAATGCCTTAAAACATAATGATGAGTACATCGAGTATTAGGACGCTGATATACGATCGAACCAAAGAACAAGGATTCGAAATTTTACCGACGCAAACTTTGAACTAAACTCGCGTGAACTGAATCAATATTGAGCTTACGGAGAAGCAACTCGTACCCTTCAATACTTTGTTATAGCCATTGCCATGAGCGTTGTTGCTGCTAATATTGTCATGAAGTCTTCGCCGCAAAATCAAAGCTTACACTGTTGTCATGCCACCAACTGGAGCCACGTAAGCTGAGGATGTCGCATTTGTCGTTGTCGTCTTAAGCACTTGTTGGCAAGCTTCAAACAATGATTTCATCTCTGTTTTTACAATCCATGGCGACAGATCTTTGAACGAGCTTGGAATCGGAAGATTTGTTGGATTAAAGCGAAACCTGCAGGGAACCTTGCAACAGACACGTGATACCTTATGACACAGGGATATTCAAAATAGACTAAGTTCAAACAGGTTTATAATTTTCAATGTTGATTCGACCTGATACAAAATTCAAAAGCGTTTTAAAGTATAGCAGGAAGATGCAACCAAGAAGAAGGAAAACATAACAGCTCACGAATGTTCTAAGCATTGAAACACGACTCCTACTTCAACAAATACCCGACATCAGTAAAACTACTTAAATCACCACAACCTTATTGTTGCACCCCAAAATTTGCCCTCTTTCAAGGCTTGACTCATTTCTTCATTTCTTTCAAATTCAATGGCATAAGGGAGGCCCATCATTTCAAATTCAAGGTTCATGAATTCAAGGCTAGATTCAAGAGTTTATTTACAAAGAGAAATCTCTTGACATTGTCAAGAATGTTACATTGGTTACCAAAAAATTCCAACTCTAGATAATGTTTAGAAATTAAGCTATTTCTAAATCTTCATTCAAGTCTTTAATCAAATCTATGATATGGTACTCTTCATACTACACCATTTTTTTCATGTGCTACATTATGTTCACAAACATCCAAGAAATATGCAAGAATTAAATCAACATTGGAATGTTTATGGGCCAAGATTATGCATGTTCAATCATAGGAAAAACAGCCCCATGCAAGAGTTGAAGAATTACTACATGTCACAAAATCAAGAGGACAACATGTACTATGTTACAAGATCATTTTTTATGTCACAAAGTCAAGGAAATAGCATGCAAATGATATATTTACTTGCTAAATATCAGTTTGCAAATGCTGTCAAAGAGTGGTAACAATTGGCTACATGGCAAGATACAAAGCAATACCATCCAAGAGACTAATGGGCAAAAAGAGGGATAGTAGTATAGTATGCTACAGCAGAAAAATGCAGCAAGTCATACTAGAAATAGAAGGGAAAAGTGGGGCTGCACAAAGGGAAGAAAAAGGTATTGCCAAAAATGGAAAGTTGGTGATGAAAAGGTGTGCAAAGTGTGTGGCTTTAGGACAGCAGAAAAAGTTGACAGAAAAGGTGGAAAATGGGCTGCAAGCAAGCATAGAAAACATAGTATTCCTTACTATCAAAAGACACAACACACAAGCAAGCATTGGAGAGAGATTGAGAGAAAAGAGTAAGAGAGAAAACCAGAAAAAATAGAGAGAGCAAAAAACCAGCAAAAGATTTAGAGAGTGAAAGAGAAATACAAGAGAGCCATTGAGGAGGAGAACCATCAAAGCATAGAGTGAAGAGAAGTGAACACCTAGCCAAAATCAGTGGAGGCTTTGCAAGGAGGGAAACAACTCTTGGGTATCCATTTCTTCAAACTTTTCTCTTCTTTTACATTGTGCATTTATCTTTTGTTCTCTTGGTTTAAGTGTTGTTGTGTTGAGTATAACATGTAAGATCCCAAAGGGACCGAGAAACCCTTTTGAAAGAACCACAAAAAGAAGCAAAAAACAAGAGAAAGTTTGGAATTTTTCATCTGGCAGCCCAACACGGGCCGTGTCACACGACACGGTCGACCGTGTTACATCTCTGAGTGGCTTTTCAAAGTGAAAAATGGCCTGGACTCACAACACGGGCCGTGTCACACAACACGGGCACCCGTGTTGTACCTCTGTTTGAGACTCTAACTTGTTTTTTTTTTGGCCCAGACCTTGTGACACGGGCCGTGTCACACAACACGGCCACCCGTGTCACACCACTTTTGACCCAAAACTCATTTTTTTTCCTGGAACTGTGACACGGGCCGTGTCATACAACACGGCCACCCGTGTTACCCCACTGTTTTCCACTTATTTTTGTTATTTTTTACTTCCAAAAAATTTTTCTCAAGGACTTCGCACGGCGAACTCCTTGATGGCACTTCGTGCCGTTTTTATCGCATGTCTCGTTTTTTTTTAGCCGACTAATCCCATATGTTGTATGATTTTAGTAGGAATGTTGCTTTGTCCTTGGTGACTTTTGAATCTAAAAAACCATTTTCAAAAGTAAACTCTCGATTTCTTCGAGCCATTTTTAACCCTTGTAAGTCGGCCGCCTTGTGCGTCCGCCATCGACCTTGCTCGCTTCACCTCAAACTTTTTTTAAACAATTAAATCCTTGACCCAACGTCAAGCAAATTTTCTCAAATAATGGTTAAGCCAACTCGCCATATTTAACAAAACGATAAAGTACACTTTGTATTGAACTAAAGAGAGGGGATTGAGTGTAGACTTCTTCCTCTCTGAGTGTTGAGATGCTCACTGTAGTGTGGGTGGTTTTGACACTCGTCTTTCAATACGAAAATGTTTTCTTTTCGTACCCTTTTTCTCCTAAAAAAACCTCGGCCCCGTACCGAGTGCATTTTCAAAACACCTACCATAAATAAATCGATTCTCTTTGTATTGAATTAAAGAGAGAGGATTGAGTGTAGACTTCTTCCTCTCCGAGTGTTTGGATACTCATTGTAGTGTGGGTGGTCTCGATACTCGTCTTTCAATACGAAGACGTGACTTTATCCGCCACCTATCTCCCTCTACAACTTCTTTCCGTAACCTTTGTCACCTAAAAACCTCGGCCCCGTGCCGAGCGCATTTTTAAACTCTTTTCGTAACAAAAACTTGAATGGTCGTGGAGTGGTTAGGCGTAGGCCTTCTCCTATCCCGAGTGCTGACGTTTACCGTAGGGTTCTCTGTCGCAAAAGCACTTACCATTCAAAACCAAAAACACTTTAATAAGAGAATGAAGTTCTCTTTGTATTGAACTAAAGAGAGAGGATTAAGTGTAGACTTCTTCCTCTCCGAGTGTCGAGACGCTCACTGTAGTGTGTGTGGTTTTTGATACTCGTCTTTCAATGCGAAGACGCTATGTTCGCCACACCCTTTCATAACAAAAACTTTGAGATAAGAAATTGGGTGCTACCCGTAGGGGTTACTATCCGAGGACCTATCTCGCCCCTAAAAAATAATCCAACAAATCAAATGTGACATCTTGCCTCGCATGGCGAAAACTTATCTTTCGAAAAGGATATGATACGTCCGTTCTACCGCAAACAGGTAATGCCTAAGTCTCCAACGAGCGAGCAGCAATACACCTAACTGCTAGAATGCGTACGATAGCATCATCCATAAAAACATCAACAAATCGTAGGCCGAACTACAGCTGCTCTGATTCTTTACTTCGTTCAAGTAAAGATACGTAGGCACAAGGGCCACAATCCTTGTCGAGCATATTTCCCCCATATTTGTAGTTCCCCGAACTACGTCGACTCTGATTTTCTCGTGTCTATCGAGAATACGTAGGCCTAGGACCGCGAAGTCCTACCGAGTCTTTCCTTTCTTTCCTTTGTCACCCCTTGCTCCCCGTTTCTAACCTTTCCCTTTACCCCTTTGAAACACTCTTTTTTATAACATAATATTTAAGCAAATAAATTCGCACATTCGACAAACAAATGGTTCCCATCGAGTACGATGGATGCGAGGGGTGCTAATACCTTCCTTTCGCATAACCGGCTTCCGAACTTGTTCTTGGTTGCGAGACCATCTTATCCGTCCTTTTCTTGAGGTTTTCTCGATATTTTCCTTTCCCCTCATGGGATAAATAAAGTTCGGTGGCGACTCTTCTGTCCTTTTCCTTTTCGCCTTCCCCGTCGTTGCGTGTATTTTTCGAGTAGCGACACTTATCACTCAAATTTTATCAACAAAAGATGGTATTTTAACCAATACTTCCTAGCAATCCAAAGTAACCAGGCGTATCAATTTAATCTAAGCCATACAACATAATCAGAATAATAACTTTGAACTTACTCTGGGCAATCACAAAAGTAAACGAGTATCTAAAATGCAATTTATCGACAAGTGAGCTGCTGCTGCTACTGGAATCCATGGTTGTGTAGTCGAAAGCAGAATGTTGCAATGTCACAAAAAGAATGCAATGGGATCCAGATCTTGAGTTAGGACACAACCTGCATAAGAATCTACAACAGACAACAGTCCAAATGAAATAGAAAAACAATTTCAATGAAAACAAAATCCACACGAACAGACCTACAACAACATCTTAACACACAATCCCTTTCGATCTTGCTTTCGATTCAAAATTGCAAGTTGTTGTGGCAGAGTGTTATGCAAACGGAAGCGCAAAGATGAAGCATTGTTGAAAGGTTAGCGCTGCTGCTGCATTTGACTTCATATTATTATTGTTCAATCGAAATTCGGCGATGTCGTAACCTACACAAAAAAAATCACCATCCAAATAGAAGCAGAAAACAGAATTTAGTAAAAAAACTGATGACTCAAAAAAACCAATCGCTTTGTATATCACAGCCAGCACGCAATCAATTCCAACCGAATCTCGAGTTTAGACCTTAAAACCTGCACATAATAGATAATCATCCAAGCAAACACAGAATACGAGTTTTAAGTATAAACCGTCAAGCCAATGCCGAATCATTTACAATACAACCAGGATATCTTTGTGCAGCGAAGAATGATATAAATATCAACTTAAACAACATCCATATTCTTTAACAGGTTTTAACAGAACAAACCAAAAAATGACAATGTGAACCCAGGTCCCTCTCATTCATGATTTTATTTCGAAGATACCGCAACCTGCACCAAAACCAATAGCCCAACTAGAAACAGAAAACAAAATTAGTAAAAACTGAGACAGGATTATGCAGAGTTGTAGTTGCGGAGTCGTCATCATAAGCTGAAGTGAGTCTGGATGCTACATGATTCAAATCAGAATAATGTTACATTACACCATGGTTTATCGCTCGTTGCTATGCTAACAAATTGCCACGTAATGAAACAGATTCCTGCAACAAACTCAAAATACCAGTTCGGTAAACTTTTCGTAAAACAATCAGCTGAATTTGGGGAATAAACAATCGTTAGAGTAAAGAGCCGTTCTTCATCTTCTTGACATGTACATTCACCCTCAAAGTGAATCAACCACCAACACTTGGTAACCGTTAGAAGAAAAACAACAATGAAGATTAAATAAATAACATGCCAGTCTGGTTTTAGATAATCGATTAAGAACATGAAATAGCATGCTATGGACAATAAACAACAACAAACATGATTACCAAGTACCAGAATCGAGATAAAAGAGAGGATAACACCCACCCTCACGTCGAACACTCGGTTTCCGTGCTCAGGTTCGATATGCGCTAGCCGAGATGGAGCCGCGAACTGAAGAGCTGTTGAGCTTAAAATCGGTGGTTATTGTGTCGAGTTGATACGAAATCACACCAAAGTGTTGTTGACACCATTATTTACTCATCATTGACAAAACTCGATCAGAACAAGGTTGTTGATATTGAAGGAACGCCCCTGAAGATGTTGGCTTTAGTGATGTTCTTGCGTGCGCGGCTTTTCAACGAAGCACTAGTGGAGGTTATCGACCGGAGCTTCGGTTTTACAGTGAAGAAGAAAAACGGTAATGGTAGCGTGATGGGTTTGTATCGCTGTAGAAGAAGGGTGTGTGAGCGGATAGAGAGGGTTTCGGTGGGTTTGGAGGAGGAATTGAGGGATGGCAAGGGTTTGGGAGAAGGGGAAGTCTCACCGGCGGCTAGGGTTTGGCGAGAGGTCGTGGGGCGGCGGCCGTTTGAGGTATCCGAGTGAACAGTAATTCCCCCCTTTTTTTAGGGTTTGCTCTTCAGCTTCTTTTAAAAGCTCACCAATCATGGGCTTCCAACCGATTGGGCCTTCTGATTCTCTCAGCCCCTTCTTTTCCTTTCAAAATCTGACTCCCTCCTCTAATTTCTTTTCCATTTAATTTATTAATATTAAGATTAATAATAATTAAAAAACTAACACAACTCTAATAAATAAATAAATAAATGACAAATGAATAAATATTAAAAATAAACATTAAATAAATATTAAAAGAAATATATATATATATATATATATATATATATATATATATCTATATATATATATATATATATATATATATATATATATGTATATATATATATATATATATATATATATATATATATATATATATATATATATATATATATATATATATATATATATATATATATATATATATATATATATATATATATATATATATATATATATATATATATATATATATATATATATATATATATATATATATATATATATATATATATATATATATATATATATATAAAAAGAAAAAGTAATTACTAAAGACATTAGTAATATTTTAAAAATAGAAAAATCTTAAGAAGATAATATTTACAAAGAAAAGTTGTTAGGCCACGTGTCACGCTTTAATTGGTCAGAAAGAAATTTTTTTTGAAAAAACGCCCAATTTCGGGTGGACACGTGTCTAAACGGCATGAAACAATAAATGCGAAAATATTTACAAAAGGGTAGGACAAATTTAGGGTATGACAGATGCCCCTATCTAATAGGCTTAAATCTAGGAAAATGAACTGCATTGGCATTCACATTCCTGAGGTAGAAGTCAATTAGATATAAAAAGACCCTGAATTTGTCCGAAAGAAAAAAAAGATGCTTGAGAGTTGAAAATGCTGGACGAGGTAAACCTCTGAGTAAACTGTAAATAATAGGCAAAAGGTCGTCATCCCTAAAAGGATGACGGAAGGAAATAAACACGGCTACTACCACCCAAAGGATGGTAGAGCAAACACCATCGCACAATCTGACATCGACGAAATGTCAGACCCACCACCAAAAGGATGACGGAGCGAAACACACACCAGCCACTACTACCAAAAGGATGATAAGGAAAACACAATCGCACATTCTGACATCGACGAAATGCCAGACCCACCACCAAAAGGATGACAGAGCGAAACTCACACTGGCCACTACCACTAAAAGGATGATAGGGAAAACACAATCGCACAATCTGACATCGACGAAATGCCAAACCCACCACCAAAAGGATGACGGAGCGAAACTCACACTGGCCACTACCACCAAAAGGATGATAGGGAAAACACAATCGCATAATCTGACATCGACGAAATGCCAAACCCACCACCAAAAGGATGACGGAGTGAAACTCACACCAGTCACTACCACCAAAAGGATGATAGGACAAACACAATCACACAATCTGACATCGACGAAATGCAAGACCCACCACCAAAAGGATGACGGAGCGAAACACACACCAATCACTACCACCAAAAGGATGATAGGACTAACACAATCGCACAATCTAACATCGACGAAATGCCAGACCCACCACCAAAAGGATGACAGAGTGAAACTCACACCAACCACTACCACCAAAAGGATGATAGGGAAAACACAATCGCACAATCTAACATCGACGAAATGCCAGACCCAACACCAAAAGGATGATGGAGCGAAACACAAACAAAATATCGCACAATCTGACATCAACGAAATGCCAGACCCACCACCAAAAGGATGATGGAGCGAAACACAAACAAACACATCGCACAATCTATCATTAATGACCATGATAGACCCCCCCACCAAAAGGATGACGGAGCGAAACACAAATAAACACATCGCACAATCTATCATTAATGACTATGATAGACCCCCCACCAAAAGGATGATTGAGCGAAACACAAAACAAACTATCGCACAATCTATCATTAATGACCATGACAGACCCCCCACCAAAAGGATGACGGAGCAAAACACACTAATATATCGCACAATCTATCATTAATGACCATGATAGACCCCTCACCAAAAGGATGACGGAGTGAAACGCAAACAAAAATATCGCACAATCTGACACCAATCTAAGTGACAGACCCCCCATCAAAAGGATGACGGAGCGAAACGCAAACAAAAATATCGCACAATCTGACATCGACGAAATGCCAGACCCATCACCAAAAGGATGATGGAGCGAAACACACACCAGCCACTACCACCAAAAGGATGATAGGGCAAACACAAATTGAAGGCTACCAACACCAAAAGGATGCAGGCTAGGTTGAACTGACGAGGTTCGATTATCACCAAAAGGATGATAGTAAGGCAATTGACAATGGTCACGCTTACTGGATACAACTCATTAGGGAACACCCAAGAGGAAGATTGAATTGAAATGAGTCAACGGGGTACGCCCACCGTCTTGTTTGGAGATTATCGTTTTGCCAAAATGATTTCATGGTTACGCCCATGTACTCTGAAGAGGATGCCCTTGACTGGGCTGAGTTTGTCTTGATGTCTTGTTTTGCTCAACAAAAGGTTGAACAACTTCATGAGGAATGCTCATGGTATTGCTGAAGATGCCCCTGCTCGGGTTAGATCTTGCCCTGAACTTCTTGGATTTGCCCAACAAAAGTTTGAACAACTTAGTGGGAATGCCCACGGTCTTGAATGGTATGCCCCTAACTGGGTTGAATGTTGATTTGAAGACCTAATCAACCACGAGGTTGAAATACGTCATGGGAGACGCCCATCGTCTTTGAAGAATGCCCCTGACTGGGCTGAATCTTGCTTTGAATAACTTCAAATTTTGTGGGAGAAACCCACAATTGCAGAAGATTGCCCCTGACTGGGCTGATGACTGCTTTGAAGCTTTTGAAAATCGTGGGACAAAACCCACAATCTTGCAAAAATGCCCCTGATTGGGCTAATGATTGTCTTGAAGCTTTTGAAAATCGTGGGACAAAACCCACAATCTTGCAAAAATGCCCCTGATTGGGCTGATGATTGTCTTGAAGTTTCTTCGAGGTTGATCCTGGACCTTGACTTGCGTATATGAATGTTGGATGATAAATGATATTCTATACGAGTGGAAGAGCCAATGCAAATGCTGATGCGCAGAAATGCAAGAGTCGGGGAAGTGTGATATGGTTGGGTATGCATATGATGCAAGATGCTTATGATAGCGAATGCAATGTGTATGATGCGCATGATTGCAGACAGGTGATTGGAAATGCAGGTGGGAATGCCAGCGTGGTGGACTTTTGGTAGTTTCCAATGCGGATTGGACTTCGGGTGGTGGGAGGGATTGACTTCCTCGACACGCAGTTTGTTGAAGACGCCCTGATTAAAGCAGAAGATGCTCTGGATGTCCCAAGTCTGGGATATTTGGATGACTGTGAATTTGCTTCAGAGAGAATTGCAGCTCTGCTTGATGGTCAGGACGACCTGGTCTTGCCCCAGTCTGAATATGGTAACGACATGCCCCTGCTCGAGCTGTTGAATGATTTGCTCCAGCCTGTGGGCTTTGAAATAATCTTGCCTCGTGTACGCTAGTGAAAGTCAAGTTCCTCCTCGATTGCCCCTTGCTGGAGTGTCTTTGAATACCTAGTACTGATTTGCAAATAAAATTGTACATTCATAAATGGTAATATTAATGAAACGTTCGATGCAAGATCTGAAAAAGTGTCTTTTATTGGAGTGTCGTGATAGTGAATGGACTGTTAGTCTAAACTTCGTGCTAATTTTTATTAGTGCGAAAGATATAGCAAGGATAATGACACCAATGTTGATGATTAGAAATCATGTGAGGAGTCAGGTTACGCAACCTTGCGATAATATGCTTTCAGAGTAAACCTCGTCTCAATTAGGTCTTTCGAGGGCTGTAACGTGGTCTGGTTCACGGTTATGAAACAAGGTTATTAGGCTCAAAGTATGATTTGTACCCACCCCTTCTTCTTAATGATCTCCAGTCCTACGCTCAGTTAATTCTGCACTAATCTAGACGGTGTAAGCTTGAAGGTTCAAGGTTTGCTCGACGCGGCAATCACTTTATTTTGGTTTTGATGGATGTCGGTGGCCCTTTTGATTTGGGTGGCCACTGATTCTTATTTTGTTTTTTTGTTGAGGGTTTCGGGGTCCTCTTTTGCTTTTGTTTTTGTTGATCCCTAACTTTTGCATGGATTGACTTTGCTTGTCAGATCCATCGGGATTGCCTTGATTTTGCCTAAGTCCCCTCTAAGATGTTTGACATAGCAGGTTTTTGATGTTTTTTTTGGATTTTGTTGGAGGATTGTGACTGCCATGTCATGAGTCTTTGATGAACAACCGTCTTCTGGATTTTGCTTTGTTGATTCGAGTGCGGAGTTGGATTAACTGAACACTACCCTGCCCCAGGTTGAGTATAAAGGGTTTGAATATCCGAAGGAAACTGCTACTTCTAGGCTCGAAGTGGTTTACTAGGGATTAACTCCTTATATCTCCAGTGTTTGGGGAATTGAAGCAATGCATGTACATCATTGACGAGATTCTGTCTGAAAGCATACGTTTTGCAATTATGGGTATCTCGTTTTCATCATCCTCCCTCAAATCATGCTAAACAATAGTGAATAGAGTGGAGTGAATAAATGTGTCGGTGATAAGTAAAAATGAGTGAATACGACATAACTAAATCAAAACATGCATAAACGATACATTAATGAAAACCAAATACGAAATGGAAATTGTTCAAAGCATACAGTACTAACACAAACAAAGACAAAACATAAGGAAAACGAAAGATTAAATGGCAGCATGACGGCCTTCTTCAGAGAATGGACTTGACTTGATTGGATTTGATGTTGGCACTAGTTGGCTGATGGCAACGGATCGTTGATGATATTCAGAGACTTTCCATTGAAGTTGATAGCATCCCTATCGATCATGTCTTGAATTATGTGCTTGAAAGCCCTGCAGTCCTCAATGGTGTGACCTGGAGCGCCTTTATGAAACTCACAATGAGCATTTGCGTCGTAGTTGGCAGGAATGACAGTTGGAGGAGCCAAATCTCTTGGAACAATAGCCTTTTTCTCCATCAACTAAGCAAAGATACTAGCATATTTCATTGGTAGAAGATCAAAGACTCTATCTGGTTTCCATGTTCTCTGCGGACGCTGTGGGCGAGTACCTTGTCGTTGCTGAGTAGCTTGCATCTGCTGTTGCTGAGGAGGATACTGATATCCTTGCTGGTTGTAGGCTTGTTGCTGAGGAGCCTGTTGCCGTGGCATCTGAGCTTGCGCTGCTTGAACAGCTGGCTGATAAGGCATTGGAGCACATTGCGCAGCAGCAACATATGGATACTGATAGTAGGGAACTTGATAAGGCATAGGAGCAGGAGCTTGTTGAGAAGCTTGCCCTTTCTGCAAAAAGATGGCATTTGTCTCGCCCTCTTTCTTCTTGTATCCGTTAAAAGGCTTCTTGGCATTAGCCTGGCTATTAGGACCTCCTGGGATCTTTCCACTCTTCAGCCCTTCTTCAATTCTCTCACCGACGATCACCAAGTCAGAGAATCCAGCGGAGACACTACCGATCAGCTTTTCGTAGTACTGGCCTTGCAAGGTACCCATGAAGATGTCAATCAATTCACGGTCAACAAGAGGTGGATGCACCCTTGCGTCTAGCTCTCTCCATCGTTGCGCGTACTCCTTGAAGGATTCGCTGTCCTTCTGAGTCATACTCTGAAGCTGAGTACGATTCGGAGCAAGATCGGTATTGTACTTATACTGTTTGACAAATGCATCGGCTAGCTCGGCCCAAGTGCGCACACTGTTACATTCCAGCTGCATATACCATTCGAGTGATGCCCCAGACAAGCTGTCTTGGAAGCAATGGATCATGAGCTTTTCGTCTCTGGCATAGGCGGCCATCTTGCGACAGTACATCTTCAGATGAATATTCGGGCAACTAAGACCCTTGTACTTCGAGAATTCGGGTACCTTGAACTTGGGAGGAATGACAACATCAGGCACCAAGCATAATTCCAAAGCACTGAAGGAGTTTCAATTGTGCCCCTCCATGGCTCGGAGTTTCTCGGCTAGATCTTGACACATCTTCATGGCTTCAGAATTCTGAGCAGCAACAGGACTGGCAATGGGGATAGCAGCATGATAGTTCTGAACATCGTCATACTGATCCATCAAAGTATCTTCGATATGAGGAACTGGGATTTGCACAGCAGTAGGCTGGGCGTGCGGGATAACTCCAATGGTAACTCCAGGCGCTAGGATTGGCTGAGAAGTATTCCCTTCAGCTGTGTTATTGAAGTTCAACGGCATTCCATGAGGATTTGGAATTGGGACCAAAGGGATGGCAGTAGACCCCTGTCCTTGACCATTGTTGTTGACGATAGCGGCGGCTTCACGCTGTTCTTCCTCTCTCCTGGCTGCGAGGATGGCTTCGAGGATCTGGTCGATCTTTCCTTTCATAGAATCCAACTCTTCCCTGAAGGCGGTTTGCTCCTGTTGAATCTGCTCCATCATTCGTCTGGTATTGGCTCTAGTTGCGTACTGGTGTCGAGGAATCAGCTTGATTTACTGGAGAAGAAGGAACGGAGACATGAGATTCTGTTGAAGGACTGGAAATGCAAAATGCACAACATATGAAATGCAATGAAAATTATATGCAAGATGCAATGCAAGATACAAGATCCAGGATCACAGGATCACAATCAAACAATTTTGGAGCTGATAACTGTAACAGATAAGTAACCATAATTCCTGCTCAAAGAAAATTGACAGGTACAACCTATACGGGAAGGTCTAAACATTCTACCCATAAACCCACTTACGGGATGGTTTCTACGTTTGGTTCCCAGGATCACGGACACTAATCGTATTAGCGTCACGCAACAGGCTGACCGTATTATGACGATAATGACGATAAGGTCTCTCCTGAGCGGGGTCCTCATGCTAGGCGCACAAGGAGCGAGTCCTTGGAGACTAACACTACACGACCACCAATATCGGAACTGGTGCTAACAAAAGGTTCCCAGAATCACAGACCCTTCATTAATCAAGTCGTGCAACAGGCTAGCTGTGTTACAACGAGATCTACGAATAGGTCTCCTCTGGAGGAGCTTTCATGCTAGGCACACAAGGAGCGAATCCTTGGTGATTAACACTACTCGACTACCAATTCTAAACTATGTGTTCTCTCTGCTTTTACCAAAGCTCGGGCGTAGAGCCTTACTCATGATGTTATCCTAAGAACCAACAGGCAACCAAGATAACAAGCGCAAATAAAATCTACAAGAGAACAAATACAAAAAGAAAACAAATAAAAAACAAACACTCCTCACAAACCAAAAGATAGGCTCGACTCTCTCTTTGCATGGAGCAAAAATGTCCCCAGCAGAGTCTCCAGCTGTCGCACCTCGAAAAAATCACGGAGATATTTCGGAGAACGCGACCCTCGCGTGAAAGGCGCGAAAATGCGGTTCGACAGAGTCGCCACCGAACTTTATTTTTCCCGAACAAACGGGAGAGGAAAATATCGAGAAAACCTCTTAAGACGAAAAAGGATAGGAACGGGGCTGTCGCAACCATATTCCGGGTTCGGGAGTCGGTTACATGAGGGGAAGGTATTAGCACCCCTCACGTCCGTCGTACTCGACGGGAACCTCTTAAGGTAATTGTGGGGAGTATTGTTTAGGTTTACTTGTTTTCTTCTCGTTGTTAAAGGTAGAATTGGTAGGGTAAAAGGTTAAAGACGCAAATGAGAGATGGGTGGTTAGAGGATAGGGTGCTCGCCAAGGATTGGGGCCCTTGTGCCTACGTATGCTCATTCGGACAAGAATGAGAAATCAGAGCGGCGTAGTTATACTACGGGAAAAGGATAGGGGAAATGGAATATGGAGGGAAATGTGCTCGCCAAGATCATCGCAATATTGTGCCTACGTATCTTACATTTGGACGAGAATGAAGAATCAGAGCAGTCGTAGTTCGTGGTAACAACCACGAAAAGATGAAGTTTGAATTGGTTTGACGTTGAGTTGATAGACAAAAGAGTGACTGACAAACAACTCAAGAGCGTGTCTCAAGAGCTTGTCACTCAAGAATTCGAGGAATGCAAGATCCCAAGAACTCAGTTCTTTCGGGAATTAATTGAATAAGTTGAAGATAAAGAGTTGGATGTTTTGAAAACGAAAGAATGAACCAATAACAACTCAAGGGCGTGCCTCGAGAGTTACTCATTCGAATATTTAAAGAATGGTAGATTCTGAGAATATCCCTCTTTCGTAAGTTTTTAAAAAAATGTTTGTGAAAGGATCGAACCGAAAAATGGCATGCGAGGCCAAAAGGAAATTGTTTTGAAGTAGCTCGACGACGTGTCGAGGATATGATTGAAGATGGAACCGACTTGACGACGTGTCAAGAGTCAGATTGTGAGATATGACATTGGTCCCTGAGGGTGCTTCCAATATCAAAACCACGAGGAGTTGTGAATGCGTGTACAAAATAGGGGTTGCGAATGCGTACGAGCATTCGACTTAGGACACGTTTGAAAATGTTTGAGTTTGAAAAAGTCGAAAGGTTGAGTGAATAACAACTCAAGAGTGTGTCTCAAGAACTATCCACTTGAAGATTCAAAGAATGCTAGATTCCAAGAACCTTCTTCTTTCGGTCAAGAAAGATATTTTGAAGAATTGAATCGAGGGTATGAAAAAGGATTGTGGTACGAGAGGTGAGAATACGATATTGGATTTTTAAAACAAGAGAGATAACAATTATTTGATAAATGAGACGTAAGCCTCAAAACCAATTAATTGAGGTATTATCGAAATGCTAGATCTTGACGACACCTTTTTCATTTGGAGAATGTTTGAATGAACGACAGAAATATCACACAGAATGCTAGATTCCTATAATATTTCTTTGTCCAAAATAGTGTATCTAAAACAAAAAGTTGAATAATACATTATTTAAGGTGTACACCTCGCTAATGATCATCCAAAAATCCAAGAAATGCTAGACTTCAAAGATTTAATTTGCTTTGAAAAAGTACTCGAGGTGAGTCGAGGTTTAGATTTAAATTTTAAGCGTGTGCACTAGCAAAGTGGGCTAGTCTTCTAAGTGACCAACTATAAGTAGTTGATCAAATAGGTGTCACTGTAAGGAAGCCCAGGATTAAGCTTTAAAATATTGTGTATTGTGACAAAAGGTTGATGGCGAGGCCTTGAAAGCACTCGACTTACAAGGGTGAAAAATGACTCGATAAATCGAGAATTTATTTTAAAAATTGTTTTAAAGTATTAAAGCATAATTAAGGCAAAAGTGATAAATTATATTACATTTTATGGGAGTGGGGTACATTGTTATCGAATGGGGGTGACATTGAAATAGTGGAAGAGATAAGCAAACTTAAAGGATTTAGCAATAAAGGCCCACATTAAATTGTGACAATATTCATACTAATAGCATCTTATCCTTATCAAACTAACATACTTGTAGCATTATAATCATCTAAAGAGAACCACCAATAGAACTATTTGCTGTAGAAACTTTATAAGACTATATAAAGTGAAAAGGAAACACCAAATTAAGTATATACATTAACCAAATTGAAACCAATTACACAATACTTTACCCGATCAACATGTTAAACTAATAGCCATCCTGTCACATTACGCATTCTACCATCATCATGGACATGTTAATAATGACGTATAGAAGAAAAAACAACATAGCTAACTGAGTAAAACCATAAACCACAAGTGAAATAAAAGTGAAATAAAACTTTAAGTGGTTCATAAAATTACTAAATGGAAAATCCATAGCATGGCAAAATATTAATCTTAATGGCAGTAGTATCCTTAAAACACTAGCAGTAACATCACCATGAAAAAGAACAAAAGCCACACAAACTAAGTATATGCACAAGCTATATCAATCAATTCTAGGGGCTCGTATCTCCTCTGCAATGCTTCTACATAAACCATAAAACAGATACCAGTATCAAATCCACTCATCTATTTTACACCAAACCTTTTCTAGTCCATGGGAAACATGTTAATAAAAGCAACAGAATCAAAGTACATACGCAATTCTCACTATTACCACAAAATTTATTGACATAGCTTAAACTGCAAAGCCACTTTGGCATAAAGCCATTCTACCCGAAGTATTACGTTACGCCATCAGCATATACTCAAGTTAAAACGCTGCAGACGACACAAACAGTTGCAACAACCGCTGAATTAGGACATTATTATTGTGGTTTTGAAGTGGTGTCAACTTATTGATATTGTAACAGAACTAAAAACATACAAGAACAAAAACAGGATATGCCTAATATATTGAATTTTAACAGAATAGCCTGAATATTAACGACGTCACGTCGGATATTCGGAAAAGTTTTGTAACAACTCAAACAACTACAAAATGCCTTAAAACATAATGATAAGTACATCGAGTATTAGGACGCTGATATACGATCGAACCAAAGAACAAGGATTCAAAATTTTACCGACGCCAACTTTGAACTAAACTCGCGTGAACTGAATCAATATTGAGCTTACGGAGAAGCAACTCGTACCCTTCAATACTTTGTTATAGCCATTGCCATGAGCGTTGCTGCTGCTAATATTGTCATGAAGTCTTCGCCGCAAAATCAAAGCTTACACTGTTGTCATGCCACCAACTGGAGCCACGTAAGCTGAGGATGTCGCATTTGTCGTTGTCGTCTTAAGCACTTGTTGGCAAGCTTCAAACACTAATTTCATCTCTGTTTTTACAATCCATGGCGACAGATCTTTGAATGAGCTTGGAATTGGAAGATTTGTTGGATTAAAGCGAAACCTGCAGGGAACCTTGCAACAGACACGTGATACCTTATGACACAGGGATATTCAAAATAGACTAAGTTCAAACAGGTTTATAATTTTCAATGTTGATTCGACCTGATACAAAATTCAAAAGCGTTTTAAACTATAGCAGGAAGATGCAACCAAGAAGAAGGAAAACATAACAGCTCACGAATGTTCTAAGCATTGAAACACGACTCCTACTTCAACAAATACCCGACATCAGTAAAACTACTTAAATCACCACAACCTTATCACTCAAATTTTATCAACAAAAGATGGTATTTTAACCAATACTTCCTAGCAATACAAAGTAACCAGGCGTATCAATTTAATCTAAGCCATACAACATAATCAGAATAATAACTTTGAACTTACTCTGGGAAATCACAAAAGTAAACGAGTATCTAAAATGCAATTTACCGACAAGTGGGCTGCTGCTGCTACTGGAATCCATGGTTGTGTAGTCGAAAGCAGAATGTTGCAATGTCACAAAAAGAATGCAATGGGATCCAGATCTTGAGTTAGGACACAACCTACATAAGAATCTACAACAGACAGCAGTCCAAATGAAATAGAAAAACAATTTCAATGAAAACAAAATCCACACGAACAGACCTATAACAACGTCTTAACACACAATCCCTTTCGATCTTGCTTTCGATTCAAAATTGCAAGTTGTTATGGCAGAGTGTTATGCAAACGGAAGCGCAAAGATGAAGCATTGTTGAAAGGTTAGCGCTGCTGCTGCATTTGACTTCATATTATTATTGTGTGATCGAAATTCGGCGATGCCGTAACCTACACAAAAAAAATCACCATCCAAATAGAAGCAGAAAACAGAATTTAGTAAAAAAACGAATGACTCAAAAAAACCAATCGCTTTGTATATCACAGCCAGCACGCAATCAATTCCAACCGAATCTCGAGTTTAGACCTTAAAACCTGCACATAATAGATAATCATCCAAGCAAACACAGAATACGAGTTTTAAGTATAAACCGTCAAGCCAATGCCGAATCATTTACAATATAACCAGGATATCTTTGTGCAGCGAAGAATGATATAAATATCTACTTAAACAACATCCATATTCTTTAACAGGTTTTAACAGAACAAACCAAAAAATGACAATGTGAACCCAGGTCCCTCTCATTCATGATTTTATTTCGAAGATACCGCAACCTGCACCAAAACCAACAGCCCAACTAGAAACAGAAAACAAAATTAGTAAAAACTGAGACAGGATTATGCAGAGTTGTAGTTGCGGAGTCGTCATCATAAGCTGAAGTGAGTCTGGATGCTACGTGATTCAAATCAGAATAATGTTACATTACACCATGGTTTATCGCTCGTTGCTATGCTAACAAATTGCCACGGTAATGAAACAGATTCCTGCAACAAACTCAAAATACCAGTTCGGTAAACTTTTCGTAAAACAATCAGCTGAATTTGGGGAATAAACAATCGTTAGAGTAAAGAGCCGTTCTTCATCTTCTTGACATGTACATGCACCCTCAAAGTGAATCAACCACCAACACTTGGTAACCGTTAGAAGAAAAACAACAATGAAGATTAAATAAATAACATGCCAGTCTGGTTTTAGATTATCGATTAAGAACATGAAATAGCATGCTATGGACAATAAACAACAACAAACATGATTACCAAGTACCAGAATCGAGATAAAAGAGAGGATAACACCCACCCTCACGTCGAACACTCGGTTGCCGTGCTCAGGTTCGATATGCGCTAGCCGAGATGGAGCCGCGAACTGAAGAGCTGTTGAGCTTAAAATCGGTGGTTATTGTGTCGAGTTGATACGAAATCACACCAAAGTGTTGTTGACACCATTATTTACTCATCATTGACAGAACTCGATCAGAACAAGGTTGTTGATATTGAAGGAACGCCCCTGAAGATGTTGGCTTTAGTGATGTTCTTGCGTGCGCGGCTTTTCAACGAAGCACTAGTGGAGGTTATCGACCGGAGCTTCGGTTTTACAGTGAAGAAGAAAAACGGTAATGGTAGCGCGATGGGTCTGTATCGCTGTAGAAGAAGGGTGTGTGAGCGGATAGAGAGGGTTTCGGTGGATTTGGAGGAGGAATTGAGGGATGGCAAGGGTTTGGGAGAAGGGGAAGTCTCACCGGCGGCTAGGGTTTGGCGAGAGGTCATGGGGCGGCGGCCATTTGAGGTATCCGAGTGAACAGTAATTCCCCCCTTTTTTTAGGGTGTGCTCTTCAGCGTCTTTTAAAAGCTCACCAATCATGGGCTTCCAACCGATTGGGCCTTCTGATTCTCTCAGCCCCTTCTTTTCCTTTCAAAATCTGACTCCCTCCTCTAATTTCTTTTCCATTTAATTTATTAATATTAAGATTAATAATAATTAAAAAAACTAACACAACTCTAATAAATAAATAAATAAATGACAAATGAATTAATATTAAAAATAAACATTAAATAAATATTAAAAGAAATATATATATATATATATATATATATATATATATATATATATATATATATATATATATATATATATATATATATATATATAAAAAGAAAAAGTAATTACTAAAGACATTAGTAATATTTTAAAAGTAGAAAAATCTTAAGAAGATAATATCTACAAAGAAAAGTTGTTAGGCCACGTGTCACACTTTAATTGGTCAGAAAGAATTTTTTTTTGAAAAAACGCACAATTTCGGGTGGACACGTGTCTAAACGGCATGAAACAATAAATGCGAAAATATTTACAAAAGGGTAGGACAAATTTAGGGTATGACAGGGTGTCGACATGACTAAACTGGGGTTGATTTCTGATTTCAAGGTGCCTCCTAAATTCAAGGTACCCGACTTTGAGAAATACAAGGGCACCACCTGCCCTCGGGTCCACTTAAGGTCATACTACCGAAAGATGTCCGCCCACTCTGAAGACGAGAAGCTGCTGATGCACTTCTTTCAGGATAGCTTGTCTGGGCCATCCTTGGAATGGTACATGGGTTTGGAACCCACCAGCGTGCGCACATGGAAGGAACTGGCTGAGGCCTTTGTACACCATTATCAGTATAACAGTGACTTGGCTCCGAACCGGGTTCAACTGCAGAACTTGTCACAGAGGAACAATGAGGGGTTCAAAGAATACGCCCAGAGATGGCATGAATTAGCAGCTAGAGTTCAGCCGCCGATGGTTGAACGAGAGCTTGTTGAGATGTTTGTAGCCACTCTCCCGGGGGTCTATTACGAGAAACTAGTTAGTGGCATGTCAGGGAGTTTCTCAGATCTCATCATTACTGGCGAGCACGTTGAAAATGAGATCAAATTGGGGAAGATTCAAGGTGGTGATCTATCCTCAGCTGGAGGAGGAAAGAAACCGTACAGTAACAAAAGGTGTGAAGGAGATACGAGCGCCGTGTCCAACGCTCAGAGGAAAGGTAAGGGGAAGCGCCAGCAGGTGGCTAGCATAACCATCCCTGCTGTCCAACAGCCACAGCAGCCGCATCACCAGCAGCCAAATCAACAAGGGTACAGAAGGTATCAGAACAGGGCACCTCTGTCAAGTCGTCACCTTGAGACACCACCCATGTCTTATGCTTAGCTATTACAAACTCTGCTTCAGTTACAGCTAGTCCAGAAAAGAACCTTGGCTCCCTTGACAGGGGCACCTCCGCAGGGTTATGATGTAAATGCAACATGTGATTTTCACTCAGGGGCACCCAGCCACACGATAGAAAACTGCAAAGCCTTCAAGCACAAGGTGCAAGATATGGTGGATGCTAAGATCATCAATTTCTCAGATAATGCGCCGAATGTCACAAAGAATCCTATGCCGAACCATATGGGAAGTGGGGTGAATGCCATTACTGAAGAAGAGAACTTAGATTTGTTGACTGATGTCAAGGATCTGAAGACACCGCTTAGCTTCGTTAAAGCCAAGCTGATGAAGAGAGGCTTCTTTCCGGGCTGTGGAGAATTGTGTATGGGTTGTGCGACTCGTCCTGATGGATGTGAACAGTTGATAGTTGGGATTCAGAGTCTGATGACCGAAGGAATCTTGCAGTTTAGCCGAAGGGCCGAATGTGGATCTGGAGAGGTAATGCTGAAACAGGATGATGAGGTTTCCACCATCACCATCCCTCGCCAGACGATAACCATTTCTGCGCCTAGGCCGCCCACAATTACCATCACAAAGGCTGGGCCGATACCTTTCGAAAGCACCAACGCTGTCTCGTGGCACTACGGGGCAGACGTCTACTGTAACGCTAGAAATTGGAACTAGAACCATCTGGGCAGTCTGTGGATAACCTAGTGGGAATTGGCGGAATCACACGTAGCGGAAGAGTATTTGCTCCACCTGAGATTGTGGTTGACAAAGCAGATAAAGCTGAGAAAACTGATAAGGGAAAGTGTAAAGTCGTTGAGGAAACCCCTCGTGGGGTAGAGAAGGACCTACTCGTAAAGGACGCTAAAGAGTTCATGAGGTTGATCAAGAAGAGTGATTACAAGATCGTAGATCACCTCCATCAAGCACCTTCGAAAATCTCAATCCTGAATTTGTTGCTGTGTTCTGAGGCACATCGCAACACACTGTTAAAGGTTTTGAATGCTACGTATGTACCGCAGGAGATCTCGGTCAACCAGTTGGAAGGGGTAGTAGCCCACGTGAATGCTGGAAACGGGTTAGGGTTCACTGACCTGGAGTTGACGCCGAAGGGAAGAAACCACAATAGCGCCCTGCATGTTTTGATAGAGTGTAGGGGAACAGTTATGGCTCACGTGTTGGTGGACACTGGGTCATCGCTCAATGTTCTTCCGAATAGGGCATTGATGAAGCTAGATACGAGAGGATTGATTTGCACACCCAGTGATCTGGTTGTGAAGGCTTTCGATGGAACCAAGTGTCATGTCTTTGGAGAGGTAACTCTGCCAATCCAAGTTGGGCCAGAAACTTTCGACGCAGTCTTCTACATCATGGACATCATGCCAGCCTACAGCTGTCTCTTAGGCCGGCCATGGATCCATTCCGCTAGTGTCGTGACCTCCACGTTGCACCAGAAGCTCAAGTACGCTGTAGGGGCAGCGTCGTAACTGTATGTGGCGAGGAAGATATAATGGTGAGCCATTTGTCGTCCTTCAAATATGTTGAGATGGATGGGGAGATCCACGAAACCCTATGTCAGGCATTCGAAGCTGTTAAGGTCAAAGACGTCACTCCAGTAATGACTGAGAAACCATAGATGACTCTCTCTTCCTTCAAGGAAGCCCAGGCCGTTGTTCAAGCCGGATCTACCCCAGGCTGGGGGCAAGTTCTAGAAATACCTAACAAACAGGACAAGTTTGGGTTGGGATACTCTCCTACGGCTGAAGCCTCCTCTTCTCACAGTGCGCCGCGAGGTAAAGGGCCGGTCCAGTTTACCAGTGGCGGGGTGATATTTGAAAGTGTTAACGCAGTGTCTGAAGACGGCGAAGACAACGATTGCGACCTGGATTCCTGGATCCAGCCAAGCAAACCAGGCCAGAGCCTCAACAATTGGTCCATCAGGGATACCATCCAAGTGACAGGCAAAGAGTAATGATTTACTTTCTCCAATTATTGTACAACCCTATGCCCTACCCGGGGCATAGTGGTTTTATCGTCAGGGCCTTGTTTGATTATGTACACGCATTTTACCAATAAATAAAAAAGGCGTTTTTCTTCGTATTTAAATGTTGTGATCTTTGTTATTCCTGTTTTATATTTGTTTTGAAAAACAATAAAATGGCAATAGGGTTTGTGCTAACCTGCATATCTTTGTTTTAAGCTTAACCCTTGTTATTGCAGGATCCACATAGCAGATGACATCGACTCTGGACCTTCTACGACTCACTTCTACTTCGATTGCCCGATCTATCAAGCCGAAGAAGAGATTGATGAAGACGAAGACCTTCCCGAAGAGTTGGTCCGCTTGTTGAAACAAGAAGAGAAAGTTATTCTGCCTCACGAGGAAGAGATTGAGATTGTGAATCTGGGTTCTGAGGAACTGGTCAGGAACGTCAGGATAGGAGCTGCATTACAGAGTGATGTCAAGCAGAGATTGGTCGAGATGCTGAGAGAGTATAGTGACATCTTTGCTTGGTCATACGAAGATATGCCCAGACTTGATACTGAATTCTTGGTCCATCAATTGCCGTTGCGAGAAGATTGTCCTCCCGTTAAGCAGAAGCTCAGGAGGACACGACCAGATATGGCCGTTAAGATCAAAGAAGAAGTGCAAAAGCAGCTTAATGCTGGCTTCTTAGCGGTCACTACTTACCCTCCGTGGGTCGCCAACATAGTGCCTGTACCGAAGAAGGACGGTAAGGTGCGAATGTGCGTCGATTATCGGGATTTGAATAGGGCGAGCCCTAAAGATGATTTCCCGCTCCCTCATATTGATGTGTTGGTCGACAATACAGCTCAGTTCTTCGTATTTTCATTCATGGATGGCTTCTCCGGCTATAATCAAATCAAGATGGCGCCGGAGGACATGGAGAAAACTACGTTTATTACACCTTGGGGAACATTTTGCTACAAGGTAATGCCTTTCGGTCTGAAGAATGCAGGGGCCACTTACCAACGAGCAATGGTCACTTTGTTTCATGACATGATTCATCATGAGATTGAAGTCTATGTTGATGACATGATTGCGAAGTCCCAAACGGAGGAGGGACATTTGGTCAATTTGCTGAAGCTTTTTGATAGGCTTAGGAAGTTCATGTTGAGGCTGAATCCTAACAAGTGTACTTTCGGAGTACGGTCGGGAAAACTACTGGGGTTTATCGTGAGTGAAAGAGGCATTGAGGTTGATCCTGCGAAGATAAAAGCAATACAAGAAATGCCAGCGCCAAAAACTGAAAGAGAAGTTCGTGGTTTCCTGGGCAGAATAAACTATATTGCAAGGTTTATCTCTCAGCTCACGGCCACGTGTGAACCGATGTTCAAACTACTGAAAAAATATCAGGTGATTATCTGGAACGAGGATTGCCAGAAGGCATTTGATAAGATAAAACAGTATCTACAGGAACCTCCCATCTTGATACCCCCAGTGGCCGGAAGACCCTTAATCATGTACTTGACAGTTCTTAAGAATAGTATGGGGTGTGTTCTCGGTCAGCACGACGAGACGGGCAGAAAGGATCATGCCATTTATTATTTGAGTAAAAAGTTCACAGACTGTGAATCCCGTTACTCAATGCTGGAGAAAACGTGTTGTGCACTCGCCTGGGCTGCCAAACGTTTACGACAGTACATGCTCAATCACACAACCATGCTAATTTCGAAGATGGATCCGATCAAGTACATCTTCAAGAAGCAAGCGCTTTCGGGAAGGATTGCCAGATGGCAAATGGTGTTGACGAAATATGACATTCAGTACGTTTCCCAGAAGGCCATCAAGGGAAGCGTATTGTCTGAATACCTTGCCGAACAGCCGATCGAGGATTATCAGCCGATGAAATTTGAATTCCCTGATGAGGATATCATGTTTCTCCAGGCGAAGGATTGTGATGAACCGTTGCCCGGGGAAGGGCCAGATAGGAAATCCCAATGGAAATTGATATTTGACGGGGCGGTTAATTCTTACGGAAGTGGCATTGGGGCAATCATCACGACTCCCCATGGATCCCACATCCCGTTCACTGCTAGAATGACGTTTCCGGTCACCAATAACGAAGCGGAGTACGAAGCATGCATCATGGGTCTAGAAGAAGCGATTAATTTGAGAATCAAGAACCTAGATGTATATGGTGACTCGGCACTGGTGATCAACCAGATTAAAGGGGAGTGGGAGACTCGTCAATCAAATTTGGTGCCGTACATGAATTATGCCAGAAGGCTCTTCCGTTCTTTGATCGAGTGGAACTCCATCATGTGCCCAGAGCTGAAAATCAGATGGCTGATGCCTTAGCCACGTTGGCTTCGATGTATAAAGTCAATTTTTGAAATGAAGCTCCAAGAATTGTCCTTTCTCGTCTTAATAGACCTGCATTCGTCTTTGCGATCGAGGAAGCCTCCGATGGTAAACCATGGTTCCATGATATCCAGACTTTCCTTATGACTAAGGAGTATCCTGCGGGAGCATCAACCCAGGATAAGAAGACTCTGAGGAGGCTGTCTGGAAATTTCTATCTCAATCCTGATGGAGTTCTCTATAAAAGAAATCACGATCTCGTGCTACTCAGATGTGTAGATGAGAAAGAAGCGAGTATGCTCATGGAAGAAGTCCATGAAGGCACATTTAGTACGCACGCCGGCGGGTATGCTATGACAAGAAAGATCCTGAGAGCAGGATATTACTGGCTGACGATGGAGTCGAATTGCTTCAAATTCACGAAGAGATGTCATAAATTCCAGATTTATGCTGATAAAATTCATGTGACGCCGTGCCCGTTGAATGTCATGTCCTCCCCGTGGCCGTTCTCCATGTGGGGCATCGACATGATAGGCAAGATCGAGCCCACTGCATCTAACGGTCATCGCTTCATTTTAGTAGCCATCGACTACTTCACCAAGTGGGTGGAGGCAACCTCGTATGCTAACGTGACCAAGCAGGTGGTGGCTAAATTCATAAAGAGGGACATCATCTGTCGATACGGAATTCCTGAGCGGATCATTACTGATAATGGTTCGAATCTGAATAACAAGATGATGAAGGAGCTGTGCCAAAGTTTCAAGATTGAACACCACAACTCATCTCCTTACCGGCTGAAGATGAATGGCGCGGTTGTAGCGGCCAATAAAAACATTAAGAAGATTGTACAGAAGATGGTTGTGACCTATAAGGATTGGCACGAGATGCTGCCATTTGCATTGCACGGTTATCGTACGACAGTACGTACATCAACCGGGGCAACTCCTTTCTCACTGGTGTACGGTATGGAAGTTGTCCTACCGTTAGAAGTTGAGATTCCTTCTTTACGAGTTTTGGTTGACGTAAAACTCGATGAGGCAGAATGGATTAAGAACCAACTAAACCAAATCAGCCTGATGGACGAGAAGAGGTTAGCATCGATTGCATATGGTCGTCTGTACCAAAGCCGAATGAAGAAAGCTTATGATAAGAAGGTGCGTCCTAGAAGCTTTCAGACGGGTGATCTCGTCCTGAAGAAGATTCTTCCTCCACACTCCGATCACAGGGGCAAGTGGACTCCCAATTACGAAGGTCCGTACATCATCAGCAAGGTCTTCTCGGGCGGAGCCTTGTTGTTATCCACAATGGACGGTGAAGATTTCGCATCCCCGGTGAACGCGGACGCAGTTAAAAAATACTTTGCTTAAAAAATGACCCGCTGGAAAGAAAAAGAATATCCAGGCAAAATGGGGCATCCCGGCGAACCACAAAAAAGGAAAAAAGGTTCAGGCAAAAATTAGGGATATAAATGAAAAAAATGTACACCCGCAAGGTCGAAAACCTGGAAGGGCGACTTTGGCAAAAAAGGGTATCCCGGTGAATCGAAAACCCGAAAGGGCGATTCAGGCAAAAGTTAGGAATTTGAAAAAGCAAATGACTGCGTTCCGCGTATGGACTTTCATTGTTTAGTGGTTTGGAAGACCGGAGGGCCATTATCTGAATCAAACTCTTCTGAAGTTGAAGCGTCGGAGAAGTATCGAAGTCGAGTGGGTCATAGAGGGATCAACTCATGGTGTTCGTCTACGCCTCATTGCCGACATTTGTGTATATACTGATGTATATTTATGTTTTTATGCTTGCGCAGTTTCCTCATTCCAGGAGCTTGCATCCGTTGTAAAACATTTTTACCCATTCAGGGGTTCGTTATCAATAAAATATATACTATTCAGCAATTCTGTTTGTTTGTTTAGCATTTGCCTGTTTTGTTTGCGAAAAAGAACGCCGATGTTTTTGATAAAATGCGCATACATAAACTTACTGGCCTAGGCCACTGATTGTTGAAACAATGAATTACTTGAACATTGTCACAAGATGATAACCTTGATAGGTTCCTTTGAGAAGAGTATCTTGTCTGTTTGTTTGTGTTGTTACAGGTATGGCATATTCCAGGCAGTACACCGTATGCGTCCCCAAGAAGGATGATTCCTTCTACCCCAGCGAGTTCAGCAGCTTCTCCCCATGGAGTCTGAACATGGGACCGCGAGCATTGATATGTGTCCCCAAGTAGAGATAGATTCTCCCCAACAAGATGCGTCCTAGGCAGGATCATCGTTTCCCCAACTGAGTCATACGCAGAAGTGTGTGTTCATTCCCCAGCATCGAGTCAATGTGCAGATTCTCGTATAAGAATATTCGCAAGTGTGCAGCTTTTGATAGTTCAAGACTGAAGTCTCCAGCGGAATTGAAATTCCCCACAGAGTTGTATTCTCCCCGACAAGCAGGATGATTCCTTGTGCCCCAGCCGAGTTGGCAGTTCCCCAAGAGAACCGAGTCCTTAGAAGCTGTTCAGGCCATGATTGGTTTTCCCTAGTAGAGTGTTGAATAGTTGATGCTGTATTTCCCCATCGGAGTCGTTATCTCCAGAAAGTTTTGCCGCGAAGGCTGTGCAGTTTATTTCTGCGACTGATATCGTTTCCTCAGTAGTTTGTGGTTTGAATACCCGATTGAGCGAGTCCAAGTTCTCGGAGAGCTTTATTCCCCTGCAGCATTCGACTGAAGATCATTTCCCCAGGCGGAGTCCAATTGAGATTGGTGTGACTTCTTCTCCTCAGCAGGATGATTCCTCCTCCCTACCAGAGTGGTTCTTTCTCCTCGACCGGAAGATCTTCCCCTCAACATTTATTTTACTGATGGGGTCGTAGCATCTTGCATGATTGCATAGCATTTACACTAAAAATGCGTAGCATTTCCACTGTGTGGAGCATTACGCCATTGTCAAACATATGCATATGAAACATGAGCTAGGTCGTTACCGTTCTTGTTTTGCAGGTGTTTCTCCGCAGAATGGTTTGCTCAAGATGATTCTTGAATTCCCTAATGAAGTTGATTGCTTAAGATGATTCTTAAAATCCCAGTGAACTCACCAGAGTTGGTTGCTCAAGTTAATGCTTAGAGTCCCCGGCAGAGTATTTGCTCAGGATGATTCCTGAAATCTCCAACAGAGTTATTGGTTCAGGATGATTCTTGATGTCCCCGACTGAGTTATTTGTCCAAGATGATTCTTGAAGTCCTCAGCAGAGTTGATTCACCCAGAATGATTTCTAGATCCCCGAAGAAGAGTTACTTGATAGTTCTCCAGAATCCCCAGCAGAGATGGGTCATCCCCAGCAGGTTTTAAACAGCGAAGTTGAAATTTCCTTGAAGACTTGATGATTGGAGTCTGGCAGCGGTGCCAAAACCCTGACTTACTGATGAAGTCCAACTGCAATGTCGAAGCAGTTATCTCAGCTGACGCAGAGTGCCTGACGGCAAAAGATCGTATGTCCTTATTGGTCCGTGATTGATTAAGGATTCCATTTGAAGACTTACTGATGAAGTCCAACTGCAATATCGAAGCAGTTATCTTAGCTGACGCAGAGTGCCTGACGGCAAAAGATCGTATGTCCTTATTGGTCCGTGATTGATTAAGGATTCCATTTGAAGACTTACTGACGAAGTCCAACGACGAGGTCGAAGTAGTTCTCCTAGCTGACGCAGGGCGCCTGACGGCAGAAGAATAGATATCCCTATTTGGTTCATGATTGACCGAGGATTCTATTCCCGACTTACTGACGAAGTCCGGATGACACCCAAAAACCTCTTTGAATGCCCGATGGCACGATTAACTTGATTGTTAAAAAGTTCCTAATGACCTGATGAGTCCCGAGGAATCCTTCTGCCGCAGTGTCGCAGAATGCTTGACGGCAATACCGGCTATGTATCGTGGGTTTCCGAATGACCAGTGATCCCTTGATGACTTGAGGACGAAGATCTACAGCAAAATCAGATGATCATCCTGACGGAGATTTGAGATTAGACCTTTCACCGGTTACCGTGTGACCAATTCCCCAGCAGAATTGTCGTGCAACTAGCATTCTCAGTTTGGAAGATGTTCCTACCAATCGAAGTACCGTTTATGAATCATCAGTTATCGTGCAACTGGTGACCCCTTGATGATTTGAGGACGCAATGATATCAGATAGATCAGAGAATCATCCGGGCGGAGGTTCAGATCAGTAATTCTCCAGCTAGTTGTCGTGCAGCTATTATTTCAGTTTCTGAAGATTTTTCCCATCAGAGTACCGTGTACTTGTGCAGTTGGCAAATTTTCGGGTTTGTTGGTATTCAACCGTCTCGTACCTTGATTGTTTGAGAACCGTTCGCTTCTCACCCAGTCAAGTCCAAGCCGTTTGAATAGGGGCAGTTGTTGCACCCCAAAATTTGCCCAAAATTTCTCTACCTAGCTCATGTTTCATTTCATTCACATTAGCATTATCATTTGCATTTCATTGATATGTATGCAGGAGATCAAGAGGTGTGATTACCAATTAAGAGTTATACAAGATTATGAAGCTATCTAAGAAGGTTATTCAGGTGCTCAAGGGTTGATATCCTTGTCAAAAAGTTAAAAGATCCTCAGAGAGAGTGATTGAAACCAAGTATGTGTGTCTCCTAACTTGAAAGTTGTGGAAAGCCATCAGATGATTCTGAAGCCATGAGGATGGACTTTAGGTCTTGAGAGAGCTCATGAGAAGTGTTGAAGATCACTTTGAGGCCTAGACAGGTCATTGTGCAAGATTAAGAAGCCTCAGCCATGATTGGTGCAGCTAGGGTTTGACTGGGTCAACCCTAAGTCAACTGGTGAGTTAAAGACGGTTGAGACTTAATTCAAGAGCCATGTGATCATGTATTGATATATTGAGATTTTATGAGGATGATTCCAAGGTTAACTCATCATGATTGAAGAGTTTGAGAAGTTTCAGGCTAGGGTTTCTAAGACTTGACAGTGTAAAATCCCCTAGTTTGACCCATGTCTTCAAGGCAATTTAACTCAAGATATGATTGTTATCTCATCTTGACCCCAACATAATTGTTGTAGGGCATGATCTTAGATTTAATTTTAGTACTAGAAGTCCTTGATAGGGTTTATAAAACTCAAGTTATGAGCCAGACAAGTTATAAGTCATTCGAGGCATATGAATTTGGAGCTTGAAAGTTACCCAACTTGCATGACACTTTTGCCCTAGAAGGATGATTCCTATGAACTTTTGGTCAACATGAATGTTTTTCCTTATTCTATTATCTTTCCATAGAGTTCTAGAAGTCCTTGATAGGATTTGTATAACTCAAGTTATGGCTTTGACAAGTCAAGGGTATTTTGGGAAGTTGTGATTATGGGTCATTTTTGGTTATGGGTCATTTTCACCAACCTAGACATCTCAAATGAAATTTTGTGCAACTTGAAAGTTGCTCAAAATGGGGTTTTAACTTTAAACATGTATCAATGAGGCATTGAAATGGCTCAAGGAGATACTTGATTCAAGAAATTGTGAAAAAGGAAGAATTAAAGAGAATTAAAGACCAAAAATTCAAAATAAATGTTATGTGTGAAAATAAGGCAAAGTAATAGCATTTTTTGAATGGAAAATACATTTTGGAAACAATGACATTGTTAGAATTTAGGTTTGAGCTCATTTTCATGGCCTTTTGCCTTGATACTTCATGAAGAAGTTACATCTCAAATCCAAGCCATGGGATGAAAACAAGGGATGAATCCCCACCATTCAAGTTCAGTGGTTCACAAGGAGTGTGTTGAAGGTTTCCTGAAGGAGAAATAGCAGAGATATTGTGCCTGCCATGAATGAGATATTGAAGAGAAATTGAAAATTGAAATTCTCATTCTGAACCTTTGAGAAGGATCTAGATCATTCAGTTACATCCTATATAAGCATATGAATGCATTCAGTTCATTTTTTGGTGAAGATTGAAGCCTGAAGCAGAGAGTGAAGTTGAAATTTCAGAGGTGCAAGTGAGAATCGGATTCTGAGTTCAAGGCCAAATCAAGATTAATTGAAGGTTTCATTGTGTTCATCAAGTGATTTGGAGTGTATCTGCACTTTCTTGAAGGCTGAAGAGTGCAAGAACTACCTCTGTTATAAGCTTGAACACAGGTTGGTACATTTCATTTTTATGATTAATCTAGGTAGAGATAGTTAGCATTCTATAGGTGGTTAGGATCCTGGTGATATTTAGTTGGATTTAGGATCAAAAATTGGTGAATTAGAGACAAAGTAAGTTGATGATCAATTTCTGTTGAGGCTCGAATCAAGCAATTCTTGGACTATTAATCAAGATTGGATAGTGTAGAATGATCACCATAAGATGAGGATTACATCTGTGCATTTAATTGAAGTTCTGATGAGATTCAAGATTGATGCACATTTTGAAAGTGCTATCGGGTTTGAAAATCCAGAGGGAGTTAGATGATTCTAAGGTGATATTCGTGATTAGCATTGAAATCTGAGTAGAATGATGTAGGGTTTGTTAATCTGTGATGACCTGTGTGAATGTCTTTGTCGGAGAAGACGGTGGCGCCACCGTCTGGTTTTCCCCCCAAACAGAAGTTCAAATGAAGAAAAAATGCAGGAGCCATTGGATCTTGCTGAAGACTTGACCTAGTAACCATCATCCACGGCCACGATTGAATTTTGATCGCTGACTATTGACTGCACGAAACGCATCGTTTTCATTAATATGCTGGCAACATGAGGACGTTTGGATTCATTGACCAGTCTCACCATCGTGTGTTCAGAAGCTTGCCACATCACCCTGCCTCAAAACGCCCCGTTTTGGATTAGCGAGTGATTCAGAGGAAGGGATGAGTTCGAATCTTGGCGCATGCATTTTCTTTCATTTTAATTTTGGAATGGAACCCTGAAGAATTCAGAGCGCTGGGCTTAGTGATCTGAACTGATACTCACACCCCCCTCTGGGCCCAACCCAAGATCTGAACTGGATTTAATTGCTATTCACCACGCGCCCCTTATGAATTTCTATTCTTTTTCTTATTTTCTTTATTTTTTGGTTTGTTTGATTTTAATCCATTAAAAATAGTAAAATTAATCAATCAATTCTAAGTTTTTTTCCCCTGATTCATGAATGAATTTAGAAATTTTAGGAACAAAAAGATTAGGGTTAGCATTTATTTTCATTTTATTTGATTTTTTCCTATTTTATTTGATAATAAAATTGTATTGTTTGTCTCTTCTGCTTGGTGAATTTTGTTTGAGCATTTGGTATTGAGTTTTTGCTTGATATTTGGCTTGTGATTAGGTTAGATATGCATGCTCCCCTCAGATTTTTTTCACTTTTTTGTGATGAATTTAGGTGTTGTTTTAGGACTAGAACTTTAGGAGCTCCCTTTTAGGGTTTAGGTATGATACCTTGAGGTTTAGAATTTTATTTGGAGGACTTAGAGAATGAGTTAGGTCCTGATTTTTTGACTATAGGTTGTTAGTGAATGCATGTTCCCCTAGAAAAATAATCAGATTTTTAGAATATGTTTTGGTATTTTTGATAGAATATTATACTTGTGTGTTCATTTGGTGTTTCAACGTTGATGATTGATGTGGAATGGACTCAAAATTGGACTTCCTTGCATAATGGGCTTCTAGATCTCATTTGAAGACATAATGGACTTGATGAAGCTTGTGTGAAGTGGCTAGTGGAGCTTGGATTGAAGTTTTCCCTTTCTTTTTGTTAGCTTTGAATAACTTAGGAAATCAGGGCTTTAGGAGAGAGCTTTAGAAATAGATATTTCTTCAAATAATGGTTGGATTTGTTCCCTTTCCATTCTCATCCTATGATTCAAAGTCCTAATGTTAAAGTATCATCTCTCATTTGGAGGGCTGTGTGACATTTACAATGAGTATAAATTTTGAGGATGCCTTTCTCTGATGACTGGTTGAGTGTCAGATAGGATTCCTTTGGTTTACTGTCTGCTTCCCACTATCAAATAATCATCTTATTGATTCTCTTCATTCTTGGTGGAGCCTATTGAAGATTGAATCTTGAAGATGGAGTACCTTTCATTCCCCTGAAGATGAAGGACTTGAAGAACAGTTACAGACTGTGGATTGGACTGCTGTCAGAGGACTGCTTTGCTGTGAAGCTGTGGAAGCTGTTGATTTGCTTTCTTGACTGTCTGTTTTCTTTCTGTGCAACTGTATTGATGTGACTTGTTTGATTTGCTTGATGCATTAGAATAAGTTCATGTTTAGATTGTGTTAAGCTAGGAGCATGATTGCATTAGAGGTTGAGTTGCTCCCTCTGCTTGTATTGTTACTGTATGGCTTTGCTTGCTGGTATTCGGTAGAGCTCTGCTCCCTTGCCTGTGTGGTTTGTGATTTGCTTGATGGCATTTTATTTTCATTTATGATTGCAGTTATTCATATCTGGCTTGAGGTTGAGACGAGCTTGTGGAGGCTGACGCCCCACACACATTTCCTCCCTCACTTGCATTGCATGCATTTTACAGTCGTTTACTGTTTACTGTTTAAACTGATGCTTTATCTGTTTCTGTTTATCATTGACATGATCCCCTAGGAATCTCACTTCCTTTGATAAGGAAGTGATGATTAGAACTTTAGGTTGAAACCTATGCATGATAACTTCTAGGAGTTCCCTGTTTCAAACCTCAACTATAGGATGAATCCTTGGCATGACAACTGTTAGGACTTGATAGTCTCCCCTTAGTTGAGCCTGCTCTCTCTTCTCATCTCAAACAATAGTAAAAAATGTAATAAAGGCAAGTTAGTATAAGCGCGTTACGAGCCTTAAGCTACTTGGGTAATGATAATTGAGCGGCCTCCTCTCAATCGTCTAGAATGTTTAGTATACGTCCTTTGGACGATATGCGACGCATTCGTTCCCAAGTCATAGTCTCTAGTGTTGTACGAACTACAGACAACTAAAAAACAGTTCTTCCGTAAAAGACAGAAAACACACTTCAAACCTTTTTGCCCCGTGGGCCCATAATTCAAAGGAAGCTTTTCTGAAGAAAAGAGTGTCGTTAACTCCCAGTTCTACCGCAAATGGTAACGCATAAGTCTCCAAGGGTCGAGCTGCGTACGCCAAACTACTGGAACTGTTTGTTAACCCTACTCAGAAAAACAGATGAATTTGAATCCCCGTAATCCGTATTATCCCGAACTACGTAAGCTCTGATCTCTCATGCCTGTTGAGAGTACGTAGGCACAATACTGATGTATTGGCGAGCCACCTTCCCCCATAACCCGTAGTTAGCCGAACTACGTTGACTCTGATTTCTCATTCTCTGATGAGAATACGTAGGCATAAAGTGCGACGCTTTGCTGAGTCATTTTCTTTTCTTTTCAGACCAGCCTTGATAGGTAGATAGTAAATAAACCCGTCAGATAAACACAACAAGCGTGGATCCCATCGAGTACGATGGACGTGAGGGGTGCTAATACCTTCCCCTTGCATAACCGACTCCCGAACCCAGACAATGGTTGCGATGACCTTGTCTTATACCTTTTCGTCAGGTTTTTCCGATCGTTTCCTTTCCCATTCTGAGGGATAAATAACGAAAGGTGGCGACTCTTCTGTTTTGTCGGCACCTTATTTTCGCGGAAGCGACAGTATGGATGTGAAATTATGGATGCTATATATCAGGGCTAAGTTATATATTAATTTATGGATATGTCTTATTCTTTTTGAGTTTAGTCTAGCTAGTTGTGAGTTGTCTCCCTTCTAGGTTTGGACCTAGGGGTTTATACTAATCACTTTACGAACGGTCTTAGTAAGGAATGGGGACTGACATCATCATTTCTTTTTGGGAGGATCCTTAGGTAGGACACACCTATTTTAATTTTAGAATCCTTAGGCTTTTTAGTATTTCTAACTAGTGAGAGAGTTATTTAGGTGAGATTGATATGTGGGTTAGTGGGGCTTTTAGGTGTTTTTTTATTGAGGTTAGTCTAGCATTAGAGTTAGTATAGTTATGATTTGGCATTCACATGCTTGGTCTATTTGGAAATCCTGAAATAATGCAATTCTTTAAGGAACGTTTACAAGTGTGTAGGATTTGGAATATAAGAGAATTTACACTTCTTTAAGGATCCAATTTTATTTATGGTGGTTCTTAGGGTGATTTTTTTCTGGTTGTTCATGTTGATATAGTTGTATAAGCTCCACCTTCTGTTTTTGTTTATTACTTTGAGGGTTTTATTTATCTGTTTAGGTTTTATGTAACACCCTAAACCACAAAAATTATTTAAAAAGATTTACACGAAAATTTAAGGTGCCACAGCAAATCATTTTAAGCTATGTAGCCTAAAAATTTATCATAGAGACCCTTCGAAACACACCCTTCAAAACACACCAAATCATTTTAATCTACGTAGCCTAAAAACTTATTATAGCAACTTCAATAATAAATTAATAAACTTCAAAAAAAAAATCAACATCAACTCAAAAACATAACAACTCTCGTCCCTAATGTTACACGATCATAGCACTAAAAACCACTAATGTATGACAAAGTGATAAATAAAGAAATTGAATAGTAGCTCCAACAAGCCACCTTCCATACACTACAAGAATGCTCACTTCTGGTTATCTGCAAGATGTCCATGGTGGACAACATAAAGCAAATGGATGAGAAAAAAATTCAATATGAATATCATAAAGAACACAAAGGTAGAGAATCAAACAACATAACACACATTTGTCGCTACTCGAAAAATGCATTGCGCAACGACGGGGAGGCGAAAAAGAAAGGACATAAGAGTCGCTACCGAACTTTAGTTATCCCAAGAAGGGAAAGGAAAATATCGAGAAAACCATAAGAAAGAAATGGATAAGAGGGTCTCGCAACTAAGAAGGGGTTCGGAAGCCGGTTATGCGAAGGGAAGGTATTAGCACCCCTCGCATCCATCGTACTCGATGGGAACCATTTGTTTGTCGTATGTGAATTTATTTGCTTAAATATTATGCTATAAAATAGTGTTCCTAGGGGTAAAGAGAAGGGTTAGAAACAGGGGAAAGAGAGATAACGAGGGAAGAAGAGAGAAAGAACAGACTCGGTAGGACTTCGTGGTCCTAGGCCTACGTATTCTCAATAGACATGAGAAAGTCAGAGTCGACGTAGTTCGGGGAACTACAGATATGGGGGGAATGTGCTCGGCAAAGATTGTGGCCCTTGTGCCTACGTATCTTTACTCAAAAGAAGTAAAGAATCAGAGCAGTTGTAGTTCGGCCAACGGTTTGTTAATGTTTTTATGGATGATGATATCGTGTGCATTCTAGCAGTTTAGGTGTTTTGCCGCTCGCATGTGAGAAGACTTATGTGTTACCTGTTTGCGGTAGAATGAACGTAACATATCCTTTTTGAAATGATTAGGTTTTCGCCATGCGAGGCAAGATGTCACATTTGATTTGTGAGGTTGTTTTTTAGGGGTGAGATAAGTCCACAGATAGTAACCCCTTGCGGGTAGTACCCAATTCTTTATCTCAAAGTTTTTTGTTGCGAAATGGTGTGGCGAACGTAGCGTCTTCGTATTGAAAGACGAGTATCAAGACCACCCTCACTATAGTGAGCATCCTAACACTCGAAGAGGAAAAAGACTACACTTAATCCTCTCTCTTTAATTCAATGCAAAGAGAACTTCGTTCTCTTATTAAAGGTGTTTTTGGTTTTGAATGGTAAGTGCTTTTGCGATAGAGAAATGATCAGTGGGTTTTAGTTGTGTTTTTCAAATTGTGTATGTCATTTGTTTTGCATTGTTTTTATCCGTTTTCGTATCTCTTGTTTATGTTTTCATAGTTATTTTCAGTCATCTTGGTTTAAGTCTTATTTTGAAGTTTGTATCACTTTTACCGCTGGTGCGTTTGATTTGGTTGTTTTTAGTGTGTTTTTGGCAGGAAGTGGTGGCCCGATATCCATACCGTTTCGGTGACAAAGAAAAGCCGAAAACATGGAATTCAGAGGTCTGACACGGGTGCCCGTGTTGCATAGCACGGCCCGTGTCAGGAGGGACACGGTTGGATGACACGCCCAAGTTGTGAAGAGAAAAATGGAGAACAGAAGTGCAACACAGGTGCCCTTGTTGCAGTCCCTGAAGAAGAAAGCCACGCCCCATTGAGCAGCAGCCTGACACGGCCTCCCGTGTCCCATGACACGGCCCGTGTCAGGGCCACTGATAGTGAATTTGTCATTTTTGACCATGATATCTTTGTGCATACAACTCCAAATGTTTATGTCTTGTGCTCAAATGAAAGAGGACATGGAGTAGAACAAATTTCATGTTGGGGTCAACTTGATTTGAGGATTGGAAGGCCATGAAAAGTGGTGTTGAAAATTAGGTCATGCCACTATCCATAAGTAACTTAGAAAAAAAAATTCTAAGTTATAAAATTGGCTTATTTTTCCTCAACTTTGATTGATCATAACTTGAGTTCCAAATATCATATGATTATGAATTGGTACTCAAAAGAAAGCTTGAAATACAAGGAACAACTTTGATGTTTGATCCAAGTTCATTTGAAACCTAAATCATGAAGAAAAATGGCTTTGAATATGGTTGTTCCAAACATAAAACTTTCCATAAATAGAAAGTTATAAAACCCTAATTTTCTTAAAATGGCAACTTTCACCAATTATTGATTTTTCATGATTCCTTTGAATTTTCTTGATCAAGTTCCATCCATTGGTCATATTGAATTCAAGGATTATGATCTTGACCTCAAAAAGTCGGGAGTTGACTTTTTATCGCACAATTAACTTTTTCCCCAATCTTCTGATTTTCAATTGACTAATCAATTGAAACCCTTCTGATTAAAATTGATGGTCAATCTCCCATCTCCACACACCTTAGAGCATATGGAGGACCATGGAAATAATTCTTGCCCTTGAAAACAAATTTATCCTGATTAAAATTGAAACCTTAATTTCAACCTTCTTACTTGGGCATTGTGTAGATGAACTGGGTGATCATTCCAACTCCACCATGATCCCTGAGGTGCTTAACAACTTCTACCTCATGCCTCTACCAATGATGAAACCTCAAAATTCCTTGACAACCCTCCGATGGTTTGTACCAATGCCTTTGATTATCAAAAAAAAGTATGGGCAAATTTAGGGTGTGACAGATGCCCCTATCTAATCGGCTTAAACCTAGTAAGACGAAATGTTACGACATTCATTCTTTCGAGGTAGAAGATGATTAGATATAGAAGACCCTGAATTTGTCCAAAAAGAGAGAAACTGATTGGGAATGAAATACTGGATATCTTGCAAAGGTCGCTAACACCAAAAGGATGTTAACAGAGAAAACTTGACACTTAAAGGATGACAAATCTATCACCAAAAGGATGATAGTACACTCACACACACTGCTCTGAAATTAAAAGAAATTAAGGGACCCACTACCAAAAGGATAGTGGAGCGAAGCAAAATCAACCCTAACACCAAAAGGATGTAGGGGATCCATTACCAAAAGGATAATGAAGCGGAAATGCTAGTCACGACATCAAAAAGACGTTAGACCCATCACCCATAAGGATGATGGAGCGAAACAAAATTAACACTAACACCAAAAGGATGTAGGGGATCCATTACCAAAAGGATAATGAAGCGTAAATGCTAGTCACGACATCAAAAAGACGTTAGACCCATCACCAAAAGGATGATGGAGCGAAACAAAATCAACCCTAACACCAAAAGGATGTAGGGGATCCATTACCAAAAGGATAATGAAGCGAAAACGCTAGTCACGACATCAAAAGGACGTTAGACCCATCACCAAAAGGATGATGGAGTGAAACAAAATCAACCCTAACACCAAAAGGCTGTAGGGGATCCATTACCAAAAGGATAATGAAGAGGAAACGCTAGTCACGACATCAAAAGGACGTTAGACCCATCACCAAAAGGATGATGAAGTGAAACAAAATCAACCCTAACACCAAAAGGATGTAGGGGATCCATTACCAAAAGGACAATGAAGCGGAAACGTTAGTCACGACATCAAAAGGACGTTAGACCCATCACCAAAAGGATGATGGAGCGAAACAAAATCAACCCTAACACCAAAAGGATGTAGGGGATCCATTACCAAAAGGATAACGGAGAACACACGTTTGTCATGACATCAAAAGAATATCAGACCCATCGCCAAAAGGATGATGGAGCAAAGTAAGATCAATCCTAGCACCAAAAAGATGTAGGGAATCCATTAACAAAAGGATAATGGAAAATACGCTGATCATGACACCAAAAGGATGCCAGACCCATCACCAAAAGGATGACGAAGCGAAACAAAGTCAACCCTAACACCAAAAGGGTATAGGGAATCCATTACCAAAAGGATAATGAAGCGGAAACACTGATCATGACATCAAAAGGATATCAGACCCATCACCAAAAGGATGAAGAAGCGGAAATGCTATAAGTTATTCCCAGAAAGAGGGATGATGATAACTCCCATGAGGAACGCTCATGGCCTTGAATGATGTGCTCCTGATCAAGCTAAATTTTGTCCTGATATCTTTTAAATCTCGTGAGAGAACCCTTCGTCAGATAATGCCCCTGATTGGGCTAATGATCACTTTGAAACTCTAGAATTTGTCAAATAAAAGGTTGCACAACTTTGTGGGGAACACCCACGGTCTTGCGGAAAATGCCCCTGCCTGGGCCGATTAAGACCTTGGAACTCTTCGAGGTTGATCCTAGGCCTGAACTTGCATATATGAATGCTTGATGATAATGACGTTCCATAAATGGAAATGCATATGCAATGCCGGAATGTGGAGATGCAAGAGCTAGGGAGGGATGATATCATTCTGGATATGCATATGATGCAAGATGATTATGAAGCAGCATACTTATGATGTCGAATGTGATGCGTATGATGCATATGATTGCAAACGGATGATTGGAAATGCAGATGTTGACGTGGCGGACTTTTGGTAGTTGCCAATGCGGATTGGACTTTGGATCAGGTGGGAAAGTGGAGGACAAGCCTGACTTCCTGACATCATTTCTTCATGATGTAATAAAACTTGGAGGTGTTGATACCTTCAACTCGTGGCCCGCTCTGCTGGGCTTGACGGCCTTGTCAGTCAAGTCGTTTCAAGATTTAAAATGGTGTTCCTGTGTACTCCTTAGAGTCGTGGTCACCCTTTAGCTACCCTAAGAGAGTAAGTCATTCCTTAATTCAATTTACCATAATGTCATTATATGCAAAACCCATCATCAAATAAATGAAACTTGCAACCATAGGGTAATAAATAAATAAATAAAATGAAGAAAGCTTTGATGAAAGTAATTTTTATTGATGAAAACCCATAAATGGGAAAATTACAAAAGGAGGCAATTCCTAAAAGAGGTAACTGCTTTTGAAAGAGAATATAAAAACTAAGACAATGTTGAAAACGGTTCCTGCCAAGTTTCAAATCCTCTATGGCCCATATGTCTCTGAAGACCCTTCATGCCTTGCTTCTGAGCGCCACGATTGAATTGATCTTTCTCAGTCGAGAGCTTGATGATTATAGAGGAGGGTTCACACGTCTTTTCAAGATGCAGTTCTGCCTTTTGAATCCCTAACTTTTGCCTAGGCCGCCCTTTCGGGTTTTCAGCCTACCAGGATACCTTTTTTATTTTAGTCCCTAATTTTTGCCTGAACCATTCTTATGGTCCACCAGGACGCCCATTTTTGCGTGGATTTTCTTTTTTTGTCCACCGGGTCTATCTTTCGGGCATAATATTTTTTAACTGCATCCAAATTCACAAGGGATGGAAGATCGTCACCGTCCATGGTTTAGAGGATCAAGGCTCCTCCGGAGAAAACCTGTTTTACTATATATGGACCCTCGTAGTTCGGTGCCCATTTTCCCCTTGGATCAACGTGAGTTGGCTGAATTTTTCTCAATACCAAATCTCCTGCTTGGATGTGTCGTGGGCGAACTTTCTTGTCAAAGGCCCTCTTCAACCGTTTCTGGTATAACTGTCCATGATAGATGGCTTTCATGCGCTTCTCGTTGATGAGATTGAGCTAGTCGAGTCTGGCTTGTATCCATTCGGCTTCATCTAACTTGACGTCTGCCAAAATCCTCAAGGAGGGAATCTCTACTTCAATGGGCAATACTGCTTCCATGCCATACACAAGAGAAAACGGGGTTGCCCCTGTGGAAGTGCACACTGAGGTGCGGTAGCCATGCAACGCAAATGGCAACATCTCGTGCTAATCTTTGTAAGTTTTCACTATCTTCTGGACGATTTTCTTAATATTCTTATTTGCCGCCTCAACAGCTCCATTCATTTTGAGGCAATAAGGTGTTGAAATATGGTGTTCAATCTTGAAGCTTTTACACAACTCTTTCATCATCTTATTGTTGAGGTTTGAACCGTTGTCCGTAATGATCTTGTTCGGGATTCCATATCGACAAATAATCTCTTTCTTGATGAAGCGAGTCACCACTTGCTTAGTGACGTTGGCATAAGATGCAGCTTCTGCCCATTTGGTAAAGTAGTCGATGGCCACTAAGATAAAATGGTTTCCGTTCGAAGCGGTTGGCTCGATGCGTCCGATTACATCTATACCCCACATGGCGAAAGGCCAAGGCGAAGTCAACATATTCAGAGGGAGTGGTTAAGTATGAACTCTGCCTGCATAAATTTGGCACTTGTGGCATGACTGGACATGGAGACAACAATTTGTTTCCATCGTCATCCAATAGTATCCTGCCCTCAAGATCTTCTTAACTATAGTATGACCACTAGCATGTGTTCCAAAAGATCCTTCATGCACTTCATTTATGATACGTTCTACTTCATGTTTATCCACGCATCTAAGTAGAATCGAATCATAATTCCGCTTGTACAATACGTCACCGCTGAGGAAGAACTTCGAGGAGAGCTTTCTGAGGTACTTCTTGTCAGTGATGGTTATGCCTTCTGGATACTCTTGTGTCTCTAGATACCGCTTAATATCATAGAACCAAGGATGATCATCAACTTTAGGTTCTTCCGCGTCAACTTCCAGACAATAAACGGGTTCGTCCAGATACTCCAGGCGGATGGATGGCGCCTCATTCTTCCATTTGACTTGAAACATGGATGCTAGTGTTGCTAGAGCGTCAGCCAACTGATTTTCTCCTCTAGGAATGTGATGAAAAGTGATCTCATTAAAGTACATAATTAGTTTCAAGACGTGATCTTTGTAAGGAATCAACTTGAGATCAAGTGTTTCGTACTCCCCTTTAATTTGGCATATGACAAGCGCAGAGTCCCCATAGACTTCTAGAATTTTGATCCTATTATCGATGGCAGCTTCAATTCTGAAAATGCAAGCTTTATATTCAGCCATGTTGTTAGTACATTTGAAGCATAATCGGGCGGTGAATGGTAGGTGAAAACCAGTTGGAGAAGTGATGATTGCCCCCAATTCCACAACCTTTGGCATTTGCGGCACCATCGAACACGAGCGTCCATCGCGATCCTGGTTCGGGTCCATCATCTGGGCCTGGTGTGGTATAGTCTCTGGCAAACATGACGTCTTCGTCGGGGAAATCAAAGCGCATAGACTGGTAGTTGTCCATAGGTTGGTGGGCAAGGTAGTCAGAGAGTACACTTCCTTTGATAGCTTTCTGCGTAGCATACTGGATGTCATACTCTGTTAATACCATTTTCCAACGAGCCACTCATCTGGTGAGAGCAGGCTTCTCAAATATGTACTTGACAGGATCCATCTTGGAGATCAACAAGGTCGTATGGGTGAGCATATATTGTCTCAAGCGTTTTGTTGCCCAAGCCAATGCACAATATGTCTTCTCGAGCATTGAATATCTTGATTCACAGTCGTTAAACTTCTTGATGAGGTAATAAATTGCATGCTCCTTCCTGCCGGTTTTGTCATGTTGACCCAACACGCATCCCATGGATCCCTCTAGCACAGTTAGGCACATGATCAGGGGTCGTCCGGGTACTGGAGGCATCAAGATCGGCGGTTCATGTAGATATTCCTTTATTTTCTCAAAGGCTTTCTGACAATTATCATTCCACACCACAGCTTGATCCTTTCGAAGTAGTTTGAATATGGGCTCACGAGTGGCCGTTAGATGAGATATGAACCTGGCGATGTAGTTCAATCTCCCAAGGAACCCTCGGACTTCCTTTTCAGTTTTGGGTGTCGGCATCTCTTGGATAGCTTTGACTTTATCTAGATCGACTTCAATCCCCTTTTGGCTCACAATAAAACCTAGCAGTTTACCAGATCTTACACCAAAAGTGCATTTGTTGGGATTTAATCTCAGCTGGAATTTCCTTAATCTGGCGAATAGCTTTCCCAAGTGAATGAGGTGCTCTTCGTCATTCTGGGATTTCGCAATCATATCGTCTACATAGCACTCAATCTCTTTATGTATCATGTCATGAAAGAGAGTGACCATTGCTCGATGATATGTCGCGCCCGCGTTCTTGAGCCCAAACGGCATGACCTTGTAACAGATATTTCCCCATGGGGTGATGAAAGTCGTTTTTTCCATATCTTCGGGCGCCATCTTAATCTGGTTATATCCAGAAAAGCCATCTATAAACGAGAAGACAGAGAACTGGGTTGTGTTGTCTACTAGCACGTCAATGTATGGTAGAGGGAAGTCATCTTTCGGACTCGCTCTGTTAAGGTCTCTATAATCGACACACATTCACACCTTCCCATCCTTCTTTGGTATTGGGACAATATTCGCTACCCATTATGGATAGCTGGATACTGCTAGAAAGCTAGCGTCTAATTACTTTTGCACTTCTTCTTTGACCTTGAAGGACATCTCTGGTTTTATTCTCCTCAACTTTTGCTTCACTGGCGGGCAACCTTCCTTGAGAGGTAGCTTGTGCATCACAATCTCTTCATCTAGACCGGGCATATTCTTGTAGGACCAAGCAAATACGTCAACATACTCTCGAAGCAATATGACCAGTTTTGACTTAATCTCTGACTCCAAAGCTGCACCTGTCTTGATTTCTTTGGCATCCTCTTCAGTTCCCATGTTGATGACTTCGACCTCTTCTTGATACGGCTGAATGACCTTTGACTCTTGCTTTAGTAGTCTAGCTAGCTCTTCTGGGAGATCACAATCTTCCTCGCAGTCTTCATCGACTTGGTAGATCGGGTTATCAAAGTCATATCGGACCATAGAGGGGTCGTTATCGACAGGAGCAGGGGAGGATCTGCATGATGAATGACTTCATGCTTTTATTTTTTAGAAAAGATTGACAGAAGAAAAAAAAAGTAAAACAAAACATTGCCTTCCAAAAATAATTTTATGTGCAAAATGTAAAAATGAAAGAAAGAGAGCGTAATTGGATGCGAAAGTTTATTTAGTGATGATAAGTCGTGCTTTAAAAGCAAAAAGCCCTACAACATGATCCATATGCCTTGGGCAGAGCATAGGATTTTTTAGGTAAAATAAAAACAGGGAATTACTCGTCTACTAGAGTAACTTCGGGGATTTCGACGACTCTCTAATTGTTCAAAGTTTGATTAGGCGCCCTAGGATACACCATGCACAGCTCTTCATGATCTTCGACTTCAGTTTCTAAAAACATGACTTGACCATCGACAAGGTGGCCCCCACTAGTAAAAACCAACAGAGTTGCAAGCCCTTTGCCCTTATCAGTTGTATTCTTCTGCTTGTAACCTAGACCAGCTCCATTTTTGTTAACGGGAAATTACAACACTCTGCCCCATCCTCGCGGATGTCCTTCCTCTATCACTGTCCTTGCGTCCTTCCAAGTCACTATTGAAGACGCTGGCTTTTCGTAAATCATTTCAATATTGATTACTTCAAAGGCTTGAAACAGGGTCTCATGCACTTCATCTCCTACTTCCAAATAGCGGAAAGAAGAAAGATGGCTCACAAGAACATCTTCTTCACCCTCAATGATGACCATCTGATTGTTAATCATAAATTTGATCTTTTGATGCAAGGTTGAAGTTACAGCACCTGCGGAATGAATCCACGGACGACCAAGAAGGCAACTGTAAGCGGGATATATATCCATTACATAAAATGTAATGATAAAAGTATAAGGTCCAATCTTGATCGGGAGATCAACCTCGCCCACCACAGTTCTTTTAGCTCCATCAAAAGCTTTTACAATAGTTTGACTTGGCTTCATCGCAAGTCCTTTAATTGACAGCTTGCACAACGAGCTCTTTGGCAGCACATTCAGCGATGATCCAGTATCAACAAGCACTCTAGATAATACAACATCCACACATTCGATAGTAATGTGCAAGGCCTTGTTATGATTTTTACCTTTGGGAGGTAATTCACTATCATTAAAGCTCAAAATATGACCTGATGCTATATTCCCCACCACTTCTTCAAACTGCACTACTGATATCTCCTCTAGCACGTGAGCTGCCTTCAAGAATTTTAATAGTGCTTCTTGATGGGCTTTTGAACACATTAATAATGATAGCATGGATATCTTCGAGGGAGTCTGATTGAGCTGGTCAATCACTTTGTAATCACTTTTCTGAATGATTCTTAGAAACTCCTCTGCTTCATTATTTAGGACGTCTTTCTGTTTAGATGACTGCCCCTGTTCAATGGTGCTTGGTCTGACAACATCTTTCCTTGTATTGTCAGTGTTGTTGACAGGTGATGCAGTCGGAGCAAAGATTCAACCATTTCTAGTGACACCACCGGTTCCCATAATATTCTCGACAATCTTTTTCTCTTCCAAGATATCCTTTTCTCCTATCATCCGCCTGTTGAGAAAGACAGTCTCATCATATAGCCAAGGTACAACATTAGTGCTTTCGTATGGAAACAGAGCTGGGGCCGAAATGACAAGTTGGTTCATTGATTGTGGAGACATAGGTATCTCAACTGGATCATAAGGGATCTGTAGTGGGATAGAAGTTTGTCCATACATGTTGTCCCATTCTTCCTCATTGCATGGTATGGTCAGTGGTGTACGAGTCAAATTATCAGAAGGAATCCACAGTTCATATCCATCATCATATGGTACCTCCAATGTTTCAAATGGAATTTCGAGAGTAGAAACTTCTTTAGACTTTTACAGTTATTCTGCTACTAATACACCTTGATCAATCAGGCTTTGGATGTCTTTCTTCAACTCAGTGCATCCTTGAGATCCTCCCAAACAAACGTGGCAATTGGTTGAACAGCCTGGATAAATGTTCTTCAACAGGAGTTGCTCCTTAATAGTGGAAAGAGGAGTTCTCAATTTGTCAATATCCACTTGAAGATCCGCCAGCATTCTGAATCTTTCCTGCCTTCATAAAACTCTCTAATCTTTCTCCAGCCGTGACAAGTTCAGAAAACACTGTAGAGGTTGTAGATGCTAGACGCTCAAGGATCGGTCTTTACAGCATGCCCATGAAGAGGTCTGTCAGCTCTTTCTCCATCAACGGGGGTTGTACTCTCGCAGCTACTCCCCTCCACCTCTGAGCAAAGTCTTTAAAAGACTCATTCAGTTTCTGGGTCAAATTCTGGAGTTGCATCCGATTTGGAGCCATGACAGTATTGTACTGATAATGTTTCACAAAAGCGTCTGCTAACTCCTTCCAGCTTTTCACATTGGATCGTTTGAGATGCATGTACCATTCCAGAGAAGCCTCTGTCAAACTATATTGAAAAAAAATGGATTAACAACTTCTCGTCATCGGAATATGCGGCCATCTTCCTGCAGTAAGATCTTATATGGGTGTCGCTACTGCGAAAATCGGCGCCGGCTGAACAGAAGAGTCGCCACCGTGCGTTATTTATCCCACGGGAGGGAAAGGAAACGCTCAGAGTAAACCTCGCACAACATGGGAAAGGTATGGTCGTCGCAACCAAAACCTGGATTCGGGAGTCGGTTACGCAAGGGGAAGGTATTAGCACCCCTCACGTCCGTCGTACTCGACGGGATCCACGCTTGTTTTCGGGTATGGATTGATTATTATTCTATCTAAACTATAGGTCTGGGGTTAAAAGAAAATAAAATGAAAATAAAAAAATGACTCGGCAAAGTATCGCACTTTATGCCTACGTATTCCCGCCTGGAACGAGAAATCAGAGTCAACGTAGTTCGCCTACCTACGGGAAAGGAGGGGAAGGTTGCTCGCTAGGATATCGCATCCTATGCCTACGTACTTTCATACAGCATGAAAGATCAGAGCAAACGTAGTTCGGGCCACGGAAGACACAGGCTTGTCTTGGTTGATTTTATTCCTTCTGAAAAAGGTTTTTCTGATTAACAGTCCAAGCGGACAAAAATGACGTCTTGATGAGTTCACATTTTTTTACGGAAGAAGTGTCTTTTATTGTGTTTGACATCTTTATGTGTTTTTCTGGTTGTTTTGAGAAAGAAGGAGATAGAACTCTAACCTATGGTTGCGAAGGGAAGCAAACTATCCTAATGTTATCATGCATGGGTTAAGACCTAGTGTCTATCATGCTCCTCTCTTGCGCAGAGAGAAACAGAGATCCTAAGGGAATAGACGGAAACAGAAACAATATCAGATATATACAGTAAAACAGTAAAATGCATGGATGCAGCAATACAAGCGAGGCAAGGGAGTCCCACTCAACCTCGAACCTAGAAAACAATAGGCAAAAGTGAACAGGATTCACTTTCAACCCAACAGGGTAAACAGCAAACAATACAGTCCAGAAAACCAATCAATACATCAAGAATGAATAACAACAGAACAACAAACAGCTTCAGCAGCTTTGAATCAACATCTGTCAACAAGCATCAATCTCCATCTTCATGGCCTTCAGGCAAGGGCTTTGATCATCAGTCTTCTATTTGCAATGGCTTTTCTTCAAGTTCAAACTTCCAGGATGAGGGATCAGTCACAAGAGTGGATTGGGTGTTAAGCAATCAGTTGACTACCAAAGGTAGTGAACAGACTGCTTCTAACACAAAAGACATTTTCTCTCAAGAGTTCTATCTCCTAGACACTATCACCAAGCCTTCCAAAGGAAGGGGGTGAGTGTCTTAGAGATACTCTGAATCACAGAGAAGACTGGATGCAGATAAGGCAATCCAGGTTTGAGAAACAAGCTTTCTAACCTAGAGCTCTGCCTAGCTCCTAAACCCTAGTCTCCTCAGCATCTGCTAGCAAGAATCTTCCCTTCAACTCTGGAAGTTGGACTTCAACATCTGGATCTCCAATGGCTTCATCTCCTCAAGTCTTCAGCTCTCCCAAGTCCCCAGACAATCCCAATACCCACTCAGACAAATCAATAATCCCCAGAGGGCACACCACACCAGTCAATCAGATATACAGTATATTAATAGCAGTAGGGGAATCTTGACTTTTTTTCTAAGGGGATCTAATAACTACCCATAGCCCCTATAGTCCCATAACTAACCTATTCAATCTCTAAGTCCTAGGGGAAGTGAATTAATTCTCCTAAGTCATCACCTAAAACCCTAGTTTGTTCATGTTGTTCTCAATTAAACTAAACACCTAAAATTAATTTCTAAAAATGGGAACTAAATCGCATCTACAAGTTTAATGTCTAAACTAAACAACCTAAAAAGAATGGGTGAAAAATATTGAAGCATTTAATAGAACAAAAAATAACAAAATCATGCATGAAATGAAACTATTTAAAATGCTATTTATTTGAAAAATATGGGAAAAATATCAAATAAAAAATAAAATGCCATTTTTATTTTTTATAATTTCCTTGACTCTCTAAAGAAAATAATGCAAAAAGAATGAATTAAAAATAATGATTTTTCTATTTATTATGATTTTTATAAGATGCATGAAAAAAATGAAAGAAATTAAAATAGCAATATAAGGAATAAATGGGAAGGGGTGTGGAAAGCAATGCGCTGCAGTTGAAATTAATGATGGGCCACAGGACTGGAGGTGCAAATATCAAAATTACCAGGCCCAATGCGCTCAGAAAATCAATTGGAGAAATGCCAGAAAAATAAAGAAGGGCTCGGTGTAGATAGCAATAAAAACACGTTGAAATGATTGGGCTTGTTGGAAAGGGGGTGTGCATAGCGAGTTGAATCCAGGCCCACCCAGAATACTTAAATGAAACGCCGCGTTTCATATCAAGTCCTTCCCTCCGTTTTCAGCTTTAAACGTGGATCGTTGGATGGTGATTTTAGTCAAAGGTCAAGACATCATCGTGTGGTCTAGCCATTATCTTCAACCTTGAGCTCTCCTAGGGTTTCAGAAAACCCTAACCATGCATGATCTTCTCTCCCTCTGTTCTCTCTCTACACGCCATGGATTCACACGATATAAAAAGCAAAATTGGTCTACTTCACTCCCTCTACGCAGCCATAACCATAAATTTTCCTAAAACTCAAGCAATCAATCAATTCGAAGAAGGTAACAGATGGAAACCACCATTGGTATCTGATATCAAACCTCTCCAATTCTCCACGAAACTCATCCTAAACTGATCTACAATTCATCCTGATCATAGCATGCTACTCTACTAACAATCTCAGGCCTTATCTTAGCAATTACAAACCTCAACAGTTTTGATGCATCATGCTCAAACTTCATGAAATCTCCCCAAATTCATCCAAAACAATCCTCTACCCTACCTTAACCGTTCTACACTATCAAAACCTATTAACCCTAACTTAAATAAGCAATTCGAATGAAAACTTACCTTATGCACAATGGAGAAAACAGCTACCAAAACCTCTTGATCTACAGCTTGAAGTGAGTGGAAAATGATCCAAGAACTCAATGGTAACTTCTGTATGCAACAGGTATGACCCCAAAGATGTGAATCTCTCAATTCCAAAGTTTATGCTTCTTGGATGGTGATGATGAATGGCACAATTCCTTCTTCAATTTGCCAAATGAAGGTGTGGATTCTGATCCTTGTATGATGATGGTGAAGACTCAATCAAGAATAGTGAAGATTGGTGAGAAATTGAGGGAGTTTGAGAAGCTTATGCAAGAATGGAAAAATGTGGAAAACTTGGGATCTTTGAGCAAATGAAGTCACCAACCCTTGCATGAACCAACTTGTATGAATATGTAGATGGGATTAGAACTTCCTAGAAACTTGGAGAAGTTTCCCTTGCACTTTTCCCTTTCAATTTGGTTTATGTAACTTTCAATTCAAGCAACCATGGATAACTCTTAAATCTTGAACCAAACTCAAAATTATACTTTAGCCAATGTCTTTAAAATGATCTTTCCATTCAAAATGACCTATAATTTTGCTTCATTTGGCCAAGATATGAAAAATCCCATTTTTAAGTCCATTTTTCTTCATTAAATTCAACAATTTTGAAACCTTGTGCTATGAATCTTTCCAATCTCTCATGGTCACTTTTCTAGACTCAAAATGTCATTTGGAGCAAGTTTGATGTTGTAAGTTTTTCCATTTGAGGCCTCCCTGTATGAGTTTTGGACATAGGTTAAAATGACCTATAATTCACAAATGACCAAAATACCCTTTGCTTGCCAAGACCATAAATTGAGTTCCACACATCATATGAAGGCATACTATACCATTCTAGAAATCTAAGACAATAAGGAACAATTCTTATGTTGACCAGAAATTCATTTGAAATTTCCTTGAGGGGTAAAAATTGCTTGGAAGTCAAGTCACTTTCACAGACAAAATTTCAGATACCTCAGATGACCTGTAACTTGCCAGGACCATAACTTGAGTTCTATAAACCTCCTTGATGTCTTACACAACTCAAATTAAAGGTATTGAGATCCTCTACAAGTTCCATGTTGGCCAAGAAGCCATTTGGAGCTTGCATTTTGACTTATCTTGCTTGGAAATTTGACCTAAACTAGGGGATTTTACATAGAAACCCTAATTTAGAAACTCCTCTTCTCCTTGATTTCTCTTGAATTCTTCTTAGCACAACAACATATCCTTATTCTCCATGTCAAATGATGAACCCCAGATCTCTCCAATGGCCCTTAATGCCTCTCAATCAGTCAATTGACCTAGGGTTGACCCAGGGTTGACCCAGATGAAACCCTAGTTGACTGTCTTCAACTGCAATTCTTGTGATTACCTCAACAACTTGTCTCCTTCTCCAAATGACTTTCTAAGTCCTCCAAGATGTCTAGATACTCCCCATACTCAGCCCATAGCTCACACTTACTTGTTGATCCTCAGATACCCTCAGATAGGAGATAGATGAACTGCTTGATCCATTGACTTGATAGCTTCCCAATTCTTTCTGATGACTTGAATGAGATTGAATTTGAATAATAACCTTTTGATAGGCCTCTAGAGATGAGAATAATGATTGGCCCCTGCTGGATGACTTGCTATGCTTATGCTATGCAGATGAGTAACCTATGTACATGGCCCTATATGCAAATGCTAATGCAATTGAAACATAAACCAAGTGACTAAGGTTGGGCAAATTTTTAGGGTGCAACAATGGGTCATAGGACAACTGTTACCCCTGTATTTCTCGAAAGTTAGGATTTCAAACTTCGGAGGTATTTTAACTCCGGGTACAAGACATACTTCAGCGGCATCTAGTCCCAAAACATCGGGGTCTTGCAATGCCTTCACCACCTCTTGTAAAGCATTGAACTTCTTCTCTAATTCAGCGGTTTGTGGTGCATATGCTCCAGCTGAATTATCGTAGAAACCTTCATGTTCATCATACTAGACTGGTCTTGGGATCGCAGTACCATGAGGATGAGTTGCACTGGCTGGTGGATGGACTGTGTTGATAGGTACTGCACCTGCAGAAGTAGGAATTGCCCCAACAGGGGTTGGGATGGCCTCGGTAGGAGTTGGAACTGCGCCACTTGCGCTGGGAACTGCACCTGCCAAAGTCTGATTAGCGTTCCTCTCTGCTGCTTGCCTTATCTCTTCTTGACTCCTAGCCATATTCTAAATCACCTCCATGAGTTGATTCATCTACGTCTTCATACCTAGCATCTCGTTCCTCATAGTAGCCTGGTCTTGCTCTATCTGATCCATGACTCTCTTTTGATTATTCCTTGTGTTGTACTGATGTTAAGAAGTCAGCTTGCTTTACTCTCTGAAAGGGTAAGTGGCGTGTAAGGTCGGGTTGTAGGGAATGCAAAAAGAATGATGCGCAAACGTATGCAATATGTTCAAGAGACTTTCGAGGCTTATGATTATCGTCGATATTATAGAACCGTGACTGAATAATAAAGAAATGCACAATTTAGACCAAAGAGCAAACTTTCATTAATTTGAGAGGAAATTCAATACAAACGATTGCTGAATAAGCTGAAACTAACAATTCATGTTACAAAAAAATACTGAATAACTAAAACTCTTTCTTTTGGAAATGTTCTTCAAGCTTTTTTGTCTCGAACATGAATCTTCTAACCATTGGGTCGCAGAGCTGGATAAAGTGGTGAATAGAAGGAGGGATATCATTTCCTTCCAAGTCTTGAATTGCGCTTTCCAACCTCCATGGTATATCATGGATCATGAGGTTGCAATGCTCCACCAGATTGTTATACCTAGCACGACACATGTCTAGAGTCGACTGGTAGTAACAAATAGAATCCGCATGGGTGTCCAACAATTCATTAAGCTGAGCCTCCTTCTTGAGCCACTATGCACTATCCCTTTGCAAGGTGTCGAAACGATTCCTCCACAAAGTAGTTGTTTCTCGGGTGGTCTCCAATTCCAAACATTTGTTGTTCCACATGTCAGGAGTGACATATGAAGCCCTTAATGCTTCCTCCTTGAGTCGTCGTTCGTCTTCCACTAGGGTTAAGGCATTTCTCAGTTGCTTTTCAAGATCCCGAATATCAGCCTCAAGATTCTCTCTTATCTCCTTCTTCTCAGCAGAAGCTAGTTCAAAGAAATGTCATGCTCTATCACAAGAAGCCTTAGTTTCCTTTAGGCGTTGTCGAAGAGTTGTCAATGATGTATCAGCCCCTTTGAAACCCTGCTGGTACTTGACTCTCATGTATGTTTCTAACTTCAATTTCTTGCTATTCTCAGTCGCTCGGTCTTGTTCAAACTCTACTTTCCTTTTGTACTGGCCATTCTCCACATTTGCTTGGTGAATTTCAGCCTCAAGGTCCTGATTTTCTTTAGTCAATCTTTCTACTACTAGCTTTAGTTTCTCATACTCATCCATAGATACATGGGTGGGAGCAGGAGGTCCTTCTTGCATAGATGGTTCTGAGGGAAATGGCAGCGACCTTTCAGCCACTCGGGCTAGTAACCATTGGTTGTATGGCTTCTTTGCCATACAATTCTTTGCCTTTAACTCTTTCCTCCCCTTCGTGTGAATCTTGGCCCACGCTTTAGAAATCTTCCTGGCAAATGCAGGATCTTCTGTTGTGGCAAGCAAAAAGAAGCTTTGAACTTTCTCTGCTTCGGGCTCATCTTCCATAGCATAGCCCAACTGGCGCAATGCCATGACTGGGTTGTAGTTGATGTAACCAGCCCTACTGATTAGAGGTACATTATCAAACTCCCACAACTAAAGATAATATCCACATCGTAGTACTCATGAGAGTACCAAGCAATATCATTGGCCTCTAGAGACATAATGCGTTGAGACCACTTCAGCTTTTTCTTGTTTTCCACGAACGGTCCCTTCTTCGGTAGATGGGAGGCGTACCATTTGAATAGTAGATGAGAACAGCATTGGACCATTCCCAACTTCTTTTCACTTCTCCAATGAATAGAATGGTAAACATCAGCGAGGAGGGTAGGGATAGGATTCTTTTGCATGAAGAGAATGATAGCAACGATGTCTATGAAATTGTCGACATTAGGAAAGAGGGCAATCCCATAAATCATTAAAGCAACAAAAATACCAAACCTTTCCCAATCTCCCACAGTCTTGTACTGAGCAGCTTTATCTAGCAGAAACTTCAAAGGAAAGCCTTGGACCCCTCCCTTATTGGCTAGCCCATTTTTGACTTCCTCTTTGGACATACGAAGAGTAAGAGCAATGGCAGAAGGCTTTGGTTATTCTTCCAAGCCGGTGTAGATAGGTTAATCCTTAATCTTGATATTCAAAATATGATAATATTGTTCAAGAGTAGGGGCCAACTGATAGTTTTAGAAAGTGAAACATCTGAGAGGCGCATCATAGAACTGAGCCATGGCGAACAAAGCCCAAGTATCGACCTCAGAATGGAGGAGATCAAGCAATTTCCCATACTTCCCCTGAAAGTTGATCTTGATAGTCTTCGGCACGTCAATCAGAATGTCTTGAATCAATTCCAACTTTGGTTCTCTAAACTTGATGGAATTTGTGCTTCTCTTTCTCTGATCAATCATTGTGTTCACCAACACCTGAGATAATCATAGTCTCTTGAGTCTCTTGATATATAAAAATTCTATGCAATGCAATGTTTTATGAATGCACATGATAAAAGAACAATAGTGAGATCAAAGTCAAAGGTCCTGCAAAACAACACAAAAGTATCTCTCCCATCGGGTGGGAAATCTATTGGTTTAAGAGGGTATCCCAAAGGATTTTAAACAAAGTCCCATGCACTAACCCTCAAAAGTTTTCCATCATAACGACTACTCGTTAGACGGTAATCCTTTCAAAGGATGAACACAGAGTTATGTTTTAGCAACGTTTGGAATAAGGTTCTACAAAGGTCCTCAGAGTCACAGACTCCCACGTTGGAAATAAAAACGCCATTACGACTACATGTAAGACATAATCATCCCAACAGGGTGTCGTCTGAGCGGTGGAATTCGATCCAACTCAACGAGTCCTAAGTCTCGTAAATCAGAAAGAAACCACCTCCTAACTTAGTGTATACTCGAAAGCTCGGGTAGAAAGATTTTATCCTCACAAACCAACCAAAATAAACCCATTAGGTTAGAAAATAAAGCACAAATAGAAAAAGTAAATAAAAACACAAACACAACAAACAAATTAGGCTTGGCTATTTCCCCAGCAGAGTCGCCAGCTGTCGCTACTCGAAAAATGCATCGCGTGACGACGGGGAGGCGAAAAAGAAAGGACAGAAGAGTCGCCACCGAACTTTATTTATCCCAAGAGGGGAAAGGAAAATATCGAGAAAACCTTAAGAAAGAAATGGATAAGATGGTCTCGCAACCAAGAACGGGTTCGGAAGCCGGTTATGCGAAGGGAAGATATTAGCACCCCTCGCATCCATCGTACTCGATGGGAACCATTTGTTTGTCGTATGTGAATTTATTTGCTTAAATATTATGCTATAAAAGAGTGTTCCTAGGGGTAAAGAGAAGGGTTAGAAACAGGGGAAAGAGACGTAACGAGGGAAGAAGAGAGAAAGAACAGACTCGGTAGGACTTCGCGGTCCTAGGCCTACGTATTCTCAATAGACATGAGAAAGGCAGAGTTGACGTAGTTCGGGGAACTATAGATATGGGGGGAATGTGCTCGGCCAGGATTGTGGCCCTTGTGCCTACATATCTTTACTCAAAAGAAGTAAAGAATCAGAGCAGCCGTAGTTCGGCCTACGGTTTGTTAATGTTTTTATGGATGATGCTATCGTGGGCATTCTAGCAGTTTAGGTGTTTTTCCGCTCGCATGTGAGGAGACTTATGCGTTACCTGTTTGCGGTAGAACGGACGTAACATATCCTTTTTGAAATGATTAGGTTTTCGCCATGCGAGGCAAGATGTCACATTTGATTTGTGAGGTTGTTTTTTAGGGGTGAGATAAGTCCTCGGATAGTAACCCCTTGCGGGTAGTACCCAATTCTTTATCTCAAAGTTTTTTGTTGTGAAATGGTGTGGCGAACGTAGCGTCTTCGTATTGAAACACGAGTATCAAGACCACCCCCACTACAGTGAGCATCCCAACACTCGGAGAGGAAGAAGACTACACTTAATCCTCTCTCTTTAATTCCATGCAAAGAGAACTTCGTTCTCTTATTAAAGATGTTTTTGGTTTTGAATGGTAAGTGCTTTTGCGACAGAGAACCCTACGGTAAACGTCAAGCACTCGGGATAGGAGAAGGCCTACGCCTAACCACTCCACGACCATTCAAGTTTTTGTTATGAAAAGAGTTTGAAAATGCACTCGGTGCGGGACCGAGGTTTTAGATGAGAAAGATTTCGGAAAGGAGTTATGAAAGGAGAGGTGGTGGAAGAAGTCGCGTCTTCGTATTGAAAGACGAGTGTCTAAACTGTAACGACCATTTTAATTATTTCGTTTTTTCTGTGTATTTTATTTGTGGTGTGCCTTCTGTGTTAAGGGTGTGGTTGAGTGCGATAACGTGTAGCCCTTAAGTTGGAATTTATTAATAATTTTGGACTTTAGTATTAATAATAATATTTAGTGATGATAATTTAATTAATAATGGTAATATTATTATTAATATTATTATTATTAGTATTATTATTATTAGTATTATTATTATTAATATTATTATTATTATTAAATAAATAAAAAGGAAATGGAATAAAAGGAATTGGGATGAGGGGTATGTTTGGATATTGGAAAGAAGAGAAGAAGAAGAACACGTTGGAAGGAGAAGAGAAAGGAAAAACACGATCAAAGAGAAGAGGAATTAGAAGGAAGAAGAGCAAGGTGAATCGGAGCAAGAGGAAGCTAGGATTCATCTTGGGAGCAGGAGTTCATCAGATTGTTCAAGCTATCGAGGTAAGGAAGGGGGAAGAATCGGTTAAAATTGGTATGTTGCATGAATACTAGGTAGAAAGGAGATTTCCCTTAATCCCATAGGTTTGATGATTATGTTTTATATGATATTGTGATTCTGGGTTTGATGCTGATATGTTTGAATCCATTGCATGTGTTGTTTGCTCGATTTGGGGGTTTCCGGGTAGTTCGAAGTTTTATGCCAGAACTGAATTAAAAGAGTAGAGCTGACATTTAATCGGGTTAAATCGAGATTAGAATATGTGGTTAGGTTGTAGAATATTGGTCTGATATGATGGGGTCTGGTGTAAAGTAGAATCGGCTGAGTTCGGAGCGTTTTGCCGACTCTGAGCAGTTTTATTTTTCTGAATTCACAGGCGTTCGCTAACACCTTCGCTGAGCAAACTGGGGGCGAACCTTTGCCAGGGTTTCGCCAGGCGAACTAGGCAGCGAGTGCTTCCAGAAGCCACTGTCTGCATTCACTAGGGAGTTCGCTGGGCGAGCTAGTAGCGAGTCTTCGCTGGGAGATTCGCCGAGCGGACGGGTAGCGAGTCTTCGCTGTGGGGCCTCGCCAGGCGAATGAGCCAGCGAGCGTGACAGAATGTTTGTGTTTTGAGCTGTGCTGTTGGGTTCTCTCGTAATGCTGGACCCTTGTTGATTATGATTAATTATGGGAATGATGTTGATTTGTGGAGAGAGCGTGTATGGGATTGGAAGATGATTTCCTTGATTATTCGTGTGATTATAATAATTACATTGAGGTGTATTGTTGCGGTGGAAATAGGATCACAAACTATTAATTAGTTTGAATCACAATTCAATTCACAACCGCTCTTTGATTTATCCGAAGGAAAAGGTCAAAAGAGGGAAAACCTATTTTGCATCGTAAACACAATGCGGGGAGATTCTAGGATTCGGGGGTTGGTTAAATTTAGGGAAGGTATTAGCACCCTAAACTTCTGTAGTACTCTACAGGAACCTTTTGTTCAAATTCTTACTATTTTGCTTTATTCATTTGCTTAAGGTATATGTACAAAGGATTAAAAGTTAAAAAAGACCTAGGGGTTAATTCTAAGTTTACTCGGCAAGACATCGCATCTTGTGCCTACGTATCCTTACGGGAGTGGAATCAGAGTAATCGTAGTTCCCCTCAAAAAGGAGGTTAGAGACTTCTTGACTGTGGTCAAGGTCTCAAGGGGAATAAACATGTCTTAAGGACACGCTTACATGGAGTGTAGAAACTCCAAATCTCTATGTTGAATTGTTAAGTTGTAATTAGGGTTAAATTAGGTTAAGTTAGGGATTTCGCGGCGGGAAACCCTAAAATGAGCGTGGCGGCTCTTTGACCTAATGCTAGGGGTACAATGGTAATTTTGTCTGCGGCGAGACATTTATGGAAAATTAGGGTTTGTAAGGGTGTAAGGGTTTGAAGTTGAGGACTATTGGCGCGGCGGCCAAAAGCTAGACCTAACCTTCGAATGAGTATGATGTGACAGAATAATTGATAAGTGTAAAATGTGATGGTAGGTGAATAAATGCACAGTTATGAAACATAAAGTACTGGAAAGAAAAGATAATGCGACAATTGTCTCGCAAAGTTACAACCGGGAAACAGATACATATATATAATAATGAATTGGAATTTAATCTGCAGAGAGGAACTGAAAAACGTTAGTGAAAGGGTTAGATGAAAACAAATAATATTAAAGGGGAATATAAAAATGCAAAAAGATTTTTAGAGTAAATTTTAAAAAGAAATTAATATTAGTTTTTAAAAAAAAGATTTAAATTTGAAAAAAATTTAATTCTCATCTTAAAAAACTTAATATTTTAAAAAAGGTTTTATTTTTTTATTATATGAAAAGAGGATTTTTTTTTTTATTTCATTAAAGTTCTTACTTATTTTTTTAAAAAACAATTTCAATATTTTTTTAACAAAAAGATTTTTTTAACAGTTTTTAATTATAAAATGGTTTTAAAAGAAAGCAAAAAAAAACAAAAAAACAATTTTTAAAAATAAAAATAAAGGGGTTGGGCCGGTCATCACACCCGGACCCAACCCGGTAGGTTAGTAATGGAGCAAGACATTAGTTAGGGTTTCAAAACCCTCAATTCTTTCCGCGGCGCCGTTTACATCTTCTTCCTCTCTCTCGCGGCTCTCTCGATTCTCTTTCGCGGCCACTCGTTCTTCTTCATTCTCCCCAATAACCTGAAATAAAACACGAATATTGTGAGGAAAATATCTCATAGCTCACATTTATGGTGAAACGGCCGATGATGTGCAGAACTGAGGCTCAGAGTTGATTGCCCGCCGTTTGTAATGAACGGCGAAGGCGATCTCCTCGTCGGTGCTTCGCTCGTGGTTTTATGATGTTTGTTCGTTGATGAACGGAGACGATGATGAGGGTTTCCTCTGAGTCTCAACCGTTCTTCCTTACTTGTGCCGCCTAGGGTCTTGCATGTGGCTTTGTCCGCTCCTCTGGGCTTTCGCGACTTCCGTTCGTTAGGGTTCGCTCGCGATCTTCGTTAGGGGTTTGCGATTTTGTGTGTTCTTCTCTCTCTCGCGGCTACCCGTTAGGGTTTTTGATGGTGAGATTGTTCCCTTCTTATACTCTTCCGATTTCATCTTTTTGGGCCTGGACTGATGATTTTTTTTACGTTATTATTTGGCTGAGATTCCATTTGGTTTTGTCTGGGATTTTTGGCATCCGTTTCTGATACGATCTGATTTTATCTAAATCAAAGTTTTCTATTTTTGTTGACAGATATAATTTGGATTTCATTTGGTCTGTTTGATATCTGATTTGATTTTGTTTGATCATGATACCCTGATTGGATTTTTGCAGATGTGGATTGGATTGCCTTTGGATTTCGTTTGATTTGTTCTGATATCTGATTTGATTTTGCTTTTGATCTCAAGCTGATTTGTTTGATTGAACTGACTCGTTTTCGATTTGGCAATTTTTGATGCAGTTAGCTTTTCCTCTTCTTCTTTCAGAGAGGGCTGGTATTGAGGCTTAGGTCGAGTCAAACGCCGCCGAGGAAGGTATACGGCAATGATGTTTATCTGAGCCCTCGACGCTTGTATTCTTCGATGATGCTGCGATTGCCTTCTGTTGTGTTCTGTGGAATGTGGTTTAGAACATTTGTTGCGATTTCTTGCTTTTTCTGCACTTGTTTCTCTTTCTGATACAGATTTTGTTTTGGATGTCCATCTGGTTTGATCTTCACGACCTTTCTTCTTTTTTCAGAATCGCTACTACGCCGCGGTTGCCTTCGAGATCGGTTACTTTCGATGCTTGATTGGATTCAGAACATGAGTTTTGGGCTGCTATTGGTTATTGGCTTTCAGACTGATTGTGAAGCCATGATGTGTGATAGCTGATGCGGTTTACCCTCGTACTTTGAACTGATTTTCGTGACTCGTTTGTTGGGGCAATGATGCTCTGAACTGAGCCCTTGTCTGCGCTATGATTTGTGCTGCAACTCGGTGTAGTTATTTCACATTTTTGTGACTTGCCATCTGAATTGGTTGAAGCTTGCCCCTAACTGACAATTCTGACCTTTGGTACATTTTTTTTTGATGCAGCTTGATACAGCTTGTTTGGTACTTCATTCTTCTTGTTCTGTTTGAACTTGCTTTTCATTCTGAACTTTTGTGGCAGATTTGCCTCTTTGCATTTTCATAATTGAAACTGGCGCGGGCTCCCTTTCGCCTAGTTTTGTTTATGCAGCTTGTTATGCTTTGAGTTCTGTTGGTGTTCTGTTTTCCTGAACTCAGAATTAATGCAGTTTGATGCAGTTTTGGCTTGCATTTCAGTTTGAATTTCCACTTACTTGTGGCATCTTATGAACTGTCTTGTTTTTGACTTTCTGTCATCAATTTGTACTGATGCCATTGTGGAATTTCAGGTGTTGGAAAAGAATGACTCAGACCTGCCGGCATCCGGGTTGCCTTACTCTCATATCAGTTTGAAAATCCAATCGCGGCAAAACGAAATCAGCCCCGCTTCTTTTATCACTTCTATCTCTCGGATGTCCCGTAATAATAAGAACAGGTGTTACCTGATCTGACGCCAACGGCGCGGATCGGTAACGGGGGTAGGACGCAGCTTCAGTTGTGCCACTCCCGACACTCGATGATGACGATGTTCTGAGAGTGTCAAAAATAATTTCTAACCCCTTCTATTCTGTTTGTTCTGTTTTGATGTGCAGGTGAATTGGAGATTCTGCGGAGAAGCTCAAAGACATCATGAAGACACTTAGGAATTTTTAGGACTTAGGATTTAGGATAGATGTACCATTTTTAGAGTGAATGTAATTCTTTGTACAGTAATTCGAAAATGTGAAACAATCTCCTCCCTTTTGTATGATGAGCTCTTTTATGAAATAAATGTCAACACTTCTTTTATATATTCATGACTGCTCAATTTCAAATTTATATTTATTTCCAGTTAAAAATTATAAACGTTTGTGAATAAATCCACAAACATTTAAAATCATTAACATAGTCATAAACCATTAACATTCCCGAATGATATTCTTGTTCGTGCAACTGTCTCATTCATAGTCCTAACCTCATCACATGATTAAATTTACTTGCGTTCCCATTTAAATGCTAACCAACAACTTTATAACCAAACACGGATGTGCACCGTAATCACAACAGTTTCAGCATCAACAATAACATTACTCGTAATTAAATTCCACTGACCAAATGCCAAGAGCCACAATCCAATAATCCCCAATTAAAACTGTGCCTTATTAACAGAACCTGAAGTGCTCTGGAAGTAAACCATGAGTGATGAAACGGATCTTAAATCCAGTTGTGCCCGGCAATTTTTGATACCGACCACATGGACATGGCGCCTTGACATAATCAAACCCGGTGATAAATAAACGCCTCAGAAATAGCGCCTCCAATGCCTCAAAACTTAATGACAGCCCGTCTTCAAGGAATTAGCAGAATCCACGTAAAATGACCAAAATACCCCTGGAACCAAATCCTGCAAAACAAACACCTCCATGACTTGTTAGTGGTTAGCGAATGCACAGATGAGATGCTATGCTAAATGACCGACTAAATATAAGGGTAAAATTTGGGGTATTACAGTTGCCCCTATTTAAATAGCTACACCGGACGATTTGAGTGACAGAGACTCGAGGAATCGTGGTGGAGAGATTTAAATATAGATAACCGAAAATTTTGCCCTTATATGCGACGATATGCAATGCTATTGACAAAGCGGGAACAGCTTAATGCAGATGATGCCATGAATATGATATGATGCGTATGCTGGAATGATGAATGCGAAAATGATGACGAATACGACGACACAGGGACAGACGCTACGAGAAGAACACACTGGGAAAAACGACGCGCTGAGACACAGTACAACACTGGGGAATTCTAAAAATGATGGTCAACTGGTGCTAACACGACCAATTGTCTTTTTTAGAAAACGAGATTCTCAAATGGAGATGGTACCTATGAGACGGCCTCCACTGGGGAATCTAAAAGTAAAACTGGATCACGTACGATTGCAAGATCGATTACAGAATGCTGGAGCATTGAGCAAAGAATAACATCCAAGCTTCTGTAAACTATCCCTCGTGACAGGATCAAACGGACTTTTCGGGAATCCGTAGCAAATATACAGGGTAAAGACCGGCTGTATGCCAAAATAAATGGACTTTAGGAATAAGGTTCTTAAATGGAGAGGGCACTTATGAGATGACCTCCATTTGGGAATGTTTAATAATAACAGGATCTACACGGCTTGCAAGATCGATTACAGACTGCTGGAGCATTGAGCAAAGAATAACATCCAAGCTTCTATAAACTATCCTTCGTGATGGGATCGAATGGACTTTTCGGAAATCCGTATCAAATATACAGGGTAAAGACCGGCTGTATGCCAAAATAAATGGACTTTAATGGGAAATGCCCTGATAAGCTTCTCGAGGGAGAACTGTCACTTATCGTTGGAAGGGACTTATGTGCCAAAATGGATAAGCACTCAAATAAAGAGGCTGTTGCTTATCTGATAAATAAATCTTCTCGCATTTAAGGTCGGCGCCTGGAATACGATTCTGATTCTTCTCTTACTGAAGGATAAATAAACTTCTTCATGCTTCAAGATCGTGCTCTCCTGAACATGAAAAGGGTAGACTGAACTTCCTCATACTTCAGAATCGTGCTCTCCTGAATATGATTCGGCTCTTTCGGGTAAATGAAATTCCTCATACTTCAGAATCGTGCTCTCCTGAATATGAAAAGGGTGAACTGAACTTCCTCATACTTCAGAATCGTGCTCTCCTGAATATGATTCGGCTCTTTCGGGTAAATGAAATTCTTCATACTTCAGAATCGTGCTCTCCTGAATATGAAAAGGGTGAACTGAACTTCCTCATACTTCAGAATCGTGCTCTCCTGAATATGATTCCGCTCTTTCGGGTAAATGAAATTCTTCATACTTCAGAATCATGCTCTCCTGAATATGATTCGGCTCCTTCTTTTACTAAAGGGTAAATGAACTTCTTCATAATTCAGAATCGTGCTCTCCTGAATATGATTCGGCTCCTTCTTTTACTAAAGGGTAAATGAACTTCTTCATAATTCAGAATCGTGCTCTCCTGAATATGATTCGGCTCCTTCTTTTACTAAAGGGTAAATGAACTTCTTCATAATTCAGAATCGTGCTCTCCTGAATATGATTCCGCTCAAACCTCCCCGTACTTCAAGATCGTGCTCTCCTGAATACAATTTGGTTCAAACCTCCCCATACTTCAAGACGACAGGGAAAATGGAAGCCCAACTGCTCCATGGAGATGGCCATTTGCTGTGAGTCATAACGGAGATAGGATCGGCTTCTTAGGTGAGAAATGTTGCATACCGATGTTGTAAGATGTAAAGTGTTGTACCGATGTTGTAACATGTAGGATTGTAAAGTGTTGTACTGATAGATTTTCCAGGCGTGAACTGGCATGTATCTGTAAAGGATTGTGGTTGATTTTCTTGAAAGATAGTGCAAAATAAATGCACATCCGTGTACAGTGATAAACTTCTCGGGCGAGAACAGTCGCGTATCTGTCATGGTATGGTGAAAATCTTCAGATGGTGCAAAATAAATGCACGTCCGGTTGGGCTCGACGACCGACAATACTGAGATTCAATCTAGGATCGAGCTAGAAAGAAGACTGGTAATCAAGACTCCATCGAGGGAATGATCTCGAAGGGTAGATATCTTATCCTAGTGAGGAAAAATAGCTGAAGTAACCGTCATCCACGAGGATCGAGCTCTGTGGGGAAACTGGAAACACTTATGTATTTTATGCTTAGGGCTGACAATCTATTTGGGGAGAATGGACAATCCCAATTACTTGGCGGTAACAACCAATGATGGCGAGACACAGTGAACCTGTGAATGCTAATGCATATGTTAATGAATATGTTAATATGAATGTATGTTAATGTCTATGTAGTTAAATATGCAAGATGTTATGAAATGAGTATGTGAAATGAATATAGGCATGTGATGCTTATGCCCTTGCGTACGCTGACGAAACTGACTAGAGACGGGACGAGAGATGAAATAAACATCTCGACGGAGATACCCTGCGTTCTCTGCAACCAATACGTCAATCATGGGTAAGAAAGATCAATGGTAGAACCAAATCTGGTTTCAAAATTCTGAATTCTCTGGGGAGAAAGTAAATTGCTTGGGTGCATAGTATCACGCCTTCTCATGGGGAGAGGAAAACCTGAAGGACACTTTCGAGTTACCCAAGAAAAAGTTGTCAGCTTATAGTCTCTCTGGGGACTGTGAAGAGGCAATAGTTTAGGAGCCTGTTGCAACACTGAGATTCATTGGGGAATGAAGGCCGCTGTGAGTAAAATCCCTCAGGTGCACGAAAAAAATTGTGAAATCCCATGGTTTTGATCTTGCAGGACCTTATAGTAGCCGCCATTTGTTTCTTCAAAAACATGGTGCCTCGGGATACTTGTGTTGTGAGGTAGGGTCATCTCAAGAGGATTTTATAGAGAACACGGAGTCTGGTTGCCCCACTGTTTTCAAACTCTTTGAGAGATGCATCAGGTCTCGACGTAACTGGCACAAAATTAATCGTGTTACGACGAAATCTTTGAGAAATAGCTCCTTAAAAACGTCAGCCTCGCGTTGGTAAGCGAACTGAGAAACTGCTTGCCCCTGTTTTGCAGGATCTTCAAGTTCCATGAGTTATGTCCATATGTAAATCTCTAAGATATCAAGCAAAGTCGTCATGCCTGAAATGCCTATCCTGAGCTGGTCAATGTACACATATATTCGTCTTGAATTTTTGTTTTGAAAAAGATATCGCAATGACTTGTGACCGAAATCACTAGTCAGGATATAAGTTTTAATTATAATGCCAACATGAATTTTTTTCTGAGCATAGCTCGTAGGAGTCAGGAAACGTGATCTTGTCGAGTATGTTTTCGACCGAAGTCCTACTTCAATTAGGTCTTTTAAAGGTTGTATCGTGGCTCGGTTCACGATTTAAGAAACAAAGGATATAGGCTCAAAGTTAATTTGTACCCACCCCTTCTTCATGATGTTCTCCAATCCTAATTCAGTTAACCGGATACGAACACTCATATTTCAAGCAGATTTGCTATGGTCGAGAACTTATCAAGGCTTTGGACATGGCAGTCACTCACCTATTTCTAATGGCAATTGGTCACACGACTTTGTTCGTTATAGGGATTCTAAAAAACTACTGGTTTGTTGTTCTTATTCCCTAACTTTTGCCTGGACGACGTCTTTGGATTTGCCTTTGGAGTCCAGCGGGATGCCCCAGTTTTGCCTAAGTCTCCTTCATAGGTTTTGACTTAGCGAGCTCTTATTTTTTTTTGAATATTCTTTTATGCACAGTCGTGTAAATCTTTTGAAAGGCTCGTGACTGCCCCACTCCTTAGATAACCGAGGGATAGTCATTGTATTGGACTTCTTAAGATGCTAAGGATAAATTCTCGAAGGTTTGCTCTTCCTTTTTAAGAGTCTAAGCTCTCGATCGGTTTAACTGAAACCTACCCTGCCCCAGGTTAGGATGAAGGTTCTTAAAAAGAAAGAAAAACTTCTACTTCAAGGCTCAAAGGGTTGACTAGGGATTAACATCCTTATATCTCCAGTGTTTGGGATTTGAAACAATGCCTTACATCATCAGCGGGTTTCAATCGAAAGCATACGACAAGAAATCTGACGTTTTAGGTTCGTCATCCTCCTCCCAATTCTCCATCAGAACAAGAGGTCGGGTAAAGTTGGCATTATAATTTATGAAAAATATATATTTTGAATGAGTGAAACGAATGGACTTATTCAAGACAAACATATGCGTTGCATTAAGTAATCGAAGATAAACAAGTTCGTACATGCTAAATATGCTTAATCGAAGAGAAATACATATAAATGAACTGTCGGAAAAATCCTTCTAAATGTTTATGAAATCTTGCATTCAAACGTAACAGTTTCCTTTGGCGGAGCCTCAATGGAAGGGACGTCTGGTTTACGATCACTGTGAGTCGTCACGGCTTGCCCCAGTTATGCTGGTCACATTTTCAACAGTTTTCAGTCGTTGCTTCAAAATAACTTTCCCAGATTCTTTGTTGATCCCGGTCATATCATCTTGAGGGTTACTGAAGTGAAGCGAGCCAGGCCTTTGAATAATTACTGGATTCGGCTGATGTACCGAGGGGACAACATACTTTGCAGAATTTAAGCTTGACAAGCGGGGGACCCCGAGAGGAGTCTCGATCTTCGGCTGAGCATCGCCAAAAGACAACTTCTTCGTTTCTAGCAAATTTCTGACAACTTTCTTAAGAGCATAGCAATTCTCTAGATCATGGTCGGGCGCACCCTCATGAAATAAACAATGAGCGGTAGCGTTGTAACTTGCAGGTAATGGATTAGGTGGAGGACCCAAAGCACGGGTGGTAATCAGACCTTGTTGTACCAAATGGGGGTATAACTCAGTGAAAGTCATCGGAATTAGAGGACAAGGCTTATACTGACTCTTACGGGGATAAGGAACCTGATCCTGTGATTGCTGGTGAACAGGAGCGTTGGGCACTCGTTGACTGTCGACAGGAACTTGCATAGGCGAATAACCGGAAGGTTGTTGATAAACTGGTGCCTGATATACCGGAGCTGACTGTACAGGCTGGCATGTAGGAAACTGCTGATCAAAAGGAGGTGCAACAGTAGCTACATAGGGTTGTTGAACATATAGAAACGGATAACCTTGAACATAACTCTGCTGATATTGTAAAGGTTGAGGAGTAGCCTTTTTGCGGTTCCTTGAACGTGTAGGTCCTTTACCATGGTCGGAGTTAGGAGTTTTGCACCTTGGAGGGGTAGCTCGTCGAACTGGTCGAGCATTGGGAGGCACCAAACCGGATTGAAGACCGTGAGGAGGTACATTCTTGACAGTAACAGCTGGTTGAGGTTCCATAACGGTATTAGTCTTAGAAACAATAGTAGACTGAGCATCCACCTTCACACTAAGAGCTCGTAACATCTCCAAAATCTGCCTTACTCTTCCTCGAATATCTTCGAATTCATGGCTGACACGGTTGATATCTTGGTTTTGATCTTCCATTCTTTTGAAGGGTCGTATTGATGCAGAGAACTCAGGGTGACAAAACTGGAGGGTGAGAGAACCGAGTATGAGAAATCGGGAGACACATGCAATGCAAAAGTATGATGCTAAAATGTGAATGCAAATGAAGATTTCATGGAATTCAAACATTTACGAATGTCGTAGGGTACCAAGGAAATCTTTTTTTTGTTTTTTTCCATTTTATTTTTTTATTTATCGTATCCCGCGATATCCATAAATGATGTTTGAACTCCATGAAATACAATGCAATGAGATGCTTTATGGATGCAATGCATGAAAACACACAAAGTCCTAGGTTAAAGGAACGTGAGCGGAGTCAAGGTCTACCCATCCCAAAAGGAGTGTACTATAGGTTAGTTGTACCTGCCGAACAAGGTTCTACAAATTGCCCAAAGTCATCAGCCCATCTTTCGGATATTATTAACCTTCCGACTGACTCGGGGGTGAATAATATTCTCAAGAGAACCTCTTTTGAGTGTAGTATCGCGTAGCAGCCGTTGTAGGATTACTCCCACATAGCTCCCGCACTACGTCCTAAATAAGGCCAAGGTGGTGTTAAGGTACTACGGTCCTCAATATCACAGACTCCAATCGACCATGGAAAAAGTTTTCGCGATTACTCGTTCAACCGAACCATTTTCGAAAGGGTCTCAACTGAGCGGTGATTCTCGAATCAGCTTGGTCGGGACTCACCTCCCTATAAGCCTCATCGAATATATCCCCATCCTATAATAATGTCACTAGTCCGGGCGTAGGACTTATCTCACAACACAAGGAACCATCCCGAAATCAGAGTACAAATATATACATGCAAATGAATAATAACACCGATAGTAATAAATATGAACAAGTTAGGGATAACCCTCAAAAGTTAAGAGTCCCCAGTGAAGTCGCCATTTTCTGTTGCGGTGGAAATAGGATCACAAACTATTAATTAGTTTGAATCACAATTCAATTCACAACCGCTCTTTGATTTATCCGAAGGAAAAGGTCAAAAGAGGGAAAACCTATTTTGCATCGTAAACACAATGCGGGGAGATTCTAGGATTCGGGGGTTGGTTAAATTTAGGGAAGGTATTAGCACCCTAAACTTCTGTAGTACTCTACAGGAACCTTTTGTTCAAATTCTTACTATTTTGCTTTATTCATTTGCTTAAGGTATATGTACAAAGGATTAAAAGTTAAAAAAGACCTAGGGGTTAATTCTAAGTTTACTCGGCAAGACATCGCATCTTGTGCCTACGTATCCTTACGGGAGTGGAATCAGAGTAATCGTAGTTCCCCTCAAAAAGGAGGTTAGAGACTTCTTGACTGTGGTCAAGGTCTCAAGGGGAATAAACATGTCTTAAGGACACGCTTACATGGAGTGTAGAAACTCCAAATCTCTATGTTGAATTGTTAAGTTGTAATTAGGGTTAAATTAGGTTAAGTTAGGGATTTCGCGGCGGGAAACCCTAAAATGAGCGTGGCGGCTCTTTGACCTAATGCTAGGGGTACAATGGTAATTTTGTCTGCGGCGAGACATTTATGGAAAATTAGGGTTTGTAAGGGTGTAAGGGTTTGAAGTTGAGGACTATTGGCGCGGCGGCCAAAAGCTAGACCTAACCTTCGAATGTGTATGATGTGACAGAATAATTGATAAGTGTAAAATGTGATGGTAGGTGAATAAATGCACAGTTATGAAACATAAAGTACTGGAAAGAAAAGATAATGCGACAATTGTCTCGCAAAGTTACAACCGGGAAACAGATACATATATATAATAATGAATTGGAATTTAATCTGCAGAGAGGAACTGAAAAACGTTAGTGAAAGGGTTAGATGAAAACAAATAATATTAAAGGGGAATATAAAAATGCAAAAAGATTTTTAGAGTAAATTTTAAAAAGAAATTAATATTAGTTTTTAAAAAAAAGATTTAAATTTGAAAAAAATTTAATTCTCATCTTAAAAAACTTAATATTTTAAAAAAGGTTTTATTTTTTTATTATATGAAAAGAGGATTTTTTTTTTTATTTCATTAAAGTTCTTACTTATTTTTTTAAAAAACAATTTCAATATTTTTTTAACAAAAAGATTTTTTTAACAGTTTTTAATTATAAAATGGTTTTAAAAGAAAGCAAAAAAAAACAAAAAAACAATTTTTAAAAATAAAAATAAAGGGGTTGGGCCGGTCATCACACCCGGACCCAACCCGGTAGGTTAGTAATGGAGCAAGACATTAGTTAGGGTTTCAAAACCCTCAATTCTTTCCGCGGCGCCGTTTACATCTTCTTCCTCTCTCTCGCGGCTCTCTCGATTCTCTTTCGCGGCCACTCGTTCTTCTTCATTCTCCCCAATAACCTGAAATAAAACATGAATATTGTGAGGAAAATATCTCTTAGCTCACATTTATGGTGAAACGGCCGATGATGTGCAGAACTGAGGCTCAGAGTTGATTGCCCGCCGTTTGTAATGAACGGCGAAGGCGATCTCCTCGTCGGTGCTTCGCTCGTGGTTTTATGATGTTTGTTCGTCGATGAACGAAGACGATGATGAGGGTTTCCTCTGAGTCTCAACCGTTCTTCCTTATTTGTGCCGCCTAGGGTCTTGCATGTGGCTTTGTCCGCTCCTCTGGGCTTTCGCGACTTCCGTTCGTTAGGGTTCGCTCGCGATCTTCGTTAGGGGTTTGCGATTTTGTGTGTTCTTCTCTCTCTCTCGCGGCTACCCGTTAGGGTTTTTGATGGTGAGATTGTTCCCTTCTTATACTCTTCCGATTTCATCTTTTTGGGCCTGGACTGATGATTTTTTTTACGTTATTATTTGGCTGAGATTCCATTTGGTTTTGTCTGGGATTTTTGGCATCCGTTTCTGATACGATCTGATTTTATCTAAATCAAAGTTTTCTATTTTTGTTGACAGATATAATTTGGATTTCATTTGGTCTGTTTGATATCTGATTTGATTTTGTTTGATCATGATACCCTGATTGGATTTTTGCAGATGTGGATTGGATTGCCTTTGGATTTCGTTTGATCTGTTCTGATATCTGATTTGATTTTGCTTTTGATCTCAAGCTGATTTGTTTGATTGAACTGACTCGTTTTCGATTTGGCAATTTTTGATGCAGTTAGCTTTTCCTCTTCTTCTTTCAGAGAGGGCTGGTATTGAGGCTTAGGTCGAGTCAAACGCCGCCGAGGAAGGTATACGGCAATGATGTTTATCTGAGCCCTCGACGCTTGTATTCTTCGATGATGCTGCGATTGCCTTCTGTTGTGTTCTGTGGAATGTGGTTCAGAACATTTGTTGTGATTTCTTGCTTTTTCTGCACTTGTTTCTCTTTCTGATACAGATTTTGTTTTGGATGTCCATCTGGTTTGATCTTCACGACCTTTCTTCTTTTTTCAGAATCGCTACTACGCCGCGGTTGCCTTCGAGATCGGTTACTTTCGATGCTTGATTGGATTCAGAACATGAGTTCTGGGCTGCTATTGGTTATTGGCTTTCAGACTGATTGTGAAGCCATGATGTGTGATAGCTGATGCGGTTTACCCTCGTACTTTGAACTGATTTTCGTGACTCGTTTGTTGGGGCAATGATGCTCTGAACTGAGCCCTTGTCTGCGCTATGATTTGTGCTGCAACTCGGTGTAGTTATTTCACATTTTTGTGACTTGCCATCTGAATTGGTTGAAGCTTGCCCCTAACTGACAATTCTGACCTTTGGTACATTTTTTTTTGATACAGCTTGTTTGGTACTTCATTCTTCTTGTTCTGTTTGAACTTGCTTTTCATTCTGAACTTTTGTGGCAGATTTGCCTCTTTGCATTTTCACAATTGAAACTGGCGCGGGCTCCCTTTCGCCTGGTTTTGTTTATGCAGCTTGTTATGCTTTGAGTTCTGTTGGTGTTCTGTTTTCCTGAACTCAGAATTAATGCAGTTTGATGCAGTTTTGGCTTGCATTTCAGTTTGAATTTCCACTTACTTGTGGCATCTTATGAACTGTCTTGTTTTTGACTTTCTGTCATCAATTTGTACTGATGCCATTGTGGAATTTCAGGTGTTGGAAAAGAATGACTCAGACCTGCCGGCATCCGGGTTGCTTTACTCTCGTATCAGTTTGAAAATCCAATCGCGGCAAAACGAAATCAGCCCCGCTTCTTTTATCACTTCTATCTCTCGGATGTCCCGTAATAATAAGAACAGGTGTTACCTGATCTGACGCCAACGGCGCGGATCGGTAACGGGGGTAGGACGCAGCTTCAGTTGTGCCACTCCCGACACTCGATGATGACGATGTTCTGAGAGTGTCAAAAATAATTTCTAACCCCTTCTATTCTGTTTGTTCTGTTTTGATGTGCAGGTGAATTGGAGATTCTGCGGAGAAGCTCAAAGACATCATGAAGACACTTAGGAATTTTTAGGACTTAGGATTTAGGATAGATGTACCATTTTTAGAGTGAATGTAATTCTTTGTACAGTAATTCGAAAATGTGAAACAATCTCCTCCCTTTTGTATGATGAGCTCTTTTATGAAATAAATGTCAACACTTCTTTTATATATTCATGACTGCTCAATTTCAAATTTATATTTATTTCCAGTTAAAAATTATAAACGTTTGTGAATAAATCCACAAACATTTAAAATCATTAACATAGTCATAAACCATTAACATTCCCGAATGATATTCTTGTTCGTGCAACTGTCTCATTCATAGTCCTAACCTCATCACATGATTAAATTTACTTGCGTTCCCATTTAAATGCTAACCAACAACTTTATAACCAAACACGGATGTGCACCGTAATCACAACAGTTTCAGCATCAACAATAACATTACTCGTAATTAAATTCCACTGACCAAATGCCAAGAGCCACAATCCAATAATCCCCAATTAAAACTGTGCCTTATTAACAGAACCTGAAGTGCTCTGGAAGTAAACCATGAGTGATGAAACGGATCTTAAATCCAGTTGTGCCCGACAATTTTTGATACCGACCACATGGACATGGCGCCTTGACATAATCAAACCCGGTGATAAATAAACGCCTCAGAAATAGCGCCTCCAATGCCTCAAAACTTAATGACAGCCCGTCTTCAAGGAATTAGCAGAATCCACGTAACCAAATCCTGCAAAACAAACACCTCCATGACTTGTTAGTGGTTAGCGAATGCACAGATGAGATGCTATGCTAAATGACCGACTAAATATAAGGGTAAAATTTGGGGTATTACATGTATCATGTTTGTATGATGTATGGATGTGGTGATGTGTGATATATATATATATATATATATATATATATATATATATATATATATATATATATATATATATATATATATATATATATATATATATATATATATATATATATATATATATATATATATATATATATATATATATATATATATATATATATATATATATATATATATATATATATATATATATATATATATATATATATATATATATATATATATATATATATATATATATATATATATATATATATATATATGTTGTATGATGAAATGTGACCAGTAGAATCGTGTACACTTAGTGTGTTGGATGTTGTGCGTTGTGCATTGGGGTTATGCATAGCATGGTGTGATGATGTGCTCCTGTATGGAGGGTGATGGCCTAGTGCCTATCGGTAGCGATAATGTGCTCTTGTGTGAGGGAGATAGCCAGGTGCCCATCGGTGATTGTGAGGGATAGATCCTGTCTTAGGGGAGCGTAAGTGATCTATCTTGTTTATAATGTGCTCCTGTGTGGAGGGTGATGGCCTGGTGCCCATCGGTGATGTTGTTGAGTCGGTACCGCATATCATGGGTTGATTTGCATGTGTTGCATTGGCTTATATGCTATGTTTGTGTGGGACAATAGGTCCGGGTCGATGTATGTGAGTGATAGTTGTGTAATTTACTGCCTTTTATTCATGTACATTATTACCGTTATATTTTGATCGTGATTTCTCACCCCTTACTTTTGTTGTGGTCTGTGCTTCTTCGGAATTACAGAAAATCCAGGTGTGTAGCTAGCTAGATCGTGGCGAGTTGTGTCGTAGGGATGCTCTGATACGTAACACCGTGGCTTTGTGGAGTTGCTTGCTTATCTAACGATTTTGTGTGCCCCCGTGGCGTATCATGTTTTGATGAGTCCTTTTAGTGAATATATGTCTGGTGTATTTTGGGCAGTTGGCCGAGGATGATGTATATGACATGTATATGGTGTTTATATGTATATATATATATATATATATATATATATATATATATATATATATATATATATATATATATATATATATATATATATATATATATATATATATATATATATATATATATATATATATATATATATATATATATATATATATATATATATATATATATATATATATATATATATATATATAATGATGAATTTCTGCTGTGTTATATTTGTTGAAAATCATTTAGTGAAAACGTTTCCGTGTTGAGTTTATTCTATGACATCCCGTTTTATGGTGTGAAACTCTGATAATTGTTTATTTTAATTGCATTTATTTTATTTTGGGGAGCCGGGTGTTACAAGCTGGTATCAGAGCAGGTCGGTCGGTCCGGCCAGTGTAGTAGTTGAGTCTGTCTGTAGGATAGAGTTTGTTTGTTTTTCTGTTAACCTGTCGTTGTTGTTGTTGAGCAGTATGGCGGGAAGGAATGATGCTGCCTTGGCTGCAGCTATGCAAGCGATGGCGCAGGTGGTTGCTAATCAGAACCACACTACGGGTGCGCAATTCAGGGATTTAGCGCAGTTTCAGAGTAACAAGCCACCTACGTTTCAAGGAGGAATTTTGGACCCTAAAGCGGCGCAGAAGTGGCTTAAGGCAATTGAGAAGATTTTCATAATGATGGGTTGCAGCGATGAGCAGAAGGTGAGGTTCGGTACTCACATGTTAGAGGGAGAAGCTGAAGCTTGGTGGGACAACAGTCGCCAGAGGTGGGAGACTGCAGGAACTCCAATTACTTGGGATGTTGTTCGCACTGGTTTCCTTGAGAAGTATTTTCCAGAGGATATCAGAAGTGCTAAAGAGATAGAATTTCTGGAGCTGAAGCAAGGCAATATGATGGTGGATGAGTATGCGTCTAAGTTTGAAGAGTTAGTGCAGTATTGTCCTCATTACAATGTTGATGGAGCGATGACCTCCAAGTGTTTGAAGTTTGAGAATGGGCTGCGTCCGGAAGTGAAGATGGGAATAGCTTGTCAGAAGATTAGGGATTATCCTGAGCTGATAAGCAGAAGCAGGATTTATGATAATGATAATCGGGCGAGAATCGCACATTACAAGGCTGCAAATGATCGTAAGGGTAAGAAAAGGTTTGGCGGTACTCCTTACAGTGTTCCTACTGATAAGGGGAGGTTTAAGGGTGCTGCTGATAAGAAGCCCAGAGAAAGAAGAGGGTCTACTAGTGTGAAGTGTTTTCGGTGCGGTGGCATGGGTCATCGTGCTGATGATTGTTTTCATGAAGTGAAGAAGTGCTTCAAGTGTGGTAAGCCGGGCCATGTGATGGCTGATTGCTGAGTCGTTATGCCTACCTGTTACAACTGTGGTGAAAAGGGCCACATCATTATGCATTGCGAGAAGTCGAAGCCAGCTCAGATGTCTCAGACCAGTGGTAAAGTGTTTGCGTTGGTGGGAACTCAAGCTGCTAGTGATGATCGTTCTATCCAAGGTACTTGTTTCATCAATAATGTTCCTTTGTCTGCTATGATTGATATGGGTGCGACCCACTCGTTCATTTCTGTGGATTGTGTGAAGAGGTTAGGTTTGGAGCCGACTACTCTTGAGCGGCGGATGACTATTGAGACTCTCTCTATTGGTTCATTGACTACTTCTTTGGTGTGCTTGAAGTGTCCACTGACTATTTTCGGTAGAGATTTTAGAGTGGATCTGATTTGCTTGCCTCTTGGTAAGTTGGATGTTATTCTGGATATGAACTGGTTGGAGTTCAACCGAGTGTACATCGATTATTTTCGAAAGGTGTTGTTGTTTCTTACTCCAGAGGAAGAAGCATTGGCAGATTCTTTGTCCGGTAAGGAGTTGAGGATCTTGTTGGAAGACGAGGCTAAAATGTTTGCTTTATTTTCCTCGTTATCGGTTGACAGCAAGGCGTTGTTGGAAGAAATGGTGGTGGTGAATGAGTTTCCGAAAGTGTTCCCTGATGATATTACGGAATTACCTCCGAAGCGAGAAGTTGAGTTTAGCATTGATCTTGTACCTGGTACGAGGCCTATATTTATGGCGCCATACACGATGTCGGCAGTGGAATTGACTGAATTGAAGTCTCAAATTGGAGAGTTGTTGGATAGGAAGTTTATCAAGCCAAGTGTGTCGTCGTGGGGAGCTCCGGTGTTGTTGGTGAAGAAGAAGGATGGTAGTATGCGGTTGTGCATCGATTACCGTCAGTTGAATAAAGTGACCATCAAGAATAAATATCCTCTTCCAAGGATTGATGATTTAATGGATCAGTTGGTAGGAGCTCGTGTGTTCAGTAAGATTGATTTGAGGTCGGGTTACCATCAGATTAGAGTGAAAGAATGTGATAGTCAGAAGATGGCGTTTAGAACTCGATATGGACATTACGAGTATGCGGTGATGCCTTTCGAAGTGTTGAATGCGCCGGGAGTGTTCATGGAGTATATGAACCGGATCTTCCATTCTTATTTGGATCAGTTTATTGTTGTTTTCATCGATGATATACTGATTTATTCGAAGTCTGAGGAAGAGCATGCAGGACATTTGAGAATTGCTTTGCAAGTGTTGATGGATAGTAAGTTGTTTGCGAAACTGTCGAAGTGTGAGTTCTGGTTGAAGACGGTGAGTTTCTTGGGGCATGTTATTTCTGGTGATAGTATATCAGTAGATCCATATAAGGTGAGTGCAGTGTTGCAGTGGGAACCGCCGAAGACAGCGACGGAAGTTAGAAGCTTTTTGGGTTTGGCAGGGTACTATCGAAGGTTTATTGAAGGTTTTTCTACTTTGCCGTTACCATTGACCCAATTGACGAGGAAGAACCAAGTTTTTGTGTGGGATGCCGCTTGTGAAGAGAGTTTTGTAGAATTAAAGAAGAGATTTACTATGGCACTGGTGTTAGTGTTACTGACTCCGAGTGAACCGTTTGTGGTGTATTGTGATGCGTCTAAGATGGGTTTAGGCGGAGTTCTTATGCAGAATGGTAAAGTGGTGGCGTATGCTTCGCGGCAACTGAGGGTGCATGAGCAGAATTACCCTACTCATGATCTTGAGTTAGCTGCGGTGTTTTTTGTGTTGAAGATCTGGAGGCATTATTTGTATGGTTCAAGGTTTGAGGTGTTCAGCGACCATAAAAGCCTGAAGTATCTGTTTGATCAAAAAGAGATGAATATGAGGCAGAGGAGATGGTTAGAATTCTTGAAGGATTATGATTTTAGCCTAAGTTATCACCCGGGGAAGGCTAATGTGGTAGTCGATGCTTTGAGCAGGAAGACGATCCATATGTCGGCTATGATGGTGAAAGAGATGGAGTTTATTGAGCAGTTCAGAGATTTGAGCATGGTTTGTGAGACTTCGGCAGATTGCTTGATGTTGGGCAAGCTGCAAGTGAACAATGATTTCTTGGATATGATCAGAGAAAGTCAGAAGCTTGATGTGAAGCTAGTGGATGTGATGTCTGGAGTGGGAAGAGACTCCGATGGTGATTTCAAGTTGGATGGTTCAGGTGTGTTGAGGTTCTGAGGTAGGATTTGTGTGCCGGATAATGATGACCTGAGGAAGTCGATTCTGAGTGAAGGACATCGTAGTAACCTGAGTATTCATCCAGGAGCTACGAAGATGTATCATGATTTAAGGAAGATGTTTTGGTGGTCAGGTATGAAAAAGGATATAGCTCAGTTTGTGTATGCATGTTTGACGTGTCAGAAATCGAAGGTGGAGCACCAGAAGCCTAGTGGATTGATGCAACCGTTGGAGATTCCGGTTTGGAAGTGGGATTGCATTACCATGGATTTTGTTGCGGGTTTTCCGTGCACAGCGAGAGGATTTGATGCCATTTGGGTAATTGTGGATCGGCTTATGAAGTCGGCACATTTTGTGCCGGTTAATATAAGTTTTCTGTTGGAGAAGCTGGCGAAGATTTATGTTCGGGTGATTGTGAAGCTTCACGGTGTGTCGTCGAGTATTGCGTCGGATAGAGATCCGAGGTTTACGTCAAAATTTTGGAAGAGTTTACATGAAGCTTTGGGTACCAAGTTAAAGCTGAGTTTAGCTTATCATCCACAAACTGATGGACAGTCAGAGAGGACTATTCAGACGTTGGAGGATTTTCTGCGGGCTTGTGTGTTAGAAAAAGGTGGTGCATGGGATACTCATTTGCCATTGATTGAGTTCACGTATAACAACAGTTACCATTCCAGTATCGGGATGGCACCGTTTGAGGATCTCTATGGTAGGAGATGCAGAACTCCTTTGTGTTGGTATGAGCCAGGTGAGAATGTGGTTTTGGGGCCAGAGATTGTGCAGCAGACTACTGAGGCAGTTCATATGATTCGGGAGAAGATGAAAGCATCTCAGGATAGGCAAAAGAGCTATCATGATAACCAGAGGAAAGAGTTGGAATTCAGTGAAGGTGATCACGTGTTCCTGAGAGTTAACCCAGTGACTGGTGTAGATCGTGCGTTGAAGTCCAAGAAGCTGGATCCGAAGTTTATTGGGTCGTATCAGATTTTGCAGAGAGTTGGTGTTGTGGCTTATAGGGTGGCGTTGCCGCCAGAACTTTCGAATTTGCATGACGTGTTTCATGTGTCTCAACATCGGAAGTATGTCGCGGATCCGTCTCATGTGATTCAGAGAGATGAAGTGCAAGTCTAGGAGAATCTCACTGTTGAGACGATGCCGTTGAGGATTGAGAACCGCAAGATGAAGCGACTTAGAGGGAAAGAGATACCTTTGGTGAGAGTGGCTTAGGGAGGTGCTGCAGGAGGCAGTGTGACCTGGGAGTTGGAAAACAGGATGCGGGATGCGTATCTGGAATTGTTTCCATCAGGTATTTTCGAGGACGAAAATAATTAAAGTGGGGGAGAGTTGTAAAGCCCATTTTAATTATCTCTTTTTTCTGTGTATTTTATTTATGGTGTGCCTTCTGTGTTAAGGGTGTGGTTGAGTGTGATAGCGTGTAGCCCTTAAGTTGGAATTTATTAATAATTTTGGACTTTAGTATTAATAACAATATTTAGTGATGATAACTTAATTAATAATGGTAATATTATTATTATTAATAAATAAATAAAAAGGAAATGGAATAAAAGGAATTGGGATGAGGGGTATGTTTGGAATATTGGAAAGAAGAGAAGAAGAAGAACACGTTGGAAGGAAAAGAGAAAGGAAAAACACGATCAAAGAGAATAAGAATTAGAAGGAAGAAGAGCAAGGTGAATCGGAGCAAGAGGAAGCTAGGATTCATCTTGGGAGCAGGAGTTCATCAGATTGTTCAAGCTATCGAGGTAAGGGGGAAGAATCGGTTAAAATTGGTATGTTGCATGAATACTAGGTAGAAAGGGGATTTCCCTTAATCCCATAGGTTTGATGATTATGTTTTATATAGTATTGTGATTCTGGGTTTTTGATGCTGATATGTTTGAATCCATTGCATGTGTTGTTTGCTCGATTTGGGGGTTTTCGTGTAGTTTGAAGTTTTATGCCGGAACTGAATTAAAAGAGTAGAGCTGACATTTAATCGGGTTAAATCGAGATTAGAATATGTGGTTAGGTTGTAGAATATTGGTCTGATATGATGGGGTCTGGTGTAAAGTAGAATCGGCTGAGTTCGGAGCGGTTTGCCGACTCTGAGTAGTTTTATTTTTCTGAATTCGCAGGCGTTCGCCATCATCTTCGCTGAGCGAACTGGGGGCGAACCTTCGCCAGGGTTTCGCCAGGAGAACTAGGCAGTGAGTGCTTCCAGAAGCCATTGTCTGCATTCGCTAGGGACTTCGCTGGGCGAGTTAGTAACCAGTCTTCGCTGGGAGATTCGCCGAGCGATCGGGTAGCGAGTCTTCGCCGCGGGGCCTCGCCAGGCGAATGAGCCAGCGAGCGTGACAGAATGTTTGTATTTTGAGCTGTGCTGTTGGGTTCTCTCGTAATGTTGGACCCTTGTTGATTATGATTAATTATGGGAATGATGTTGATTTGTGGAGAGAGTATGTATGGGATTGGAAGATGATTTCCTTGATTATTCGTGTAATTATAATAATTACATTAAGGTGTATCATGTTTGTATGATGTATGGATATGGTGATGTGTGATATATATATATATATATATATATATATATATATGATGTGTGATGAAATGTGACCAGTAGAATCGTGTACATTTAGTGTGTTGGATGTTGTGCGTTGTGCATTGGGGTTATGCATAGCATGGTGTGATGATGTGCTCCTGTGTGGAGGGTGATGGCCTAGTGCCCATCGGTAGCGATAATGTGCTCTTGTGTGAGGGTGATGGCCAAGTGCCCATCGGTGATTGTGAGGAATAGATCCTGTCTCAGGGGAGCATAAGTGATCTATCCTGTTTATAATGTGCTCCTGTGTGGAGGGTGATGGCCTGGTGCCCATCGGTGATGATGATATGTTCCTTCGGGAAAGGGTGATGGCCAGGTGCCCATCGGTGTTGTTATTGAGTCGGTACCGTATATCATAGGTTGAGTTGCATGTGTTGCATTGGCTTATATGCTATGTTTGTGTGGGACAGTAGGTCCGGGTCGATGTATGTGAGTGATAGTTGTGTAATTTACTGCCTTTTATTCATGTGCATTATTACTGTTATATTTTGATCGTGATTTCTCACCCCTTGCTTTTGTTGTGGTATGTGCTTCTTCGGAAGTACATACAATCCAGGTGTGTAGCTAGCTGAATTGTGGCGACTTGTGTCGTAGGGATGCTCTGATACGTAACACCAGGGCTTTGGGAAGTTGCTTGTTTATCTGGCGATTTTGTGTGCCCCCGTGGCGTATCATGTTTTGATGAGTCCTTTTAGTGAATATATGTCTGGTGTATTTTGGGCAGTTGGCCGAGGATGATGTATATGACATGTATATGGTGTTTATATGTATATATATATATATATATATATAATGATGAATTTCCGCTATGTTATATTTGTTGAAAATCATTTAGTAAAAACGTTTTCATGTTGAGTTTATTCTGTGACATCCCGTTTTGTGGTGTGAAACTCTGATAATTGTTTATTTTAATTGCATTTATTTTATTTTGGGGAGCGGGGTGTTACATAAACCACCCACACTACAGTGAGCATCTCGACACTCGAAAAGGAAGAAGTCTACACTTAATCCTTTCTCTTTCGTCTAATACAAAGAGAAGTTGATTCTTATTGAAAGGGATTGAAAGCGTGCAAGCGTCTTCGCATTGAAAGACGAGTGTCAAAACCACCCATACTACAGTGAGCATCTCGACACTCAGAGAAGAAGAGGTCTACACCCAATCCTCTCTTTTCAACTCAATACAAAGATAATTGTATTTTCGTGTTGAAGGGTGTTTTTTAAAAATGTATTCGGTATGGGACCGAGGGTTTATAAGAGAAGGTTTGAAAATGAAAGCGTCTTCGCATTGAAAGACGAGTGTCTAAACCATCCACACTACAGTGAGCATCTCGACACTCGCAGAGAAAGAGGTCTACACCCAATCCTCTATTTTTAATTCAATACAAAGAGATATTGATTTTCTACATGGAATAGTTTTAAAATGGGCTAAATAGCCCAAAAATCAAAAGAGAGATAAAATAAAAATAAATAAAAAGGTAAAAATAAATTAAAATATTAAAACATGAGAAAATGATTCTTTGGATTTTTTAGATATTTAAAGCTATTTTAAAACAAGAAATAACTAAAAATAAAATAAAATAAACAAAGTACTAAAAATAAGAAAGGAGCTCCCCCAAGGCTTGAACCCAAGACCTTGGGGTTGCATGCTCAAAACTAGGCCAAACCAACCACTAAACGCATTTGAAAAGAAATGGAAAAAGAACGTAAAAAAAACAAGAAGACGGATAAATAATGAAAAGTAAAATAAAAACGCCCCTGCTGGGGGTCGAACACGGGACAAGGGCAATGCAAGGCAAGTTACGAACCACTGGGGTGGCGATACATCCATTGTATTACGCCACCCCATTAATACATATACCAAACGCGGTGAATTTTCTGGGCAAACAAAGCAAAAACCAAGTGAAACATCCAAAATACGATTTCATTCAAACTTTGTCAAAACATAATCAAATTCAGTGAAACAAAAGCCTATCTCACTTATTTTTTTACAAGGATCAAGATGACATCAAACATTTTTCCAAATAATGCTCACATGATAAAATTTGATTGAAAATGCAAATATGAAGTTTGAAAATGCAATTTGAGCTCTATGGATTGAAACAGGTTGATGTGAAAACAAACAAATGTCTGCACATGTTTGAAATGTGTTACTCATGGATTGGATCCAAAGACAAGTCTCAATTTTGCCATGTGTTGAAAAGTGCCTGTCAAGTTGCAATGAAATGATTTTAAGAACAGATTTTGTGCATACAAGATGTTAAAATAAAATGTGCTAAAATAAAATGTCAAATACTGGTCTGAATCCCATATGACAGCATAATGAAACAGTGAGTTGATGAATTAGAAGTTAACAACCCTTAAAACAGAACCTAAACAACAAACTAAGTGTACATGCTTCAAATGGTAATGGACATACCAACCAATTTCTAACTGATCTAATGCAGCAACCAATCATCATGATCATTACAACTCAACACATAAAAGCATCAGTCTAAAGGACCTTGGTTTGGAGAAAACATAAACAATAATCCAATTATAATGCAAGCATATACCCTCCATGGCAGCCAACAGTGCAAACACACCAACACAGAATTAAAACAGTAGCAGCAACATGTTTAGGTATTACAATGCCCAATCCCACAAATGTAACCTTAAACAATGAACTAAGAGTCCCCTGTAAACTATCATGAATTTGGCAAGTTCATATTCTAGACAGCTCTAACAGTACTGCTATGAAATCTAGCATGACCAAGCTAACATTATTCAGTCATCAGTCCAAAGTTTCGTTCACCTAATGACTTACAAGCCAATTGGAAATCTGATGAAAATGTAGGTTGACAAACCTTTATGGAAAAACTGGACAGCAAGCACACATACACAATTCTAACAACAAACTCAACATGATTAATAACATTTTCACAACAAAACCAATAACCAAATGAGTTTTTGTTTAAAACAGGAATAACAGCAAATTTTGTTCACTAAGTCACAGTTTTAAACAGCAGTACATAATCCTGCACCAAAAGCAATATGCACACATACATAATTTCCAACATACATCCAAGTTGGCCTAAATAGCAGCCAAACAAAACTTGCATATTTTAACATGATCAACAGGTAAAACAAGCAAGCACTACACATGGAAATCTAGCATCCAAAACAGTTGTGATATACCAAAACAAATTGCCACAGGTATTCATCAAAATGCTCTATGCACACACAGTAGGGCAGCTGCTATTTCACCAACAGGTTTAGTGTGAAGGATAGCTTTGGAACAGCAAAGAACTAATGAGTTGACAAATTTCAAACCAAAATAAAATTGACAACAAAGTGCATGAGTTTAATATGCCAACATCAATTTTCAAGGCATCACATATTTCAACAGTTTATAACAATGTTATTACAAAAGTAAGGATATACACTCACTTCCCTAATGACAATCACACATTCCTTTATACATGAGTTAACAAACTCAAACTTCACAATCCTATTGACAGCAAGATTATGAACTCAAACAGGCCAAAGCTCAAACCAATCAACAACTATCCGAAAGTTTTAATCATATGATCAATTTGCAAGTTCATGACAGCACCAATGTTCTTTAAATTTGAATTCCAACAAAGCACACACTCAAATAGTCAAGGCCTTTTTAAAAAAAAATATGAGGTTTTGATAGCACAAAAGGTCAACAAACCTCAAAACAGTATGCTGACAGAAATAAAACACTAACAAAGTCACAATAATTTGACAGTTAGCATGAACCTATGCAGACTGTTCTCAGACCAAAAATTTAACCTGTATGCAATGAGCCCAAACCAAATGAATTTGAAAAAACCAAAGGAAGTTCCAAGGTCCTAAAATTCTTGACAGTTCTATGCACACTCCAACAGCAGTCATTTATGCAATCATGAAACTTTAATGACAGTCACAAGGCCAAACATATAAGCTACGCAAAACCAACTTTAAATCTCAACAATGATACAAGTTAAGCATAACAAGATTCATTATTAAAGCATCTATCCTAAACCTCTCTTGTTAACAACTTTCAAAACAGTTAGGTGGTTAAACTGACAGAACAAAAGCCAAAAGTCTAAACTCAACATTTATCCAAACAGCATACTTTTACAAAGGTAAAAACAAACATAAGCCACCTTAATGACATTCCAATAAGCTATTGCACATGTTATTTATATCATGTATTTTGGCAGAAAAGTTACAACTAAACACAACAAACCACAAAACATGAACATGATGCATATCAAGGGTAGGGTTTGAAACCATACCTTTGTAGACCTCACTATGCTAGCAGCCAAGAAAACCAATGACCCTTCCCTTTCCACAACCTGCAAATGCTCCTAGGATGCAAGACAGCAGCTCCAATGATTCACAAATCAAACAGTTGGCAGCTAGGTCTGTTTTGAGTAAAAGGTCAAAGTTTGTTAGGTAGAAGGTTGACTTTTTGAGTGGTGGTGTTTTTGACTGGTTTAATGTTTTGAACACCTTCCAAAGACCATGTGTGGGTTGTGAAGATGGTTTGTGGTGAGTTTTTTATGTATGGAAATGGTCTTAGCCAACTAACTATCCCAAACAGATTTTCAGGTTTTTTGAAGGTTTGAAATGGTTCACCAAATGAGAGTTTTCTGGTTTCTCAATGCAAATTGGTGGCTAGGGTTTCTGTTGACTGATATTGGGTCTTAAATATGGAATCCAATCAGGTTTGAAAGAGTTTCCAAATGGTAGGGTTTGAATGGCCAGATTTTTATCTCCATGGTTATTTTTGAATTAATGGTGGATGATGGATTTGGACCTCAGCAAGCTTGCTCATGGACTTGGCTTTGTCTCTGTGAAATGAGCAGCATAAGGTAGCTGCAAAGGATCAGAACATTGGGTAGCCACTTTGTCTTTCACCCCTTTTGGCTAAGACTCAAAAATGGGGCAAAATGGTACAAACTTGTGTTAGTCCAATTCGAGAAAAGTTAGGTAGCTCCCAATGTTGTACCCCATGCGCATGGTTTGGAGAATGGCATCAATATTGCAAGTTGAAATACATAAACATGCTAGTTGTTCATATTTTATGCCTTGTAAAAATGTTCAAATCAGCCACTTTGGACCATGATATCTTTGTGCATACAACTCCAAATGTTTATGTCTTGTGCTCAAATGAAACAGGACATGGAGTATAACAAATTTCATGTTGGGGTCAACTCGATTTGAGGATTGGAAGGCCATGAAAAGTGGTGTTGAAAATCAGGTCATGCCATTGTCCATAAGTAACTTAGAAAAAAAATTCTAAGTTATAAAATTGGCTTATTTTCCCTCAACTTTGATTGATCATAACTTGAGTTCCAAATATCATATGATTATGAATTGGTACTCAAAAGAAAGCTTGAAATACAAGGAACAACTTTGATGTTTGATCCAAGTTCATTTGAAACCTAAATCATGAATAAAAATGGCTTTGAATATGGTTGTTCCAAACATAAAACTTTCCATAAATAGAAAGTTCTAAAACCCTAATTTTCTTAAAATGGCAACTTTCACCAATTCTTGATTTTTCATGATTCCTTTGACTTTTCTTGATCAAGTTCCATCCATTGGTCATATTGAATTCAAGGATCATGATCTTGACCTCAAAAAGTCGGGAGTTGACTTTTTCACCGCACAGTTGACTTTTTCCCCAATCTTCTGATTTTCAATTGACTGATCAATTGAAACCCTTCTGATTAAAATTGATGGTCAATCTCCCATCCCCACACACCTTAGGACATATGGATGACCATGGAAATAATTCTTGCCCTTGAAAACAAATTTATCCTGATTAAAATTGAAACCCTAATTTCAACCTTCTTACTTGGGCATTGTGTAGATGAACTGGGTGATCATTCCAACTCCACCATGATCCTTGAGGTGCTTAACAACTTCTACCTCATGCCTCTAACAATGATGAAACCTCAAAACTCCTTGACAACCCTCCGATGGTTTGTACCAATGCCTTTGATTATTAAAAAAATTATGGGCAAATTTAGGGTATGACAACATTCAATACACAATCAACATCACCATAATTCACACCCAATCATAATTATATACAATCATATGTATGCAATGCGACTCACGAAACAACGTGACACTTATGCATGTGGTACCATTATGGATAACACAAGTCCATCTCACTCCTAAATCTCCACCGTATGACTAAAGCATACCAATTCGCTACTATCGGCATAATTAACACTTCCCCAAATCCCATCTTGAACCAGCTACTCACTCTTGAATCAACACCATCAGACTAGAGCACACCAAAATCGTATCGAAGCCTGTACACCATGATGTATAACTTTCGAAAACATGCATTATCACAAAAATTATCACCAAATTATCACCATACAATCACCGCAATTATGCATAACATTATAATTAATACATAACAATTGATTAACACTATGATAAATAATAAACAACACCAAACATAAACACCACATCAAATTCGTATTCACGCGACACTCAATCACGTTAAATCATTTTATCATCAACTTATCATTACCTAAACACAATGATTCACTAAATTATCCATAAATTTCACAACATACATTCCTACATGGTACGTATAGCTACACATAAATCATCTCACCAAACACTACTATAAGGTAGTTCTGCGTGTTAGCTCTCCAAAGCATCAAACGACACCTCATTTGAACTTATGGTCCATGGAACTAAAGTTATGGCTAAAATTGTCAGGTAACGCAACATAGTTCAAAACATGAATTTTCAAATTTGACCAAGTTCAATGGATTGAAATGGGATGACAATCGATTGAAATCAAAATTGTTTACATTTTGACTTTCTCAAAATTCACTTCATGAGGCCATAGAATCAATTATTTGGGAATGACAATTGATTATCATGTTTTTTTTTCAAAATTTTAACGTGTGCAGTCAATTGACAGGGAGTGTCAATCGATTGACACTGGTAATTTTTCCAGAAAACTCAGTTTCTCACATGATGTTCGTCCCTCTCCTTCACTAAGCCTCATACATCATTCCAACTTATATTTTCTACATTCAATCAATCCAGAATATGAATTTCAAAATACACCATGTTATTACAACAATCAAACATCTTATAATACATATACCAATCATGATTCGTGGCAATTTTTCATACAATTAAATCATCAATTTCACAAATATTCGTACTCATGATCAAAGCTTCATATATGCATCAATGGTAGAAATTACATATGCATATACATGATGATTGTAATATCCTATATTCCCTTAAATGCTCAATTGGTTGTCAGTTGAGATCTACTAAGTTCATATGTACTTTAGTTGTTGTCAGTTGAGACAGATTAAGCTCTTATGCTCTAAATGTTGTCACTTGAAACCAATAGAGTAACCAATAGACTCAGGAAAGATCAATTCTTATTAAAAGAGATTGACCATTATTAATAAGTACAAGAGGGGACTTTTTTGGTAACAATATTAAAAGACGTGGAAAAGAAAAGAAGAGCAAAGGAAAGAAAGAAGAGAAAAATGAAAGAGAAAGGAAGAAAAAAATAAAAAGTAAAGATTGGAAGAAGAAAGTCATGGAAGGTCATCATCATTACCATCAATTCATCTTATCTTCTTCACCAATTTTCATCTTCTTCATCTCATCAAGAGGAGTTCTAGTTAGCTTAGCATTTGGGGGAGAACTTTATAAAAAGAGAATTATGGTTTTGTGTATTTGGTTATGCATATGAAATTAATGGTGAAATAGGATGTTCTTGTTTTTCTCATGTCACTTATGCTCATCCACAATGTTGTTGGTTTAGTGCAACATAATGTTATATGCTATGTTGTTGCCGTTGTATGATGTGGTGTAAATATGTGTTAGAGTTTTGATTGATGATTTTATGAGAACATATGAAGGAACAAAGTTGTTTTTGTTGTTGTTCTTGTGTTCTACATGTTTATTTATGTTTTAGGGTGTAAAAATCATGAGATTTAGGGTTAAATTATGTTTTGGGTGTTACAGAAGTTGAATTTTCTGGTTTTTATGCTTAGCCTAGCCTGGGCGAGCTCAGAGCACCTTAGACCACATATTGGGGCTATAAGCGCAATTTTCCAGCGCGGCTGACAGTTTTGTATGTTTTTCCTTCTGCATTATTTGTGAAGTAACTTGAGTTTCGTAACTCGAAATGAGACGCGGTCGTATGCATTGGAAAGCTCTTTGAAGTAAAAAAAATTATGTTAATGATTTATATGATATTTATGTTAAATTTTCATGTATGATGCGATGGGATTGAAGTTGGTTAAATACCTTATTCCCTGTTTCCACCATAAAATGGGAATGGTAGCTCCAATTGATGCAAGAACAGGTGCGTTAGGAAGCTAATGAAGAGGAAATATAATATAGAAAGAAGTCTCTATGAGTTATTCTACTGTAGTTTCCCTTTGAGTTCGGTTAATCCCACCATAGGATAATCAGACGGATGTTTGCCAATTAGCATAAGTTGAATAAGATAGCTTGAGGCAGAGTGTGTAAGCTTTAACTATGATTGCTGCAACATGAGTTGATAACATGAGAATTGGTTGTTGTGATCACTTAGTGATTTTTTTAGCATAATTATGTTGCGCTTAATAGACTAGTCATGTATTCGAAAACAACCCCCATTGGCGTGCCTGTCCCAAAGAATTGAGATATATGCATTATTGCTTTGCGTATGATCAATCAAATGGGTTAGAGTCCCATAGAAGACATGGACCTCAAAGTGGGTTAGAGTCCCATATGAGGAATAAGGCTCAGGGAGCAATGATTCTTAGATTGGGTATGAGTCCCATGGAAGAATATGAAACCCAAAAGAAAGTTGAAACATGATACAAGGATCTGTGACCCGCTTCGAGAATCCTAGACGTAGGGTTGGCTGGGGAAATATGCCTTGGTATGGTTTCTTAATAATGATTCATTTGAGTTGGTGAACTCAAGTGTATATGTTTCCATACAATGTGATAACCCCCTAGTTACTTGCTTCTCTATTCTCTTTGGAGGACTTGAGTTAAGAAAATCTATTAGAAAATCTTGTTAAGCCGAGTGAACCCATAGGATAAGAGAACTCACTAAGATCATCATCTCACCCCAGTATTGTTGTTATTTTTTAGGTGTTGTTTATAGGTTATGTACAAGAGAAGTTGTGTTTTGATGTTTCAAAGGATTCTGACTATTGTAATCTTCAGTTGTGGATTATGTGCAAATAAGAGATTGCACCTAGATCTTAGTTTTTATTTTATAGGCGCTATTGTATGTCATGTGCCATACATTGCATCTTATTTATTGACATGTATATAATGATATAGTTAGACACTTGGGTTGTATCGGTACCAAAATAATATCTCGTATAATGTATTTCCTAAATGTATATTTTATAGGGTGTTATAATGATTCAAACATGGATTCAACCACAACAAATCAAATAATCAACATAATCAATTGCCAATTTCATGATTGCTTTCGTCCATCTGTTGTCGCATAACAGCGACAGAACTGGTGGTGTAAGTTGGTACTGCGGAGGAAAACGAACCGAACCCTGGAGGCCTCACCCCTTGGTTGGTCAAAGTCCCTAGGCTCCGATATGGAAAAAATGCTGATGAAGAACTTTCTCCTGTGATTGGCCACTATAGTAGCATCGGCATGAACTCTGTCGGCATTCCCAAGTGCTAGAGTGTCAGCATGGTGAAACTGGGCAAGTATTGCCCTCTGACTCCTACCTTTGTCGGCCTTACCTCAGGTTGACGCGGAGTTGTGAGTGGTCCGTTATGAGCGGTCGAAGCTACTGTCGTGGAATCAGTGTTCACGACCGTTACCGGTGATACGACTGGATTTTCCTGCGAAGACGATTCTTCATTTTGTCGTGGTGTTACCATCTTACCACTGCGCAAACGCATATACCCAGACCTTCGGGTCCCACCACATGTGCCAATTGTTTCGCACATGTTTTTGCACGGACAACCTCTGACCTTCCGGCACGGGTTTACTTGTGGAACCGACCAAACTAGTCCCAGGATGCTTGGTTCTGGATGTGTGAATTTATGGTAGTTTGGGTGGTTATTTGGACGTGCGTATGATGAATTTAAGTGAGTAAATACAATGATGCTTCCATTCAAATAAAAAAAACAAAGAAAAGGGAAATGGCATGAAAGTAAAGGCGTTGCTTTTGCAACATAAAAAAAAACTTGGTAAATTTAACTCAAACTGGTAAATACAAGTGGACGTGCTCGTACATTTTGTAAGGAATGAAAAACTATTTTCTCTTAATGTGCGGTACTCAGAGTGTTTTTCTTACAATGCAGTCAAAAAATGCCTCTATCTTGGAGGCAGGCTTTGCCTTATATAGATAAGTGAAATAACCGTCAGGTTGTTTTTGATGTCGTCACGTGTCTGCCCACTACTTTTGCAACTTCCCCATGTTTCCCTTTTTTCAAATCCATTTCCCACCAGGCAATAAACTACTTCGTCATCTGCCTCATCCGTTGACCTGGTCGACCGTCACATGTCTAAGTCGATCCATGCGTGCTGTCGACTCAGAACACCTTTCCTTCTTCCTCTACTTTCCTGTCGACTTCGACCCTTTCCCCTATTGATATTTTGAGTTGGCTTTTTTTCACCCAACACATGCATACCTCTTTCTTGAAGAGCTAGTGTTCCCCCTCTTGCGAAACCCCTTGCAATCATTTTCAAAGTGTGGATCACTTGGTCGGGTCATGTTTTTCTCCCCAAATATGACTTTTCTTAGGTGGTGACGTCCCTTGGTGTCATGTGCATGTCTGTATCTCTCTTTTGCCCAGATTCTGGGAGTTACCTCGTACATATCACCACAAGCTACCCTCTTGGATAAACTTCTCAATTTCTCGCTCAGGTGGTGACAATCATCTATGTACTGACTACGTTACTTGTGATACTTGCACCATCTCTATGGCTCGTTCCCAATCATATCTCCTATGGGGGAAAGAAATCGGGAATGACCTTGGTGTGGTAGACGTCATGGAGGATCTACTCTTTTCTCGTGTTCAGTGAAATGCTCAAAGGATCTTGTGACGAGCTTGAATGCAACCTTTTCATGATTTGGTATTGAATTATGATTCCTTCGCTATCCTAGTACTTTAGTGCCACCTCTCTCACTTACATCTCAAGTTCTTTTTTAAACTTTGATTTCTTCTCCTTTGATATAACATTCGGCTTTTACAATGATATTTTCTATCAAAGCTACCGACTTTTAGACTAAGAATTTGTTGAAGTTCATGGCCTTGAGGGCGTACTAAAAAGCTCCAACAAACATCTCTTGGTTTAGGTTGGCGACATTGTTGGTCATTTCATTAAAATTGACCAAATACTCATGCAAGGACTTGAAATATCCTTATTGAACATTAAATAGGATTATAGGGGGAAAATGTATGTGCTTGCTGGCCGAAAAATGGTGAACCATCTTTCTTGTTAGTTCCTAGTAACTAAATACTGAGAACCTTGAAAGGCTTATGTACCATTTGAGGGTAGTCTCCTTGAATATTCTACCTATCAACTTGCACTTTAACGAGTCGTTTATCCCGATGATAGCATATGGGTGTTAATGGAGTTTATGTGCTCCTAGGGATTGCTTTTACTGTCAAATGACACCAAAGATAGCGGTTTAAATTTTTTTGGGACTAAAGCACCTAAAATCTCTTGTGCATGTGGTTAAGGATTTGTGAGCTCCTCTCCTTCAACCACATATGACTTCGGGTGTTGCTGCTGATGTAAATCACAAACGATCTCCTACAATGCTTTATTCAAACAACATAACTCATCCATCGCGGTTAGCACTTCGCTATGGCAGCTCGGTCGCTAGTGTTGTGATTGTTGCTATTAATGCTCACCTTCGTCATCATGAGATGTGGTCGAACTACAGTTGAAATTGGTGTGTTTGGCCCGTGTCAGTTTTACTGAACCTTACGATGTGTGTCAAATGTACTTGTAAAAGTGCATCAATGATAACTCTATTACTGAGAACCAATAAATACACACTAGAATTCTCTTGTAAGTTGTGTATATCTTTTCTCCTAACTAGAATTCTCTTGTAAATTGTGTATATTTCTTCTCCTAACGCTCTTTTCCTTATATAGCAGCAATGACTCCTCTTACATGATAGTCCACCTGAGACAATTTAACACGATTGTCCCTAATTTGTCTGGTCTCTTAATGTTGATTGAAAATTGAGTTTGAGCCAACATAACCAAATATCCTAATCAAATATCACCATGCGCTAGACTTGGGCCAACATAACCAACCTGACCCATAATCTATTCCAACCCAAACTTGTTCTCCTGGGTAGATGTAACTCGGACGAGCTCCACTGGATTTAGGTTGAAACCGGTCCATTCAAAAATCCGACTTAAGAGATCAGACATATACAAAATTCCTCAAGCATGACATATACAAAATTCCTCAAGCATGGTCGTATAAAGACAAAATATTTTTCCAAGCCATACCATAATCCAGACATTAGAAATCTTTCGCAGCTGAATTGTGCTCTTGAAAGAGATGATGTTTGTTATAAGTGATATGGCTTCCATATATCACAACTCCTACCATCATGTACCGTTAAACAACAATGCTCCTTTTGTATTTATTTACTATCTCTCTTTTCCATCAAATTACTCATTTCTCTCTACTTTTTTTCATTGTTATCCTTAGAGTCTCACACTCTTGCACCTCTTTGTGGGAGTATGAAACATCTTTATTCACCAAACTCGATCATTGTCTTTTTTACCGGGAAATAAAAACGCATTCATTAATACGATAATACTCTAGATTATCCATATGCTATATACTGCTTGTCACTTGTCTACCAAGCAACCTTAAACATAAACCAAGCTCTACTGCCTATCCTTGTTAACATGTATTATTAAAACTATCATACCAAATGTAATTGCCTATCAAACAATAAAATAAAATTACAACCATCATATTCTGCACAAAAAGTGTCCTTCAAACCAATGAAAAAATGAGTGATCAAAGCCTAAACTTCATAGAGGAATAAACACAAACAGTTGGTGTGCGAACGTTCTGTTTCACCTCAAACAACTGAACTAACCAGAATATGGCTTCCATAAACCAGCATAACATCTCAACGAAGATGGAAGCTTGTTCTTCCATGCATCCATTTCAGGAAAATTTCCAGTAAGAGCAAGAGAGCTATCATCTCCACGGTTCCCAAGTCTAAGAACAAAAAGCTTCTCTCCAAAAACCATTCTCATAGCTTTCAAAGTTTCTTCCATCACAACATGCCCATCTCTAACCTTATCCTCAGCCTCCACACAACTCCCTCCAACATTCACCATTATCCTCCCACCTTTCTTCAAACTCCTCTTCAGCTTCTCCCATGTAGCAGCCTCCTGAAGCTCCGGTAACAAACTCCCCTCCGAGAACAAATCCACCAAAATCCCAGAAAATCCTCCTTCCAAACTCGCCTTCAAGGCATCTCCGACGTAGACAAAAAGTCTCTGTTTGTTTTCTCTCTCAATTTTTGAAAGATTGAAATACTCTCTTGCAACTTCAATCACAGAGGGATCGAGTTCCCAGCCGTGAACGACTATGTCCGGGTATAGGTTAACGAGGATGCGGGCGGTGGAGCCGGCGCCGAAGCCGAGTATTGCGATGGGTCCTTGGGGTATGATCGGAGGTATGGTGGCGAAGACGTCGAAGTAGGTGTTAGTTAGGGTTTTGAAGAGGTAGGAAATGCTGTGGATGTTTCCGGGGTTATCGAGAAGGAGAAGTCTGGAGCCGCGGAATGGGTGGTCGGCTTTTCTGGAAACTTCTAAGACACGGATGTAGTTGTGTCTAGATTTGAATTTTGCTAAGGTTTTTATGTCTTCTGTTGGGATTCCATCGTCTTGGGTTTTGGGTTTGAGAGAGGAATTGGATTGTTGTTGGCATTTTAGTTTGAAAGGGAAGTTGATTCTTGTAGTCTTGGGTTTGGATTGAAGATGATGCCAACAGGTTTGGGTTGTTATTGAATTGTGAAGTTGGGTTTGAGGAGGGGAAGATAGAACCATCCACATTCTTGTTTTCTGGCACCGCAAGGATGGGAGCGATTAGATATGAATCTATAAGTTGGGAAGTAGTGTACTGTTGTAGTATCGATTTTTAGCTTTCATATTAAGTATTAAAAAAATTTCAATCGTGTGGTATATTTTCTTTTTTATGCTGGAGATACATGTTTTGAATAAAAAAATCTTAGGATGGGATCTCCTTTATAAAACTTGAGGGTAGGGATAGGAATAGAAACGGCCAATTAATAAGGGTTTATGGCCTATTTTAGATTGTTTCAGTGTAGAAAAAAAGTCTTTTAAATTTATTAAGTTGGTTTATTTTAAAATTTTAAAAACTTTATTATTATTATTATTTTATATTTTATATTTTGAATTAAAATTCGAAAGTAAAGCTTAATTCTCTTAAAAATTTTATAAAAATAAGTTTAAAAAACATTATAAATAATATTATAAATTATTGTCATAAGTTTTCTTCACCAAATAATAATATAAAACTTATGTTAATAGATAAATTTGAATGAGACAATGAAAACAAATATTTAGTCTCGATGATCTTTTAATTTCTCCGTCTATTTAAGATTAGTTGAATTTTTTATTTACAAATGTTCAAACGAAATATACTTTTAAATAAGCTAATAGGTCAATCAGACATGCAAAAAGGTGAAACTCAAATCTAAAAATAAGTTTATAATAGACTAGATACCGGACTTAGGCTTTGAATTATAACTTTTATTAATATTTTAAAAGTACTAATAAATAATAAGTTTGATATAATATATAATGTACTATTAAAAGTTAGGCCTAATACCCTATTTGCTCCTGTATCTTAACCTTGGGTTTCATTTTGATCTCTTAACTTAAAAAATGTTCATATTGGTCCCTTAATTCTTCAAAATGTTCCATATTAGTCCATTTTGTTCTATTAGCGACGGAAAAATTTTAAAATCGGTCGCTAATTAAACAAAAATGACTAATATGAAATGTTTTGAAGAGTTAAATGATCAATATGGACCTTTTTAAATTTAACGGACCAAAATGAACCATGAGGTTAAGATACAGGACCAAAAAAGATATTAAGCCTAAAAGTTAATATTACAAAATAATAATGATAAAAATAAATAGATTAAATCAAACTAATAAATAATATTTTAAAAAATAAGTATCATCTAATATTAAATTAACTTAACATATCATACTAATAAAAAAATAAATAAGCATAAAAAATATATACATATGGTTTGGTTTAGTTTTGATCGGTTTTGAAAAATCAATTCAAAATTTGATCTGAACCCAGCGGTATTTACAAAATGACATCCAAATACATCCAATAATTTTCGGTTTTTTTGCGATTTTCGATTTTTTTTGGATAAGTTTGCGGTTTTCATTTGGATCAGTTTGGAGTTTAACACCCCTAATCACAAATATATGTAGATGAACGAACTTGAATTCTAGTGTGGTTGGGTGAACTTATGGTATAATAAAACGGTGATGGACCGCTAAGATTAACATTTCGATATTTAATTTAGTGAATTAGTAGAAAAGTAATTTGAGGGTGTGAGTAATATTAGAACTCTTAATTCGATGTCTCGTAGAAAAACTAGTATTTGATTGTATTGAAGTAGCTAGTCGAAGTCGTAAGAGTCGATTGTATTCGACAAAGTCGAATAAAACACATAATTGTTGTGTCAGTTAAAATATAACTTTGTATATTTTGGGCTTGGGTTCTATGTTTTGGGTTTGATCCTTGGTTACCTATATATAGAAATATCTTTGTAGTTTTCAAACAACAACTTTATTGTAATCACTTCAGTTTTACTCAATAATATTCTTTCTTTTCTCTATTCTTCATCTTCTTCTTGAAACCATAATTGTTCCATTAGTTTCAACAAATTGATATCAACGAGGCCGATTGTGATTCAGAGAGAATTTGAAATGGAAAACAGAAATACAACATCAACGCAATTTCCAACAAATCTACCGATTTCCAAATGGGAGAATTACGAAAGATGGGTTGCGTAGATGAAGGTCATCTTTAGATTTCAAGATGCGGTTAAAATCGTTGTCGATGGAGTACTTGCATTGGAAGAGAATACGAGTAATGTTCAGTAAGCTGCACACAAGGAACGGTGAAAGAAAGATGGAAAAGTTTTGTTCTTGATCCAACGTGGATCCTAACATGTTTGAGAAGATCATTGAAGAAGAAACAACAAAAGGAGCATGGACAAGTTAAAGAACTTGTAGGGCGGAGATGAAAAGTTGAAGAGGGTGAAGTAGCAAACACTGAGAAAGCAATTTGAGATGACTAAAATGAAAGAAGATGAGTCAGTTTTAGAATTCTTTACGCGTATAGTATCACTAACAAACCAGATGAAAACAAATGGTGAATCTGTCACAGATATGTAGAAGATTAAGAAAGTATTGAGATCTCTGGCTGCAAATTTTGATTACATTGTCATATCCTCGAAGAGTCCAAGAACATAGCTTAGATGAAGGTGGAAAACCTAAAGATTCATTAAAGGCTCGTGAGATGAGACTGAAGCAAAGGAACTCAGAGAAGGAGAAAGTGGCTGAACAGGCAATGCAAGAAAGATTCACAAAGAAAGATGGGAAAGAAAAGGAAAATATGAGAAAGAATCTTGCTAAGAATGAGAAGTCAAATAATCATTGTGATTCAATCAAGAAAGTCATGGGTAACAAGTATTCGAGGAAGAAAGTTGACATGAAGAAAGTGCAACGTTACAACTGTCAAGGATTTGGTCATTATGCTCGAGATTATAGAAGAAAGAAGGATTCTAGAGAAAAAGATGATGACGAGGTGCAATATGAACATGCTAGAGAAATCGACTACAATTATATGCTACTCATGGAAAATACACAGTCAGATAATGAACAAACCAATATATGGTATCTGGATTTCAGATGGAGCAACCACATGACTGAAAATAAAAATTGGTTTACCAAGTTAGTTGAACTAGTCTAGAAGGTGATCAAGTTTGCAGATGGTAGGCATGTTACATTAGATGGAAGATTAAACATAGTTGTGATAAGAAGGAATTATTGAAGGCCCAACATTACTGACGTATTGTATGCACCTTCAATGACCAGTAACTTGATAAGCATAGGTCAATTACTTTCCAAAGGGTATAACATGAAGTTGGAAGAAAATATGATGAAGGTGTACAATGGTGAAGGGAGGATGATCATGAAGGCACCATTCGTAAATAAAAAAAACCTTCAAGATTGATATTAGGATGGTTGATCATCAGTGTCTTGCTTTGATGGTTGTCGAAGACAAGAACTGGCTATGGCATCACATGTTTGGACACTTAAACTTCATAGATCTAGGTATGCTCAACCAGAAGAAGATGGTGTATTTCTTACCTCAAGTGAAAGAACCAAGTCAAGTGTGTGAGAAATTCTTCAAAGAAAAGCAGGCTAGGAAAGAATTCAAACATGACGTGTCCATGAAGTCGAGAGAAAAGGTGGAGCTTGTTCACTCTGAGGTGTGTGGACCTTTTGAAGTAAAGTCGAATGGAAGTAACTGATATTTACTAACCTTCATACATGAATTCACTAAATATATGTGGATTTACCTTATTGAAGGGAAAAGTGAGGTATTCACACAATTCAAGAAGTTTAAATTGCATGTCGAGAAGCAAAATGGATGCACTTTAAAGAAACTAAGAGCTGATGGTGGTGGGGGAATACACCTCTAGAAAGTTTGCAAGGTTTCCACGAATGAAGGTATAGAGCATGAGGTCATTGCATCCTATACACCTCAGCATAATGGTATAGCTGAGAGAAGAAATAGAAGTATATTGAACATGGTTAGGAGCATCTTGAAAGCTAAAGAAGTACCAAAGAGATTTTCGGGTGAAGCAACTTCGACGACAGTATACATTCTAAACATATGTCCAACAAAGAAGATAGTTAAGAAGACACCTTATGAGGCTTGGAAAGGATAGAATTCAAATGTTAGTAATCTTAGAGTCTTTGGATCAATGTGCTTCAGACATGTACCAGAATAATTAAGGAAGAAACTAGATGATCGAAGTTAGGTTATGGTGCTCTAGTTATCATTCGACTGATGTATATAAAATGTATTCACCAAATAATGATAAACTTGTGATCAATCGAGATGTTCTAGTGGATGAAAGAATAAGGTGGGATTGGAGTCAAAGGTCATTTTGACAGGAGCAAGAAGAAGTCACAACTTTACTTGATGAAGATCAACAAACTGAAGTCACAACCAATCAAAATGAAGAACCACCTAAGCAGAATGTTAGGAGATCAACTGAGTAAGAACTCATTCGATGAGGCTAGATGGATATGAAATATTTTCAGATCAAGTAGTCGATGCAGATGGTGAATTAATAGAAGAAGTAATGATGATGGCTGAATTAGAACCAATCGATTTGGATCAAGCCATGAATAATTTGAATGGGTTATCAGCCATGTAAGAAGAACTCAGGGTAATCGAGAAGAATAAGACCTGGGGACTTTTTTGAAAAAGAAATCAAGAAGCAATTTGACGTGAAGTGGGTCTACAAGTTGAAGATAAGACCAAATTGTTGCACCCTAAAATTTGCTCCACCTTATACTTGGGTTTATGTTTCAATATCATTAGCATTTGCATATAGAGTCATGTACATAGACTAATCATCTGCATAGCATAAGCATAGCAAGTCATTCAACAGGGGATCAAGCATTATTCTCATCTCTAGAGGCCTATCAAGAGGTTATTATCCTAATTCCATCTCATTCAAGTCATCAGACAAGAATTTGAAAGCAAAGAGTTCAGCAGATCAAGCTTTGAGTCTATCTCCTATCTGAGGGTATCTGAGGGTCAACAAAGAAATGGTGAGCTGTGAATTGAAGGCATGGAGAGTATCTAGATATCTTGGAGGACTTAAAAAGTCATTTGGAGAAGAAAACAAGTTGTTGATGTGATCATAAGAGCTACAGTTGAAGACAGTCAACTAGGGTTTCATCTGGGTCAACCCTAGGTCAACCCTAGGTCAATTGACTGATTTAAGGGGCATTCAAGTCTAGTGGAGAGATGTGGAGTTCATCATGGGACATATAAAGAAGGATATGGAGATATGCCAAGAAGAATTCAAGAGAAATCAAGGAGAAGAGGAGCTTCTAAATTAGGGTTTCTGTGTAAAATCCCCTAGTTTAGGTCAAATTTCCAAGCAAGATAAGTCAAAATTCTAGCTTCAAATGGCTTCTTGGCCAACATGAAACTTGTAGAGGATCTCAAGACCTTTGATTTGAGTGGTGGAAGACATCAAGGAGATTTATAGAACTCAAGTTATGGTCCTTGCAAGTTACAGGTCATCTGAGGTATCTGAAATTTTATCTGTGACAGTGACTTGACTTCCAAGCTAGTTTTTACCCCTCAAGGAGACTTCAAATGAATTCTTGGTCAACATAAGAATTGTTCCTCATTGTCTTAGCTTTCTAGAATGGTATAGTATGCCTTCATATTATGTGTGGAACTCAACCTATGGTCTTGGCAAGCAAAGGGTATTTTGGGCATTTGTGAATTACAGGTCATTTTAACCTATGTCCAAAACTCATACAAGGAGGCCTCAAATGGAAAAACTTACAACATCAAACTTGCTCCAAATGTGATTTTAAGTCTAGAAAGAAGGTCACAAATTGTTGGAAAAGCTCATAACATGAAGTTGCATGATTGGTCCAAATTTGAACTAAAATGGCTTATAATTTGAATAAAGTCAAAATGAAAAATGGTTTGGGAGATTTATAAGTCCAAATGGAGACTTCCAATATATGATTTTGAATGGAAAAGACATTCTAAAGACAATGGTTCAAGCACTTTTTTGAGTTTAGTGGAAGATTTCAAAGTTATCCTTGGTTACTTGCATTTTAAGAAACATAGCCAAAATGAATCAAAGTTGGAAGGCAAGGGAAATTGTAAGATGGATCTAGAAGTTACCATTGAACACTATATATTCATGAAATCAGAATTGAGCAAGGGTTGGATTCATTTTTCACCAAAAATCTCCCAAAGTTTCTCATTCTTTCTCATTGCAATTTCACTTCAATCTCACAAAATCTTCATCAATTTTCATCAACATTGATCCTCCTACATTCAATCATCATCCTGGATCAGAATTGAATCAAAGATTTGGTGGTTAGAGCTCAATTTTGTGCACTTCCATCAAGAACACACAAATAGCAATTTCCATTGGACAGCAAGATCCAAGCCAAGTTTCATCCAAATATTGCAAACAGAATCAAGTATATCAAGAATGGATCAAGATTGAAGCATACAAGAGCCTGAATCCACGTGATTACTCAGCCTCCATTAAAGCTTGCTCAAGGTGCAAATCTTTCTAACTTATTCAATCTAGGGAGATTTAGGTAGTTTTACTAGTATATTCATGGTCTAGGATGTTAGGAGGTTAGTTTAGATGAATTTGAGGCTGAATAGAGACAATTCATAGCAGGTGCACCAAACTGTTTGGATCAAGAACTTGTAGGATCTTGCATGATAACCTTAGCTTGTTAGTTTAGAATGATAACCATTAGTCACGGAAGAGATTAGTCTAGGTTTGATGGAGAATTATGATGATGAGTTGCAGAGTATTTCCATGGTGACCAGAATTGTTGCGCTCGGGTTGAGTGGTTTGTGGAGTTTCAAAGCAATCAAAGACCATAGACGTGTAGAGGGAGAAATTTAGAGTAAGTTTCATGTTTGTATCGTGGCGTTTCATGGCCTGGAGAGAGAGAACCGAGAGCTTGAACTTGGACGTTCATGGCATGCGCGTGAGGGTTTCAGAAACCCTAGATGAATCCAAGGAAGAAGATGAAATCCTGGGCGTTCATTTCATGTTGGACTTTTGACTCAGAGAGCGATCGAAGGGCTCTCATTTAATTCTGAATTTGGAGGGAAGCTGTGGTGCCCTAAACGCACCGTTTCATTAATTGAAACGGGCGGGCCTAAATGTGTATTGCTAATCCCACCCCCCAGTTATCAGGCCCAATCAATTTGAACTTGAATCTGTTTCTGAACGCACCCCCAGCTTGTGTTTTTATTTTCTTTAATGCTGGCTGGTTCTGGGCCTAATGCCAAAGTGCTACGCACACCCCCCGTTTGCTGGCCCACTGGATTTTGAACTAAGCGTGTTTTCTATTAGTACCCCCCCTATCATTTTAATTCAATTTAATTTTTTAATTCCACTTTAATTTTTACCAACTTTGAAAATTCATAATAAATAGATAAAAAATCATTTTTAACTCATTCTTTTTACATCATTTTCATTAGAATGTGTAGAAAATTGTCATTAAATAAAATTGCATTTTTATTTTTATTTGATATTTTTTCCATATTTTCTAAATAAATGTCATTTTAAATAGCTTCATTTCATGCATGATTTTGCTAGTTTTTGTTCTATTAGATGCTTTAATATTTTTTGTCCATTCTTTTTAGGTTGTTTAGATGAGATATTGAACTTGTAGATTCAATTTAGTTCCCATTTTTAGAAATTAATTTTAGGTGATTAATGTAGGCTTGAACAATATGAACAAATTAGGGTTTTTTGGTGATGACTTAGGAAGTTTGATTCTTTCCCTTAGGACTTAGGGTTTGACTAGATTAGTTATGGGACTATAGGGGCTATGGGTAGTTATTAGATCCCTTAGAAAAGGTCAGGATTCCCCTACTGCTATTAATACTCTGTATATATTTGATTGTCTGGTGTGGTGTGCCCTCTGGGGATTGTTGCTTGCTTGTTTGGGTATTGGGTTTGTCTGGGGACTTGGGAGAGTTGAAGGCTTGAGGAGATGAAGACCATTGGATATTCAGAGATTGAGGATCAACTGCCAGAGTTGGAGAGGAGGTTCTTGCTAGCAGCTGCTGAGGAGACTAGGGTTTAGGAGCTAGGCAGAGCTCTAGGTTAGAAAGCTTGTTTCTCAAACATGGATTGCCTTGTCTGCATCCATTCTTCTCTGTGATGCAGAGTCTCTCTAAGACACTCACCCCCTTCCTTTGGAAGGCTTGGTGATAGGGTCTATGAGATAGAACTCTTGAGAGAAAATGTCTCTTGTGTTAGAAGCAGTCTGTTCACCACCCTTGGTAGTCAACTGATTGCTTAACACCCAATTCATTCTTATGACTGATCCCTCATCCTGGAGGTTTGAACTTGAAGAAAGGCCATTGCTTGTAGAAGACTGATGATCAAAGCCCTTACCTGAAGATCATGAAGATGGAGATTGATGCTTGTTGAAGCTCATGAATGATTGGAAATTACTTGAAGCCAGATGTTGATTCAGAGCTGCTGATGCTGTTTCTTTTGCTGATGTATTTCATTGCTGATGTATTGATTGGTTTTCCGGACTGTATTGTTTGTTGTTTACCCTGTTGGGTTGAAAGTGAAGCCTGTTCACTTTTGCCTATTGTTTTCTAGGTTCGAGGTTGAGTGGGACTCCCTTGCCTCGCTTGTGTTGTTGCATCCATGCATTTTACTGCTTTACTGTATATATCTGATATTGTTTCTGTTTCTGCCTATCCCGTAGGATCTCTGTTTCTCTCTGCGCAAGAGAGGAGCATGATAGACACTAGGTCTTAACCCATGCATGATAACATTAGGTTAGTTTGTTTCCCTTCGCAACCGTAGGTTAGAGTTCTGTCTCTTCTTTCTCAAAACAAACAGAAAAACACCATAAAGATTTCAAACACAATAAAAGACACTTCTTCCGTAAAAGAATGTGAACTCATCAAGACGTCATTTTTGTCCGTCGGGACTGCTAATCAAGAAACCCTTTTTCAGAAGAAATAAAATCAATCAAGGACAGACTTGTGTCGTACGTGGCCCGAACTACGTTTGCTCTGATCTTTCATGCCGTGTGAAAGTACGTAGGCATAGGATGCGATATCCTAGCGAGCAACCTTCCCCTCCTTTCCCGTAGGTAGGCGAACTACGTTGACTCTGATTTCTCGTTCCAGACGAGAATACGTAGGCATAAAGTGCGATACTTTGCCGAGTCATTTCTATTTTCATTCTCTTTTCTTCTTAACCCTTGACCTTTAGCGTAGATAGAATAACAATCCATACCCGAAAACAAGCGTGGATCCCGTCGAGTACGACGGACGTGAGGGGTTCTAATACCTTCCCCTTGCGTAACCGACTCCCGAACCCAGGTTTTGGTTGCGACGACCATACCTTTCCCGTGTTGTGCGAGGTTTACTCTGAGCGTTTCCTTTCCCTCCCGTGGGATAAATAACGCACGGTGGCGACTCTTCTGTTCAGCCGGCGCCGATTTTCGCAGTAGCGACAACTGGCGACTCTGCTGGGGATTGTCTTCGTCCCCTGGCTGCTAAGGACTGCGATGGTTCTTGTGCATTTGGGATCCAACGTCCCTTGAGAGAGTCAATCCTAACGCTTGTTTTCCCGTCGAGGATTTTGTATGGAGTTATTGTATATTTCTAACCTTGTATTTTCAGCTTTGTATATTGATTATTATTGCTGTATTTGGGGTGTGACGGGTGTTCTGATATTGAGTGAGAAGCCGGACCTGGGCTTGAGTGCACCTAGAATTAGAGTAGAAATTAGTGGGTGCCCGCTTGCTTTGCTTGCTTTGGTGTCCCATGAAATCTACACTCAGACGAGGTTCCTCTGGTTGGCCTCCTGCCCCTTCCTTTGGTTGGCGTGGGTTGCTGGTTAGTTGGATTGTCGACTCTGGGGACCGATCATTTGGAAGTTGGCTAAGTGAGGCCTCTTCAGGAATTGATGATGCCACTCCTTCTGGGAATCGTATCATCAACCCTGAAAGTCTGTGACGCCGACGACCGCATAGGATGCCGTACCTTGTGCCAGTTATAGGGCCACCCACCTGTGAGGGGATTTGGGGTTATGCAGGTAACCAGACCTTCAGATACCGGTTATTTCTTGATCAGAGATCCTGGTTATTTATGGAGAGTTATGAGGTCTGTCAGAGACCGTTTGGAGATGTGTTTTGAGGTCTGTCAGAGACCAGTTGGAGAGTTCTGAGGTCTGTCAGAGACCAATTAGAGATGTGATTTGAGGTCTATCAGAGACCAGTGGGAAAAATGATTTGAGGTCTGCCAGAGACCATTCAGGTTATGATTATAGGGTCTATCAGAGACTAATATTGGAGCTTTGTTTGAGGTATATCTGAGACCAGGGCTTGAGGACTTCTGGATGGTCTATCTGAGACCTTTCTTGATTGGGTTCAGGCTATTCAGCTACAGCTTTGGTCCCTGTTGCATGTTACTTGCATTGCATTGCCTGCATATCCATTACCATTTGCATTTCACTAACGTGTGTCTGTGCTGCAGGTGCATTTGCATTTCCCTAGTTCTAGTGCCCAGACTTCTGAGTGTTTGATCATGACTAGCTTAAGGAGAACGGTTGCTTACAAATTGCCTACTCCTGATATTGTTCCTTTACTGGGGTTGATCTCTCTTGCTGATGAGGGTGTTCGTAGGAGCTTCCGGATGAGCTATGGTAGATTATTGAGATTGGTGTGCAAACCTACAGAGGTAGAGTTAGATGGGCTGTATGCTCTGATGCAATTTTACGACCCTGCTTTGAGGTGCTTTACGTTCTCTGACTTTATTATGGGACCAACCCTGGAGGAATACGCTGAGTATGTTGAGCTGCCCGTGCAGAACCAGGTCCCATTCATTCATTATGGCGCCAAACCCAAGCCGGAGGAATTGGCAAAAGCCTTGCATGTTGATGCTTCTGAACTTGTGACTACTATTTCCCGTGGAGTTCCAGGCTTCTCATTTCAGTTCTTAGTTGGTAAAGCCCAAGAGTACGCCAAGAGCGGGTGCTGGGTTGCTTTCAATGCTGTGTTGGCCTTGTGCATTTATGGCATAGTACTGTTCCCCAATATACCGGATTTTGTGGACTTTGATGCTTTCTACTTGTTTGCCGCTGGTAATCCGGTACCTACCTTACTCGGAGATCTCTACCACTCACTGCATTATAAGAATGAGAAGGGAAGAGGGAAGAATGTTCACCTGTGTGTGCCCTTGTTGAGTATGTGGTTTGAGAGTCACCTTCCTAAGAGAGGATCGGTTGCAGAGACTACAGTTCCAGCTGGTTGGCCAGAGCGCCTGATGAGGCTATCGTCGGAAGATATGGAGTGGTTTGATCGAGACCTGTTGGGATCTGAGCTCATCTTCAGTTGTTCTGGGTACCCTAATGTGTCGTTGATAGGAAGAAAAGGGTGTATCAATTACAACCCTTCTCTATTCATTCGCCAGTTCGGATATGCACTGAAGAATCCACCTCAGGAGGAAGAAGTACAGGAATCTCTGTACTTCACAGGTGATTTGAAGGGGGAGTTATTAGCCAAGTTGCAACATGCCTGGACACGTATTAACCGCAAGGGGAAGCCACTGTTAGGTAAGAGCGATTGCCAGGCCTATGCACCTTATAGAGTTTGGATTCAGGAGAGAGCAAGTCAGTTGAGGATGCCGTTTCCAGATGCACCAATTCTTGTTCCCGTTCCGGTAGCAGAGCCAACCACTGTTTCTAGGGAAGCCTACGAGCAAGTCGTGAGAGAAAAAGAAGCCTTGATGAAGGTCAACGAAGGGTTAGAGCAAGAGCTAGCCCAAGTACGCAGTGAGAAAAACAAGGCTGTGTATGCTTTCCAACAACAGATCGAGCTAGTAAACAGACTAGGGGCTGAGTTGACTGAGGAAAAGAAAAAGCGTGAACGTCTGGGGCAAGAGTTCAGAAGTTCCCATGACATGCTGGAAGCCAAAAAGAAGGCGCTCGACGCAGCACACCGAGAAATCTCCTCTTGCAATAAGACTTGGAATGCTACACTCACCAACAACAAGAAGAGGGAAGATAAGCTGAAGCAGCAAATTTCCGACCTTGAAGAGAAGTTGAAGTCTAGCATCAAGAAGTGTGAGGAAGAAGTGATGACCCGGTATAGTGTCCAGCATGCTCTGAACAAGGCAATCAAATCCAGAGATGAAGCAGTGTCTCAGAAGCGAAAGCTAGAAGATTGCTTCGGAGAAGCAACATGGGAAGAAACTGCTGAAGACGTACGCCGTGTCCTTAAGAGGAGAAACCAGCTTGTTGAAGGGCTGCTTGATCGACCAAGCCATCCGGAGACCAAGAAGCTGATAGAGGAGTACCAGACTTTTGGGAGGATTTGATCATTTCATATAGTGACTTGTATGCTTTATTTGCATAGTGCTGACCATCACCAGGATTGTTGGTTGAGGTCATGCCTTCTTTGTACTCTCAGCGATATTGTACCCTGGGCTTATTGATTCTCCCTGCAATATATGAGGCTTTCTATGATTCAGCGCCGATATTCCTATTGTCAGCACTGTCACTGCACCGGCACCTTCGCACTAGAACTGGGGGAATGAATTTCCCTAATGCACAGACACATTGCATTGCATTCATTTTCATATTGCATTACAGGTAATCCTCGGATGGTGTCTTATTTCCTGCTTTGATTCAGGTACTTAACAGGATTGCAGATCAGCATCCGCACCGCTATTCTACACGCTCCAATTGTCGAAAAATCATGGACCAAATGCAGAACGAGATGCAAGATGTGCGCGAGAAGCTCGCCCTCTTCATGCAGACTATGGAAGCTATAGCAAAAGGGCAAGAGAATTTGCAGGCCATGGTCCAGCCTCTGTTGGCTCGCAACGCTGGTCATGGTAATGAAGATCATCAGTCTGTCCGGGTTGATACTGCTCATGGAGACGGCACTCCCACGCCAGTGGCTCCGCCTGTAATCAATATACCTGCTGCTAATGTCAACAACGCTACCGCTGCTGTGAATGGTAACGTCGGAGTGGGGAATGAAACTGCTGTCCATAATGTTGGGCTGGGAGATGTCAATTTGGGAGATAATCTAGGAGGCAACGGCTTTGTCAACGCTGGATTCGGATTCAACGATCAGGGATTCGATAACACTGGGAAGTATGGCTTTAATGCTCAAGGCTTTGGGCAAGATGGTTATGGTATGGTCAACCAGGGTCACGGAGGCTTTGGAAACGGAAATGGTACTGGATTTATGACTTTTGGTCCTGCTGGAGGTGTTCAAGGGTACAGCAACAGAGGCCGAGGTCCGGGGATGAATCAGATCAGAGCTGGACGTAATAATGTGTACGATGGGTACGGGGCTGGAAACGGTATGTGGCAAGAAGATCAGCAGGAGGACGCCTTCTCCGGAGGAGGTTTTGAAGGGCCGATGGATGATTCCCAAAAGATTAGAATGCTGGAAGAGCAGATGAAGAGAGTCTTAAATCAGAGTGCTGTGGGATTGGACATGGCAACCATGGGCTTGGTACCTGGCTTGAGGGTGCCAATTAAATTCAAAGCTCCTGCGTTCGATAAGTATAAAGGAGACACATGTCCGAAAGTGCATGTACGAGCTTATTACAGAAAGATGTCTGCATACTCCACTGATGAAAGAATGCTAATGCATTTCTTTCAAGATAGTCTATCGGGCCCTTCCTTAGAGTGGTACATGGGGTTGGAGCCAACTGATATCAAGACATGGAAGCAATTGGCAGAGGCATTTGTAGCCCATTACAAATATAACAGCGACCTGGCACCCAATCGGGTCCAGTTGGCCGGGCTTTCGCAGAAGAAGGGGGAGAGTTTTAAAGAGTACGCGCAAAGGTGGCGCGATATGGCTGCCAGGGTCCGTCCTCCTGTAGAAGATAAGGAAATGAATGATATGTTTGTCGGCACATTCACAGGATTGTTCCATGACATGCTATTTCATACGTCTCTGGCCAGTTTTTCAGACCTGATTCTGATGGGGGAAAAGATTGAACGTAACATTAAGCAAGGAAAGTTCCAAGTCGAGGAATCAACTGCATCTGGCAGTAATAGGAAAGCTTATGGTGGGCGCCGTCAGGGCGAAGCCAGCGCAGTATTTGGAGGCCGAGGCCGAGGCCGAGGCAGGGGACGAGGTCAATATCGTCAGCCGCAGCAGGTGTCGAGTGTTACTATTCCCTATCAGCAACAACCACTCCAGCAACAACAACCGGTTCAGCAGCAACCAATGCAGCAGCAGCAGCCTCAGCAGGGGGCACAGCAAGCTCAGCGAAGATTCCAGGGTAGTAAGCCGAGAAGAGTGTTTGAGAAGCCTCCCTCTACCTATGCTGATTTATTGCAGACATTGTTGGGATTGAATCTGGTAGAGAAAAGAACTCTGGCGCCGATAACGGGAGCTCCCCCGTTCGGCTACGATGCGAGCAGGCACTGTGAGTTTCATTCTGGGGCCCCGGGCCACGATATAGAAGGTTGCCATGCTTTTAAGCATGTTGTGCAGGATCTTTTAGACAACAAGACTATCAACTTCGGAACGGCAGGTCCGAATATAGTCCAGAAACCCATGCCTAATCATGGGGCAAACGCTGTGCTGACTGAGGAAGGTCTGAATCTTATTATGAATGTTGAAGATTTAAAGACGCCGCTGAGCGAGATAAAGAGCCGACTGTTACAAGGAGGTGTTTACCCAGGATGTAACGAGTATTGCTTAGATTGTTGGACCCTAGCTGGGGGGTGTGAGGATTTAAAGAAAGGCATTCAGGCTTTAATTGATGAAGGTATATTGCAGTTTGATCGAGCGGCAACTGACGAGCCTGCAGGGGCAGTAGTGGATAATCGGAGTGATGTGGCCACGGTAACGATTCCTCGGAAGACGATCACTATTGCAGCACCAGCTCAGCGACCACCGATCACCATAACTAAGGCCGGGCCAATCCCGTACGAGAACACGAAAGCAGTCCCATGGTCATATGGGTTAGAGGTGTATTGTGATGGGATAAAAATTGATGTTAACAAGCAGCCAGTGGAGATTGTGGATAACGTTGTTGGCTCAGGAGGCATGACGAGGAGTGGCAGGATCTTTACATCTCCTGAAGTGGAGGCTGAAAGACTAGCGAAAGGAAAAGGGAAAGCGGTTGAAAATGTTCCGGTACAAGCAAGTGAAAAAGAAGCAGCATCGAAGGATGTAGAAGAGTTCATGCGCTTGATTCGGAAAAGTGATTATAAGATTGTGGAGCATCTGCAGCAGACGCCGTCCAAAATATCTATCCTGTCATTGCTGTTGTGTTCGGAAGCTCACAGAAATGCTTTGCTGAAAGTCCTGGACACTTCTTTTGTACCACAAGACGTCTCCGTAAATCAGCTAGAAGGAGTATTGGCACATGTGAATGCAGGCCACAGCTTGGGTTTTACCGATTTTGACTTGACTCCGAAAGGGAGAGATCATAATATGGCATTACACATATCTGTTGAGTGTAGAGGATCGGTAATGTCGCACGTATTGGTTGACACCGGATCATCTTTGAATGTGCTGCCCAAGAAGGCGATGATGAAGCTGGATGTTCGAGGAATTTTGTGCACACCCAGTGATTTGGTAGTCAGAGCGTTTGACGGCACGCGTAGAACAGTCTTCGGATCGATTACTTTGCCTCTGCAGGTGGGGCCGGAAGTGTTTGCAACTGAATTTTATATTATGGATATACAACCTGCGTACAGCTGCTTGCTTGGAAGACCCTGGATTCATGGGGCAGGGGCAGTCACGTCTACCCTGCATCAGAAGTTAAAATATATGGTCGGAGACAGCGTAGTCACCGTGTGCGGAGAAGAAGACATCCTGGTCAGCCATTTATCTTCATTTAAATATGTGGAAGTCGACGGAGAAATCCATGAGACACCATGCCAGGCATTCGAAGGTTTGCGCATCAAGGACAAAGGTCCCGGGCCGAGCAAAGTGCCAGAGATAGCTGTCTCATCGTATAAGGAAGCTCAAGCTCTAGTAGAAGCAGGAGAAGCAAAGGGCTAGGGCAAGGTGCTGGACATTCCTGTGAAGATGGACCGGTTCGGACTGGGGTACCAACCGTCGTCATCAACTCCTTCCGTGGGGGCCCCCCGTTTCAGAAAGCCAATTATCATCTCTGCCAGTGGAGTATGTCACGAAACTGTCAATGCTACTTCAGAGTCCGATGAAGGAGACAGCGACTGTGATATGGATGCCTGGATTCAGCCAAGCACGCCAGGACAAGGACTGTGCAACTGGTCTATTCAGGAGCTTGTTCCTGTGACTTTTAAACAGTAATGCTTTGCTTTATTAATTGTTGAATAATCTGATGTCTTGCCCGGGGCATCAGGATTTGCTTAGGGCTGTGTTGTTATAAACATTGCGTGTTAATCATTAAATAAATGGCGTTTTTTCATGTGCAAATACCGTAATCCCTGTCTTTCTTGTTTTATATTTTTCAATAAAATGGCAACGTGGTTATTCGCTTTATACGCATTTTGAAGCACTTAACCATTCCTTTTGCAGGATAACATTTTCAGATGACATCCTTGAACCACCTATGACTCGTCCCGACTTTGAGCACCCAGTGTTTCAGGCTGAAGAAGAGGTTGTCGAAGATAGCGACGTTCCTGAAGAACTGTCTTGGTTAGTGAAGCAAGAGGAAAGAGCCATTCTGCCTCACGACGAAGTTATCGAAATTATCAACTTGGGGTCGGAAGGGGTTGAGAAAAATGTTCGTATCGGAGCCGCACTGCAGAGTAATATCAAGCGAAGACTGGTTGAAATGCTCCGAGAGTATAATGATGTATTCGCTTGGTCATATGAAGATATGCCGGGGCTCGATACTGATATGGTTGTGCATCGCCTGCCACTGAAAGAAGATTGCCCGCCGGTCAAACAAAAGCTTCGCAGAACTCGACCAGATATGGCAATGAAGATCAAAGAGGAAGTACAGAAACAGTGGGACGCTGGTTTCTTGGCTGTGACAAAGTATCCCTCATGGGTTGCCAACATCGTACCAGTGCCAAAGAAAGATGGCAAGGTTCGGATGTGCGTGGATTATAGAGATTTGAATAAAGCAAGCCCAAAAGACGATTTTCCACTTCCTCACATTGACGTGTTAGTTGATAATACCGCTCAATACTCTGTATTCTCCTTCATGGATGGCTTTTCAGGCTATAATCAAATTAAAATGGCGCCAGAGGATATGGAGAAGACTACTTTCATAACGCCTTGGGGAACATTTTGCTACAAAGTGATGCCCTTTGGTTTGAAAAATGCTGGGGCGACATATCAGCGTGCGATGACGACTCTTTTTCATGACATGATGCATAAAGAGATCGAAGTTTATGTTGACGATATGATTGCCAAATCCCAGACGGAGGAAGAGCATCTGGTGAATCTGTTGAAGTTGTTTAAAAGACTTAGGAAGTTCAGGCTGAGGCTGAACCCTAATAAATGCACCTTCGGGGTGAGATCGGGTAAACTGCTGGGGTTTATCGTAAGCGAAAGAGGAATAGAGGTCGATCCTGCTAAAATAAAAGCTATTCAGGAAATGCCGACGCCTAAAACAGAGAAAGAGGTGCGCGGGTTTTTAGGGAGATTGAACTACATTGCCCGGTTCATATCTCACCCAACTGCTACGTGTGAACCATTATTCAAATTGTTGAAGAAAGATCAAGCTGTAACGTGGAACGAAAATTGTCAAAAGGCGTTCGATAAAATAAAGAAGTATCTGCAGGAGCCTCCTATTTTGATACCCCCGGTGGCAGGTAGACCCTTGATAATGTATTTGACGGTTCTTGAGGGAAGCATGGGTTGTGTTCTCGGTCAACACGACGAGACGGGAAGAAAAGAGCATGCGATCTATTACCTGAGTAAGAAATTTACAGACTGTGAATCTCGATACTCAATGCTGGAGAAAACTTGTTGCGCGCTAGCCTGGGCCGCCAAGCGTTTGAGGCAGTACATGCTGAATCATACAACCATGCTCATCTCGAAGATGGATCCTATCAAATATGTATTCGAAAAGCAGGCGTTGTCAGGTAGAATTTCCCGTTGGCAGATGGTCTTGACTGAATATGATATTCAATACGTCTCGCAAAAGGCTATAAAGGGGAGTGTGCTGTCTGAGTATCTGGCGGAGCAGCCTATTGAAGAGTACCAATCGATGAGGTTTGATTTTCCTGACGAGGATATCATGTACCTAAAGATGAAAGATTGCGAAGAGCCGTTGCCAGACGAAGGACCAGAGTTGGGGTCCCAATGGAAGATGATATTTGATGGAGCTGTAAACGCTTACGGTAGCGGAATAGGGGCAATCATCACCACGCCACACGGGTCGCACATCCCGTTTACTGCCCGATTGACCTTTGCCGTTACCAACAATGAGGCCGAATACGAAGCTTGTATAATGGGGCTTGAAGAAGCCATTGATTTGCGAATCAAACATCTAGACGTATACGGAGACTCAGCTCTGGTAGTGAATCAGATCAAAGGGGAATGGGAGACACGTCAGCCCAATTTGATACATTACATGAATTATGCAAGGAGATTGTTGCCTTTCTTCGACAAAGTTGAATTGCATCACGTACCGCGGGCAGAAAATCAAATGGCTGACGCCCTTGCCACTTTGCCTTCCATGTACAAAGTCAACTTCTGGAACGAAGCTCCCCAAATCACTATCTCTCGGTTGGATAGGCCAGCTTATGTATTTGCTATTGATGAAGCATCTGATGACAAACCGTGGTATTTCGATATCCTTAATTTCCTGAAGAATAAAGAGTATCCGGCTGGGGCATCCAGTCAAGATCAGAAGACTCTCAGGAGATTAGCGGGTAATTTCTACTTGAACCCGGATGGCGTCTTGTACAGAAGAAACCACGATTTGGTGTTGTTGCGTTGTGTAGACGAGAAAGAGGCAAAGCTTCTCATGGAGGAAATTCACGAGGGTGCCTTTGGTACGCATGCTGGCGGGCATGCTATGACGAGAAAGCTGCTGAGGGCAGGTTACTTTTGGCTGACGATGGAAACTGATTGTTTCAAGTTCGCAAGGAAGTGCCACAAGTGCCAAATCTATGCTGACAAAATACACGTGCCTCCAAGTCCTCTAAATGTGATGTCATCTCCATGGCCATTCTCGATGTGGGGAATCGATATGATTGGAAAGATCGAGCCGACGGCTTCTAACGGGCATCGGTTCATCCTAGTAGCAATCGATTATTTCACCAAGTGGGTGGAGGCGGCGTCTTACGCAAATGTAACGAAGCAAGTGGTGGCCAGATTCATCAAGAGAGATATCATTTGCCGATATGGGATCCCCGAGCGGATAATCACGGATAATGGTTCAAATCTGAACAACAAAATGATGAAGGAGCTCTGTCAGAATTTCAAGATCGAACATCACAACTCCTCCCCTTACCGACCCAAGATGAATGGCGCTGTTGAGGCGGCCAATAAAAATATCAAGAAAATTGTTCAGAAAATGGTGGTGACCTATAAGGATTGGCATGAAATGCTACCTTTCGCTTTGCACGGTTATCGTACGACGGTACGCACATCAACCGGGGCAACTCCGTTCTCGTTGGTATACGGAATGGAAGCGGTATTACCATTGGAAGTTGAGATCCCTTCTCTGAGGGTATTGCGAGACGTTCAGCTGGACGAGGCAGAATGGGTAACGAATAGATTGAATCAACTGAGTTTGATGGATGAGAAGAGGCTAGCTTCTCTGGCATACGGTCGTTTGTACCAAAGACGAATGAAGAAAGCGTACGACAAGAAGATACTTCCGCGAAGCTTTCAGACGGGCGACCTTGTGCTGAAAAGGATTCTCCCGCCGCAAGCAGATCACAGGGGCAAGTGGACCCCCAACTACGAAGGGCCATACGTTGTCAGAAAAGTCTTTTCAGGAGGAGCTTTATTGTTGTCCACCATGGACGGAGAAGACTTTGTGTCACCTGTGAATTCGGACGCAGTTAAAAAATACTTTGCTTAAAATAGACCCGCTGGACAGAAAAAGAGAGTCCAGGCAAAAATGGGGCATCCTGGCGAACCAAAAACAGAATGAAAGGTTCGGGCAAAAGTTAGGGATAAAATTGAAAAAATGTACACCCGCGAAGTTGAAAACCTACACGGGGCGGCTTCGGCAAAAAAGGGTATCCCGGTGAACTGAAAACCCGTAAAGGGCGGTTCACGCAAAAGTTAGGGAGTTGAAAAGCAAATGACTGCGGTCCGAATTCAATGAGCATCAATGCGGGAGAATATACTTGAGGGGTCGACTATCAGATACAATCTCTTCAGAAGTGGGGATACCGGGAAAGCATTAGAGTCGGATGAGTCATAGGAGGATCAGTTCGTGGTGTTCATCTGCATCCCGTTGCCGACATGTGTACAAAATTCAATTTGTCAAAATATTCATGCTTCTTGTGCATACTTATGTATTTGCTTTGCGTAGCTTCCTCATTTCAGGAGTTACATCCCGTGTACAAAAAACTCCGCCCATTCAGGGGCCCAATCAATAAAACACGTTATTCAGTATTTGACACTGTTCTTTACTGTTTTGTGCATGATAAAACGCCTAAGTTTAGTGAAGCTAGCATGAGTATAACATCACTGGCCCTTGCCAACAGTTGCTAAAGCTTTGAATTAACTGAAAATAACGTCACTAACCTGAATTGATTTGATTGCATAGGCTTGTCGTGTCTTGTTTGTGTTGTTGCAGGTTTCGTAACCATACGAAGAAGGTGATCAAAAGATTGCGATAACGAAAGACTCAGTCTTCACGTAGGTCATGCATGTTCCTTACTGAAGAAGGATAGAATTTCCCAGCTAGCCGTAGCTTACTCAAAGGGAGCAGAAAAGTTATTCGTCCTCAATAGAGTTTGGCGATTCCAAGATCGTAAGGCTGTATTCAGACAGGTTCATCTTTCCCCGCAGGGTCATGCACTCTCCCCCAGCGGAGTCAGTGGATTTTCCCCGAGAGAATCATCCCATCCCCAGCGGAGTTCTCTGTTCAGCAAGTGTTCATTCCTTCCAGTGGAACTCGAAGATTAAGACTCTCCCAAGCAGAGTTGATGGTGGTTCCTGTCATTTATTTTGTCAGAGATACTGTGTAATATCAGTTCACGTTCCAGCAGAAAGTCCGATCGTACTATGCACATCTGCTATTCCCCAGCGGGGGGTTACCTCAACAAGGCGTTTGGTTTGAGTTCCCAATTTCCCAGCAGGGTTGACGTCACCCTTCCAGCATTTATTTTGTTGGAATAATTCTGTAGCATCTGGCTATCCCCGGCGGAGTCGGCATTATCCTTCCAGCATTTATTTTGCTGAAGCAGTTCCTGTATTCTAGCAGTTCAGGTAGAGAGAGTTCTTGCTCAAATGAACTACCAAACTTTCAAGATCAGCATGAGACATCCAATGATAATGTCAGTTTCGGCTGTATTCCCCACAGAGTTACCAGGATAAGTTTCTCTTTATTCCCAAGCAGAATTAGTTGTCATTAGGGGTTCCATGAATCAGAATTTCAGAGGCCACCGCCGGTTATCAGAGCAGGCATCCGGTAGTTTGGTTTCCAGATATCCCCAGTAGAGTCCGCCTCAAAGTCGCTGTCACGTCAGTGCTAAGAAGTTTGTGGGTGAGGATCATTAGAGAACTAAGTCCTGACGTGGACAATTTATTCCTATATTGACGGGGTTTCTTCAGAAGTGGGCGTCCTAACGTGGACAGGTTTATTTCCCTGGATTGGTGAGGTGTGTTAGTCCCATCGTGGGCAGATTCGGGTTCTCAAAATTAGTGGAATGGGAGGTCATGACGTTGACGAAAGTAATTACTCCTTGTGTTGGTGCCCTGACGTGGACAGATCAGACCAGCGTGTGAGTCCTTACGTGGACAAGCCTCATTTCCTCAGCAGGTCGAAGACGCCTGAGTCCTAACGAGGACAAATCAAGACGAGATCAGTGTCCTGACGTGGACAAATCAAAGAGATTATTATTCCTAACGTGGAGAAGTGGGTCCTAACGTGGACGATGTAATCCTTACACGGACATGTCAAGTTGGATTCCTTACGTGGAAAGAGATGATTCCTTACGTGGAAAAAGATAGTTTCCTTACGTGGAAATGACAGCATTCCTTACGTGGGAAAATGTAGTCCTAACGCGGACAAATCGGAAGGAATTGGTTGCTTTATGTGGAAAAGTTATGTTTCCTAACGTGGAAAAATGGTGATTCCTTACGTGGAAAAATGGTTTCCTTACGTGGAAAGAAAGAGTGTATTCCCGACGTGGAAGGAGTTTAGTTCTGACGCGGACAGATCAAAGAAGTTACTCCTAACGTGGAAGAAGAAGATTTACTCCTTACGTGGAAAAATTGGGTTCCTTACGTGGACAAATTCAAGAAAAGTTGATTCCTGACGTGGAAGAATGATGTACTCCTTACGTGGAAAGTTGAGTCCTGACGTGGACAGATTCAGAACCAAAGTTGAATTCCTTACGTGGAAAGATTGGGAGTCCTGACGCGGACGTGTCAAGTGGTATTGGAGTCCTTACGTGGACAGATTGGTATAGTTCTCCTTACGCGGAAAGAAGATTGATTCCTAACATGGACAGGTGTTACTCCTAACGTGGAAGAGTTTTATTCCTAACGTGGATGATTCAGTTTATGGAAATGCAGACGAATTACCCCCAGCGGAGTTGCCGAGATTTTTTCTGGGTTAACAGCAAGTGGAGTCCTAACGTGGACAGGTTCTAGTTGAGAGTTCTTCGTATTGATGACGGACAGAGTCCTAACGTGGACAAGCAAGCAATCTGTTATGACAGAATCCTCTTCAGAACGATGAAGACAATCCCCAGCACGCTCGCACGAGATCAGTAGGTTGCTGTAACAGTCAGATTCAGCTGATGAATGTCGTTCCCCAAGCAGGAGCGCAATTTAGTTTTGCGGTTGGCAAATTTCTGGTTTCACTAGTATTCAACCGTCTTGTACCGCGAATGTCTGAAGGCTCCGGGCTCTTCACCCAATCGGGTCCAAGTCGCTTGAATAGGGGCAGCTGTTGCACCCTAAAATTTGCTCTACCTTATACTTGGGTTTATGTTTCAATATCATTAGCATTTGCATATAGAGTCATGTACATAGACTAATCATCTGCATAGCATAAGCATAGCAAGTCATTCAACAGGGGATCAAGCATTATTCTCATCTCTAGAGGCCTATCAAGAGGTTATTATCCTAATTCCATCTCATTCAAGTCATCAGACAAGAATTTGAAAGCAAAGAGTTCAGCAGATCAAGCCTTGAGTCTATCTCCTATCTGAGGGTATCTGAGGGTCAACAAAGAAATGGTGAGCTGTGAATTGAAGGCATGGAGAGTATCTAGATATCTTGGAGGACTTAAAAAGTCATTTGGAGAAGAAAACAAGTTGTTGATGTGATCATAAGAGCTACAGTTGAAGACAGTCAACTAGGGTTTCATCTGGGTCAACCCTAGGTCAACCCTAGGTCAATTGACTGATTTAAGGGGCATTCAAGTCTAGTGGAGAGATGTGGAGTTCATAATGGGACATATAAAGAAGGATATGGAGATATGCCAAGAAGAATTCAAGAGAAATCAAGGAGAAGAGGAGCTTCTAAATTAGGGTTTCTGTGTAAAATCCCCTAGTTTAGGTCAAATTTCCAAGCAAGATAAGTCAAAATGCTAGCTTCAAATGGCTTCTTGGCCAACATGAAACTTGTAGAGGATCTCAAGACCTTTAATTTGAGTGGTGGAAGACATCAAGGAGATTTATAGAACTCAAGTTATGGTCCTTGCAAGTTACAGGTCATCTGAGGTATCTGAAATTTTGTCTGTGACAGTGACTTGACTTCCAAGCTAGTTTTTACCCCTCAAGGAGACTTCAAATGAATTCTTGGTCAACATAAGAATTGTTCCTCATTGTCTTAGCTTTCTAGAATGGTATAGTATGCCTTCATATGATGTGTGGAACTCAACTTATGGTCTTGGCAAGCAAAGGGTATTTTGGGCATTTGTGAATTACAGGTCATTTTAACCTATGTCCAAAACTCATACAAGGAGGCCTCAAATGGAAAAACTTACAACATCAAACTTGCTCCAAATGTGATTTTAAGTCCAGAAAGAAGGTCACAAATTGTTGGAAAAGCTCATAACATGAAGTTGCATGATTGGTCCAAATTTGAACTAAAATGGCTTATAATTTGAATAAAGTCAAAATGAAAAATGGTTTGGGAGATTTATAAGTCCAAATGGAGACTTCCAATATATGATTTTGAATGGAAAAGACATTCTAAAGACAATGGTTCAAGCACTTTTTTGAGTTTAGTGGAAGATTTCAAAGTTATCCTTGGTTACTTGCATTTTAAGAAACATAGCCAAAATGAATCAAAGTTGGAAGGCAAGGGAAATTGTAAGATGGATCTAGAAGTTACCATTGAACACTATATATTCATGAAATCAGAATTGAGCAAGGGTTGGATTCATTTTTCACCAAAAATCTCCCAAAGTTTCTCATTCTTTCTCATTGCAATTTCACTTCAATCTCACAAAATCTTCATCAATTTTCATCAACATTGATCCTCCTACATTCAATCATCATCCTGGATCAGAATTGAATCAAAGATTTGGTGGTTAGAGCTCAATTTTGTGCACTTCCATCAAGAACACACAAATAGCAATTTCCATTGGACAGCAAGATCCAAGCCAAGTTTCATCCAAATATTGCAAACAGAATCAAGTATATCAAGAATGGATCAAGATTGAAGCATACAAGAGCCTGAATCCACGTGATTACTCAGCCTCCATTAAAGCTTGCTCAAGGTGCAAATCTTTCTAACTTATTCAATCTAGGGAGATTTAGGTAGTTTTACTAGTATATTCATGGTCTAGGATGTTAGGAGGTTAGTTTAGATGAATTTGAGGCTGAATAGAGACAATTCATAGCAGGTGCACCAAACTGTTTGGATCAAGAACTTGTAGGATCTTGCATGATAACCTTAGCTTGTTAGTTTAGAATGATAACCATTAGTCACGGAAGAGATTAGTCTAGGTTTGATGGAGAATTATGATGATGAGTTGCAGAGTATTTCCATGGTGACCAGAATTGTTGCGCTCGGGTTGAGTGGTTTGTGGAGTTTCAAAGCAATCAAAGACCATAGACGTGTAGAGGGAGAAATTTAGAGTAAGTTTCATGTTTGTATCGTGGCGTTTCATGGCCTGGAGAGAGAGAACCGAGAGCTTGAACTTGGACGTTCATGGCATGCGCGTGAGGGTTTCAGAAACCCTAGATGAATCCAAGGAAGAAGATGAAATCCTGGGCGTTCATTTCATGTTGGACTTTTGACTCAGAGAGCGATCGAAGGGCTCTCATTTAATTCTGAATTTGGAGGGAAGCTGTGGTGCCCTAAACGCACCGTTTCATTAATTGAAACGGGCGGGCCTAAATGTGTATTGCTAATCCCACCCCCCAGCTATCAGGCCCAATCAATTTGAACTTGAATCTGTTTCTGAACGCACCCCCAGCTTGTGTTTTTATTTTCTTTAATGCTGGCTGGTTCTGGGCCTAATGCCAAAGTGCTACGCACACCCCCCGTTTGCTGGCCCACTGGATTTTGAACTAAGCGTGTTTTCTATTAGTACCCCCCCTATCATTTTAATTCAATTTAATTTTTTAATTCCACTTTAATTTTTACCAACTTTGAAAATTCATAATAAATAGATAAAAAATCATTTTTAACTCATTCTTTTTACATCATTTTCATTAGAATGTGTAGAAAATTGTCATTAAATAAAATTGCATTTTTATTTTTATTTGATATTTTTTCCATATTTTCTAAATAAATGTCATTTTAAATAGCTTCATTTCATGCATGATTTTGCTAATTTTTGTTCTATTAGATGCTTTAATATTTTTTGTCCATTCTTTTTAGGTTGTTTAGATGAGATATTGAACTTGTAGATTCAATTTAGTTCCCATTTTTAGAAATTAATTTTAGGTGATTAATGTAGGCTTGAACAACATGAACAAATTAGGGTTTTTTGGTGATGACTTAGGAAGTTTGATTCTTTCCCTTAGGACTTAGGGTTTGACTAGATTAGTTATGGGACTATAGGGGCTATGGGTAGTTATTAGATCCCTTAGAAAAGGTCAGGATTCCCCTACTGCTATTAATACTCTGTATATATTTGATTGTCTGGTGTGGTGTGCCCTCTGGGGATTGTTGCTTGCTTGTTTGGGTATTGGGTTTGTCTGGGGACTTGGGAGAGTTGAAGGCTTGAGGAGATGAAGACCATTGGATATTCAGAGATTGAGGATCAACTGCCAGAGTTGGAGAGGAGGTTCTTGCTAGCAGCTGCTGAGGAGACTAGGGTTTAGGAGCTAGGCAGAGCTCTAGGTTAGAAAGCTTGTTTCTCAAACATGGATTGCCTTGTCTGCATCCATTCTTCTCTGTGATGCAGAGTCTCTCTAAGACACTCACCCCTTCCTTTGGAAGGCTTGGTGATAGGGTCTATGAGATAGAACTCTTGAGAGAAAATGTCTCTTGTGTTAGAAGCAGTCTGTTCACCACCCTTGGTAGTCAACTGATTGCTTAACACCCAATTCATTCTTATGACTGATCCCTCATCCTGGAGGTTTGAACTTGAAGAAAGGCCATTGCTTGTAGAAGACTGATGATCAAAGCCCTTACCTGAAGATCATGAAGATGGAGATTGATGCTTGTTGAAGCTCATGAATGATTGGAAATTACTTGAAGCCAGATGTTGATTCAGAGCTGCTGATGCTGTTTCTTTTGCTGATGTATTTCATTGCTGATGTATTGATTGGTTTTCCGGACTGTATTGTTTGTTGTTTACCCTGTTGGGTTGAAAGTGAAGCCTGTTCACTTTTGCCTATTGTTTTCTAGGTTCGAGGTTGAGTGGGACTCCCTTGCCTCGCTTGTGCTGTTGCATCCATGCATTTTACTGCTTTACTGTATATATCTGATATTGTTTCTGTTTCTGCCTATCCCGTAGGATCTCTGTTTCTCTCTGCGCAAGAGAGGAGCATGATAGACACTAGGTCTTAACCCATGCATGATAACATTAGGTTAGTTTGTTTCCCTTCGCAACCGTAGGTTAGAGTTCTGTCTCTTCTTTCTCAAAACAAACAGAAAAACACCATAAAGATTTCAAACACAATAAAAGACACTTCTTCCGTAAAAGAATGTGAACTCATCAAGACGTCATTTTTGTCCGCCGGGACTGCTAATCAAGAAACCCTTTTTCAGAAGAAATAAAATCAATCAAGGACAGACTTGTGTCGTACGTGGCCCGAACTACGTTTGCTCTGATCTTTCATGCCGTGTGAAAGTACGTAGGCATAGGATGCGATATCCTAGCGAGCAACCTTCCCCTCCTTTCCCGTAGGTAGGCGAACTACGTTGACTCTGATTTCTCGTTCCAGACGAGAATACGTAGGCATAAAGTGCGATACTTTGCCGAGTCATTTCTATTTTCATTCTCTTTTCTTCTTAACCCTTGACCTTTAGCGTAGATAGAATAACAATCCATACCCGAAAACAAGCGTGGATCCCGTCGAGTACGACGGACGTGAGGGGTGCTAATACCTTCCCCTTGCGTAACCGACTCCCGAACCCAGGTTTTGGTTGCGACGACCATACCTTTCCTGTAACACCCCCTTTCTATACCCCAAATAAATTAGATAAATCAATTAGGCACATAGAAAATTTATTTCATCAGAGTTTGATTAAAACATGGTATAAAAGAGGCGCATCACATTATCATGAAATTACACACATACGATACCTGCTCAAAAATAGATATGCAACAACGGGTAACCCACATCTCAATATTTAGAATAAAGCGGAAACATCCAAATATTGAATCGATCTCATGCATAAAAGTATATGCAACCATCAGTTAATTCATGATTTACAACGTATCCACAACAGATACATACACATATGTATCACAAAAGAATCAAAACAAATGTAACTCCAAAAGAGTCAAAGACTTCCTAACTACCCAGATGTTACATATCAGAGCCATTGACCAAAAAGAGTGAAGACATCGCTTCACAAAAAGAACCTCCAGCTCCCTACTCTGCAATGCCTCATAGAGCATTAGAAAACAGCAGAAGGGTGAGAAACAACATCATAACAGTTAATGCATAAAATTATATATATATATATACATAACTCCATAATTATACAAGTTATACTCAAATTATGTTCTCACCACATTAAGCATATACAAATAATCATGTCTCTACACATACACATGAACAATCACTATATTTCCTCCAAACAAATCACATATAACATACACAGTTATATTCACACAACCAATGCATCATACACAGATGACTCATGCAACTCATAGAGACCGACACACGACTCTATGCAGATGCAAATGCGGTACCGACTCATTAAACAAATTCCCTAAGGAATCGAGTATTCAGCAGATCCTCCACGGGATCAAGTACTCAGCAGATTCTCCACGGAATCAAATATTCATCAGATTCTCCACGGAATCGAATATTCAGCAGATCCTCCACGGATCAAGTACTCAGCAGATTCTCCACGGAATCAAATACTCTAACCAATCCTCCACGGGATTACATGTTATGACCGATTCTCCGAGGAATCACACAATGCAACCGATTCTCCAAGGAATCAAATATAACCATCGTATCATACGAGGTCCTGCAAATCCTCCGAGGGATCAATCGATACAAAAATGCATACTATGCTCACAAACATATTCATTGCATTTATCATATACATAGCATATATCTATCATGCATTCACATTATACACCATTCCACACATGGTTTACACACATATCAGCCTATCAATGCATTTCTATTCAATTCGAGCAAATACACAAGATTATCAAATATTCAAGATTTATCATTTACTCTACAATCTAGGATTCACGCCTTTCGGCCACCCACAGCACAACATGTTGAAACAGTTCACACATCAATCATTCATATAGGCATTAATCATAATTGAATCAATCAAACATCATGCCATGAACAAACAGCAAAACAAATAACACTGCCAGGTTCGCCAACCTTCGCCTGGCGAAGCCACGCAGCGAATGCTCGCTGGCCTTCGCCTGGCGAACTCCCCAGCGAAGTCCACTGGGAGTAATTCTGGAATTACTCGCTGAGGCTCGCTACCCACTCGCCTGGCGAACCTTCGCCAACTCACCTCGCCTGGCGAACTTGCCAGCGAATACAGGGTATTAGCTTCTGACTTGCTTCGCTACAGCTCGCTGGGCTTCGCCTGGCGAAGCTTCGCTGCCTTTCGCCTGGCGAACTTGCGAAGACAGAACTTCCATGGCTGTCTCAAAGCCCAAACTCCACACAACCAACCGATTAAATCCAAACCAGTCACAGTAGCACAACCCAACCATCACCCGAATAAACTACATCGTCTAATCCGATTTCTAACCGATTAAAACTTCGTTCTACTCACAAAACCAACTTCTAACCTAAGTGGAAAAAGAGTAGAAACTCTACAAAATCCACACACATACACATACAATCATACACATTAAAGAGATGATGGAGTTTCACACCCTTACCGATCGATCGCAAGCTTTGGTGATGATTCCTTGATGATTCTAGGTTTTCCTCTCCACTTTCTCTTCTCTTGCTTTTCTTCTTATGCTACTATCTTCTTCCTTTTTCCTCTCTTATTCTATCTCTACCTCTATTTCTTTCCTCTCAATTCTTTCCAACACTTATCAATCAATTCTTACACTAAAGTGCTAAATGTCTAAAATGCCCTTTTTACTCTAATTCCCCGAAAACTCTCCGAATAGGTAAAAATAGATAAAATAAGCAAAACACCACATAGCAATATATAATTTCTCAATTTAAAACAAACATCAATTAAATAAATTAAAAGACTCAACAATTAATGGGAATTCAGAATCGGGGCGTTACAACTCTCCCCCACTTTAGAAATTTTCGTCCTCGAAAATATCACCTGATTCAAACAACTCTGGATGCGATTCTCGCATCTTGCTTTCCAATTCCCAAGTCATGTTGCCTTCCGCGGCACCTCCCCAGGACACTTTCACAAGCGCAATATCCTTGCCTCTTAGTTTCTTAACTTCACGGTCCAAAATACTAACCGGTAAAACTTCAACTGTAAGGTTATCTCTTACTTCCACTTCATCCATTGGGATCACATGTGACGGATCCGGAACATACTTCCGAAGTTGCGAGACATGGAATACATCATGCAAATTCGAAAGGTTCGGAGGCAACGCCACACGATACGCCACAACACCAATCCGTGCGACAATCTGATACGGACCAATAAAACGAGAAGTCAACTTTCTCGACTTCAAGGCACGACCCACACCCGTAACCGGTGTAACTCTCAAAAACATATGGTCGCCCTCTTGAAACTCGAGATCCTTTCTCCTTTTATCATGATAACTTTTCTGTCTATTCTGAGAAGCTTTCATCTTTTCCCGAATAAATTTCACCTTTTCCGTCGTTTGCTGTACCATTTCAGGACCAACTACCGACTTTTCACCCGTCTCATGCCAACACAGAGGTGTTCGACATCTCCGACCATATAAAGCCTCAAATGGCGCCATACCGATACTCGAATGGAAACTGTTATTATAGGTGAACTCAATCAACGCTAAATAACCGTCCCACGCACCACCTTGTTCAAGCACACAAGCACGCAACAGATCTTCTAACGATTGAATCGTCCTCTCGGTTTGACCATCCGTTTGCGGATGATATGCTGAACTCAATCTCAACTTAGAACCCAAGGCACCTTGCAAACTCTCCCAAAATCTTGAAGTAAATCTAGGATCTCTATCCGACACAATACTCTTAGGAACTCCATGAAGCTTCACAATAGTGCCAACATAAATCTCGGCCAACCTTTCCAAAGAATAAGTAATATCAATCGGAATAAAATGAGCCGATTTAGTAAGCCTATCAACAATCACCCAAATAGCATTATGTCCTCTTTGCGCATTCGGCAATCCCGTAACAAAATCCATCGATATACTATCCCATTTCCATTCCGGAATATCCAACGGTTGCATCAATCCACTAGGCTTCTGATGCTCCACCTTAGACTTCTGACAAGTCAAACACGAGTACACAAAACGAGCAACATCGCTTTTCAATCCAGACCACCAAAAGATCTTCTTCAAATCCTGATACATCTTATTCGCTCCCGGATGAATACTTAAGTTACTCCGATGTCCCTCTTCCAATATCATCTTTTTCAAATCCGCGTCATCGGGAATACAAATACGACCTCGAAACCTCAAAACTCCTAATTCATCAACGTTGAAATCTTCATTTCCATTCGTCATCAAATCCACAAATTTCAAATCCAACTTTTGCTTTTCGCACACTGTAGTAAGGAAATCATTCGTGACATGCAACATACCAAGCTTCACACTACTCGGCGTTAACTCACAAACCAAACTCAAATCTCTAAAGTTCTCCAAGAGTTCCCACTCTCTAACCATCAAAGTAGACACGTGCAACGACTTCCGACTTAAGGCATCGGCTACCACATTCGCCTTACCCGGATGATAATTTAAACCAAAATCATAGTCCTTCAAAAGTTCTAGCCATCTCCTTTGCCTCATATTCAATTCCTTTTGATCAAACAAATACTTCAAACTCTTGTGATCGCTAAAAACTTCAAATCTTGCACCATAAAGATAGTGCCTCCAAATTTTCAAAACGAACACCACGGCCGCTAACTCCAAATCATGAGTAGGGTAATTCTTTTCATGCACTCTCAACTGCCTAGAAGCATACGCCACGACCTTCCCATCTTGCATCAATACACCACCCAATCCTGACAAAGAAGCATCACAATAAACCACAAAAGGTTCCGTAGGATTCGGCAAAATCAAAACTGGCGCTGTTGTTAACCTTCTCTTTAATTCCATGAAACCCTCTTCACAATTAACATCCCAAATAAAGGCCTTTCCTTTACAAGTCAACTGCGTTAACGGGAGTGCTAACTTCGAAAATCCTTCGATAAACCTCCGGTAGTAACCGGCCAAGCCCAAAAAGCTTCGAATTTCCGTAACCGATCTTGGAGTCTCCCATTGCATTACCGCATCGATCTTGGATGGATCCACACTAATACCATTGCCGGAAATAATATGTCCAAGAAAACTCACCTCCGACAACCAAAACTCACACTTAGACAACTTTGCATACAACTTCTTCTCTTTCAAAATTCGCAACACAATCCTTAAATGTTCTTCGTGTTCCTCTCGAGACTTAGAATAAATCAAAATGTCATCGATAAACACCACCACAAAACGATCTAACTGCTCGTGAAAGATACGGTTCATATATTCCATGAAAACACCCGGCGCATTAGAAACTCCGAATGGCATCACCGTATACTCGTAGTGACCATATCGTGTTCTAAAAGCCGTCTTCGAAATATCTTCTTCCTTAACCCGAATCTGGTGATAACCGGATCTTAAATCAATCTTACTAAAAACACGGGCTCCAACCAATTGATCCATCAGATCATCAATTCTTGGAAGCGGATACTTGTTCTTAATTGTCACCCTATTCAACTGCCGATAATCAATACACAATCGCATACTACCATCCTTCTTCTTTACCAACAATACCGGCGCACCCCAAGGAGAAACACTTGGTCTTACAAATCTCTTATCCAACAAATCATTCAACTGCTTCTTCAATTCCACCAACTCCGATGCCGACATCCGATACGGGGCCATCGAAATCGGTCTAGTACCTGGAACTAGATCAATAGAAAATTCAACCTCTCTCTTTGGCGGCACATCCGCAACATCTTCCGGAAACACTTCAGGAAATTCACAAACCACAGGAAACACGTCGAGCTCAACTTTGCTCTCTACCGACAACGATGCAAACAAACCAAACAACTGAGCTCCGTCCGCTAAAAGTTTCTTCAACTCTTTAGTGGAAAGAAAACTCTCGTTTTCACCATCTTCCAAAGAAGGAAACCTTACCAACTTGTGATAGCAATCCAAATGAACCCTATTAAATTGCAACCAATTCATACCCAAGATTACGTCCAAACCTTCCAACGGCAAACACACTAAATCCATAACGAAGTCCTTACCATACATGGTCAAAGGACAACTTGCACACACCAAAGAAGTAGTTACCGACCCCGAAGCGGGAGTCCCAATAACCATACTACTACTCAAAGAAACCATACACAAATCCAACCGCTTAGCACACGCAAGAGAAATGAACGAGTGAGTCGCTCCAGTATCAATAATAGCAACTAAAGGCATATCATTAATAAAGCATGTACCTTTAATCAAACGATCTGCCGCATTAGTGGCGTCTGAACCTGCTAATGCGAATACTTTTCCGCCCGCCGGAGCTTGCTTCGGTTTGGTACAATTCGGTCTAATGTGACCCACCTCGCCACAATTAAAACACTTCACAGCATTCTTTCTACACTCTGCTGCATCATGACCAAAGAGTCCACAGTTGGAACACTTCGCCTTGAACTTTCCACAATCATAAGACTTGTGGCCCATCACGCCACACTTAAAACATTTGATCGCACCGGAACCTCCTCCGGGTCTCCTATCAAAGTTTCCCCTATGTTTGCCCTTACCAGCAGGCGTCACATAAGGTCCGCTTCGTACTTGCTGCTTCCCTCTCCTCTCGCTCAAACCCTTATAATGAGTAGAACGAGCTCTACTATCTTCTTCATAAATTCTACAACACTCAGTCAAATCCGAAAATCTTCGTATCCTTTGATACCCCACCGCTTGCTTTATCTCCGGGCGCAAGCCATTCTCATACTTGATACATTTGGAAAATTCCGCCGTAACCGCATCATAGTGAGGGTGAAACTTCACTAACTCAGTAAACTTAGCGGTGTAGTCCACCACCGACATATTACCTTGTTTCAACTCCAGAAATTCCATTTCTCTCTTCCCTTTAACACTTTCGGGATAATACTTCCTTAGAAACTCAGCACGAAATAAATCCCACGTAATCTCCTCGTCGTCGACCTCAAGAACTTGCCTCATGCTGACCCACCAGTCATCGGCCTCTTCTCTCAGCATGTGAGTCCCTAGTCTCACCTTATTCCCTTCAGCACAATCCATCACCCTAAAAATTCTCTCAATTTCCTTTAACCATATCTGAGCACCATCCGGATCAAATCTCCCTTTAAACACCGGTGGTTGGTTCTTCCTGAACTCATCATTCGCATTCACGTTAGGTGCACCCTGCACAGCTCTGGCCATAGCCTCTAACGCCGCTGCCATAGCATTGTCATTACGACCTGCCATATTCTGAGGATTCCCAAAAATCAACAAGGTTAAACAACCGTTCAACCAACACAACAACAAGACAGACACGACTGACTCAACACTGGCTCTGATACCACTTAATGTAACACCCCCTTTCTATACCCCAAATAAATTAGATAAATCAATTAGGCACATAGAAAATTTATTTCATCAGAGTTTGATTAAAACATGGTATAAAAGAGGCGCATCACATTATCATGAAATTACACACATACGATACCTGCTCAAAAATAGATATGCAACAACGGGTAACCCACATCTCAATATTTAGAATAAAGCGGAAACATCCAAATATTGAATCGATCTCATGCATAAAAGTATATGCAACCATCAGTTAATTCATGATTTACAACGTATCCACAACAGATACATACACATATGTATCACAAAAGAATCAAAACAAATGTAACTCCAAAAGAGTCAAAGACTTCCTAACTACCCAGATGTTACATATCAGAGCCATTGACCAAAAAGAGTGAAGACATCGCTTCACAAAAAGAACCTCCAGCTCCCTACTCTGCAATGCCTCATAGAGCATTAGAAAACAGCAGAAGGGTGAGAAACAACATCATAACAGTTAATGCATAAAATTATATATATATATATACATAACTCCATAATTATACAAGTTATACTCAAATTATGTTCTCACCACATTAAGCATATACAAATAATCATGTCTCTACACATACACATGAACAATCACTATATTTCCTCCAAACAAATCACATATAACATACACAGTTATATTCACACAACCAATGCATCATACACAGATGACTCATGCAACTCATAGAGACCGACACACGACTCTATGCAGATGCAAATGCGGTACCGACTCATTAAACAAATTCCCTAAGGAATCGAGTATTCAGCAGATCCTCCACGGGATCAAGTACTCAGCAGATTCTCCACGGAATCAAATATTCATCAGATTCTCCACGGAATCGAATATTCAGCAGATCCTCCACGGATCAAGTACTCAGCAGATTCTCCACGGAATCAAATACTCTAACCAATCCTCCACGGGATTACATGTTATGACCGATTCTCCGAGGAATCACACAATGCAACCGATTCTCCAAGGAATCAAATATAACCATCGTATCATACGAGGTCCTGCAAATCCTCCGAGGGATCAATCGATACAAAAATGCATACTATGCTCACAAACATATTCATTGCATTTATCATATACATAGCATATATCTATCATGCATTCACATTATACACCATTCCACACATGGTTTACACACATATCAGCCTATCAATGCATTTCTATTCAATTCGAGCAAATACACAAGATTATCAAATATTCAAGATTTATCATTTACTCTACAATCTAGGATTCACGCCTTTCGGCCACCCACAGCACAACATGTTGAAACAGTTCACACATCAATCATTCATATAGGCATTAATCATAATTGAATCAATCAAACATCATGCCATGAACAAACAGCAAAACAAATAACACTGCCAGGTTCGCCAACCTTCGCCTGGCGAAGCCACGCAGCGAATGCTCGCTGGCCTTCGCCTGGCGAACTCCCCAGCGAAGTCCACTGGGAGTAATTCTGGAATTACTCGCTGAGGCTCGCTACCCACTCGCCTGGCGAACCTTCGCCAACTCACCTCGCCTGGCGAACTTGCCAGCGAATACAGGGTATTAGCTTCTGACTTGCTTCGCTACAGCTCGCTGGGCTTCGCCTGGCGAAGCTTCGCTGCCTTTCGCCTGGCGAACTTGCGAAGACAGAACTTCCATGGCTGTCTCAAAGCCCAAACTCCACACAACCAACCGATTAAATCCAAACCAGTCACAGTAGCACAACCCAACCATCACCCGAATAAACTACATCGTCTAATCCGATTTCTAACCGATTAAAACTTCGTTCTACTCACAAAACCAACTTCTAACCTAAGTGGAAAAAGAGTAGAAACTCTACAAAATCCACACACATACACATACAATCATACACATTAAAGAGATGATGGAGTTTCACACCCTTACCGATCGATCGCAAGCTTTGGTGATGATTCCTTGATGATTCTAGGTTTTCCTCTCCACTTTCTCTTCTCTTGCTTTTCTTCTTATGCTACTATCTTCTTCCTTTTTCCTCTCTTATTCTATCTCTACCTCTATTTCTTTCCTCTCAATTCTTTCCAACACTTATCAATCAATTCTTACACTAAAGTGCTAAATGTCTAAAATGCCCTTTTTACTCTAATTCCCCGAAAACTCTCCGAATAGGTAAAAATAGATAAAATAAGCAAAACACCACATAGCAATATATAATTTCTCAATTTAAAACAAACATCAATTAAATAAATTAAAAGACTCAACAATTAATGGGAATTCAGAATCGGGGCGTTACATTTCCCGTGTTGTGCGAGGTTTACTCTGAGCGTTTCCTTTCCCTCCCGTGGGATAAATAACGCACGGTGGCGACTCTTCTGTTCAGCCGGCGCCGATTTTCGCAGTAGCGACACAAATGCTGATATTGATAAGCGTAAAGGAAATTAGTGGTAAGAGGTTTTCTGTAAAAACTTGGTATTGATTTCGATGAAGTTTATACACCTGTGGAAAGGGTGAAAACCATCAAAATTGTTATGTCGACTGCAACATACAAAGGATGGAAGATACAACAACTAAATGCAAAGTAAGCATTTTTGAATGGGCCTTTGGATAAAGAAGTATATGTCAGTTAACCACCAGAATTTGAAATCAAAAGGCAGGAGTTGAAGGTGTATTGATTGAGGAATGCTCTCTATGGTTTGAAGCAAGCCCTAAGAGCTTGGAACAAAAGAATATATAGCGTTCTAATCAGTGCATATTTCTCAAAATGTGTCTTAGAATATCGAGTCTATGGTAGCAATGCAAACAAGCTCAGTTGAGTCATCATATTCTTGTAGGTAGATGATTTGCTGATTATAGGGGTAGAAGAGGTAGAAATCAAAGGAGTCAACTCGAAGCTAATGCAAGAGTTTGAAATGTCTAACATATGAAATTTGTCATATTTCATAGGGATAGAATTTTAAGACACAAGTGAAAGAGTGTTTCTGCATAATACAAAATATGCCCAATATATCTTGAAGTGGTTCAAGATGAGTAATTGTAATGCAGTTGTTACACCAATGGAGACTGAAGCAAAGTCGAAAAAGAAAACAAATGATGAGTTTGTAAGTGCAACACTGTATAAACAAATTAATGGATCCTTGAGATATATTTGCAATACTAGGTCATATAGTTGTCAAAGTGTTGGATTGTTGAGTAGGTTCATGGAGAAGCCTTAAGAATGTCATCTAACGGCAGTCAATAGAGTGTTGAGATACATCAAAGGTTCGATTGGTCATGGTGTACTGATGCCGAGAAAAAGAAGACCACCACATATGCATAGGTGTATGACTACACTGATTCAAATTTCAACGGAGATCAAGACAAGAGGAAAAGTACATCAGGCTAAATATTCATGATTGAAGGTGTGCCAATATCATGGAGTTCAAGAAAGAAAAGCATTATGGCTTTTCCATCTTGTGAAGATGATTACGTGGGTGCGTCATATTCAGCATGTCAAGCAGCATGGATAGAGATGCTGCTCAAAGAGCTCAAGATAATTGAACCTAAGAAAATGAAGTTGTTTGTTGAAAACAAGTTAGCTATCGATCTAGAAAATCATCCTACGTGTCATGCTTGAAGTAAACACAAAGATAGAAGGTCTAATTTTCTGAGGGATCAAGTTAACAAAGAAAAGCTTAAACTTGAGCATTGCAAGAAAAAATGTGAACTAGCTAACATACTCACCAAACCCCAAAAGAAAGTCAACTTTGATGAGTTGAAGAGAAGCATCGGGATAAGAAGTCTCAAAATCATGAATTAGGGGGTGTGTTAGAAGTTGTAATTCAATTCTTGTAGAAAAGCGAGTATTCGACAATGTCGAAGTAGCTAGTCAAAGTAGTATGAGTCACCTGTAATCAACAAAGTCGAATACAACATATAACTATTATGTCATCCAAAATATAACTTTCTGTATTTTGGGCTTGGGCCTTGGTTTCCTATTTATATGCATATCTTTGTAGTTTTCAAACAAAAAAAACTCATTGTAATCACTTCAGTTTTACTCAATAATATTCTCTCTTTTCTCTATTCTTCTTATTCTTGAGACCCTAATTGATCCATCAGTTCCAAAAAAATTATAGAATACTTAAAATAACACCTGTCATACTTTATATAAGGCGTGCGATTAAAATTGTCTCCATGAGATTAGGTGTCTCATGTGGGTGACTGTTAAGTTAGATCCAACAATGAGATGTGTGTTAAAGGTCGGAATCACATGTCCCTAGTAGGGTGAAGTCTCATTTATTATGTGTTCCTTTCTGCATGATGCTTGTTATTAGGTCTTTCGCCGTGGGCCATGCGAGGGGCCTAAAACAGTTTCCCCAAGCCCTTATTTATATTTGTAGAACGAGGGTTTTTCGTACATATCTTTAGTCTGGTTTCTAGCAGAAGGAAGTGGAAGAGCTTCAATGGAATGTTTGTAACATTACGAACAAACACATTAAATGTCTTCCTTGTGATTAACAACATTTATTATGAGAACCTTGATGTATGGCTCATCGCCTGGAAACATTGATGCCTTAGAGTACTCGAGTGTTCTAACCAATTCAAAGTAAGATATTATTGGTTGGTGGTATGATTGAAGCTTCCCAAAATCTATTATTATGGATCGTACAGTCGCCTTTGTTGTAAGATATAAGGAGAACCTTGGAGTTTCCATCTCCTTTTTACATTGCTTATGGATCTTGAGGACTTTTCTTTTGTGTTTGCTGTAACGCCCTAGAATGCTTTCAGGATTACCGACTGACCTCACAAACCAACACGAGTCTTTTCATCATGCTTTGTCTTCACTCACACACTTTTTGGCAAACTTCCCAGAAGGTCACCAATCTAAATACTACTCCAAGCCAAGTACATTTAACTATGGAGTTCTTATTAGTCAGGCTATTGAAAAAAAAGATGCATCTTATTGGTATAGGTAATACCAATCAATATTTATAAGCCTCGTTTAAACCGGGTCGTCCCATACCCGTACATCCTCAGGATAATCTCATTACGATGTGAATTAAGGTGACCATTCCCCGCCTTCTTTGGCCTCGGGTGTTACAACCACTCCATGCCCTTTACGGCCTCGGGTGTTACATGTCCATCAACTTCTGGATGGTTTGTCCTCGAACCACATCAAACTGGGAGAGTTCTTCTATGATACCATTTATAACGCCCCAGACTGCTTTCAGGATTACCGATTGATCACACAAACTAACACGAGTCTTTTTAGCATGCTTTGTCATCAGTTGCACGCTTTCCGGGATCGTCACAACCCCAACAACAACCAACCTTAATCGACTTGGATATCTATGTCAATATTATATATTGCAATGCAATTATATATATCCAATGGAATAATAAAATAAATGTAAGTAAAGTTTATAATTTTGTGCTTGTGTGGAAAAAATGATTATCTAATTTCAAAATCAATATTGACTGCTTTAGATACAAAATAAATTTTTTCAGACTTTGCATTTTTTAAAATGTGTGTTTTAGTAAATTTTGAATTCTAAATATTGTTAGAGACGTCTATTTATGATTATATTAGTTTAATATCATAATCAAACTACATATTTTTAAAAAACTATATATAAAGAAAAATATAAAAAATTTCTTGGTATAAAATATTTATATTACAATTAAAATTAAGAAAAAAAAATGTTGTTTGTATATTCACTGTACACACTAAAAAACGGACAGGCAGGGAACAAGGCTCATCTAGACTATAAGATTTCCACCTCAAAGTAAGAGAAAGCGATATGTGGACATAAATACGGTCTACAATTGTTTTTTGTATATACCATGGCGGACGATGTTTTGGAGCTTGGATCTACGAAAATGATTAATTTAAAGAATAATTCCAAAACTAATATGACAATACTTTTCTATTGCAATAATAACTTTGAGTTTAGATCTTTTACCCACCTATGTAATTCTACTACATTAGCTCATAAAGAAATGAATCTTTCAAATGAATCACATTTAGTGTTAGTGGTTAACAACAACAACTACAACAATGGAGGAAGAAATAAAAATGATGGAATGTTATCTTTTACTTCAGGTATAACTATTTCACCTACATCATATAATTTGGAAGGTGGTATTGGTGGTGGTGATCCGGACCATTCAGATCTGAAGGCATTGTTGGTGAAGGCGTTGGATAACAGTTATGTGAAGCCGGAGAAGATGACCAAGAAAAGTGGAAGAAAAATGTCAAATGGAATAGAAAAATCATTGAATAATGCTAAAGATGAGAGACAGAGAAGGGTGAAGCTAAATCATATTTTTTTTTTCTTTTCATAAAGTTGATCTTAATGTTTCAGAAATGGATAAATATTCACTTTTGGGTGATGTTATTCCTTACATTATTGAACTGAAAACAAAGCTTTAGAGAATAGAACCATCTAAAGTCGAATTAGAAAAATAGCTTGATGAAATGAAGTGTGAGCTTCAGAAAGTCAATGAAAATTCATCTCATCCACCATCGCCACAACCCTAAAAACAACCATCCTTTATTGATTTGAATATCAACGTCAAATTTATAGATTGCAATGCAATTATATGTATCCAATGCGATTATACGTATCCAGGTAATAATAAAATAAATGTAAGTAAAGTTTCTAATTTTGTGTGTGTGCGCACAAATAAATGATTAACTAATTTCAAAACGAATATTTACCGCTTTAGATACAGAATAATTTTTTCCCCAAACTTTGCATATTTTAAAATGAGTATTTTAGTAAATTGTTAACTTTAATTATTATTATAGATGTCTATTTATGATTATATTAGTTTAATAACATAATCAAACTATATATTTTTAAAAGATACTATATATAAAGAAAAATATCATGTTTTTCTTAGTATAAAATATTTATATTACAATTTAAGTTGAGCAAAAAATGTTGTTTGTATATTTACTCGTGTGCACACTAAAAAATGGACAAGTAGGGAATAAGGCTCTTCTAGTATCTATTACAAGCTTGCCGCTTCAGGGTGGGAGAAAGCGATATGTGGACATAAATATGGTCTGCAATTATTGTTGTGTATACCATTGGTGGACGTTGTTTTGAGCTTGGATCTACAAAAATGATTAATCAAAAGAATAATTCCATAAATAATATGACAATACTTTTCTATTGTAAGTGTAGAGTTTACCTAAGAGGGGGGTGAATGTTGGGGTGAGAATTGTGATACCAAGTTATTGATTAACTTGAATCTTAATTCTTAAAATTCACAACCGGACTTTAATTTATCCAAAGGAAAGGTTAAAGAAAGAAAGACCTTTTGCCCGATGTAACAACAACGCTAAGAGATCGGGGATCGGGGGTTGGTTATGCCTATGGTAGGTATTTCACATCTTAAACATATGTAGTACTCTACAGGAACCTCTTGTTAGTATTTGTGTTATGCTAAAGTTGCTTGCTAAAAGGAAATGTTCTAGGGGTAAAGATATAAAGTATATACAAAGTTTGCTCGCCAAGAAATTGCATCTCGTGCCTACGTATCCGGACGGAAATGGAATCAGAGCAACCGTAGTTCCCCTAACTAGGGGTGAGGAATTCTTGAGTGTGGTCAAGGTTCTAAAGGGATGTAATCATTCATAGGGAAGTACTTACATGGAGTGCGGCGACTCCTGAATCTATGTTGAGATTGTTATGGTAGAGAATGTCCATGGTGGAACGCTAAACATGAGTACGGCGACTCAGATCCTAAGGTTAGGATAAAGGGTAAAGGTAAGGGAAATCACTCATAAACCAACAATGTCACAACAATGTAAAAGAGTTCAAAACCTCATGGGGATAATCAAAAGTTTTTAAAGGTGGATCGCTAAAATGCGTACAAGCAAAGTTGAAATTCAAACTCAAATGCACAAGGAGGCTAACAATCCATGTTCATGTTATTTTCGGATAAAACTCATAGAGGAATAAAGTCAAAGTTTTGAACTGAAGAAATAAGAGATAGGAGGGTAAAAACCCTAAAATGAATTACAATTCTCTCACAATATAAATTGTTTCTAAAATAGAAATTTTAGAAATCTTTAAATATTATGTGAAAATATACATTAACACAAAAAATTGGCAAAAAGAATTATTTAAAAATAATTAAAAATGAAGGAGTTATGGTAATTTGAAAATTAAATGAAATTAAATAAACTATTTGCTAAAAAATAAAGGAGTGTCTCACCCAAGGCTTGAACTCAAGACCTTGGGGTCGTGGACCTAAAATAAGACCAATCCAACCACTTCAAGTGTGTGACTCATAATGGAAAAGGAAGAATAAATAGTGAAAACATGGAAAATCACAAAAATACATAAAAAGCGCCCTCACTGAGGGTCGAGCTCGTGTCACAAGGCATGGCAAGATACTTAAAGACAAGGCAATAACCACTGGGGTAGCGATACATCCATTATATCAAGCCACCCCAGTTTAACATATACCAAAAATGGCGCGCAGGCTGGGCATTGAACAAGGCAAGTTCGAAGTAAAAACTCAAAACGGTTTCAATCCAATCTCACCAATTCTTCACCAAATTTAACAAAATAAAAGTCCAACACGCTTGAATTTTCATGAGGAAGATGATGGTGCTATCCATTTTTCAAAATGATAAACACAAAGAGAGATTCAAATGAAAATGCATTAATGAATTTTAAGGTGTACTTTGAAACTTCAAAAATGGAAATAGATGAAATTAAAGGTATGCAATGATTTGAACAAGTTTTAAATATGATATGGAATAGGTTCTGACAACAAGTTTGATCAAATAACAATAGAATGAGAAATTGGTACAATAGTTGCAAATTGATGAAATTTGTGCTTTTATGGACTTTGCAATTCAATAGCACCAACAACTCCAAGACAACAACCAAATTATTAAGATCCAAGAGTCAACTTCATACACACCAGCTGTGGTCTTGAGAATAGAATTGATAGCATCAAAAGCTAACAAACTTAAAGTAAAAATGAGACAACCAGCATTTTTCCAACAGCAAAATTTATAGAGCAAAATGAACATAGCATGGTGATTTATTTGGAAAACAGAAGCAGTAATGTAAGCATACTCAATGATTAGCAGAAATACTTGGATCAAGATTGAGGCTAACAAGCCATGACAACTGATTCTCAATAGAAATTTGACACAAACCTTCCAATAAAATGGCCAATGATACCAACAAACATATCATGTCAGATTCTCAAAACAACATGACAAGGGCATGCCTATAATGCTTAAAACAATCTTGGTATCATATGAATGAATTAAGCATTCCTAAACATCAGGCTTAAGCATCATACATCAAGAGTTTCCAATGCCTATGCTAAGACCTAAACATACATACATGATTCTAACAGCAGCCAACATGATTGAAAGTTTTCCAACACAAGAACATAGTTCAACCGTTTTTTGGCAGCAATAATCATGAGCAAGATAAAGTTGACCATCATTAATCAATACATACTTCAACAGCAGTATATGGATTATCTCAATAGCAGCGACACATATCAATTGCTAAGATCCAAGCAAGCATAGTTCATATGAGTTAACAAACTCAAAATGGCCTTTAATTAGAACCAAAACAATCTTAAACATAACAATGTTGAGGAATATTTAGTAGACATGCCATAATACTAAAAGTAATGGACAAGGTATCCTAAGATTTACAACTAACAAATAGATAAAAGACCAAAATCAAAATAGACCTATCAAATGTGGAAGCTGATTACAACAGCCAATCCATAAATTCCATGACAGTGATAAATGGTCTTTACAATACTAAACTTAAACACCAACTTGTAAAACAAATCTCAAACCAATCTCTAGCAAAAGGTCTAAACAGCCAGTAATGAGTTGGCAATCTCAATCCAAAACAAATCCTGACAACAAACAAGGATCCTAACATGACAAGGCTTGAATCCAATCTATGACAGGTTCCAACATTCAAACTGAAAGTAGGACATCATTTAAACTAGTCTTAACAACCTAACCAAAAAAACTGTCAAAGGTCTAACTTCAAAAAATGTTGGAAAGTCACAAACTGAGACTCACATAGATGCAGTCAACTAGAAAACACATAAATACACAACCATGACAGCAGAGGAACCTACTAAATTCTATACTCAACTAGCCTACTTATAACACCAACCAATGCTCATCAGACCTGAGGCACTTAAGCTAAACTCTCACTGTCTGGACTAAAAAGTCCACAAACCTCATGACCAAAACAACTGGTTCTCTATCTCTGCTTCAAACCAACATTCTTAGGTGGCAACCATAACAATAACCAACTCCCCTATCATGAGAACTAAACTAATAGCAACTAACCTAAGTTGATAAATTCAGTTCTCAAACACCAACATTGACAGCAGAACCTGACCTGAGCATGCCAAAAACCAACTTGAACCAATCAACTGAAACCTAAACAGCCTAAAACCACAATTCAAAGGTAAAGCACTAGCACTAGGCAACAACAAGATTCTGATATTACCATGCCAAGTCTAAATGGATGCACCAATATAAAGAGTTACCACTCTAAGTACTCAATAGGAGTTAACAGATCCAACTCTCACGACAACTCTAAAGATAACCCTATGTATAAACTAATAACAGTCCTATGCCTACCACAAAGTGCTAGGCAAGTCCAAGTATTCACTAAGTTGAGTTCACCATAAAAAGTAACATGGTTAAGATCAGAGCACTAAACCTGGGCCTGAAGTCAACTTCAAGAAAACAACCTAATCACTAGGTAAAACCAAATCAGGCTTATGGCACCTCAAACAGAATTCAAAGGTAAGATAACATGGATACTCATATTCACTCACACACACCTAGCAGCAGCCTTAAACCATACTCTAAAGGCAACACCAATCAAACCCTAATGACAATCACTAAACAAGGAGAACAGGTTCTTGGTAGTAATGAACATCAACTCAACACAACCATATCAAGTCTAGCCTCATCATACATTTTGACAGCATAACTAACAAACTATTTCAACATGGTAATATACAAGCTAAACTCACAAACAATCAACACATGATGATGTATATTAGTGAATGAGTCTAAAATAACATACCTTTTGTAGTCTAGCTGCAAAAATCAAGAACTCCCTCCCTTTGAACAAGCTTGAGAATTTTGCTTCCTTTTGAAGAAACCAAAGAATCTTGAGGCCAAATCTCACAAATGGAAATCCATGTGAAATCAAGATTCTCAGAGATCAACCTATGTTTTGATGAAGACAAATCAATTGACAAAGAAAGCAAAGATGATTAACCATTTCAAGATATCAGAATCAGGACAAAGACTTGACATGAAGAATATTTCGCTCAGAAGGTATAATGAGAATTTTCATCAAGTGTTTAATTCTTGATTGCTCAAAACATTAAAAATCTTTTACATTACTTTTCCCACTAACACAAGCTTTTTAAAATAGAATTTCTATAAGTTTTTGTAAGTGCAATCGATTGCACTCTTAGAGAAATCGATTGCATGATCAAAATTTTAAATCTTTTTTGCTTCTGTTTCAGTAAGCAATCGATTGGTGCCTTGGTGCAATCGATTGCACACTTGAAAATCTCTCTTTTTTCACTTCTGTTTTAGTGTGCAATCGATTGGTCCTTTTGGTGCAATCGACTGCTCTGTTGAAATTTTGAATTTTCAAGTGTTTTTGTGAAGGTGCAATTGATTTCTCACTGAACGTTTTTGAAAAATCATTCTGAAAAATTGCATCTCTTCAACCAATCTTTCATGAAATGTTTCCTTTGAAACATGACAATTGTTCATCAATTTTTTCTGGAGATTTGCATGATTTTCTCAAGAGATGTTTGTGTAATATAAATACCTAAATCTTTCAAAAATTAAAATCTCTTTCAATTCTCTTTCAAAATCTTTATCATAATTTCATCTTTCCACATCTAAGTAAAATCACTTTACATAAAGAATTTTCTGCATAATTTTTATATCCTTTGAAAGAAAATTCTTGAGCAATAAGTCTTAGACATTTGTGGAAACTCTCATTGAAAGAGAAGATCAATCTACAACATTGATAAATATTGTATACATTGTTACAAACTCATTACAAAATCATATTGTATTTATTTCCCCTTGTTGTTCAGGATTGTTGAAAGCAAGTGTGTGCATTGAAGAGGATTGTTCTTCCTGCACTTAGTGTTTTAGATCTTAAAGGTGTTTAAGAGCCTTTGATCTACCTATAGGTTAGAAAGTATTGTACACTGATCCTAACTATAGTGAAATCTATTTCGTGTTGAAAGGGGACTGGAGCACCTTCGGAGTGTGAAGGGAACCAAGATATTTCTTAGTGTTCTTTACTTTCTGCACTTTACCCCTTTCATACCATCATCATATCTCAAGAAAGTAATAAATCAGTCTCTAAAATCAGAAAATTTCAAAGAACCTAATTCACCCCTCCCCCCCCCCTCTTAGGTGCAACTCAGACTTTCAATTGGCATCAGAGCAGGTTTAGGTAACCTGTTCTTAATCGATCCAGTATGGCTTCCGCAAACAACATAGGTGTATTTAAAGACGGTGGTAGTAGCAACAAGCCTCCACTGTTTTGTGGTGAATATTTTAATTTCTAGAAAATTCGCACGAAGGCTCACTTAGAAGCACAAGGAGATGAAATATGGGATGTTATCCAAAATGGCCCCTTCATTCCTACAACGGTCGTTAACGGTTTTGGATCAACAAAGCCCAAAGCTTCATGGGATGACGATGATAAGAAAAAGGTTCTCTATGACAAAAAGGCAATCAATCTTCTGCAAAGTGCACTAAGCATGGATGAATTCTTTCGCGTCTCAACATGTACATCAGCAAAGGAAATCTGGGATACCTTAGTGGAATCCCATGAGGGAACCACTGAAGTTAAGAGATCAAGATTAAACACATTGAGTTAGGAATACGGGTTATTCAGAATGCAGCCAGGAGAATCAATTCTTTATTTGTAGAAAAGATTTGTGCACTTGACAAATAATCTCAGAGCACTCGATAAGACATTAACTAACGATGAATTAAATCTTAAAGTGCTTAGATCTTTGTCTAGAGAATGGCAGCCCAAGGTGACTGCAATTTCTGAAAAGAAAAGTCTATCCACGATGACATTCACTACACTGTTTGGAAAACTCCAAGAATATGAGACGAAACTTGGGCGATTGGAAAAACATGAGAATCAAGAGAAGAAATCTAAAAGCATCGCATTAAAGGTTGATTCCAAAGAAGTAGAAAAAGCAGACGATCCAGTTGAAGACGAAAACTTCATGCTTCTCGTAAAAAGGTTAGGAAAATATTTTGGTTCTAAAAATAATATTGGAAATTTTGACTATATGAAAAGGAAGAAGTTTTTAAAGAACAAAGAGAAGGAGGCGTCAACATCCACACAAGATGTCAAATGCTATGAATGTCAAAAACAAGGACACATCAAACCAAACTGTCCTAAACTCTCCAAGAACGATGACTATAAAAGCAAAAAGGCGTTCAAGGAAAATAAAGCATATGTAGCATGGGAGGAAAACGAGATAAGTTCTTCATCAGAATCAGATAGAGATCAAAGTGAAAATCTAGTACTAATGGCCTCACATCATTATGATGATGAAGACGACAAGGTTAGTAATAATTTTTCAATTTATGATAATGATGCTCAAGGGGCAATTGATGAACTTCTGGGTGAATGCAAAATTCTGTACAAAACCATTTCATCACAAAAGAACCAAATCTCAATTTTAGAGAAAAAGGTTGAGACAATGGAAAATAATTTCAAAGATGAAAAACAGAAATTAATTAGTAATCAAAAACAAAATTTTGCATGCACAAAGTGTGAGTCACTTTCATTTCAAATTGTCCAATTAAAAAGAGTCCTTGAGAGGTATGAAAAAGGACAGATTGGACTAGAGGCTGTTCTTAGTCAACAAAGATTCTCAAATGATAAAAGTGGACTTGGTTACTCAAAATTTTCTAAACCAAGTTCCAATAAAACCATCTTTGTTAAAGCTAGTGAACAAACTCTTAAAGAGAAAGTGGTCAAGCCTAAAGTGGTTCATCAATACCCCAAGAAGAAAGTATCTAGTAAGAAAAAGTCTTATCTTCCTAGATACAAAAGTAATTTTGATCCTACCTATTTTTATTGTGGTATCAAAGGCCATACACCTAATGCCTGTTATGTAAGAAACTTCAGTGTTGCAAAAGGGAATTATGTGTGGGTCAAGAAAGGCACTAACTATGAAGGACCCAAGGCAGTTTGGGTACCTAATGAAAGTTAACTTTGTTTTGTAGGAATGCTTGAAGACTTCTTCATATTAGTGGTATCTTGATAGTGGGTGTTCAAGGCATATGACGGGTGACCTTACCAAATTTTCACATCTAACGCTTAAGGCCAAAGGATTCGTAACCTATGGTGATAACAACAAAGGAAAAATCCTTGGCATAGGCAGCATTGGTGCACCACCTTTTACAACCATATAAGATGTCCTATATGTAGAAGGCCTAAAGTATAACCTACTTAGCATTAGCCAACTTTGTGATAAAGGTTTCAGAATCAACTTCACTAAAGATGACTGTTTGATAGAAAACTAAGTCACCTATGAGGTAATGTTAAAAGGTAATAGAATTAACAATATTTTCATGATTTCCCTTGATAACATGTTTTTGAAGGTTAAGTGTCTTATGGCGAACAACAACGGCTCTTGGTTATGGCACTAAGGATTTGCTCACATTCATATGGAGCATTTGAACAAATTGATCAAACATGACTTAGTTGTTGGTCTTCTAAAGATAAAATTCATCAAAGATAGATTGTGTGGCGCATGCCAAAAAGGGAAACAGACTAAATCAACTTTCATATCCAAGAATGTGGTGTCCACAACAAGGCCACTACTATTGTTACACATGGATCTCTTCGGACCATCAAGAACAAAAAGTTTTGGAGGTAATGTTTATGCATTAGTAATTGTTGATGACTTCTCTAGATATACATGGACTTTCTTCTTAGTGTAGAAAAGTGAAGCTTTCAAGGCATTCAAGAAGTATGCAAAACAAATTCAGAATGAGAAGTCACTTTCAATTATCTCCATTAGAAGTGACCATGGTGGAGAATTCCAGAATGCTTTATTTGAAGAATTTTGCGAAGAAAATGGAATCTCACACAACTTCTCCGCACTAAGAACTCCACAACAAAATGGTGTCGTATAAAGAAAGAATCGATCGTTGGTAGAACTTGCAAGAACAATGCTTAGTGATTCAAATCTTCCTAAATATTTTTGGGCAGATGCGGTAAGCACGACATGTTTTGTAAGTAATCGTGTCAACATCAGACTAATTCTCAAGAAGACCCCCTATGAACTCTTCAAAGGGAGAAAACCGAACATATCATTCTTTCACATATTTGGGTGTAGATGCTTTGTCTTGAACAATGACAAAGATAATCTCGGTAAGTTTGACGAGAAATCTGATGAAGGTATTTTCTCAGCTACTCTCTCTCTAGTAAAGCTTTTAGAATTTTTAACAAAAGAACTTTAACAATTGAAGAATCTATGCATGTTTCTTTTGAATGAATCTAACCCATCCAAGGAGGAAGATATTATTATTGATGATGATGATGTAGTAGAAACCTCTAAAAATGATAATCTCAATGGTGTTGTAAGTGATCAACCAAAACAACAACAAGAGGATTCATAACAAAATGAAGAACACAATGATCTACCTAAAGAATGGAGAACTCATAAAGATCACCCGATCAATAAAGTCATTGGTGATATCAGTCAAGGTGTTACAACAAGATTAAATCTCAAGGATGCTTATCTGAACATGGCATTTGTTTCACAAATTGAACCGGCCAAAATCGATGAAGCCTTAGGCGATGATCAATGGATAATATCTATGCAAGAAGAACTGAACCAGTTTGAAAGAAATTAAGTTTGAAATCTTGTCCCTAGGCCAAACAACAAGCATATCATTGGAACAAGATGGATCTTCAAGAACAAACTCGATGAAAATGGAATTATAGTTCAGAATAAAGCAAGATTGGTCGCCCAAGGATACAACCAAGAAGAAGGAATCGATTTTGACGAAACATTCGCTCCGGTTGCAAGGTTAGAAGCAATTAGACTTTTATTGGCTTATGCATGTTCTATGAATTTTCAGCTTTTCCAAATGGACGTCAAAAGTGAATTCTTGAATGGATTCATAAATGAGGAAGTTTATGTCAAGCAACCCCCTGGCTTTGAAGATTACAAATATCCTTCTCATGTCTTCAAACTAAAGAAAGCTCTTTATGGATTGAAACAAGCACCGAGAGCATGGTACGATCGTCTCAGCAACTTCTTATGTAACAAAGGCTTTGAAAAAGGAAAGGTAGACAAGACTTTGTTCATCAAGAAAATAAAAGAAGATACTCTCTTGGTACAAGTATATGTTGATGACATAATCTTCGGTTCAACAAACACAAAGTTATGTGAAGAATTCTCATCCATGATGCAAGGAGAATTTGAAATGTCTATGATGGGGAAAATGAACTACTTTCTTAGACTTCAGATCAAGCAACTCGAGAATGGGATCTTTATCAGTCAATCCAAGTATTACAAAGAATTGTTGAAGAAGTTTGATATGGACAAGTACAAGACTTTGTCTACACCTATGGGATCCGGTACATATGTAGATCAAGATGAATTCGGTGTGTCGGTTGATATCACAAAATACAGAGGTATGATTGGTTCCTTACTATACTTGACAATAAGTCGCCCTGACATAATGTTCAGTATTTGTCTCTGTGCTCACTTTCAAGCAAATCCAAAGGAATCTCACTTAATGGTGGTCAAGCGGATCGTGAAGTATCTCAAAGGAACACCAAATGTCGGCTTATGGTATCCTAAAGGTAGTATTTGCAATTTAATTGGATACTATGACGCGGATTATGCAGGTTGTAAAACTGATATAAAGAGCACAAGTGGAACATGTCACATCTTGGGAAATGCACTAGTCTCGTGGGCATGCAAAAAGCAAGCATGCGTAGCACTTAGTACGACTGAAGCAGAATACATAACAGCGGGTAGTTGTTGTGCACATATACTTTGGCTCAAGCAGCAACTTCATGACTATGGACTCGACCTTGGTAGCATTCCTCTTCCTTATGACAACACAAGTGCAATCAACATAACAAAGAATCCAGTCATGCATTCAAGAACCAAGCACATCGGCATACAACATAATTTATTGATAAATCATGTACTTCAAGGAGATGTCGAGATAACATTTATGGATACTCATAATCATCTTGCCGATATATTCACAAAGCCTTTGGCAAAGGATTCTTTCTTCAAAATTTGAAGAGAACTTGGAATTCTGGATGAAACTGACGTTGAATCATGAAAGATCTTCATTTGTGGTATTTTTTCTCAATTTTCACTACCTGCAATCGATTGCACCTCTGTGTCAATCGATTGCTCACTGTAAGTTTCCTAAAAACTTTGAATTTTTGAAGCTTTCAATCGATTGCACCCTGTAGCTTTTGTTTTATTTCGTTTCTGTTTTTGTAGAGCAATCAATTGCACCACTGCACCAATTGATTGCACCTACTGTAAATCTGTTTTTTCAATATTTATTTAATAGATCCATGCGATTTTAACCTTTCCAACTACCCTATCATTATAACTTTTGACCTACCTATGACTTTCTCCTACTACCTAGCCCTATTCTCAAGACTTTGACCAAAATTTCTTACTTTTCCAAAGTCATAAAATCAATAACCCTCAACTACTCATATCCCACAATTACTATTTTCTCCTCTCTTAATCATTATAAAACCCAACTTCTCATAACCAATCTTAACCATCTCTTCCAAAACATAACCTCTCAACAAAAAACTCTTCCTTTCCCTTACAAACCCTAAAACTCCATCCTTTCATCATTTTTCTCATGGCTTCACGTTCAAAAAGGAAGATTTTAGCACAAAGCAAAGGAAAAGGTCCAAACTATTCATCTTCAGAGACTCCACTTGTTCTTCAACACTTGAACGATGAACAACAAGAACGATTCACTAAGTACTTTCAAAAGAAGGTTGTGCAAACCCCAAAGTATGGTATTCTCTTATCATTCCCTAAAGAATGTTTATCTTTTCAAGAATCCTTGATTGCATGCGGTTTGGAATCCTTTATTTCCTCATCCGAACCATATTATTCGAATTTGGTACGATTGTTCTATAGCAATTTACAAATGGAAGAAGGCAAACTGGTAACATATGTTAGAGGAAAGAGAATCCCACTTTACTCAAAGACGCTCGGAAGGATTCTGGATATCCCAACCTCCGGTGGAAGACTCTATGAAGAAAACGAAGAAGTCTGAAATGCATACAACAAAAGAGAATTTTATTGGAGTCTTGGCCGAATGACTGAAGTAGAATTCCATGAAAAACGTGTTAGATCCTTAGGCGGCATAGAACCCTCTCGAACCTCATGGTCGGTAGGTATTTTCAACATTGATGATCGACTGTTTCATTATTTTATGGTATACATAATGTTTCCAAGGGCTGGAAACCACTGCATTGTGACTGACCTAGAAATGCAGATCTTATATACAATTAAGCATGGCATTAAAATAAGTTGGGCTTATTTAATCTTGGTTCACATGTGGGGAATCAATGAAAAATCAAAGTTTCAGCCATATGCATGGTTTATCACAAATATTTTGAAACATTTTGAAGTAGATTTTGAAGGATTTGATAAGTATCTCATGGACTCAAATATCAACAAAATCTCCATCAAAAATGTGGACTCTCAGATGGGTGTCAAATACAACCCGGAAACAAAAACCATTGTGTACCTTGGTCAAGGTATGGCTAAAAATGATGAGCAAGAGAATGAAGAAGATGATGATGTTCCTCCTCCTCCAAATGAACATGGCCCTAGTAACCAACAATTGATGGATTGCATGACTCAACAATTTGGAAATCTCAACACTTCCATAAACAACTAATACAATGCAATTCAAGAGTCGATAAACACTAGGATCAAAAATTTCCAAGAGGCCGTCAATCAACAATTCTCCTATCTCTACTCTTACTTATACATTCCGCCCTACGATCCTTCCAACCCGGCTGTCCCTCCAACTCGTCCATCACCTCTCCAGCAAACATTTCCAAACCAACAACCCTTTGACCCAAACATGGATCTGTCATAAATTGTTAAACATGTTTCTTTATGTTTTCTTAAAGTTATTTATGTTGTTTAAATTTTGTACTTTCTATTTTCTATGTACTCTTTAAATTTGTAATTTTAATTTATGACTAGTTGGTATGTTATTGTTTAAATTTTGTACTTTCTATTTTCTATGTACTCTTTAAATTTGTAATTTTAATTTATGACTAGTTGGTATGTTATTTTCAAATTATTATCTATGCCTCTTATATATATATATATATATATATATATATATATATATATATATATATATATATATATATATATATATATATATATATATATATATATATATATATATATATATATATATATATATATATATATATATATATATATATATATATATATATATATATATATATATATATATATATATATATATATATATATATATATATATATATATATATATATATATATATCTGTTTTTTATCAATCTTTCCCTTCTTTTTGATAATGTCAAAAGGGGGAGAAGGATGTTATTCTTTTCTTGCTTGTTATCTTTCCTTGATCCTTAAGGTACAAATACAAGGCTACTTCGAACCTCAATACAAATTCAGAACTTCTCAACACTTCATATATTGAGGGGGAGAAAAACATGCCAGAAAGAACATCGCAACAAAAGGAGAAGGCTTTGTCATCATCAAAAATGGGGAGAATGTGAAATCAAGATTCTCAGAGATCATCCTATTTTTTGATAAAGACAAATCACTTGACAAAGAAGGCAAAGATGATCAACCATTTTAAGATATTAGAATCAGGACAAAGACTTGACATGAAGAATATTTTCCTCAGAAGGTATAATGAGAATTTTCATCAAGTGTTTAAGTCCAGATTGCTCAAAACATTACAAATCTTTTACATTACTTTTCACACTAACACAAGCTTTTTAAAACATAATTTCTCTAAGTTTTTGTAAGTGCAATTGATTGCACTCTTAGAGCAATCAATTGCATGATCAAAATTTTAAATTTTTTTTGCTTCTATTTCAGTAAGCAATCGATTGGTGCCTTGGTGCAATCGATTACATGCTTGAAAATCTCTCTTTTTTCGCTTCTGTTTTAGTGTGCAATCGATTGGTCCTTTTGGTGTAATCGATTGCTCTGTTGAAAATTTGAATTTTCAAGTATTTTTGTGAAGGTGAAATCAATTGGTCTATATGTGCAATCGATTGCTCACTGAACGTTTTTGAAAAATCATTCTGAAAAATTGCATCTCTTCAACCAATCTTCCATGAAATATTTCCTTTGAAACATGGCAATTGTTCATCAATTTTTTCTGGAGATTTGTATGATTTTCTCAAGAGGTGTTTGTGTAATATAAATACCTAAATTTTTCAAAAATTAAAATATCTTTCAATTCTGTTTCAAAATCTTTATCATAATTTCATCTTTCCACATCGTAAAATCACTTTACATAAAGAATTTTCTGCATAATTTTTATATCCTTTGAAAGAAAATTCTTGAGCAATAAGTCTTAGACATTTGTGGAAACTTTCATTAAAAGAAAAGATCAATCTACAACATTGATAAACATTGTATACATTGTTACAAACTCATTACAAAATCATATTGTATTTATTTCCCCTTGCTGTTAAGGATTGTTGAAAACAAGTGTGTGCATTGAAGAGGATTGTTCTTCTTGCACTTAGTGTTTTAGATCTTAAAGGTGTTTAAGAGCCTTTGATCTACCTATAGGTTAGAAAGTATTGTACACTGATCCTAACTATAGTGAAATCTCTTTCGTGTTGAAAGGGGACTGGAGTACCTTCAGAGTGTGAAGGGAACCAGGATATTTCTTGGTATTCTTTACTTTCTGCACTTTACTGCTTTTATACCATAATCATATCTCAAGAAAGTAATAAATCAGTCTCTAAAACCAGCAAATTTCAAAGAACCTAATTCACCCCCTCTTAGGTGTAACTCAGACTTTCATTCTAGTGGTTGTTTGAGATTATGACAGTTAATATGACCTTAATAGAGGGTGTTCAAAGTGTCAAAATGATGGAAATGGATCTATGTAGTGAATTGGTCCATTTCAAACACAATAGTCAAACTATGGTGTGAGAGGAGTTGGCTTTTTGATTTATGGCTCTTTTGATGAAACTAATGGTGGGAATAGCTTCAAATGGTCATTTTAAGGGTGTATGTATGGTCTTTATGGTGGTTTTGGCTTTGGAACAAGAACTGATGTAAATAATGCAAAGTGGCAATTTTGGTGGTTTTGTTGTTTTCTTCACTTTCAAGCAAAGATGGAAAGAAGGAGAGCTATGTGTTTATGATTTTTTGGATAACTGTGGTGTGATGTAAAGAGTGGGATGAAGCCTCTATTTAAAGGCCAAGAGAGAGGTTGGGGCAGATTTTGAGTTTGTGGTCTTGAAGGGAGATTTTTGGAAGAAAATCTATCCAAGAGTTGTGGCAGATGTGCACTCAAGTTCTTGGCTCAATGTGATGCATAAATCAAGTGGGATGAAGGACATGGAGGTGACTGAAGTGAGGCTAGAGTGTAGGGAGCTGCAGCTGCAAGTTTCCATCATAAAGTTTCACTTTCCTCTTTATTTTGAATAAAATAATGCCACTTGCTTAGCCAACTTGTCAAGCCCTTCAAGCCTTCACCTCTTCTACATTTCTACTCATGATTCCCTCTAATTATCAAATCAAATGTTGATCAAATGGTTGAGAATGATTCAAGTGGCTGAAAAGTGAATTTGTGAAAAAGTTGAAATGGTGCATCTAAGTGTTGAGACCCAACTTGCTGGACTCAAAACTCTCAGCTCACAAGGGCTATGGAGGAGTTCTATACTTTTTGGAAAGCCCTCATGGAGCTCTACAACTTTCATATTTTCATGATCTTCATATTCCAAGTGGAACTAGGTCAAAAAACCCCTCAAAGTTGGCTGAAAACATGCCTAAAAAGGCCAGAAACTTAGAATTTTTCGAAGTGTTTTCTCCCTTTTGTGATGATTTTGGCTATAACTCCAAATCTATGCATTTTTTGCCCATGGGACAGTTTTTAACTTTTGTAGGGCTTGCCAAGACCTTTCCAACAAGCTTTGAACCATCTCATTTGGATGTGTGGTTAGGAAGTTATGGTCTTGCCCTTTTCAAAATCCTAATTCCCGACTTTTTCGATTACTCCTCAATCCTTTATCCAATGGTCATGAAACTTCATGTATAGGTGTAATATGTTATTAGGAACATTTTTGCTTCACACTTTAAGGTCAAATTCCTTATGGTTGAAGAGTTGACTTTTCGGTCAAACGAACAATTGATCGACAACTACTGGATCGCCTGTTGACGTTCTGGGTCTTTTGAGGCCTTGAAACTTATTAAGTAGACTTCAATAAGCCATATGAACTTCATGGACCATAATTCCATCATTGTAACACCTTTTAAATCAAAAGTCAAACTACAATTGACTTTTCCTAATCGAAAATCCTAATCGGGGATCCTGAACTGCACTGTCTTTAATCTTTGGGTGACAACCTCAAATTGGATTCATGCTTGACCCAGTGGAGTATCTTTGATGATTTGGAAACTTGTTTCATGGAGAATCAATCCAAGACGTTGACTGATCAAGCTATCGAAACCTCGATTCTGACTGTACGAAACCCTAAGTCACTTGTATCTTAACAAAGACAAACTTGAAATAGGTTATGGTTAGATAATCAAATGAAAATGATAATCTAAAGGGGTTAAAATTTGGGGTGCAACAGTGAATTAGGTAGTTTGATCAATTTTTGGTTTAGTGAGAAGTTACTTTTAACTTTCTTGTTTGATAATGTTTAGAAAGCTATAAAATGCGGAAAAGTAAAGAACACCGACGACATATCCTGGTTGCCTCACAATTCGAGAGTACTCCAGTCCCCTTACCACATGTAGGAGATTTTATTATTGTTAGATCTTATGGACAAGACAATCCTAGTCTTCATATACAAGACTCTAACAAAATCACTAAGAAAAATCCTCTTGTGATTTACAACAAAAGAAAAATAAAACCATCCTTTCTTTTTCCACTCTTCTTGTTTCCAAAAATCCTGGATAACAAGTTACAGAATTTTGATAATAATAACAATTTTGAATTTGGTACGTATAAGTGCAGTAGAATTTTGATAACAACAAAATTCTAGCAAAGTTGTTCTTCCCTTTTCCTGTAACGATATGAATTTATAAAATATATCTTAAGTGCTCAAAGAGAAAATTTTACCACATTAACTTTCATATAAGATAAAAGTTTCTCTTTGACCACTTAAGATATATTTTATTAATTCATATTGTTATAGGAAATGGGAAGAACAACTTTGCTAGAATTTTGTTGTTATCAAAATTCTACTGCACTTATACGTACCAAAATATTATTCTAGATATATATCATACTATATGAATTAATAAAATATATCTTAAGTTGTTATTCCCTTTTCCTTCTTATTCAAATTTGTCTTCATCAAAACATATTCAACAAGAGACTTGTCTTTACATCTATTGCAATAATAACTTTATGTTTAGTTCTTTTATGCACCAATGTAATTCTACTACATTAGCTCATAAAGAAATGAATTGTAACAACCCGCATAATATATATCTAAAATAATATCATACAACTGTTAATTTTTTGTACTGACACAACATAAGAGCCTAATGACATCATTATATACATATGTCCAAACTAAAAACATCTATAGCACATGTTATACAATAGTGCCTAAAAATAAAAACTAAGATCTATGTACAATCTCTTCATTGCACACAATCGATAGCGGAAGATCACAATGATCAGAATCCATCAAAACATCAACAAACAACTTCTCTTGTATCAAACCTACAAACAACCCCTGAAAAGCAACAACAATATTGGAGTGAGATGATAATTTCAGTGAGTTCCCCTATCCTATGGGTCCATTTGTCTCTACAAGCTTTCTAATCAATTTCTTAGCTCAAGCCTTCAAGGGGAATAAAGACTTAAGAAACTACGAGATTCTCGCATTATATGGAAACATGTACACTTGAGTTCACCAATTTAAATCCATCATTATTCACAAACCTACCAAAAAATCTTTCCTCGACCACCCTACGTGTAGGATTATTGACACGGGTCACAAATCCTTTTATCATGCTTCGACATTCTTGTGGAATTCAGATTCTTCTATAGGATTCATACCCAATATAAGAATCGTCACTCCCTATAAGAATCAACACCCATTTCAATTCTTATTCCTCGCATGGGACTCTAACCCACTTTGAGGTCACATCTTCTATGAGACTCTAACCCATTTTGTTGCACTACGGGACTCTAATCCATTTGGTTGATCATATGCGAAACAATAGTCCATATATCCCAATTTTTACTTTTCATAAGCATCAAACTTTGGGACAGGCACGACAATGGGCATGTTTCCGAATACATGACTAGTTTATCATTCACAACGTGATTGTACTCATCCATCACTAGGTGATCTTCCTCACCAATTCCTAGCATCTAGTCATGTTCCTTACAAAGCATATTAGTTCATGACTAAGCTATAATTCTAGTTACTACTTGTCCACAACACACTCCGAGGTACCTTTTCATCCAAGCATCACTATCAAAGTCATTTTCATAACCTAAGTTATCTTTCTAATTTATTCACCTAGTTATACTCCTAGGTTTCCTCACTCATCTTCACAAGTTTTTAATCATGTTATTTCACAATAAAAACATCCAACTAATTTATAGAATACACATTAGCATATCAAAATGTCATACATGAAACACACATAGTATCATAACATGTCATAATAAACCCTAGACAAATCCATCTTACAACTCACTCATCATTATCTTAGGTTATTCAAATTGTCATGCACAAACAAGTCAAACATAAGTAGTTCACAAAAGGCACATCTTCATCACTATATGCCACAAGCATACTTGGTTAATTCATGGTCTCTCATCACTATGCAATAACCCATTGGATTATATTTCCAATGCTTCAAGTCTCATAACAATCGGATTCACGGTTCTTGAATTATGGTGAAAACCAGAACCACACATTTTAACCTAACTAAGATTCTAGGTTAAACCCTAAACAATTGAATGAATTTTGACCAATTAATGATGATCTAATACACATGTATCATGTTGTATGTTATAGTACTTCTAAGTTGCATTAGAAACATGAAACAAGTGGTTTTTTTGGCAAAACAAGGGTGAACCAAACGATTGCACTAGGAGCCAATCGATTGAACAAAGTTTCTAACTTCTGTTTTTGTGAAATTGGACAGGACTAATTGATTGAGCATTGTAGCTATTGCAGTGAGAATAGGATGTTAAGCTATTGAATTAACTTGAATCACAAATCATTGAAGTTCACCACCAAACTTTGATTTATCCAAAGGAAAGGGTAAAAATCGAAGAAAACCCCTAAGTGCGCAATGTAAAAACAAAGCAAAGAGATCTAAGGTTCGGGGGTTGGCTATACCTAGGGAAGGTGTTATCATCCTAAGTATCTGTAGTACTCTACAGGAACCTCTTATTTGTATTTGTGTTATGCTAAAGTTTGCTTGCTAAGGAATGATGCTAAAGATAAAGACCTAGGGTATATACAAAGTATGCTCGCCAAGACATCGCATCTTGTGCCTACGTATCCTGACTAGGATGGAATCAGAGTATTCATAATTCACCTAACTAGGGGTGGTTAGTTGTTAGTGAGCTCGCCAAGGATATGGATCCTTGTGCCTAAGTACCCTCATTAGGGAATGATGAATCAGAGTGTCCGTAGTTCTCCTAACTACGGGTGAGGAACTCTTGATTGCGGTCAAGGTTCCCAAGGGAAAAGGTAGGTGCCTGTGGCAAGACACTTACATAGAGTGCGGCGAATCTAAACCTAAGGCTAGGTAAAAGGGAAAGGAAGTGTCCATGGCAAGACACTCACATAGAGTACGACGACTCTAATCCTAAGGCTAGGATAAAAGGGGAGCTAAGTGTTCATGACCATGACACTCACATAAAGTACGAAGACTCTAATCTTTAGGCTAGGATAACCGAGTAAGACTTTAACAAGGTATCAAGAGAATGGTGGACAAGGCTATCCTAAACATGACATGGCAGTCAACAGGAGGGGATCCTTTCCTTTGGAATTTTTAAGAAGAGATTTGGGATGTAAAAGGAAAATCTATGTGAATTGAATCCTAAGTGTTGTCATACAAAGATAAAGAACCTAAAATATATCCTACTTCGATCTTAATCGAAAATTAAGTCAAATTAGAAGATCCTAAGGGAACATATGGATATTCGAGTTAGCAAGTAATCAAAGCACAGTTCAAAAGTCAAAATGAATTATCAAGACAAACATGGAAGTAAAAAGGCACAGAATAGAATAAAATAAAAAGAGAAGTATTATGACATGAATGATGAGTACAAGATATGAGCAAGAGAATAGTCAGAACAAGAACTAGAATCGCAAGATTAAGCAAAAGGCGTGTAAGTCATAAGTCACAAAAGTTAGAAGTTAAATCGATTAAAGAAAATAACTAACAGAAATAAAATATACAATTATCGAAAATAAATCCTAAATAATCATTCTAAGCATAAAATCAAAATTAAGAAGATTAATCTACAAAATTTAATTGAGAAAAAATATTTTAGATTTTTTTATTATTGAAAACATAGTAAGCTAATTAATCTAAACATAGATTATTAATTCTAATTAAAATATCCATGTTATTTAAAACAAAATAAAAAAAAAAACAAACTTAATAAAAACACTAAATCTAAAATTAATAAAAATAAAATAATAAAAAAGAAATGAGAGGTGGGCTGGTGCAATAGTGATTGAAGAGGGTGTAGGAAAACTCATTCATATTGGGCTGAGCCCAAAGGAAAAGGTAAAAAAAAAAGAAAATAATAATAATAATTAAAATAAAATATGAAGAAAAAAAAATTGAAAAGGATATAAACAAAATCAAAGTCACGACAGAAAAAGCTAAATGAAATCCTAATTTACCCAAACTTCTGTCATCAACGTTTCATCTCCTTAGCTGCTACTTTGATGTTCTCCTTCTTCTGTTCCCTTTGCGGCGAATGCATTTTTTTCACCGCGGCGGCTCGTCCTCTTCTAAGCTCTTTTTGTTGTGCTTCCCTCCTACTCCCTCTCTACTTCCCTCGCGACGCGATCTCTTTCTCTTATTCTCCTCGTGGAGGCAGCGAGAGCAACGAGATACCGCAGAAACACCACAACGACTCTATTACCACGCAGAAAACATCGGCTGTTTGTGGTTCCCTTTGACTCTAAACGACTATTTCAACGAAACCAACACATTCTTATCGTGCAAACGCTCAGGGAAACACGACGAAGAAGAGAAGAGGAAATCGGTTCCAACAAAGAAACAGGTATGGGCTTCGATTCATTTTTCTTCCTCTTCAACCTTCCCTGCTCTGTTCTGTGTACTAAAACCTTCTTTGATTGGTCACTGTTTGTTGAGGATGTGTTGGAGGAGGATGGTTTTTTAAAAGAAGTTCGAGAATGATTTTGTTTAGCTGATGGCTATGAAGTTTGTCAATATTGGTTGTAGGGAGATTTTGTGGAGATATGGTGAGGTTGTGGTGAGAGATTCATATTGTGAAAAGTGTTGTTGATGGCTTTTGTGAAAGGAAATATGGTGAGGTATGAAGTTAACGTGAGGATTTGTAGGTTGAGTTTATAGTGGTTTATGAGAAGCTGTAAGCTATTGTTTGTCGGTATCGCAATCGAAACAACACTGAGATGCTTTTACGGTGTGTTTTGGTATCGCAGCAGTGGTGTATGCTTGGAATGTTTGCTCACGGGAATGAAATGCATACAATGGTAGGTTTTGTGAAGACAAAGGGTGGTTATGGTATATTAGCAGCAAGTGGAAGAAGGGGTGCGTGAGTTTATGCTATATGAAAGTTAAGAAAGCTTTTTTTTTCTATACCTAAAGAGATAGTCTTGTTTTATTATTGAAAATAAATGCAGATTGTGAGGGATTAAGGTTTTTGAAGGTTGGTTTTAGGTGAACATTGGTGAGGGTGTTTTTGAGAGTTGCAATAGCAGGTATCTCCCTCCTCCTTGTTCTGAGTTTTTTCTTCTGCTCATTAATACCAATCCCAAAACTAGGTTCTTAAGTTTCAATTTTTTTATTGTTGAGTTGCCATTTTCTTGCAGAATCGTGTAGCAGGCCTTGGTCTGGTGTATTTCCTGGGCCTTTTTGTATGATTTTTTATGTAATAGACATTTGTAAAAAAAAATATATGTGGGCCTTGTATAAATAATAGTAAAAAGAATATTATTTATTCACAAAAGATGAATCTTTTAAAAAAGAATAAATGAATTGTGAAGTGGATTTAAAAAAAAAATGATCAATTGAATAAAATTTGGACGAGGGTTTGAATTGGCACAATGATTTAACAAGAATGGATGTGGGCTAACTTGATATTGAAAATGGTTAGGAGAATGAACTAAGGAAATGGATTATGGATAAAAACGAATAACAATCACGGATTGGGATATAGACATAGTTATGCAGGTGGACAATTGGTTTTCAAAAGTGGATAGAATGGGCGATGAATTGAAATGGATGTTATCACGAGAATGGTTGTTGAAGTTTGAAAAGGACTGGCAACATCTTGAAGAAACACACTGAACTTGGATACTCTGCAGCTTGATTTCTTTTGATAACCTAAACCTGCACAAAACCCTGACGTGGATCCTCAAACACAAGTACTTGAATTAAATCCACTTGTGTCCTTAAAATAGGCCATGACCCAGATGACTTGGGATATTAACTGCAACTTGATTTTACTAAAAACCCTAATTAAAATTCAATTGGCCATGACGGTTATCCACCTTGAAACAAACTGCCTTTACCACAATTTGATAACTTGATCCTAAACAAAACACTTGTTTGACCCAGATTAGGTCAAACTCCTATTGAGTTTCAAACCACACCACACACCTTTAACCTGATGACTTTGCCTGATTCTTGATTCGATCTTGCAAGACCTGAGCCTTGAAGAACTTGATGATGAAACCAAATTGCACTGGATTATTGAGAAAACGAGACCTCTTGAGAATACGAGAAAATGCTTGCATGAAGTCTCTTGAAGCAAACCCTAATTCACAAATGAAACAAAACAAACAAAGGCTGATAACTTAGGTAGATATGCAATAATGGCTGACCTAAATGATATGCAAATTATCAATGAATATAAGGGTAAAATTTGTGGTATGACAGTTGTCCTATTTAAATATCTTTACCGGATGACATCAGTGATGACAATCCTCATGAAATCATGGTGAATGGTATTTAAATACAGAAAATAACAATTTTTGCCCTTAGATGCAATGACGATGCTATGCTATGGACAAAAGAAACTAATCTATAATGCTGACATGCAATGAACTCTAACATGATGAAAATGATGGGATGATAAATGCAAAATGCAGACAACAGCGAAAGGAAAAGGATAAAGTCAACTCAATGAGTAACAATTCACTGGGGATGACAATAACACTCAGGAACAAAAAGAAACTAGGGAAATCTAAAGTGATTGATCAACAGGTCTGAGTATGACCATGTGACACTTTAGAAGGGAGGGATCCTCACTAGAGGTAGAACCAAGACATGGTCTTCACTGAGAAGTATCTAGAGTAGTTGATCAACAAGTTCAAGCAATGCCTGGCTGGCACTCTGAAAAGACAGGACATAATCCTCAAGGCCTTAGGATTAGACCAAAACAAAACATCCTCATTGGAAGTAGAACCAAAATATGGGTTTCGATGGAGGTATCTAGAATGATTGATCATCAAGCTCACATATGACCGGATGACATTCTAGAAAGAAAAGATCCTAAATGAAGGTAGAACTGGAAATATGGTCTCCACTGGGGAAGGAAATAAAATAAGACATCTAAAGTCATGGATCAAGAGGTTCAAGCCATGACCAGTTGAAAATCTAGAAGAGAATCATCGAAGGTAACAACCATCACCGTCAAAGGGTTGACGGAAGGATAATCGAAATAAAGAGCCACATCATCAAAGGGTTGATGGAAAGAACAATTTCACAAAAGAGTGACATGGTCAAAGGGTTGATGGGAGAGAAACATTATCATCGTCAAAGGGTTGACGAAAAGATAACTGAATAAATAAAGACATCGTCAAAGGGTTGATAGAAGGAGGAAATATTCACTAACGAGTGACATCATCAAAGGGATGATGAAACAAAACAACTGTCATCACTAAAGGGTTTACGAAAACGAAAACATGATCTCAGAATGCATAATCAAAGGGTTAACGGGAATGAAAATATGAACCAAAGAGACACATCGTCAAAGGGTTGATGGAAAGAACACCTCTCCGAAGGAATACATCGTCAAAGGGTTGACGGAAAAAAAAATCCTATTCTCGGAATGTCCTCATCAAAGGGCTGATGGCAAATGACTGATCGAGGGTAACACCAATTGTAACTACAAAAGGTTAAATGACACCAAGGATGGATAAGCTTTTCAGGAGAGACTGCCACTTATCGCCATAGAAAACAAGCTGAAGGAACACCAAAAACAGATAAGCTTCTCAGGAGAGACTGCCACTTATCGTCGTAAAGGTAGTAATGAAAATACTAGCTTCTCAAGGAGACTGCCACTTGTTGGCTGGGTATAAATTCCAAAGAGACATTGTTACAACAACACTGTTGGAGAATGGGTTCTGTCTTTAATTAGGATCTGTAAAAGATTCTTCCTGCAAGACATGGTGCAAAATAAATGCACACTCAAACTAGGTTCGGCGACCTAATCAAGTCCAAAAGCAATACCTGCCAGGGACCAAAGTTCAATCTAGGAATAAGCTAGAAAGAAATGGTCAAACAAGACTTCACCCATTGAAGAATGAACCAAATGGGGATTTATCTTATCCAAACATGGAAAAGATAATTGAAGCAACCATCATCCACGAGGATCAAACTCTGTGGGGAATTTAAAAAGGACGGACACTTTATGCTTAAGGATGATAACTCTATTGGGAGAGAAGACAAACTCAACCACTTGGGGAATAAACGCCAAAGTGAACAAAACATGTAAACACCAGAAAGGTAGCAAAAATGCTCTGATGCCATGCATATGTATGAATGCATGTATGCCATGTTTATGCTTATGTTGACAAAACAGACAAAGGAAGAAAAATTGGATACGAAATATACATCTCGACAAGGATACTCAGCCAACTTCACCAGATTGGAACATCACTAGGGATAAACATACAAAACCAATAACTCTACTTCAAGGTTTCAACCTTCTTTGGGGAGAAGAGTACTCCACTTGGGGTATAACATCACGACTTCACTATGGGATTTCCATCATGAGACTGATTTCCTTATTGGAAGAGAAAGATCCATGGGGAATTTCCAAGATCAATTGAAGTAGTAACTTACTGGGGAGCTGGCAAAAGATATTACGAGAACAATGTAGTTCTGCACTTTAATTGCATCATGATCATCACGAACGGGCAACGTCTCTTGCAACAAATAATCTTCAAACCTCCTCTGCCCCAAATTACATGGTTTGTGAGAAGAAGCCATCAAGATGATTTTACAGAAGAATTGGCATACAAGATGTCTCAATGTCTTCAAACTCTTGGAGAGATTCAACAAATCTCAATGTAATGGCCCCAGATTAACTGCATTTGCACAACAAAATCCTCAGACTTTTCCTTCAGACTATGGAAGTAACAGTTGGGGAACAGACTTGCCTTTATTGGTGGGTTAATCTGTGAAGAAGTTTCCCTAGACTAACTGACCTTTGAGAGATTTATCGAATCTCGACCTGATTTCCCCTGATTAGCTGAATCTTATAGCAACTTGCCTTCCTACTCAACAAAGTTTTCAAGAGTTTTACACCTTAGCTTGATCAATCCTTCCATTACAGGAACCTTCTTGAGGTTAAGTGCTTACTTGCAAGTAAAACTGATCATTTTGAAAATGATAATTTTAATGCAATGCATATGAAAATTTTGAAATCCAAGTCTGTTCACTGGAAATATATTGCGACATATAGTGAATAAATTACTAATCAGAATGTCACATGAATGATAAGCAAATCCCTTTAGGAGTCAGTTTTGACGTGATTTTACCAAAGTATGATTTCGAAACAACCCTGCTTCAATTAGGTCTTTTAAGGTTCGTAACGTGACCTGGTTCACGGTTTGAGAAAGAAAGGATATAAGGCTCCAAGTTTTGTTTTAACCCACCGATTCTCCTTGATATCCTCCAGTCCTAAATTCAACTAACTTGACACATGCATCTTAAGTTTGGTGGTGTAAGAGTGAAGATGACAATTCAATATTTTGTGAAATGGCAGTCACCTTATTTTGTTTTTGGCCATGGATGTTAGTAACCTTATTTTGCCTAAGGATTTGAGGACATCTTTTGCTAGATTTTTATTTTTGATCCCTACTTTTGCATGGACTGCTTTTGATTTTTTCAAGTCCATCGGAATTGCCTTGATTTTGCCTAAGTCTTCTCTTTAGGTGTTCGACTTAACAGGCTTTCAACTCTTTTTTTGGAAAGGCTTGTGAGTGCCAAGTCATTAGTCATTGAAGAACAACCGATACATCTGCATGATCAGATTACTTGAACACTACCCTGCCCCAGGTTAAGCTTAAGGGCTTAGAAATCCGAAAGAAACCCCTACTTCTAGGCTCGAAGTGGCTAACTAGGGGTCAATTCCTGATCTCTCCAGTGTTTAGGGGATTTGAAACAATGTCTGTACATCATCAGCAAGGTGTTATTCAAAAGCATACTATCAGAGATTTTGTGTCTTTCGATTTCATCATCCTCCCTCGGACTTTGCTTAAACAAGCGTTTGATATTAAAAGTATGAGTGAACACGAATGGATTTAATCAAAACATGCATATGTATTTCATTATTATAACTATGTTTAAACAACAATGTCTTAAAGCAAGTAACACTTAACATAAAAGAAACTACAAAATGCAAAATAAAGACATGATCCAAAAGATTTCTAGCATCGGGGACTGGACTTTTCTTTCTTGATTTGCCATTGAGTTCACCTTCTTCAGAGTTGATTGTCAAGATCAATATGATAATCATCTTCATATCTATTCTCGACAATTTCTTCCATAACCGGGACTAACGGACCCGCCTGATTGGGTGAAGGATTGTTGATTTTAATGCCTTGAGGCGTGAATGAGAACATCTCAGAGTCAAGCAGAGTCTGAACCTTGCTCTTGAGCATCTTACAGTCTTCAGTTGAATGCCCCTGTGCCCTAGCATGGTAGTTACATTGGGTGTTGGCGTCAAATCCTGGTGGGTATGAAGGGATCATTGGATATATCTCCTTCGGCACTATCAATCCACCCTTGATTAAATCTGGCAAGACCTGACTGTATGAAATTGGCAACGGAGTGAAATGACTCTCTGGCTTCCTTGGCCTTTGTAGGGAATGATTGCGCGACTGACAGCGGTATGACCGTTGATATTGAGGAGGTCTTTGATTTGGAGAAGAACATTGTCCTTGTGGAGAGACTTGTTTTTTATTGAAAAGAAATGCATATTGTGAGTGATTAAGGTTTTTGAAGGTTGGTGAACATTGGTGAGGGTGTTTCACGTGATGGCAGCATAGGTAGTGTTGTTGTAAGTTTTGTTTTGTATTTGGTCAAGATGCGCAGAACTCTGGTTTTCTTGTGTATCATGTGTCCTCTTTTGATTTTTTGTAATATTGGTTGTAAAAAAGAAAAGTCTTAATGGGACTTTTTGTATGATTTTTTTTTATGTAATGGAAATTTGTAAGTAAAAAAAAAGTGGGCCTTGTATAAATAATAGTAAAAAAAATGCTTTATTCACAGAATATGAATCTTTTAAATTTGAACATGTTTTTTGTAATAAGCATATGAATCTTGGATATGGTAATTCAAAAGAATGAATGAATTGTGAAGTTTATTTTAAAAAAATGATCAATTGAATAAAATTTTGACGAGGGTTTAGATTGGCACAATGATTTAACAAGAATGGATATGGGCTAACTTGATATTGAAAATGGTTAGGAGAATGAATTATGGATAAAAACAGATAACAATCATGGATTGGGATATAGACATAGTTATACAGATGGGCAACTGGTTTTCAAAAGTGGATAAAATGGGTGATGAATTAAAATGGATGTTATCATGAGAATGGTTATTGAAGTTTGAAAAGGACTGACAATATCTTGAAGAAACACACTGAACTTGGATACTCTGCAACTTGATTTCTTTTGATAACCTAAACCTGCAGAAAACCCTGACGTGGATCCTCAAACACAAGTACTTGAATTAAATCCACTCTTGTCTTCAAAATAGCCCATGACCCATATGGCTTGAGATGTTAACTGCAACTTGATTTTACTAAAAACCCTAATTGAAATTCAACTGGCCCTGACGGTTATCCACCTTGAAATAAACTGCCTTTGCCACAATCAGATAACTTGATCCTGAAACAAAACACTTGTTTGATCCGGATTAGGTCAAACTTTTATTGAGTTTCAAACCACACCGTACACCTTTGACCTGATGAATTTGCCTATTTCTTGATTTGATCTTGCAAGACCCGTGCCTCGAAGAACTTGATGATGAAACCAAATTACACTGGATTATTGAGGAAAGGAGACCTCTTGAGAATATGATAAATTGCTTGCCTGAAGTCTCTTGAAGCAAACCCTAATTCACAAATGAAACAAAATAAACAAAGTCTGATAACTTAGATAGATATGCAATAATGACTCACCTAAATGATACACAAATGATTAATGAATATAAGGGTAAAATTTGGGGTATGACAGTAGCCAATCGATTGTCATCATCAAAATTCATCTTTTTCTTCACAATTCATGAACCAATCGATTAGTTCTATAATTTTTCTGTAGCCAATCGATTATTACTTGCATTATTTCCAAAAAAAACATCTTCTAAACTCATCCTTTTCCATCTTTAATCATTCTAAATCATGCTAAGACATGTACTAACATAATTTCATATGAATCAACAACATAATGCATACAACCATAACATCAATTCATAGAAGCAACATGAAAGATCACAAACAACATATAACAATAAGAAGACGTACAATACTATCCATTTTCTCCATGATTCAAGACAACAACACCATGCCCTAATCTTCTACCTCATGAGAATCTTACTCTAGAGAGGAAACTAACTAGAACTCACCTTAGATATATGAAGATGATGAAGAAGATGCGATAATGGTTGTGATGATGAGTTTCTTCTTCAAACTTCTTCTTCCTTCTTTCTTCCTTTCTCTTCTTTCTTCTTCTTCTCCTTTCACTTCTTTCCTTTTCTCTTTTCCTTTTTTATCTCTTTTTTGTTTACTGATATCTCTTTTTCTCCTCCTTATACATTTCTACTTTTCCTTCTTATTCTTATCCAATTATTCTTCTTTCTTTTTCCACCACACAAATACATATAACATACAATTAATATATATATATATATATATATATATATATATATATATATATATATATATATATATATATATATATATATATATATATATATATATATATATATATATATATATATATATATATATATATATATATATATATATATATATATATATATATATATATATATATATATATATATATATATATAATATTAAGTAGTGAGAGACAAATATCTCAATTGATATTTTGTCTTCTAGTACCAAATGAACAATTATTAATGTTACCAAAATGTTCCTTCTTGTACTAATTAATAATGTTTAGTCTCTTTTAATAAGGATTAATCTCTTTAGAGTCCACCGATTACTCTATTTGTCCCAACTGATAACTTTTAGAGCAGTTAAGAGTATATGGGATATTACATTCTCCCCTGAATTTCTTCAACTCAAGGAAAGAAACACTTCTTGCATCCTCTTCCTAAGTCAACTCTTAACTTTGCTTTAGTTCAATCCTCTGACATTCTCAATCTTTCCATTTATCTTCATTGGCAATTACATTTTTCATGTACTCTCAAAACTATATAATCTTAACCAAATTCGTATTCCAATATTTGATTAACTTCTAACCATGTTCCCAATTAATTCATCTGATGAGTCGCTCTGAATTGTTTGGTCATGAATCTCTCCGGAATCCACAACTTCTTCTTCTTGCACTGAGTTACACAAAACATAACCATGACACTTTATTCTAATTAGATAGTAAATACTTATTAAATATTCATGAGTTAACCCTATCAACTTCACTTTTCCTGATACTATATGCCACGAGCGTATACACTTGATGCTTCACTTCTCCCGTACTACTCCAAAAAGATAATGCACTTAGCACGAGATTGTTTTACTTCCATTCCTATAACCATCTCTCTGATCCTCCATAAAATTTATTGAGCTCTTCCATCCATCACCTTCCACTGTGCTACTCTGATTCCAATAGTGGAACACCTGGGATTCCTAAGCACTACCAGTTACCTAATAATCTTTATAGAAAATCACACTTATCCTACAGAGTGCCTACCATACAAAATGGTACTAGAACCTTACCGTTATCCACATGTAGAACTTTTCTTGCCGAAATAAGATGGAGAATTAGAACCAATACCTGCCAAGATATAAATACACATAAGTCACAATCCACCCTAAGTCCTTTATAGAGTTCTGATCCATCCACGGGCGCTGCCGACACGAGATTCGAACCAACTGGAGAAATAATACCAACTAGAAATTTCATGTCATTGACGAGAAAACGCTTTTAAGGGACTCTATATGTCATACCCTAATTTTAACCATAAGATCCCACCTCACTTGCATCTTTACAATACATCAAGATCACAAACTTGGTTGTCCCCTAACCCTCTGACCTTTGGGTTTGCCTATGCAGAGATCATCAAGCACCTCTTTGTGTATCTTTCTTTTTGTACTTATATGCTTTATGTTTCACTAACCTCTAATCAAAATACAAAAATATATACCTTTTCCCTTTGTTTCTTTGGCAAGGTAGGGTTTAGAATCAAGAGCATCAAGTGATTGTATCCTCAACTAGGGTTTGAGTTCCTCAAGTCAAAGTATGGTCAACCATTGATTTTCAAAGGCTATTCATCAAAGCATGACCTCTAATCTCAAATCATAAATTCTCAAACATCATTTAATCAAAGATATCTCATAGATTGGATGGCTTGTTTCTAAAGAATTTTCAAATTTTCATGTGTTTATTTCCATGCCTTCATTAACAAGTTTCTTCAAGTCATGGCAAGCTTCATCAAAGAACAATTAAGATTACATTATTTTGAGTTTATATGATTATCAATGTGCCTTGAAATACAAGAAAATATCTAAAGTTGCAAGCTTGTACAAGGAGGTTTGATAAAAAAGTCAACATTTCAAGCCTAAGTTCAAGACATCATAACTTCTTCATACTTCAACATTTTTTAGTGCTTGTTTAGGAAAATGATTCTCCTTGACACCCCCTATAACTTCTCTTTACAAGTCAAGAGATAATTGTGCTTGGAAGGCCATCAAAAGTGTGGAGATATTATAGGTCATTTTGTGGACTTAGTGAAATTTGACCTAAAGTTCAAGTATGTCATGACCATGTTCCAAAGATCATAACTTCTTCAATTTTTAATTTTTATGGGCGCTTCTTTTCTCCAAATATCCTTCTTGATTTTGTTAGAACACAGATTGGTGTTTCTTATATCTCTATGTTTTGATGATAACTCTTATGGAATTTTGTATTAAGAATATATATACTCTAAAATTTGTTCAAGTATTATTGTTTCAGGTATTAAATTGAATACTCTTAAAGAAGCAAAATACATAAGTACAAGCAACTACGCAAGGCTCTGAAGCATCAGATGCAAGACAATCAGAAGACTCTGAAGCGCTGCCAGAAGAATCTGAAGCAGAAGCTGCAGAATGATCTGAAGAGTTTCTAAAAGAATTGTATAAAGAGTTGGAAGCTTTGATCAAATCAGACTCTGAAGTTCATTTCACTGCAAGAACAGAGGCTCTGATAATCAGACTCTAGTCAAATTAATATTCACGCTCAAAGCACATACTGTTGCATACTCTGATGAAGACTCTGATCAAGATTGAGACTCTGATATATCAAGTTCTGATCATCTATCAAAGCTCTGATCATCTATCAAAGCTCTGATCATCTCAAACATTTAGCTCTAATCATCTCAAGTATTTAATTCCTTTTAAGCTTGTTACAAGATCTGAAGTGTAGATTATGAAGACTTCATCCTGAAGGAAGCTTGTTGAAGAAGCTGTAAACTTGATTGGACGTGGTGCTACTTCCAAAGTAACCAACGACTATTTTGTCCAATGAAGAGACGTGGTGCTAATCCCAAAGCTTCTACAACCATACTTTTCCTACAGAAAGCATGTCTCTGCCCATACCTTTTGGTGATGAAAAGTCTTATATTTCAATATAATACTCAGCTGCACATTATTGAAAGCACTTGAAAAAAGCTATAAAAGGAGAACTTCTACAACATTTAGAAGTTGCTCATTCAGAAAGAAATATTTGATACACACGCTTGAGGCATCAAAGTGAAATTCTCTCAAAGTTCTTATTCATTTGTTCTTTCATAAAACTATATAGTTTTATTTGTACTTAATCTTAAGTGTAAATATCACAGTTGTGATACAGCTTATTAGAAGCATTTAAACACTTGTTTAGTTTACATTAATTTGTAAGAAGTTCCTTAAGAAGACCAAGGTGTGGTCAGTAGTTCTTGAGAAGACTAAGACAGTTGTTCTTAGTGCTTGCTATTGTAATCAGTTGATTAATAGTGGATTAAGTCCTTGTGGAGAAAGGCAAATCATCTTTGATAAGGTGGACTGGAGTAGTTGAGTTCAACGAACCATGATAAAAATCTTGAGTTGTTTTTATTGCCATATTATTTAAAAACTCTTATTCAACCCCCCCTTCTAAGTGTTTTTCTCACCTTTAGATTTCCTCTACAAATTTTCTTTAGAGGTCAGACATCTATTCATGCTCCAAGGACCTCAAATCTTAAAGGCCATTTGTGCACAAAACTAGGTCATGGCTTATTTGATCTAATGTCTGACTTGTTTTTCAGTGTCACGACCTCAACTTTCAACTCATGGAATTTTTACCTTAAATATACTTTTGGATTGATTCTTTTTGCATTGTGTTCTTCCCCATGAAAAGATCATTTGGATTAAGGAAAATCAAGAAATGCACGAGTAGATTGCATTTGGCCTAGCCATGAACATGCCTTCATGAAATTGAGTTTTGGTTATGACCAGATTTGCAAATTCACTCAAAACCCCAAATTAAGTCAATGTATGCACATGTTTTGTCCATGATGAGATTAAGTGACGTGTGAGGATAAAAAACAACCTGAAATAGGAAGGGATGACATGTGTTTCCAGTAAATTTCCATTCAAGCTTGGTCACACTTTTGGTGCTCATGATTTCACACGAATTCTAACAAATTCTCGCACGTATGCTATCCTCTCACCTCATCTATAAATAGAGGACTCATTTGCACTGAAATTCAAGCTTAGAAAGCCCCTAGAACCCCTGCTCGAGCTCCCACCTTGCACTAAAATTTTGTGATTTCGTTTTCAAATTCTAAGCTCTTTCAACCTTATTTCTTGATTCCATTAGCTCCATCGTTATTCTCTGAAGCTTCTGCAATAAGAATGAAGCCTTAAGACTCATTGAATTGCTCTATCCAGATCTAGCTTTCAGTGTAACTCCCCATAATGCTTTCAAGATTACCGACTGACCCCACAAACCAACACAGGTCTTTTTAGCATGCTTTATCCTCACTCACATGCTTTTTGGGTAACTTCCCAGAAGGTCACCCATCCCAATACTACTCCAAGTCAAGCACACTTAACTATGGAGTTCTTATGGAATGAGCTACTGAAAAAAATATGCATCTTGTTGGTATAGGTAGTACCCATCAATCCTTATAAGCCTTTTTTTTAACCATGCAGTTTCATACCTGCACTACCTTAGGATCCCTCTTATTTCGATATGAATTTGGTTTTCTCCTAGAAACTGCTAGGAATGTCTCATTGTCATGCCTCATTCACTAATAACTACTCCCCTACTAAGCTACTAGGAGTGTCTCATTGTCATGCCTCGTGCATCGACAACCACTTAGTCGCCCTCGGGTGTTTACATGTAACCACTATCCTCCCTCTTTGGCCTCGAGTGTTACAATTCCACCAGCTTCTGTTTGATTCGTCCCCGAACCACATCGTACTTGAAGGGGTCTTGCTCTAATACCATTTGTAACACACTAAAATTCAAGCTTAGAAAGCCCCTAGAACCCTTGCTCGAGCTCCCACCTTGCACTAAAATTTTGTGATTTCGTTTTCAAATTCTAATCTCTTTCAACCTTATTTATTGATTCCATTAGCTCCATCGTTCTTCTCTGAAGATTTTGTAACAAGAATGAAGCTTTAAGACTCACTGACTTACTCTAGACAGATCTAGCTTTCAGTGTAACGCCCTATAATTCTTTCAGGATTACTGACTGATCCCACAAACCAACATGAGTCTTTTTAGCATGCTTTATCCTCACTCACATACTTTTCGAGTAACTTCCCAAAAGGTCACCCATCCTACTACTCCAAGTCAAGCACACTTAACTATGGAGTTCTTATGGAACGGGCTACCGAAAAGATGATGCATCTTGTTGGTATAGGTAGTACCCATCAATCCTTATAAGCCTTTTTTAACCATGCAGTCTCATACCTGCACAACCTCAAAATCCCTCTCATTCCGATGTGAATTTGGTTTTTTCCTAGAAGCTTCTAGGAGTGTCTCATTGTCATGCCTCATGCACCAACAACCACTCCCTCACCAAGCTGCTAGGAGTGTCTCATTGTCATGCCTCGTGCACCGACAACCACTCACTCTCTCTTGGGTGTTTACATGTAACCACTTTCCTTCCTCTTTGGCCTTAGGTGTTGCTTGCCCACCAGCTTCTGTTTGGTTCGTCCCTGAACCACATCTTACTGGGAGAGGTCTTGCTCTGATACCATTTGTAATGCCCCTGAATGCTTTTTGGATTACCGACTGACCACACAAACCAACACGGGTCTTTTCAGCATGCTTTATCCTCACTCACATGCTTTCTGAGTAACTTCCCAGAAGGTTACCCATCCCGATACTACTCCAAGTCAAGCACGCTTAACTATGGAGTTCTTATGGAACAGGCTACCGAAAAGAAGATGCATCTTGTTGGTATAGGTAGCACCCGTCAATCCTTATATTTTTTTTAGTTTCGGGTTAGAGATAAACATTCAGGTTAATTGACAAAATTAAGTTATCTATAATTTTATTAGAGTTTTCTATAGAGTCATCAGAGTTACCGATTGAGTTCATAAGAATTATCTTTATGTTCAACAGTTGTTCATAGAACATTTTTGGGCACATTAGAGTTGTTTTAGAGTTCATTGGGAACTCTCTAGAGTTATAATTTTGGATGACAACTTTGATTTTACTCTTGAACGATAATTTGGTGATCATTTTGGTGATAATTTTGGTGATAATTTTGGTGATTATTTTGGTGATTATTTTGATGATTAATTTGGTGATATTGCATGTTATTGTGAATTCATGCATCATGGTGTGCGGACTTCGGTCCAATTTTGATGAGCTTTGATCCTATGGTGGGGATCGAGTGTGATTAGCTAATTCTATTGAGGAATTAGTCAAGCGCTGCCTATGGTGATGGTAGCGATTTTGGTGTGCTCTGGTTCCAAGAGAGAATTGATCCTATGGTGGGGATCGTGGAGTGAAATGGACCTGAGTGTTCATAATTTGGTACCATATGAATGTTGAGTCAGTGGTCGAGTAGATTTGCATTTGCGTTGCATTTAGTGATTATTTTTGGTGTTATGACGTGTGGATGAGAATACTTGATATGTTGATGTGGTTGCAATTAGTGTGTGATATTATTAGTTAATCTACTCCCAATTGTTTTCTACCATTTATTATTTGAATGTATTCTCACCCCTTCTATTTGAATGTTGCGTTTACATGGGTATTATGCAGATACTCAGGAGTAGCATTGCTGATGTAAGTGGAAGATAACCTCAAAGTTACTTCCATAGTTATCTCTTTATTTAATGGTTCCTTTCTCTGATCATGTAACATCGGATTGAGATAAACGCTTTATTTGATTTTTGTATTATTGTTGTCGACGTACAAACTTTTTATGTTGTTGAGATTTTTTAAGTTGTTTTGATTTGTTTGTCATACTCTTTTGATTATGCTATTAAGTTGAAATTCATGAGACTTAATGTCTTGAGTTACAATGCTATTGTTGTATGTTTATTAGTGATTCCGCTGCAATGATACCGTAAATTCTTGGGTGAGCATGCGAGGACAAGTACTGGATGCCTTATTATATAAGTACTCGACCCAAATTAGATGTGTTGGATGTCGTGTAACATCCTAAGTACAAATCAAATGTGTCGGATGTCGTGTAACATCCCAAGTATAAATATGTACATTTGATTTTTTTTTTGTGGTAACCCGTGTTACGGAGCAGGTTATGTGTTTTAATGTGTGAGACACACTTGTGGTTATGTTTTCTAATTAAAATATCTGATTATTGTTTTGGTGTATAGAAGGGTGTTACATTCAACACCTCTAATCATCATTTGGACAAGGTAGTTCTGAGCATCTTTTAGACTGAAACCAGTTACCACGATGTAGCCTATTGCTTCCTAATTGTTTCCTCTCAATTATCTTATGTTGGTTGTTTATATTAATCATTTAATTTTTGTTTTCTTGTTTTCTTATTTCACTCCATTTCCTTGAAATTCTCCATGCTCTCTTTCAATCAATGAAAGTGATGCACATGGTTGAGTTCGCTTCAATGAGACGGTCACAATGACACTGGTCTCATGATCTAGTTTTTTCATTTGCTAAAATCCAGTGAGCATCTCGCCGGAGAAGATGATCGGAGAAGCCCACGTAGTGGCCTGAGTTGTTTTGATTTAAAATGGATCTTATGTGTTATTTCATTTAAACTCCACCGTGTCTCTTTTGATCTGAGCCTTTGGATTTATTTTAAATGAAATCTGGTGGCTACATGCTTTCAATTCTCAGCCTTAGATCTGATCTAATGGTTGTGGTTTTTCCAGCTTTTTAATTTCATCTTAATTTTTTTTCCATTTTATTTCAAAATATCATTAAAAATAACTCCCTTCATATTTTTCACTCCAATCTTTTTTCATAATTTTCTAAAAATATTGTCTATCTTATGAGCATTTTCCCACTTTTTTATGTTATGATTTGATATTTTTCATTATCTTTCACATTTTTCATGCATTTTAATTTGTTTAAAAATACTTTTAATCATTTTTAAATTCTCCAAAAATTATATATGATCCTTGAATTGTTTCTGACTTGTATTAATTTTCTTGATCATTTAATATTTGTTTAGAGGCTTCATATTGATTTTCTCTCTTATTATCATTTTAAAAATCATTTTAAAATCTTTTCATGCATTTTTAATTGTGTATTATTTCATTTTGACTTGTTTACTGGTTGTTGCCTTGGATCATAACTTCTTGATCAAAGTTCTCCTCAATTTCAATGGACTTTTGGTGTTGATTAAGTTGGATGAACCTTTATCAATTCAAATCTATCATTAAATGAATCATTTGATTCATTTTTGGTAATTTGAGTTAATGATAGGATTAGTTCCTTAATCCACCAAGAAAGGTGATTGAAATTGGTGATGAATATATCTTGAATCTTGATTCAATTTGGTCCTCTCTTCATCTTTCCTTCTCATTCTTTTTCTTTTACTTTTCTCTTTATCAAAAGGATGATTTGTTGTCCATCTTGTTCATGATGTTTGGATTGATGCTTGATGAACTTTCATCATTTCAAATATACTATTCAATTGATCACGGATTATTGGAAGTACTTTGGATTAATACATAAGTTTGTCCTAAGTTGTCATGAAGGATTGATTGATGTAATGGACCAACCTCCTTGCTTTAGTGGTTGATCCCTCCTTGGTTTTTACTTGTGTTACATGTTTTAGGAGTATGATTTCTATCATATCTCTAACATGTATGGTACATAAATTATTATTGACCGCCCCCCATAGTATGATCTTCCTTATAAATTGTGCTACGATTGCTTAAAATAACGCTAAATTTATCCCGAATCAGATTATTAACTCTAACGTTAACACTAACAATATTGTTGTGCTAACTTTTACTTTATGCCATTTATTTTACTTGCACCTTTATTTTTATGTCCTTTACTTATTGCTCATTACATTATGCTTTTATTTCATCATTTACATTTCATATTGTTTATATTTATGCTTCTTTTTCCTTTGTCTACTTGGACTTTTCTTTTTCTTTAAAGACATTAATAAAGGAAAAAACACTTAAAAAACTTAATTGCTTCCTTGGACTATTGGTCACTATCCCATGCTTGGATGTTGGACTTATGGACTTAGACTTAGGTTCTTGATCCTTTGCTTTGGAGTTGTGACTTGAGACCTTGGAATTCATCTGGTACCTTTGACATTGGGTTGACTTTTTGAAGACTTGGCTCTGTTACTTTGGTTTTGACCTTTTGGCCTGGATTCTCCTTTCATCTGATACCTTGGTTTATGCTTTGCTTATTTGGATTGCTTGTGTAATCCAATGGAATGAGACCTTGGTCTTGACCCTTGTCAAGTTCTGGTTAGTTCACTTGCACACTTGCACTTTATTACTTTTATTAGGGTAGTCTCTTCATCTCCTCCCCTTCTTAAATTTTCGAAATATTCTCCCCTTTTCAAAACCTTCTTATTTTCAAACTTAAACCACTTTCTTAATAAACCTTGACTTTGTCAAGTGATTTTCAAACTCTCTTTCTTAAATAAATGCTAATCCATCTTAAGCATATTAAGACCATTTGAAAAGACATAAAAAACACCTAACTCATTCAAACTATTTTGTGCCCTTTGTGCACTTTTATCTTTTTAAAACTTTTTCTTAAGGATTAGACATGAGTCATTTTCATAGTTGAGATGTAATTCTCCTATCCCAATAGTGATGCTTGATGATGATTCTTTTACACTTGAGAGAGTTAGTGGCATACTTGTTGATTTCTATCCAAGTTGGAGCCCTTCTGAATAGTGATGCAAATGTCCATTTTCATATACCTGTGGGTGATTAGTTGAGTTTTCTCCTTAAAATGAAAAATTGCCTTCCCATTTAAAATCAATAAAAACAAACCTTTTTGTCATTTTTACCATGAACTATGAGGTTTTGATCCTCCATTGCACTTTGTGGGTACATAGGCATGAGACTCAAGAAGTCTTGTCAAACACCAAAAACGCTAAAAAGATGTTTCTCTTCTCATCTTCCCAATCTTATGCAAACAACACCTTTTAAGTCAAACATAGATTTTCAAGAGGTTCTTATAGAGTACTATAGATGTTTTGGGTGCTAACACCTTCCCATTACATAACCAACAACCTTACCCTTTTGTCTATCTGTTTTATTAGTTTTATTTTAAAACGTCTATGGCTTTTGTTCGCTCTTTTTCCCATTTCTTTGGAAAAATAAAAGTGTGGTGGCGACTCTTGCTTTATGAGTTAAATTAATCAATATATTAATCTCAAATTTTTCTGTTGCACTATCCAACTAAGATGTAACCATGAGTTTTCTAACACTACTCACAGAGTTACACAACACAATCACACATCTGAAGATAACATTCACTTCCTATCCAAAATCAATAGTCTCAAAAATCTTTCTCCATTTCCCACAACTCTAACTCGTGTTCTCATTCATATACAATTGGAGTTACATGCTTAACTTCAGAAATATATGGTTCCCACTCCTTCCTAGAAGTATAACTCACAAATCCTTTCAATATGGCGGAGTATCATTAAATACATGAAATACCACTCTCCTAGGGGTCCACATCCGAAGCCATAAATCTAAGAAATTATCTAATGTCATACAATGATTGATCACTTCCACCTTACTAAAACATATCCAAGATACTGAATCTATCTCTTCGGGATCACCACTTGGTACGCCTCTTCCAGCTTCACTCCTTATAGTTCCCATTAGTCATAATAGTAATACACCTAAGACTTACTTGCACTGAGTAGGGTTCACTAGGTTGGTTCTCCAAACGTCTGACTTCTGTGACATCTCTACAGATGATCAACTATGCAATACATCTTCGAAATTTCCAATTTCAAAACTATCAATCTTCCTTGTAATAACTTTCAACTCCTTGCCTAACTTTTTCCTAGATTTCCCTCTCGAGTTTTCAATCTACCGAGATGATCATTTCTATTTCTGCCTCTAATTTTTTCTTGGACCTCCCTTTCAAGTTTTCAGCCCACCGAGACGTTCATTTTTTCCTAAGTCGCCCTTTCGAGTTTTCAACTTAGTGAGCTGTTCTTTTTATTTTTTTAGGCGAAGTATTTGTTGACTGCATCAGCATTCATGGGATGAGTGAACTCTTCACCATCCATAGGTTTAAGAAATAATGCACGGCCAGAGAAGGCTCTCTTAACAACATATGAGCATTCATAATTAGAAGTCCACTTGCCCCTAGAATCGATAGTAAAAGTCGAGATATTTTTGAGCACAATGTCGCCTTCTATGAATACACGAGGTTGAACCTTCTTGTCAAAAGCTTTCTTCATTCTCTGCTGATATAACTACCCATAACACAAAGTCGCCATTCTCTTCTCTTCAATCAAATTCAACTGATCGTATCTACTTTGACACCATTCAACCTCAGACAAATCAGCTTCCATCAAAACTCTCATAGAATGGATTTTAACTTCTACTGGGAGCACTACTTCCATACCATAAACAAGAGAGAAAGGGGTTGCCCCTGTTGAAGTGCAGACGGATGTTCGATACCCATGCAGAGCAAAAGGGAGCCTCTCATGCCAATCCTTCTATGTAATGACCATCTTCTGAACGATCTTCTTGATATTCTTATTAGCAGCTTCAACAACCATATTCATCTTAGGTCTGTAAGGAGAAGAATTATGATGCTTAATATTAAACTCTTCACATAATTCCTTCATCATCTTGTTATTCAGATTCGACTCATTATCAGTGATAATCTTGCTCAAAATACCATACTGACAGATGATTTGATTCTTGATAAACCGGACCACTACTTTCTTGGTCACATTGACATATGATACTGCTTCAACCCACTTGGTAAAATAATCAATAGCCACCAAAATGAAATGATTTCCGTTCAACGCTTTAGGCTCAATCATTCCAATCATATCAATTCCCCACATAGATAAAGGCCATGGTAAAGAGATAACATTGAGAAGAGTTGGAGACACATGAATTTTATCAGCATACATCTGACACTTATGGCACTTCTTCACATATTTGCAACAACTAGATTCCATTGTCAGCCAATAGTAACCTGCTCTTAACATCTTTCTAGCCATTGCATACCCATTGGCATGGGTACCACAGTATCCTTCATGAATTTCTTTCATTAACATGTCTGCCTCGGGTATATCCACGCATTTGACCAAGACCATGTCATAATTTCTTTTATATAACACATCATCATTCAGGAAGAAACTACCAGCCAATCTTCTCAAAGTTTTTTTATCCTTCTTAGATACCTCAAGTGGGTAGTCTTGATTCTGAAGAAAGCATTTAATATCATAATATCAAGGTTTATCATCAATGACATCTTCAACTGCAAACATATGAGCTAGTCTATCAAGACGTATAACATCAATTTTGGCACATCATTCCATCGATTCACCATAATCATGGAGGATAAAGTTGCCAGAGCATCTGGAATCCGATTCTCTGCTTTGGGTATATGGTAGAACTCAACTTTGTTAAAGAAAGTTGCTAACCTTCTTGCATAATCTCGATAAGGAATTAAATCAGATTGACGTGTCTCCCATTCCCCTTTTATATGATTAATCACTAAGGCTGAATCCCCGTAAACATCAAGAATTTTAATTCTCAAATCAATAGCTTCTTCTAGGCCCATAATACACACTTTATACTCTGCGGCATTATTTGTGCAAGTGAACACCAACCTTGTAGTGAAGGGAATATGAGAACCATGAGGAGTAACAATAATTTCCCCAATACCATTGCCATACTCATTAACAACTCCATCAAAAATCAAACCCCAACGGGATCTAGGTTCAGGCCCTTCCTCAGGTAATAGTTCTTCATAATCTTTAATCTTTAGGTACATCACATCCTCATCAGGAAAGTCAAACCTGATAGGTTGATAATCATCAATTGGCTGGTGTGCTAAATGATCATCTAAAACACTTCCTTTTATAGCCTTTTGAGTTCGATACTCGATATCATATTCTGACAACAACATCTACCAGCGAGCAATCCTCCCAGTCAAAGCAGGATTTTCAAAAATAAACTTAATTGGATCCATTTTGGATATCAACCAAGCAGTATGATTCAACATATACTAGCAAAGACGCTTAACATCCGAAGCCAAATCATAACAGATCTTTTCAAGCATGGAGTGTCGAGACTCACAGTCAGTAAACTTCTTACTTAAGTAATAAATCACATATTCTTTTCGACCAAATTCATCTTGCTGACCCAGAACACAACCCATGGAATCTTCCAACACAATCAAGTACATAATCAGAGGGCTTCCTTCCACTGGAGGAGACAAAATCATAGGTTCAAGAAGATACTCCTTAATTCTTTCAAAAACCTTCTAACAATCCTCTATCCAGACACAACCCTGATCTTTGCGGAGAAGCTTGAAGATCGGCGCACAAGTTGCAATCATATTGGATATAAATTGGGAGATATAATTCAAACGTCCCAAGAATCCTCTCACTTGTTTTTCTGTTTTGGGTGCATGCATTTCCTGAATAGCTTTAACTTTATTAGGATCAACTTCAATACCCTTGTGGCTGATAATAAAGCCTAACAACTTTCCGGAACGGACACCAAAAGTGCATTTATTATGATTCAAACGGAGCTTAAAATTTCTCAAACGTTGAAACAACCTCAATAAGTACTCAATATGATCTTATTTAGTCTTCGACTTGCAAATTATGTCATCCATATAGACCTCAATTTCCTTATGCATCATATCATGGAACATAATGGTCATAGCTCTCTGGTCTGTTGCACCAGCATTTTTCAAACCGAAGGGCATCACTCTGTAACAGAATGTTCCCCATGGTTTAATGAACATTATTTTTTCCATATCCTCAAGTGCCATCTTTATCTTACTATAACCGGAAAATCCATCCATAAAGGAAAAGATATTAAACTTAGCAGTATTATCTACTAACATATCGATGCGTGGTAATGGAAAATCATCTTTCAGACTTTCTTTATTCAAATCTCTATAGTCAACGCACATTCGGAATTTTCTGTCTTTCTCCATAACATGCATAATATTAGCCACCCATTGAGGATACTTAGCAGTAACAAGAAAACCAGCATCAATCTGCTTTTGAACCTCCTCCTTAATCTTAACAGCTATGTCAAGATGAGTTCTTCTCAACTTCTACTTGACAAGTGGACATTCAGGCTTCAACAGCAATCTATGCTCCACAATATCAGTATCAAGACCTGGAATGTCTTGATAAAACCAAGCAAATACATTAATATATCCCCTGAGAAGCTCTAACAATCTCTTTTTAACATCTGATTAAAGTAGTGCCCCAATCTTGACTTCTTTCTTATCATCATCTGTACCCAAGTTAACTAATTCTACCGGCTCTTCATGAGGCTGAATGATCTTCTCCTCGTGCTCAAGTAACAGAGAAATTTCATCTGGAATCTCTTCAACATCCTCTTCTTCCGCTTTAAACGCATGGAACTCAAAGTTGGGAGATGGCATAGGGTCATTGTTTTTAATGGATTTAACAATCAATCTGCACAATGGTTTATGTTTGATTTTAGAATATGAAATAAAAATGTGCAAGTATCATGCATATAAAAGTGATTACCACATTATTATTATTTATGTTTTTTATGTTACCATTTTTTAGAATAAAGCAAAAAGAGAAAACAATATGGATAAGAAAAATAACATTTTACTGATGATGATAAAAGTTGAAACAAAGCCTTCACAAATTCACTTTCACCTTGGGCAGAGTGAACGGATTTTGAAAAATACAAAAACATATTACTTTGAAGAGTGAATAACAGTGGTAACATTAACAACTATCCAATTTTGGCAGATCTATCAACGCGTCACGAAATTGGGAAGTTCTTTTTCTTCATCATCTTCAATGATGGCACTGACTTCACGTTCAGGTTCCTTAAGCCTCGATCGAGGGGAATAAAAGGGTACATATGCATCTTCTGTCTCAGAAAAGTATCCAGGATCTTCTAAATAAGGCTCCCAGTCTTGAGCAGGAATATAATCATCTTCAAAGCCATCTGAGATGTAATCTTCAGAGTCATCTTCAAGAATTGCAGTTGTAAAATGATCTTTGTTGATGAAACCGGCGCTATGAAAGGCCTCATTAATATGCTTCAGTTCTCTTTTAACTGTACCAGGTGCAAAGCCTAAACTAGTTCTGTCTTTATTATCAACCACATCAATAACTCGGCCCCAACCATCAGACCGACCAGTCTCTAACACGTGCAGAGTGTGAGGGAAAAGCCTCAAATACTTGATATGCGTGTTTCGATGATGTCAAAACCGAGCCGCATGGAAGAATAGTCATTTGGCGTTACCACCATGATGCATAAGCATACCTTATTTCTCATGTTTATTTGGTTGCACTAAATATCTCGAGTACTGCATTTACCATATCGATCTTCAAAAGAGACAACAAACTACCATATCTATAAAAGCCTCAGGATCAATAACCAAAGGCACTAGCTCTTGTAGACCTTCCAACTTAGGACTATTGAAAGTGTACTTTTGAGTTTTCCTTCTTCCAAAATCCATGGTGAAAAATCCGTACAATGTTTGAAACAAACATCTTTAAGTTCCTTGAAGACTTGGTCAAAATGATGCTTATGAATGTATTAATGCATAGATGCAACAACCACAAGCAAGATCACATAATGGTGTGTACTAAGGTTATATCATCACCTGTAGAATGGGTTCTAAAAAGTTCCCAGAGACCTCAATCCTCTTTCGGATGTTACTAGCACGTCGATTACTCGAGTATCAGTAATATTCTCAAGAAAACCTCGTCTGAGTGTAGTATCGCGTATCAACTATTTTAGGTTTACACCTTCATAGCCACCGCACTACGTCCTAATATGCCAAGTGGGGTAAAAGGGATACTAAGGTCCTCAGTGTCATAGGCCTGAGGTCGAAAAAAGTAATGTTTTTCGCGATTACTTGCTAGACATCAGTAATTCCGAGGAAGCCTCGACTGAGCTGATGGATTCTTAATTCAGCTTGTTTGGGATTACTCCCTAGAAGCATCCTTGACTATACCGTCCTCCTATCATAAGAGCTCTCAGATTCGGGTATAGGATCTATCTCACCTCTCAAGATCACCCAAACAGAACAACCAATAACAAACAAATCAAACAAATAAGCGTAAATAAATCAAAGTAGGCTAAACCCACTAAGAACCAGAGTCCCCACCAGAGTCGTCACTTTTCAGTAGCGGGAAAATTTGTGAGTGTAAGCTATTGACTAGCTTAACTCAAAATGCAAGAGTCGCCACCACACTTTTATTTTATCCAAAAAGGAAAGGAAAAAGAGTGAAAAAAAACCTAAATAGTTCTAAACAAGAACAAATAGAGAATGGGTAAAGGGAGTTGGTTACACTAAGGGAAGGTGTTAGCACCTAAAACGTCTATAGTACTCTATAGGAACCCTTTGAAATGTCTACACTTTTTGGTTTGAAAAGGTTTGTTTGAAATGAGATTGAGGAGATGAGAAGAGAATTATTTTTTTAGATTTTTGTGTTTGGAGAGACTTATTGCCTCATGCCTACGTACCCACAAAGTGCAATATAGGATCAAAACCCCGTAGTTCATGGTACAATAAACAAAAAAATGGTTTGTTATGATTGATTTTAAGTGTAAAGACAAGTCATCATTTCCAAGCGAATAATTCTGCTTAAAAAGATGACTCATATCTAAACTTATGAAAAAGTTTTAAAAGAAAAAGTGCACAAAGACACAAAAATGTTTGAATGAGTTTTTGTGTTTTTTTTTATGTCTTTTTGAGATTGGTCAAAGTATGATTAACATTGATTGAAATTTATTAAAGAAAACAGAGTTTGAAAAGTCACTTGACCAAAGTCAAGGTTTTATTATGAAAGCGGTTTGATTTTGAAGACAAGAAGGTTTTGAAAAACGGAGAAGATTTTGAAAATTAAAGAAGGGGGTGGAGAAGAAGGGACTATCCTATTGCATAAAGATAAAAGTTAAGGATAAGAAAGATCTAACCAAACAATCAAGCTTCACAATATAAGCATCCTTTCCTTTAGATTAGGCCTTGATCAAGGTAGGTCTTCAAAAGAGAACTCCAAGTACCCAAACATCCAAATTTTACCATCACAAACTTCCAAGCATAGGTTAAGATCCTAGTTCTAAGTCCAAAATTCCATGTCCAATGCAAAGGATAGTAACCATAGTCCGCCATTAAGAGAACAAGTTTTTTAGGGGTTTAAGCCTTTATTAATGTTTTTGGTCCAAATGGACAAAAGAAAAAAAAACATAAACATAAATAAATGGTCCAAGTGGACAAAGGAAAAATGACAGAAACATAAACAAATAATACGATATGATATGATAACATAAAGCATAAAAAATAAAGAGAGATATGGAGCGAGAAATAAGCATAAACATAGCGCAATTGATATACAATATAGATCAATAATGATCCATAATAAGAGAATAAGTCTTGTTGTGTTTTCAGAAATGCTCGACTAAACATCCATGAGAATGAAAACACAGTCTCATAAAGTGCCATGGGGAGGGCTCCAACTTGGATGAAATCAATGAGTATGCCAACTGACCCCACGGGTAACAAGAGAAATCCAATCTATTTCAAACTACGCCATGGAAGAATAGGAGACTGATATTTCCCTTACAAATCACAACGATTTTCCAATTTCGCGACAATTTAGCGCTATGTTAAGAAATCGTAATCAAACTTATATAAAAGCCACGACTATCTGAGGCCGCTCAATAAAAATGTTAATGCTAATGCATACTAGAGAAGTGTTATGTAGATCACTCTCCGAAAGAAATACCGCACGAAAAGAATAGAAGTAACAATCTCATCTTCATCAAGAACGAAAAATAAGTTTCAATGATTTCAAAGATTTTCATCGATCAAAATAAATTTAAGAAGAAGGGAAGGGAAAGCCAAATTGAATCACAATTCTAAAATCCTTCCATATTTAAGTTCAACCACTCATCTTGGTGGATTAAAGTACTAAACATATCATTAACTCAAAGACCTAAAATGAATTGAACAATTCACTTTAAAGATAGATTTGAATTAGTGAATATTTATCCAACTTCATTTACACCCTAAGTCTATTGAATTTAAAGAGGAATATGACCTTTAAAAGTGCAAACCAAGGCAAAAATCAAAAGAAAATGGAAGAAGAGGAAAGAACCAAAATAGTCCTAAAACAGAACCAAAAACATAATTCTGCTACTGGTTAACCGATTAACCAAATTGAACTGCATTTGGTTAATCAATTAACCCTGATAGAACAACAAAAAGATTTGAAAATTTTTTAGCATTCATGATCCAACCATTTCTTCAAACACCTCATGATCATGAATGAGAATTAACACGAAAATTCAAGTAAAAAAAGCTAACAACACCAATAAAACACAATTTACAAGATCCAAAGATCAAGCAACAAGAATCAACAATAGATCACATTGTGGAAGATGGATCAAGCACAACAATGGTGGAATAAGGGTTTACCACTTCAAATCTGAAAATGCTTCAAATCAACTTCGAGAACCACACTCCAAAGCCTTGATGAAAAAGTGATTGGATAAGGTTTTAGCTCAAAGATTAGTAAGTTCCAATTAAGAACTTACTAACTTTCAAAGGAAGAAAGAGCTTTGGTGAATTTGGAAGTTGAAGGAAATTGAGATAATGAGAAGGAATTTTGAAAAGGTGAATTTGGCTCTCAAAAGCTTGAAGAATGAATGAAATGAGACCTCTATTTATAGAATTTAGGCTTGGAAATTTTGGTGGTTAGGAATTTGGTTTGGAACCAAAATTAGGCTTGGAATTTGAATTTGGAGGCAAAATCAAGATCAAATGGTGATTAATGAAGGTGTATGGTGGGAATTAGTTATGATGAGGTAGGGTAATTAAAATGAGGTGATCTAGAATATTCTCATGATGAAACAAGTGAATTTTGGTGCCAAGATGCTGCAGAATTTGAATTTGGCTCATTTTCACAAAAATCACAATGGTTAATCGATTAACCATTTGCATGTACAAATGTGTTAATCGATTAACACAGTGAAAAAGTGTGAAAATGACCTTTTGATTTGCTATCTTGGCTTTGGCTCGATTTTTCTGACTTGTCAAAGAAGGCATGGAAATAAACACACGAACCTTAGAATTTCTTGAGTAATGAACAATCAAATCTTGGGAAACTCTTGATCAAATGATTTTGAATTATTTGCAGATCAACTTTGACTTTGTTCAGATGAAATTCATTCGACTTGGGGAACTGGTATTTGATATTCTTGATCCAAATTCTTCCTGAAAAAATTAGTAAAGAAAAAAACAAACATATTGTTGGATTTTAATTAAGGGTTAGTAAACATAAACATAAACATTTCGAGCCTTATTCCTTGTATAGGACTCTAACCCACTTTGAGGTCCACGTGTTCTATAGGACTCTAACCCCTTTGGTTGATCATATGCGAAACAATGGTTCATATATCCCAATTTTTACCTTTCATAAGCATCAAACTTTGGGATGAGCATGACAATGGGGTTGTTTTCGAATACATGACTAGTTCATCAATTGTAACATGATTGTACTCGTCAATCACTCGGTGATATTATTCACCAATTCCTATCATCTACTCATATTCCATACAAAGCATATTAGTTCGTGATTAAGCTATAATTCTAGTGACTAATTGTCTATGACACACACCGATGTACCTTTGCATCCAAGCATTTCCATCTAAGTCATTTTGATAATCTAAGTTATCCTTCTAGTTTATTCACCTAGTTATACTCCTAGATTTTCTCACTCATCTTCATAAGGTTCTAATCATGTTATTTCATAATCAAAACATCTAACTAATTCATAGCATACACATTAGCATATCAAAATGTCATACATGAGACACACATAATAGCATAACATGTCACAATAAACCTTAGGAAAATCCATCTCACAACTCACTCATCATTATCTTAGGTTATTCAAGTTATCATGCACAAACAAGTCAAACATAAGTAATTCACATAAGGCTATAACAATGGAGGAAAAAATAAAAATGATGGAACGTTATCTTTTACTTCAGGTATAACTATATCACCAGCATCATGAAATTTGGAATTCTCATGTGGTACTGGTGGTGGTGATCTGGACCATTCAGATCTGGAGGCATTGTTTATAAAGATGTTGGATAGCATTCGTGTGATGGTGGCGGAAAAAATTCCAATCAAGAGTGGAAGAAAACCAACAAATGGAATAGAAAAATCATATAAGAATGGTAAAGATGAGAGACAATTTTTTGCTCTTTATAAAGAAGTTCCTATTGTTTCCAAGATGAAAAAATCTTCACTTTTGGGTGATGCTATGTCTTACATTACTGAACTGAAAAGCATGCTTTATAGAATAAAACTAGCTAAAGCTGGATTAGGAAAATATCTTGATGAAATGAAGTGTGAGCTTCAGAAAGTCAATAAAAACTCATCTCATCCACTATTGCCACCACCCCAACAACAACGAACACTATAATCGATTTGGATATCAGTGTCAACATTTTAGATTGCAATGCAATTATATGTATCGAATGAAATTTTATGTATCCAATGCAATAATAAAATAAATGTAAGTAAAGTTTATAATTTTGTGTGTACGCAAAAAAAAACGATTAACTAATTTCAAAACCAATATTTACCGCATTAGATAAAGAATAATTTATTTACAGGTATTGCATATTTTAAAATGAGTATTTTAGTAAATTGTAAACTTTAATTGTTGTTAGAGATGTCTATTTATGATTATATTAGTTTTAGGGTCATGCTAACCAGTGACCTGAGGGCACTAGTTAAGAATCCCAAATAAAGAAAATATGTTATATTTAGTTCACTCAATACACACAATATTTTTTAAAAAGTCTGATTATTTCTCTTTTTAGGGCATTGAATACACATATTTAGAAAAAAAAATGTATTTTCAATCTCTTAAATAATGCCTAACTTACCATTTTAATCTCTTAACCAATGCCCTGAGGACACTCGTTAGCATTTCCCTTAGTTTTAATATCAGAATCAAACTACATATTTAAAAAAATAACATACTTAAAGAAAATATCATGTTTCCTAGGTTTAAAATATTTATATTATAATTATAATTAAGAAATAAATGTTGTTTGTATATTCACTCGAGTGCACACTAAAAAACAGACATGCAGGGAACAAGGCTTGTCTAGTATCTACTACAAGCTTACCGCTTCAAATTGGGAGAAAGCAGATGGGGAAATAAATACGGTTTACAAACGTTGTTTTGTATACCATTAGCAAACCGTGTTTTGGAGTTTGGATCTATAGAAATAATTAATCAAAAAGAATAGTTCCATAAATAATATGATGATACTTTTCTATTGCAATAATAACTTTTCTATTGCAATAATTCCATAAATAATATGATGCACCCACGTAATTCAACTACATTAGCTCATAAAGAAATGAATCTTTAAGAATACTAAAATAAATCACATTTAGTGTCAGTGGTTCACAACAACAGCTACAATAATGGAGGAAGAAATAACAATGATGGAATGTTATCTTTTACTTTAGGTATAACTGTTTCACCCGCATCATGGAATTTACAATTCTCAGGTGGTAATGGTGGTGGTGATCTTGACCATTTAGATCTGGAGGCATTATTGTTGAAGGCGTTGGATAACATTCATGTGGTGGAGCTGGAAAAAATACTAAAGAAGATTCAAAGAAAACCGACAAATGGAATAAAAAACACCATTGAATAATGCTAAAGATGAGAAATAGAGAAGAGAGAAGCTAAATCAGAAATCTTTTGCTTTTCATAAAGTTGTTCCTAATATTTCAAAGATGGATAAAGGTTCACTTTAGGGTGATGCTATGTCTAACATTTCTGAACTAAAAACAAAGCTTACAAGAATAGAACCAACTTAAATTGGACTAGAAAAACAGCTTGACGAAATGAAGTGTGAGGTTCAGAAAGTCAATGAAAATTCATCTCATCCACTGTTGTCACAATCTAAACAACAACCAGCCTTAATTGATTTGGGTACCAGTGTCAATATTATATATTTCAATGCAATATATGTATCCAATGCAATAATAAATAAATGTAACTAAATTAATTTTGTGTGTGCGCATAAAAAAATCATAAACTAATTTTGAATCTAGTATTCACCACTTAAATACAAAATAATTTTTTTTCCAGACATGGCATATTTTATTAAATTGTGAACTTTATTTATTGTTAGAGACGTCTATTTATGATTATTTTAGTTTAATATCAGAAACAAACTACGCATTTTAAAAAATACTATATATAAAGTAAAATATCACGTTTTTCTTGGTATAAAATTTATAGGGATGATATGGGATAATATGACTATGAGCTAATATGTGATTTACATGTGATTATATGATGACATGATGTGTGAGAATGATTAATATGATGATTATGATGATATGTTGTATGATGAATTATGATGATATGTTGTATGATGAGTAATATGATGAATTATGATGATATGTTGTATTGATGATTAATATGAAGAGTTATGACGTATGACGAATATGATGAATATGATGAATGACGATGCACCATATGTTGTTATTATGAGGATTATTGTGACGTGTGCATCATGCATTCATGTGCATCCGGACTTCGGTTCAGAACGTCGATTACTTTGCCTTCAATCCCACCGTGTGGATGTGAAGTATTTTGATGTGTTCCGATCCTATTGATGGGGATCTATGGAGGGTTGATGGCCCAGTGTCCATCGCACTGTGATGATTGGTACCACATGCATTGAGTTGTGTCGCATTGCATCTATGAGTCTTTGTGTATGAATTATGACGTTATGGCCTGTGAGGCATATTTGAAGGATATCAATATGTTGAATGTAATATGAATATGTTGCCGTTTATGCATTAATTGTCATACATTGATTATTATGAATTGTCTTACTCACCCTGCCTGTTCGAATGATACCTCCACGTGGGTAACGTGCAAATGAGCAAGTTTAGCCGTGGACGCCGTCGAGGAGTATTTTGAAGTTTTAGAGTCGTTAGCTTTTATGGTTAATTTACAGGGTCTTGATCTGATATGTAACATCGGGTTGGGTTCTTTGAGTTGATTGTATATCATTGGGTTATTTTACTGATGTTCCCTTATGAGGAAAACATTGAGTTATGTTTTGAGTTCCGCTGTATATGATGTTTGATGTATTTTGAGAAAACCCGTGTGTTACGGAGTATTGACCAATTTTGTTGACTTTGAGAAATATACGCCCTTTTGTGGATTTCTAATGAAAGTTAATATTTTACTCTGAAATCCGTGTTATTTTGCCGTAATATCTGTGGGGTAGAATAAGGGTGTTACATTAGTGGTATTAGAGCAGGTTGGCCCGTCCGACCAAGTTGTCTAATGTTGTTTGTTCCCTTGTATGCGACATGTGCATGAAAACACTCTTGATACACGTTTGTTTCTAATCTTTGTCTGCAAAATTGGGAATGATTCAAGTGGGAGAGAAGCTTGTGCTTCCCCAGGACGCTGCAAGTGTGAAGTGGCAGATCAGTGTGTGGTTGGACACTCTTATAGTTTGGTAAAGATGGTTTATACCCCATCATGGTTTTCGACTGTCTATTGACAAATTGAGGAACTAATCAGCCTTAATCTGTTGTTGATAGTAGACGGGGTCATGTTGGATGGGATAGGTGTGTCTTGCAAGCTTAGATGGCGTGATCAGCGAATTGTCTTGAGTTAAGCTAAGTGCTTAAGAATTGTCTTGATGAGTCTGCGTAGGACAATGTTGAGATGTTTAATTTTGATGGGAATTTTGAGTGTTAATGAAAGTGGGGAAGTTGGCGGTTTGCCGATTAATTGTGGTTGTCTGAAAGTTACCCTGACAAGATAGTGATATACAGCCAGGACGTGAAGTGGAGTTGTGATCGACTTAGTTACGGAAACTAGTCCGAGATTGAGAGCTCCATATTATATGTCTGTTTGGACAGTCAAGGAATTAAACAGATTGAGTAGTGTTGAGACTTGTGTCTGGTGTGTGTGCTAAGGCAACAGAGTATGAGGTCGAGTATATTAAAGGTGGATAGTGACTCCTGATGATTATTAAAGAAAGTAAGATATGAAATGCAATATTGGTATAATTAGGCCTTTAAATATTTCAAGAGTTGAAGATGTGTTGAATGACCTTCTAAGTGTGAAATTGTTGTTGTACATCGACTTCCGAGATCGTAACTTTTTACGGAATCGAAATTGGACACCCGAAAGTCAGGTAACGGTCGAAAATAGAATTTCAGACTGTCAGGTTCGCTAGGTCCTTCGCCTAGCGAACAGCCGCTCGCTTCTATGTTCTCCTAGCGAAGATGTCTGGGACAGAAGAATGTTGTTTTGGTATTTTTGTCGTAACGGGAGAACCGTAACTCGGAATAACGCACGGTTCAAAGCGTTGGAAAACTAGTCCAATGCTCTAAGTGATGGTGAAGTAGTGACATGGAATTAAGTTATTTATTGATGGACCATGTTTGGATTTTGTAGTAAGTGAAGAAAGTGCGGTTCATGTTCCCGCCATAACTCGCAAATTGAGTGTCCGTTTGGCATGGGATTTTCCATGCTTATTTGAGCGAGTCAGTGGTTGTGTTAACCGATGATATTTGGATATATTCAGAGAGTATAGAAGATCATGTTGAGAATCGGAAACTTGGGTTATCAGTGTTGGAGAAGAAGCAGGGATATGCCACTGTGAAGAAAGTTCAAAGACTTTTTGGGAGAGCTGTCAACAGCTCGTGTGTTGATTTTTGCCGAATCCGACATAACTATTCGTTGTGTTTTGTGATGCTTTATTGATGTGATTGGGAGATATGTTAAGTGCAACATCAGTGAGTTTTAGTTATGCTTTAAGGCAATTTAAAGTACATAAGAGGGATTATCTGATGAATGCTTTAGAGTTGGTTGTTGTTATGTTTGTGCCTAAGTTGAGGAAGTGCATTTATTCGGATGGATAGTGTACAAGTGAGAGATAATTTGACTGTTAAGGCATTGCTAGTTCAGGTTGATGAACGAGAAGCAACTTCGAGGTAAAGAGATTCCTTTGGTGAAGGTAGTTTGGGAGGACCAGCTGGAGAAAGTTGGAATTGGGAACTTGGAGATCAGTTGAGGGAGTCGTATCCGACTCTGTTCCATGAGGTAATTTTCGAGGGCGAAAATTCTTTGAAGTGGGGGAGAGTTGTAACACCCCAAATTTAATCGGAATATTTTAATTAATTTATTTAATTGAGAATATTCATATTTTTGGTGTTTTCGGTGGTTTTGGGAATTATTGGGAAATTATGCATATTTGGAGTATTTATTTTGGAATAATAGTATGTAATATGGATTTATTAATATTATTATGAATTAAAATAAATATAAGTGAAATAAGGGTAATTTGGGCATTTGGAGGAGTTAGTAAGGGTAATGAAGGAAAATCCAAATTGGGAGGCCCAAGACTAAGTTGGACAAAATAGAATTCTGAAGGTGGAGGATTCATTTTGGTTAACCGTGAAAAGAATGAGGCCAGAGCTCTGATGGAGGGAGAAGTGGAGGCAAAAGCTTCGGAAGATTCCGAAGTTAATCGTGAAAGCTGCGAATCGGCTAAGGTATGGGGAGTATCACATTTCATGATTTTCTATGTATGCCTTTCGGTGTGTTTATGGTGAAGTTTATGGTTTAGGGTATGTTGGGTTGATTTGGGAGAATTAGGGAAATGGATTAATAGACTTTGAGGTTATGATTGATGATATGTATCCCTGAATATTGACATGAATTTAGGAAACCTTATCGAACTATTTGATGTGTAACATGAGAAAGGAAACCTTAGGCCTTTGTGGCCAAAACCTTGGATTGTGATATGTTTGACCCTGTAGGAAAAGGAATATTCAAATGTGAGTAACTCTGATGCACTCAGAGCAATTGCAGGAAAATAATGTTTTATGCAGTGCAAATGTTGCTAGATTGGCCTAATAAACCATAGATTTGGTGTCGTGATCGCTGTATGACATTGAGGATGTTTTAATGATGTTTTGGGGGCATTGGGTAAGTAAATTGCATGAGTATTTGGACAGGAATCAGTTCTGGTGCGTAGCAGAAGTTGCTGTCATCGCACTGTTCGCCTAGCGAGCAAGCTAGCGAGGGGTTCGCTACAAGGCTCGCCTAGCGAGCAAGCCAGCGAGGATTCGCTAGAGGCTCTCCTAGCGAGCAAGCCAGCGAAGGCTCGCTACCAACTCACCTAGCGAGCGAGCCAGCGAACATAGCAGAGTTCGCGAATATTGATTGTTGTGCAGCGATGCCGTGATGTGTGATTCTGGGATTTCTGGGATGAGTTGCCATGAGTATGACAATGGGGTTGCATGAGTAATAAGTGATAGTATGAGGATTACAAGGAGTGGAATTATGATGAATTAATATGAGGCAATACGAGATGATATTAGGGATTAATATGTGAATACTATGTGATGATATGACGAATTAACATGAGTAGAACTATGAAGTTTATGTGAGGATTATCGTGAGTATAATTCGATAAATTAATATGGGATAATATAGCATAATATGACTATGAGCTAATATGTGATTTATACGTGATTATATGATGACATGATGTGTGAGAATGATTAATATGATGGATTATGATGATATGTTGTATGATGAATTATGATGATATGTTGCATGATGAGTAATATGATGAATTATGAAGATATGCTGTATTGATGATTAATATGATGAGTTATGGCGTATGACGAATATGATGAATATGATGAATGATGATGCACCATATGTTGTTATTATGACGATTATTATGACGTGTGCATCATGCATTCATGTGCATCCGGACTTCGGTTCAGGACCTCGATTACTTTGGCTTCAATCCCACCGTGTTGATGTGAAGTATTTTGATATGTTCCGATCCTATTGATGGGGATCTATGGAGGGTTGATGGCCCAATTTCCATCGCGCTGTGATGATTGGTACCACATGCATTGAGTTGTGTCGCATTACATCTATGAGTCTTTGTGTATGAATTATGACGTTATGGCCTGTGAGGCATATTTGAAGGATATCAATATGTTGAATGTAATATGAATATGTTGCCGTTTATGCATTAATTGTCATACATTGATTATTATGAATTGTCTTACTCACACTGCCTGTTCGAATGATACCTCCACGTGGGTAATGTGCAGATGAGCATGTATAGTCGTGGACGCCGTCGAGGAGTATTTTGAAGTTTTAGAGTCGTTAGCCTAATGGTTAATTTAGAGGGTCTTGCTCTGATATGTAACATCGGGTTGGGTTCTTTGAGTTGATTGTATATCATTGGGTTATTTAACTGATGTTCCCTTATGAGGAAAACATTGAGTTATGTTTTGAGTTTCGCTGTAAATGATGTTTGATGTATTTTGAGAAAACCCGTGTACTACAGAGTATTGTCCAATTTTGTTGACTTTGAGAAATGTACGCCCTTTTGTGGCTTTCTAATGAAAGTTAATATTTTACTCTGAAATCCGTGTTATTTTGCCGTAATATATGTGGGGTAGAATAAGGGTGTTACATGGTAGAGCCCGAAATTATTGTTAGAGACGTCTATTTATGATTATTTTAGTTTAATAAAAATAATGGAGGAAGAAATAACAAAGATGGACTGATATCTTTTACTTTAGGTATTACTGTTTCACAAGCATAAAGGAATTAGAAATTCTCATGTGTACTAGAGGTGGTGATACAGACCATTCTAATATGGAGGCATCGTTGGGGAAGGATTTGGATATGAGTCGTGTGGTGGAGCCGGAAAAGATGTTGAAGAAGTGTGGAAGAAAATGCTAAATGGAATTTAAAAACCATCGAATAATGCTAAAGATGAGAGACAGAGAAGAGGGAAGATAATTCAGAAATTTAGTCTCTTCGTGGAGTTGTTCGTAATTTTTCAAAGAAGGAAAAATCTTCATTTTAGGGTACTGTTATGTCTTACATTACTGAACTGAAAACAAAGCCTTAAAGAATTGAACCGGCTAAAGTTGGATTAGAAAAACAGCTTGATGAAACAAAGTGTGAGCTTCAAAAAGTCAATGAAAATAGATTTCATCCAACATCAACACAACCGAAACAACAACCTGCCTTAATCTATTTGGATATCAGTGTTAAGATTATATATTGCAATTCAACCATATTTATCAAATGCAATTATATGTATTCAATGACATAATGAAATAAATGTAAGTAAATTTTATTATTTTGTGCTCCACGCACCAAAATTGGTTATGATACATAAGTTATTTATTCAGACATTGCTTAATTCAAAATGAGTACTTTATTAAATTTTGAACTTTAATTAGTGTTAGGGACGTCTATTTAAGATTATGTTAGTTTAATATATGAACCAAACTACGTATTTAAAAAAATACTATATATAAGGAAAAATCTCATGTTTTTTTTGTATTAAATATTTGTATTATAATTAAAATTGAGCAAAATATGTTTTTTTGTATATTCACTCGCGTGCACACTAAAAACCAGACAGTCTTGGAACGTGGCTCGTCTAGTATCTACTACAAGCTAACCGCCTCAGAGTGGAAGAAAGAGAGATGGGGATAAAAATACGGTTTAAAATTTTTGTTGTATAAACCATTGGCGGACAGTGTTTTGGAGCTTTGATTTCAAAAATGATTAATCAAAAGAATAATTCTATAAATATTATGACATACTTATCTATTGCAATAATAAATTTGAGTTTAGATCTTTGACGCACCAATAGAATTCTACTACATTAGATCTTATAGAAATGAATCATTCAGAATACTTAAATCAATCACATTTTGTCTGAGTGGTTCATAACAACAACTATAATAATGGAGGAAGAAATAAAAATGATGGAATGATATCTTTTATTTCAGGTATGACTGCTTCACAAGCATAATGGAATTTGGAATTCTCAATCATGTGGTACTAGAAGTGGTGATACTGACCATTCAAAACTGGAGGCATTGTTGGTGAAGGAGTTGGATAGCAGTCGTGTGGTAGAGCCTGAAAAGTTGCTGAAGAAGTGTGGAAGAAAACTGCTAAATGGACTTTTAAAACCATCGAATAATGCTAAAGATGAGAGACAGAGAAAAGGGAAGATAATTAAGAAATTTAGTGCTCTAATGTATCAAAGATCGATAAATCTTCACTTTAGGGTGTTGTTATGTCTTACATTACTGAACTGAAAAACAAAGCTTTAGGGAATTGAAACGGCTAAAGTTGGATTAGAAAAACAGTTTGATGAAACAAAGTGTGAGCTTTAGAAAGCCAATGAAAATATATTTCATCCAGCATCGGCACAACCGCAACAACAACCCGCCGTAATCTATTTGGATATCAGCGTCAAGATTATATATTGCAATTCAATTATATGTATAAAATTCAATTATATGTATTCTATTACATAATGAAATAAATATAATTAAAGTTTATAATTAACCAGTTTCAATGATTAACCAGTTTCAATGATTAACCAGTTTCAAAATTAATATTTACTGCCTAAGATACATATTTTTTTATTCAGACATTGCATATTTTAAAATGAGTATTTTATTAAATGGTGAACTTTAACTATTGTTAGAGACGTCTATTTATGATTATTTTAGTTTAATAACAATAATGGAGGAAGAAATAACAATGATGGAATGATATGTTTTACTTTAGGTATTTCTGTTTCACAAGCATCACGGAATTTTGTATTCTCATGTGTACTAGAGGTGGTGATACAAACCATTCAAATATGGAGGCATTGTTGGGGAAAGAGTTGGATAGCAGTCGCGTGGTGGAGCCGGAAAAGATGTTGAAGAAGAGTGGAAGAAAACATCCAAATGATATATAAAATCCATCAAATAATACTAAAGATGAGAGACATAGAAGAGGGAAGATAATTCAGAAATTGAGTGCTCTTCCTGTAGTTTTTCCTAATGTATCAAAGGCGGAAAAATCTTCACTTTAGGGTATTGTTATGTCTTACATTAATGAACTGAAAACAAAGCTTTATAGAATAGAACCGACTAAAGTTGGATTAGAAAAACAGCTGGATGAAACAATGCGTGAGCTTCAAAAAGTCAATGAAAAAAGTTTTCATCCAGCATCAGCACAACCGAAACAACAACCTGCCTTAATCTATTTGGATATCAGCGTTAATATTATATATTACAATTCAATTATATTTATCAAATGCAATTATATGTATTGAATGACATAATGAAATAAATGTAAGTAAATTTTATTATTTTGTGCTCTACGCACCAAAATTGATTAATTAGTTTAAAATTTAATATTTTTCGCTTAAGATACATAAGTTTTTTATTCAGACATTGCTTATTTCAAAATGAGTATTTTATTAAATTTTGAACTTTATTTAATGTTAGAGACGTCTATTTAAGATTATGTTATTTTAATATATGAACCAAACTACGTATTTAAAAAAAATACTATATATAAGGAAGAATCTCATGTTTTTTTTTTGTATAAAATATTTGTATTACAATTAAAATTGAGCATAATATGTTGTTTGTATATTCACTCACGCGCACACTAAAAAAACGGACAGTCTTGGAACGTGGCTCGTCTTTTATCAATTTCAAGCTAACCGCCTCAGTTTGGAAGAAAGAGAGATGGGGATATAATTACGGTTTAAAAACTTTGTTGTACATACCATTGACGGATGATGTTTTGGAGCTTTCATCTACGAAAATGATTAATCAAAAGAATAATTCTATAAATATTATGACATAGTTTTCTATTGCAATAATAACTTGGAGTTTAGATCTTTTACTCACCAATGCAATTCTACAACATTAGATCTTATAGAAATGAATCATTCAGAATACTTAAATCCATCACATTTTGTCTGATGGTTCACAACAACAACTATAATAATGGAGGAAGAAATAAAAATAATGTAATGATATCGTATGCTTCAGGTATGACTGTTTCACAAGCATAACGGAATCTGGAATTCTTAATCATGTGGTACTAGAAATGGTGATACAGACCACTCAAATCTGGAGGCATTGTTGGTGAAGGAGTTGGATAGCAGTCGTGTGGTAGAGCCTGAAAAGATGCTGAAGAAGTGTGAAAGAAAACTGCTATTGACTTTTAAAACCATCGAATAATGCTAAAGATGAGAGACAGAGAAAAGGGAAGATAATTAAGAAATTTAGTGCTCTAATGTATCAAAGATCGATAAATCTTCACTTTAGGGTGCTGTTATGTCTTACATTAGTGAACAGAAAAACAAAGCTTTATGGAATTGAAACGGCTAAAGTTGGATTAGAAAAACAGTTTGATGAAACAAACTGTGAGCTTCAGAAAGTCAATGAAAATAGATTTCATCCAGCATCGACACAACCGCAACAACAACCCGCCTTAATCTATTTGGATATCAGCGTCAAGATTATATATTGAAATTCAATTATATCTATAAAATTCAATTATATGTATTCTATGACATAATTAAATAAACATAATGAAAGTTTATAATTTTATGTGTGTGCGCACAAACAATTATTAACCAGTTTCGAAATTAATATTTACTGCCTAAGATACGTATTTTTCTATTCAGACATTTCATAGTTTAAAATGAGTATTTTATTAAATAATGAACTTTAATTATTGTTAAAGACGTCTATTTATGATTATTTTAGATTAATAACAACAATGGAGGAAGAAATAACAATGATGGAATGATATGTTTTATTTTAGGTATTTCTGTTTCACAATGATAACGGAATTTTGTATTCTGATGTGTACTAGAAGGGGTGATACAAACCATTCAAATATGGAGGCATTGTTGGGGAAGTAGTTGGATATAAGTCTTGTGGTGGAGCCGGAAAAGATGTTGAAGAAGAGTGGAAGAAAACTGCCAAATGAAATATAAAAACCATCGAATAATACTAAAGATGAGAGACATAGAAGAGGGAAGATAATTCAGAAATTTAGTGCTCTTCCTGTAGTTTTTCTAATGTTTCAAAGACGGAAAAATCTTCACTTTAGGGTATTGTTATGTCTTACATTACTGAACTGAAAACAAAGCTTTATAGAATTGAACTGGCTAAAGTTGGATTAGAAAAACAGCTCGATGAAACAAAGTGTGAGCTTCAAAAAGTCAATGAAAATAGTTTTCATCCAGCATCAGCACAACTGAAATAACAACCTGCCTTAATCTATTTGGATATCAGCGTTAAATTATATATTACAATTCAATTATATTTATCAAATGCAATTATATGTATTGAATGACATAATGAAATAAATGTAAGTAAATTTTATTATTTTGTGCTCTACGCACCAAAATTGATTAATTAGTTTAAAATTTAATATTTTTCGCTTAAGATACATAAGTTTTTTATTCAGACATTGCGTATTTCAAAATGAGTATTTTATTAAATTTGAACTTTATATAATGTTAGAGACATCTATTTAAGATTATGTTAGTTTAATATATGAACCAAACTACGTATTTAAAAAAAATACTATATATAAGGAAAAATCTCATGTTCTTTTTTTGTATAAAATATTTGTATTACAATTAAAATTGAACAAAATATGTTGTTTGTATATTCACTCGCGTGCACACTAATAAATGGACCGTCTTGGAACGTGGCTCGTCCTTTATCTACTACAAGCTAACCGCCTCAGTGTGGAAGAAAGAGAGATGGGGATATAAATACGGTTTAAAAACTTCGTTGTATATATCATTGACGGATGATGTTTTAGAGCTTTCATCTACGAAAATGATTAATCAAAAGAATAATTCTATAAATATTATGACATAGTTTTCTATTGCAATAATAACTTTGACTTTAGATCTTTTACTCACCAATGCAATTCTACAACATTAGATCTTATAGAAATGAATCATTCAGAATACTTAAATCCATCACATTTTGTCTGAGTGGTTCACAACAACAACTATAATAATGGAGGAAGAAATAAAAATGATGTAATGATATCTTATGCTTCAGGTATGACTGCTTCACAAGCATAACGGAATTTGGAATTCTCAGTAATGTGGTACTAGAAGTGGTGATACAGACCACTCAAATCTGGAGGCATTGTTGGTGAAGGAGTTGGATAGTAGTCGTGTGGTAGAGCCTGAAAAGATGCTGAAGAAGTGTGAAAGAAAATTGCTATGGACTTTTAAAACCATCGAATAATGCTAAAGATGAGAGACAGAGAAAAGGGAAGATAATTAAGAAATTTAGTGCTCTAATGTATCAAAGATCGATAAATCTTCACTTTAGGGTGCTGTTATGTCTTACATTACTGAACAGAAAAACAAAGCTTTATGGAATTGAAACGGCTAAAGTTGGATTAGAAAAACAGTTTGATGAAACAAACTGTGAGCTTCAGAAAGTCAATGAAAATAGATTTCATCCAGCATCGGCACAACCGCAACAACAACCCGCCTTAATCTATTTGGATATCAGCGTCAAGATTATATATTGAAATTCAATTATATCTATAAAATTATATTATATGTATTCTATGACATAATGAAATAAACATAATTAAAGGTTATAATTTTCTGTGTGTGCGCACGAACAATGATTAACCAGTTTCGAAATTAATATTTACTGCCTAAGATACATATTTTTTTATTTAGACATTGCATATTTTAAAATGAGTATTTTATTAAATAATGAACTTTAATTATTGTTAGAGACGTCTATTTATGATTATTTTAGTTTAATAACAATAATGGAGGAAGAAATAACAATGTTGGAATGATATGTTTTACTTTAGGTATATCTGTTTCACAAGGATAACGGAATTTTGTATTCTCATGTGTACTAGAGGTGATGATACAAGCCATTCATGTATGGAGGCATTGTTGGGGAAGGAGTTGGATAGCAGTCGTGTGGTGGAGCCGGAAAAGATGTTGAAGAAGAGTGGAAGAAAACTGCCAAATGAAATATAAAAACCATCGAATAATACTAAAGATGAGAGACATAGAAGAGGGAAGATAATTCAGAAATTTAGTGCTCTTCCTGTAGTTTTTCTAATGTTTCAAAGACGGAAATATCTTCACTTTAGGGTATTGTTATGTCTTACATTACTGAACTGAAAACAAAGCTTTATAGAATTGATCCGGCTAAAGCTGGATTAGAAAAACAGCTCGATGAAACAAAGTGTGAGCTTCAAAAAGTCAATGAAAATAGTTTTCATCCAGCATCAGCACAACTGAAACAACAACCTGCCTTAATCTATTTGGATATCAGCGTTAAGATTATATATTACAATTCAATTATATTTATCAAATGCAATTATATGTATTGAATGACATAATGAAATAAATGTAAGTAAATTTTATTATTTTGTGCTCTACGCACCAAAATTGATTAATTAGTTTAAAATTTAATATTTTTCGCTTAAGATACATAAGTTTTTTATTCAGACATTACTTACTTCAAAATGAGTATTTTATTAAATTTTGAACTTTATTTAATGTTAGAGACGTCTACTCAAGATTATGTTAGTTTAATATATGAACCAAACTACGTATTTAAAAAAAATACTATATATAAGGAAAAATCTCATGTTCTTTTTTTGTATAAAATATTTGTATTACAATTAAAATTGAACAAAATATGTTGTTTGTATATTCACTCGCGCGCACACTAATAAATGGACCATCTTGGAACGTGGCTCATCTTTTATCTACTACAAGCTAACCGCCTCAGTGTGGAAGAAAGAGAGATGGGGATATAAATACGGTTTAAAAATTTTGTTGTACATACCATTGGCGGATGATGTTTTGGAGCATTCATCTACGAAAATGATTAATCAAAAGAATAATTCTATAAATATTATGACATAGTTTTCTATTGCAATAATAACTTTGAGTTTAGATCTTTTACTCACCAATGCAATTCTACAACATTAGATCTTATAGAAATGAATCATTCAGAATACTTAAATCCATCACATTTTGTCTGAGTGGTTCACAACAACAACTATAATAATGGAGGAAGAAATAAAAATGATGTAATGATATCTTATGCTTCAGGTATGACTGCTTCACAAGCATAACGGAATTTGGAATTCTCAGTAATGTGGTACTAGAAGTGGTGATACAGACCACTCAAATCTGGAGGCATTGTTGGTGAAGGAGTTGGATAGTAGTCGTGTGGTAGAGCCTGAAAAGATGCTGAAGAAGTGTGAAAGAAAATTGCTATGGACTTTTAAAACCATCGAATAATGCTAAAGATGAGAGACAGAGAAAAGGGAAGATAATTAAGAAATTTAGTGCACTAACGTATCAAAGATCGATAAATCTTCACTTTAGGGTGCTGTTATGTCTTACATTACTGAACAGAAAAACAAAGCTTTATGGAATTGAAACGGCTAAAGTTGGATTAGAAAAACAGTTTGATGAAACAAACTGTGAGCTTCAGAAAGTCAATGAAAATAGATTTCATCCAGCATCGGCACAACCGCAACAACAACCCGCCTTAATCTATTTGGATATCAGCGTCAAGATTATATATTGAAATTCAATTATATCTATAAAATTCAATTATATGTATTCTATGACATAATGAAATAAACATAATTAAAGGTTATAATTTTCTGTGTGTGCGCACGAACAATGATTAACCATCTTCGAAATTAATATTTACTGCCTAAGATACATATTTTTTTATTTAGACATTGCATATTTTAAAATGAGTATTTTATTAAATAATGAACTTTAATTATTGTTAGAGACGTCTATTTATGATTGTTTTAGTTTAATAACAATAATGGAGGAAGAAATAACAATGTTGGAATGATATGTTTTACTTTAGGTATATCTGTTTCACAAGGATAACGGAATTTTGTATTCTCATGTGTACTAGAGGTGATGATACAAGCCATTCAAGTATGGAGGCATTGTTGGGGAAGGAGTTGGATAGCAGTCGTGTGGTGGAGCCGGAAAAGATGTTGAAGAAGAGTGGAAGAAAACTGCCAAATGAAATATAAAAACCATAGAATAATACTAAAGATGAGAGACATAGAAGAGGGAAGATAATTCAGAAATTTAGTGCTCTTCCTGTAGTTTTTCTAATGTTTCAAAGACGGAAATATCTTCACTTTAGGGTATTGTTATGTCTTACATTACTGAACTGAAAACAAAGCTTTATAGAATTGATCTGGCTAAAGCTGGATTAGAAAAACAGCTCGATGAAACAAAGTGTGAGCTTCAAAAAGTCAATGAAAATAGTTTTCATCCAGCATCAGCACAACTGAAACAACAACCTGCCTTAATCTATTTGGATATCAGCGTTAAGATTATATATTACAATTCAATTATATTTATCAAATGCAATTATATGTATTGAATGACATAATGAAATAAATGTAAGTAAATTTTATTATTTTGTGCTCTACGCACCAAAATTGATTAATTAGCTTAAAATTTAATATTTTTCGCTTAAGATACATAAGTTTTTTATTCAGACATTACTTACTTCAAAATGAGTATTTTATTAAATTTTGAACTTTATTTAATGTTAGAGACGTCTACTCAAGATTATGTTAGTTTAATATATGAACCAAACTACGTATTTAAAAAAAATACTATATATAAGGAAAAATCTCATGTTCTTTTTTTGTATAAAATATTTGTATTACAATTAAAATTGAACAAAATATGTTGTTTGTATATTCACTCGCGCGCACACTAATAAATGGACCGTCTTAGAACGTGGCTCGTCTTTTATCTACTACAAGCTAACCGCCTCAGTGTGGAAGAAAGAGAGATGGGGATATAAATACGGTTTAAAAATTTTGTTGTACATACCATTGGCGGATGATGTTTTGGAGCTTTCATCTACGAAAATGATTAATCAAAAGAATAATTCTATAAATATTATGACATAGTTTTCTATTGCAATAATAACTTTGAGTTTAGATCTTTTACTCACCAATGCAATTCTACAACATTAGATCTTATAGAAATGAATCATTCAGAATACTTAAATCCATCACATTTTGTCTGAGTGGTTCACAACAACAACTATAATAATGGAGGAAGAAATAAAAATGATGTAATGATATCTTATGCTTCAGGTATGACTGCTTCACAAGCATAACGGAATTTGGAATTCTCAGTAATGTGGTACTAGAAGTGGTGATACAGACCACTCAAATCTGGAGGCATTGTTGGTGAAGGAGTTGGATAGTAGTCGTGTGGTAGAGCCTGAAAAGATGCTGAAGAAGTGTGAAAGAAAATTGCTATGGACTTTTAAAACCATTGAATAATGCTAAAGATGAGAGACAGAGAAAAGGGAAGATAATTAAGAAATTTAGTGCACTAATGTATCAAAGATCGATAAATCTTCACTTTAGGGTGCTGTTATGTCTTACATTACTGAACAGAAAAACAAAGCTTTATGGAATTGAAACGGCTAAAGTTGGATTAGAAAAACAGTTTGATGAAACAAACTGTGAGCTTCAGAAAGTCAATGAAAATAGATTTCATCCAGCATCGACACAACCGCAACAACAACCCGCCTTAATCTATTTGGATATCAGCGTCAAGATTATATATTGAACAATTATATGTATTCTATGACATAATGAAATAAACATAATTAAAGGTTATAATTTTCTGTGTGTGCGCACGAACAATGATTAACCAGTTTCGAAATTAATATTTACTGCCTAAGATACATATTTTTTATTTAGACATTGCATATTTTAAAATGAGTATTTTATTAAATAATGAACTTTAATTATTGTTAGAGACGTCTATTTATGATTATTTTAGTTTAATAACAATAATGGAGGAAGAAATAACAATGATGGAAGGATATGTTTTATTTTAGGTATTTCTGTTTCACAAGGATAACGGAATTTTGTATTCTCATGTGTACTAGAGGTGGTGATACAAACCATTCAAGTATGGAGGCATTGTTGGGGAAGGAGTTGGATAGCAGTCGTGTGGTGGAGCCGGAAAAGATGTTGAAGAAGAGTGGAAGAAAACTGCCAAATGAAATATAAAAACCATCGAATAATACTAAAGATGAGAGACATAGAAGAGGGAAGATAATTCAGAAATTTAGTGCTCTTCCTGTAGTTTTTCTAATGTTTCAAAGACGGAAATATCTTCACTTTAGGGTATTGTTATGTTTTACATTACTGAACTGAAAACAAAGCTTTATAGAATTGAACCGGCTAAAGCTGGATTAGAAAAACAGCTCGATGAAACAAAGTGTGAGCTTCAAAAAGTCAATGAAAATAGTTTTCATCCAGCATCAGCACAACTGAAACAACAACCTGCCTTAATCTATTTGGATATCAGCGTTAAGATTATATATTACAATTCAATTATATTTATCAAATGCAATTATATGTATTGAATGACATAATGAAATAAATGTAAGTAAATTTTATTATTTTGTGCTCTACGCACCAAAATTGATTAATTAGTTTAAAATTTAATATTTTTCGCTTAAGATACATAAGTTTTTTATTCAGACATTGCTTATTTCAAAATGAGTATTTTATTAAATTTTGAACTTTATATAATGTTAGAGACATCTATTTAAGATTATGTTAGTTTAATATATGAACCAAACTACGTATTTAAAAAAAATACTATATATAAGGAAGAATCTCATGTTTTTTTTTTTGTATAAAATATTTGTATTACAATTAAAATTGAGCAAAATATGTTGTTTGTATTTTCACTCGCGCGCACACTAAAAAAACGGACAGTCTTGGAACGTGGCTCATCTTTTATCAATTTCAAGCTAACTGCCTCAGTGTGGAAGAAAGATCTCGAGACAGAGAAAAGGGAAGATAATTAAGAAATTTAGTGCTCTAATGTATCAAAGATCGATAAATCTTCACTTTAGGGTGCTGTTATGTCTTACATTACTGAACAGAAAAACAAAGCTTTATGGAATTGAAACGGCTAAAGTTGGATTAGAAAAACAGTTTGATGAAACAAACTGTGAGCTTCAGAAAGTCAATGAAAATAGATTTCATCCAGCATCGGCACAACCGCAACAACAACCCACCTTAATCTATTTGGATATCAGCGTCAAGATTATATATTGAAATTCAATTATATCTATAAAATTCAATTATCTGTATTCTATGACATAATGAAATAAACATAATAAAAGTTTATAATTTTATGTGTGTGCGCACAAACAATTATTAACCAGTTTCGAAATTAATATTTACTGCCTAAGATACATATTTTTCTATTCAGACATTGCATATTTTAAAATGAGTATTTTATTAAATAATGAACTTTAATTATTGTTAGAGACGTCTATTTATGATTATTTTAGTTTAATAACAAGAATGGAGGAAGAAATAACAATGATGGAATGATATGTTTTACTTTAGGTATTTCTGTTTCACAAGGATAACGAAATTTTGTATTCTCATGTGTACTAGAGGGGGTGATACAAACCATTCAAATATGGAGGCATTGTTGGGGAAGTAGTTGGATATAAGTCTTGTGGTGGAGCCGGAAAAGATGTTGAAGAAGAGTGGAAGAAAACTGCCAAATGAAATATAAAAACCATCGAATAATACTAAAGATGAGAGACATAGAAGAGGGAAGATAATTCAGAAATTTAGTGCTCTTCCTGTAGTTTTTCTAATGTTTCAAAGACGGAAATATCTTCACTTTAGGGTATTGTTGTGTCTTACATTACTGAACTGAAAACAAAGCTTTATAGAATTGAACCGGCTAAAGCTGGATTAGAAAAATAGCTCGATGAAACAAAGTGTGAGCTTCAAAAAGTCAATGAAAATAGTTTTCATCCAGCATCATCACAACTGAAACAACAACCTGCCTTAATCTATTTGGATATCAGCGTTAAGATTATATATTACAATTCAATTATATTTATCAAATGCAATTATATGTATTGAATGACATAATGAAATAAATGTAAGTAAATTTTATTATTTTGTGCTCTACGCACCAAAATTGATTAATTAGTTTAAAATTTAATATTTTTCGCTTAAGATACATAAGTTTTTTATTCAGACATTGCTTATTTCAAAATGAGTATTTTATTAAATTTTGAACTTTATATAATGTTAGAGACATCTATTTAAGATTATGTTAGTTTAATATATGAACCAAACTATGAATTTAAAAAAAATACTATATATAAGGAAAAATCTCATGTTCTTTTTTTGTATAAAATATTTGTATTACAATTAAAATTGAGCAAAATATGTTGTTTGTCTATTCACTCGCGCGCACACTAATAAACAGACCGTCTTAGAACGTGGCTCGTCTTTTATCTACTACAAGCTAACCGCCTCAGTGTGGAAGAAAGAGAGATGGGGGATATAAATACGGTTTAAAAAATTGTTGTACATACCATTGACGGATGATGTTTTGGAGCTTTCATCTACGAAAATGATTAATCAAAAGAATAATTCTATAAATATTATGACATAGTTTTCTATTGCAATAATAACTTTGAGTTTAGATCTTTTTCTCACCAATGCAATTCTACAACATTAGATCTTATAGAAATGAATCATTCAGAATACTTAAATCCATCACATTTTGTCTGAGTGGTTCACAACAACAACTATAATAATGGAGGAAGAAATAAAAATGATGTAATGATAACTTATGCTTCAGGTATGACTGTTTCACAAGCATAACGGAATTTGGAATTCTCAATAATGTGGTATTAGAAGTGGTGATAAAGACCACTCAAATCTGGAGGCATTGTTGGTGAAGGAGTTGGACAGCTGTCGTGTGGTAGAGCCTGAAAAGATGCTGAAGAAATGTGAAAGAAAACTGCTATGGACTTTTAAAACCATCGAATAATGCTAAAGATGAGAGACAGAGAAAAGGGAAGATAATTAAGAAATTTAGTGCTCTAATGTATCAAAGATCGATAAATCTTCACTTTAGGGTGCTGTTATGTCTTACATTAGTGAACAGAAAAACAAAGCTTTATGGAATTGAAACGGCTAAAGTTGGATTAGAAAAACAGTTTGATGAAACAAACTGTGAGCTTCAGAAAGTCAATGAAAATAGATTTCATCCAGCATCGACACAACCGCAACAACAACCCGCCTTAATCTATTTGGATATCAGCGTCAAGATTATATATTGAAATTCAATTATATCTATAAAATTCAATTATATGTATTCTATGACATAATTAAATAAACATAATGAAAGTTTATAATTTTATGTGTGTGCGCACAAACAATTATTAACCAGTTTCGAAATTAATATTTACTGCCTAAGATACGTATTTTTCTATTCAGACATTTCATAGTTTAAAATGAGTATTTTATTAAATAATGAACTTTAATTATTGTTAAAGACGTCTATTTATGATTATTTTAGATTAATAACAACAATGGAGGAAGAAATAACAATGATGGAATGATATGTTTTATTTTAGGTATTTCTGTTTCACAATGATAACGGAATTTTGTATTCTGATGTGTACTAGAGGGGGTGATACAAACCATTCAAATATGGAGGCATTGTTGGGGAAGTAGTTGGATATAAGTCTTGTGGTGGAGCCGGAAAAGATGTTGAAGAAGAGTGGAAGAAAACTGCCAAATGAAATATAAAAACCATCGAATAATACTAAAGATGAGAGACATAGAAGAGGGAAGATAATTCAGAAATTTAGTGCTCTTCCTGTAGTTTTTCTAATGTTTCAAAGACGGAAAAATCTTCACTTTAGGGTATTGTTATGTCTTACATTACTGAACTGAAAACAAAGCTTTATAGAATTGAACTGGCTAAAGTTGGATTAGAAAAACAGCTCGATGAAACAAAGTGTGAGCTTCAAAAAGTCAATGAAAATAGTTTTCATCCAGCATCAGCACAACTGAAATAACAACCTGCCTTAATCTATTTGGATATCAGCGTTAAATTATATATTACAATTCAATTATATTTATCAAATGCAATTATATGTATTGAATGACATAATGAAATAAATGTAAGTAAATTTTATTATTTTGTGCTCTACGCACCAAAATTGATTAATTAGTTTAAAATTTAATATTTTTCGCTTAAGATACATAAGTTTTTTATTCAGACATTGCGTATTTCAAAATGAGTATTTTATTAAATTTGAACTTTATATAATGTTAGAGACATCTATTTAAGATTATGTTAGTTTAATATATGAACCAAACTACGTATTTAAAAAAAATACTATATATAAGGAAAAATCTCATGTTCTTTTTTTGTATAAAATATTTGTATTACAATTAAAATTGAACAAAATATGTTGTTTGTATATTCACTCGCGTGCACACTAATAAATGGACCGTCTTGGAACGTGGCTCGTCCTTTATCTACTACAAGCTAACCGCCTCAGTGTGGAAGAAAGAGAGATGGGGATATAAATACGGTTTAAAAACTTCGTTGTATATATCATTGACGGATGATGTTTTAGAGCTTTCATCTACGAAAATGATTAATCAAAAGAATAATTCTATAAATATTATGACATAGTTTTCTATTGCAATAATAACTTTGACTTTAGATCTTTTACTCACCAATGCAATTCTACAACATTAGATCTTATAGAAATGAATCATTCAGAATACTTAAATCCATCACATTTTGTCTGAGTGGTTCACAACAACAACTATAATAATGGAGGAAGAAATAAAAATGATGTAATGATATCTTATGCTTCAGGTATGACTGCTTCACAAGCATAACGGAATTTGGAATTCTCAGTAATGTGGTACTAGAAGTGGTGATACAGACCACTCAAATCTGGAGGCATTGTTGGTGAAGGAGTTGGATAGTAGTCGTGTGGTAGAGCCTGAAAAGATGCTGAAGAAGTGTGAAAGAAAATTGCTATGGACTTTTAAAACCATCGAATAATGCTAAAGATGAGAGACAGAGAAAAGGGAAGATAATTAAGAAATTTAGTGCTCTAATGTATCAAAGATCGATAAATCTTCACTTTAGGGTGCTGTTATGTCTTACATTACTGAACAGAAAAACAAAGCTTTATGGAATTGAAACGGCTAAAGTTGGATTAGAAAAACAGTTTGATGAAACAAACTGTGAGCTTCAGAAAGTCAATGAAAATAGATTTCATCCAGCATCGGCACAACCGCAACAACAACCCGCCTTAATCTATTTGGATATCAGCGTCAAGATTATATATTGAAATTCAATTATATCTATAAAATTATATTATATGTATTCTATGACATAATGAAATAAACATAATTAAAGGTTATAATTTTCTGTGTGTGCGCACGAACAATGATTAACCAGTTTCGAAATTAATATTTACTGCCTAAGATACATATTTTTTTATTTAGACATTGCATATTTTAAAATGAGTATTTTATTAAATAATGAACTTTAATTATTGTTAGAGACGTCTATTTATGATTATTTTAGTTTAATAACAATAATGGAGGAAGAAATAACAATGTTGGAATGATATGTTTTACTTTAGGTATATCTGTTTCACAAGGATAACGGAATTTTGTATTCTCATGTGTACTAGAGGTGATGATACAAGCCATTCATGTATGGAGGCATTGTTGGGGAAGGAGTTGGATAGCAGTCGTGTGGTGGAGCCGGAAAAGATGTTGAAGAAGAGTGGAAGAAAACTGCCAAATGAAATATAAAAACCATCGAATAATACTAAAGATGAGAGACATAGAAGAGGGAAGATAATTCAGAAATTTAGTGCTCTTCCTGTAGTTTTTCTAATGTTTCAAAGACGGAAATATCTTCACTTTAGGGTATTGTTATGTCTTACATTACTGAACTGAAAACAAAGCTTTATAGAATTGATCCGGCTAAAGCTGGATTAGAAAAACAGCTCGATGAAACAAAGTGTGAGCTTCAAAAAGTCAATGAAAATAGTTTTCATCCAGCATCAGCACAACTGAAACAACAACCTGCCTTAATCTATTTGGATATCAGCGTTAAGATTATATATTACAATTCAATTATATTTATCAAATGCAATTATATGTATTGAATGACATAATGAAATAAATGTAAGTAAATTTTATTATTTTGTGCTCTACGCACCAAAATTGATTAATTAGTTTAAAATTTAATATTTTTCGCTTAAGATACATAAGTTTTTTATTCAGACATTACTTACTTCAAAATGAGTATTTTATTAAATTTTGAACTTTATTTAATGTTAGAGACGTCTACTCAAGATTATGTTAGTTTAATATATGAACCAAACTACGTATTTAAAAAAAATACTATATATAAGGAAAAATCTCATGTTCTTTTTTTGTATAAAATATTTGTATTACAATTAAAATTGAACAAAATATGTTGTTTGTATATTCACTCGCGCGCACACTAATAAATGGACCATCTTGGAACGTGGCTCATCTTTTATCTACTACAAGCTAACCGCCTCAGTGTGGAAGAAAGAGAGATGGGGATATAAATACGGTTTAAAAATTTTGTTGTACATACCATTGGCGGATGATGTTTTGGAGCATTCATCTACGAAAATGATTAATCAAAAGAATAATTCTATAAATATTATGACATAGTTTTCTATTGCAATAATAACTTTGAGTTTAGATCTTTTACTCACCAATGCAATTCTACAACATTAGATCTTATAGAAATGAATCATTCAGAATACTTAAATCCATCACATTTTGTCTGAGTGGTTCACAACAACAACTATAATAATGGAGGAAGAAATAAAAATGATGTAATGATATCTTATGCTTCAGGTATGACTGCTTCACAAGCATAACGGAATTTGGAATTCTCAGTAATGTGGTACTAGAAGTGGTGATACAGACCACTCAAATCTGGAGGCATTGTTGGTGAAGGAGTTGGATAGTAGTCGTGTGGTAGAGCCTGAAAAGATGCTGAAGAAGTGTGAAAGAAAATTGCTATGGACTTTTAAAACCATCGAATAATGCTAAAGATGAGAGACAGAGAAAAGGGAAGATAATTAAGAAATTTAGTGCACTAACGTATCAAAGATCGATAAATCTTCACTTTAGGGTGCTGTTATGTCTTACATTACTGAACAGAAAAACAAAGCTTTATGGAATTGAAACGGCTAAAGTTGGATTAGAAAAACAGTTTGATGAAACAAACTGTGAGCTTCAGAAAGTCAATGAAAATAGATTTCATCCAGCATCGGCACAACCGCAACAACAACCCGCCTTAATCTATTTGGATATCAGCGTCAAGATTATATATTGAAATTCAATTATATCTATAAAATTCAATTATATGTATTCTATGACATAATGAAATAAACATAATTAAAGGTTATAATTTTCTGTGTGTGCGCACGAACAATGATTAACCATCTTCGAAATTAATATTTACTGCCTAAGATACATATTTTTTTATTTAGACATTGCATATTTTAAAATGAGTATTTTATTAAATAATGAACTTTAATTATTGTTAGAGACGTCTATTTATGATTGTTTTAGTTTAATAACAATAATGGAGGAAGAAATAACAATGTTGGAATGATATGTTTTACTTTAGGTATATCTGTTTCACAAGGATAACGGAATTTTGTATTCTCATGTGTACTAGAGGTGATGATACAAGCCATTCAAGTATGGAGGCATTGTTGGGGAAGGAGTTGGATAGCAGTCGTGTGGTGGAGCCGGAAAAGATGTTGAAGAAGAGTGGAAGAAAACTGCCAAATGAAATATAAAAACCATAGAATAATACTAAAGATGAGAGACATAGAAGAGGGAAGATAATTCAGAAATTTAGTGCTCTTCCTGTAGTTTTTCTAATGTTTCAAAGACGGAAATATCTTCACTTTAGGGTATTGTTATGTCTTACATTACTGAACTGAAAACAAAGCTTTATAGAATTGATCTGGCTAAAGCTGGATTAGAAAAACAGCTCGATGAAACAAAGTGTGAGCTTCAAAAAGTCAATGAAAATAGTTTTCATCCAGCATCAGCACAACTGAAACAACAACCTGCCTTAATCTATTTGGATATCAGCGTTAAGATTATATATTACAATTCAATTATATTTATCAAATGCAATTATATGTATTGAATGACATAATGAAATAAATGTAAGTAAATTTTATTATTTTGTGCTCTACGCACCAAAATTGATTAATTAGCTTAAAATTTAATATTTTTCGCTTAAGATACATAAGTTTTTTATTCAGACATTACTTACTTCAAAATGAGTATTTTATTAAATTTTGAACTTTATTTAATGTTAGAGACGTCTACTCAAGATTATGTTAGTTTAATATATGAACCAAACTACGTATTTAAAAAAAATACTATATATAAGGAAAAATCTCATGTTCTTTTTTTGTATAAAATATTTGTATTACAATTAAAATTGAACAAAATATGTTGTTTGTATATTCACTCGCGCGCACACTAATAAATGGACCGTCTTAGAACGTGGCTCGTCTTTTATCTACTACAAGCTAACCGCCTCAGTGTGGAAGAAAGAGAGATGGGGATATAAATACGGTTTAAAAATTTTGTTGTACATACCATTGGCGGATGATGTTTTGGAGCTTTCATCTACGAAAATGATTAATCAAAAGAATAATTCTATAAATATTATGACATAGTTTTCTATTGCAATAATAACTTTGAGTTTAGATCTTTTACTCACCAATGCAATTCTACAACATTAGATCTTATAGAAATGAATCATTCAGAATACTTAAATCCATCACATTTTGTCTGAGTGGTTCACAACAACAACTATAATAATGGAGGAAGAAATAAAAATGATGTAATGATATCTTATGCTTCAGGTATGACTGCTTCACAAGCATAACGGAATTTGGAATTCTCAGTAATGTGGTACTAGAAGTGGTGATACAGACCACTCAAATCTGGAGGCATTGTTGGTGAAGGAGTTGGATAGTAGTCGTGTGGTAGAGCCTGAAAAGATGCTGAAGAAGTGTGAAAGAAAATTGCTATGGACTTTTAAAACCATTGAATAATGCTAAAGATGAGAGACAGAGAAAAGGGAAGATAATTAAGAAATTTAGTGCACTAATGTATCAAAGATCGATAAATCTTCACTTTAGGGTGCTGTTATGTCTTACATTACTGAACAGAAAAACAAAGCTTTATGGAATTGAAACGGCTAAAGTTGGATTAGAAAAACAGTTTGATGAAACAAACTGTGAGCTTCAGAAAGTCAATGAAAATAGATTTCATCCAGCATCGACACAACCGCAACAACAACCCGCCTTAATCTATTTGGATATCAGCGTCAAGATTATATATTGAACAATTATATGTATTCTATGACATAATGAAATAAACATAATTAAAGGTTATAATTTTCTGTGTGTGCGCACGAACAATGATTAACCAGTTTCGAAATTAATATTTACTGCCTAAGATACATATTTTTTATTTAGACATTGCATATTTTAAAATGAGTATTTTATTAAATAATGAACTTTAATTATTGTTAGAGACGTCTATTTATGATTATTTTAGTTTAATAACAATAATGGAGGAAGAAATAACAATGATGGAAGGATATGTTTTATTTTAGGTATTTCTGTTTCACAAGGATAACGGAATTTTGTATTCTCATGTGTACTAGAGGTGGTGATACAAACCATTCAAGTATGGAGGCATTGTTGGGGAAGGAGTTGGATAGCAGTCGTGTGGTGGAGCCGGAAAAGATGTTGAAGAAGAGTGGAAGAAAACTGCCAAATGAAATATAAAAACCATCGAATAATACTAAAGATGAGAGACATAGAAGAGGGAAGATAATTCAGAAATTTAGTGCTCTTCCTGTAGTTTTTCTAATGTTTCAAAGACGGAAATATCTTCACTTTAGGGTATTGTTATGTTTTACATTACTGAACTGAAAACAAAGCTTTATAGAATTGAACCGGCTAAAGCTGGATTAGAAAAACAGCTCGATGAAACAAAGTGTGAGCTTCAAAAAGTCAATGAAAATAGTTTTCATCCAGCATCAGCACAACTGAAACAACAACCTGCCTTAATCTATTTGGATATCAGCGTTAAGATTATATATTACAATTCAATTATATTTATCAAATGCAATTATATGTATTGAATGACATAATGAAATAAATGTAAGTAAATTTTATTATTTTGTGCTCTACGCACCAAAATTGATTAATTAGTTTAAAATTTAATATTTTTCGCTTAAGATACATAAGTTTTTTATTCAGACATTGCTTATTTCAAAATGAGTATTTTATTAAATTTTGAACTTTATATAATGTTAGAGACATCTATTTAAGATTATGTTAGTTTAATATATGAACCAAACTACGTATTTAAAAAAAATACTATATATAAGGAAGAATCTCATGTTTTTTTTTTTGTATAAAATATTTGTATTACAATTAAAATTGAGCAAAATATGTTGTTTGTATTTTCACTCGCGCGCACACTAAAAAAACGGACAGTCTTGGAACGTGGCTCATCTTTTATCAATTTCAAGCTAACTGCCTCAGTGTGGAAGAAAGATCTCGAGACAGAGAAAAGGGAAGATAATTAAGAAATTTAGTGCTCTAATGTATCAAAGATCGATAAATCTTCACTTTAGGGTGCTGTTATGTCTTACATTACTGAACAGAAAAACAAAGCTTTATGGAATTGAAACGGCTAAAGTTGGATTAGAAAAACAGTTTGATGAAACAAACTGTGAGCTTCAGAAAGTCAATGAAAATAGATTTCATCCAGCATCGGCACAACCGCAACAACAACCCACCTTAATCTATTTGGATATCAGCGTCAAGATTATATATTGAAATTCAATTATATCTATAAAATTCAATTATCTGTATTCTATGACATAATGAAATAAACATAATAAAAGTTTATAATTTTATGTGTGTGCGCACAAACAATTATTAACCAGTTTCGAAATTAATATTTACTGCCTAAGATACATATTTTTCTATTCAGACATTGCATATTTTAAAATGAGTATTTTATTAAATAATGAACTTTAATTATTGTTAGAGACGTCTATTTATGATTATTTTAGTTTAATAACAAGAATGGAGGAAGAAATAACAATGATGGAATGATATGTTTTACTTTAGGTATTTCTGTTTCACAAGGATAACGAAATTTTGTATTCTCATGTGTACTAGAGGGGGTGATACAAACCATTCAAATATGGAGGCATTGTTGGGGAAGTAGTTGGATATAAGTCTTGTGGTGGAGCCGGAAAAGATGTTGAAGAAGAGTGGAAGAAAACTGCCAAATGAAATATAAAAACCATCGAATAATACTAAAGATGAGAGACATAGAAGAGGGAAGATAATTCAGAAATTTAGTGCTCTTCCTGTAGTTTTTCTAATGTTTCAAAGACGGAAATATCTTCACTTTAGGGTATTGTTGTGTCTTACATTACTGAACTGAAAACAAAGCTTTATAGAATTGAACCGGCTAAAGCTGGATTAGAAAAATAGCTCGATGAAACAAAGTGTGAGCTTCAAAAAGTCAATGAAAATAGTTTTCATCCAGCATCATCACAACTGAAACAACAACCTGCCTTAATCTATTTGGATATCAGCGTTAAGATTATATATTACAATTCAATTATATTTATCAAATGCAATTATATGTATTGAATGACATAATGAAATAAATGTAAGTAAATTTTATTATTTTGTGCTCTACGCACCAAAATTGATTAATTAGTTTAAAATTTAATATTTTTCGCTTAAGATACATAAGTTTTTTATTCAGACATTGCTTATTTCAAAATGAGTATTTTATTAAATTTTGAACTTTATATAATGTTAGAGACATCTATTTAAGATTATGTTAGTTTAATATATGAACCAAACTATGTATTTAAAAAAAATACTATATATAAGGAAAAATCTCATGTTCTTTTTTTGTATAAAATATTTGTATTACAATTAAAATTGAGCAAAATATGTTGTTTGTCTATTCACTCGCGCGCACACTAATAAACAGACCGTCTTAGAACGTGGCTCGTCTTTTATCTACTACAAGCTAACCGCCTCAGTGTGGAAGAAAGAGAGATGGGGGATATAAATACGGTTTAAAAAATTGTTGTACATACCATTGACGGATGATGTTTTGGAGCTTTCATCTACGAAAATGATTAATCAAAAGAATAATTCTATAAATATTATGACATAGTTTTCTATTGCAATAATAACTTTGAGTTTAGATCTTTTTCTCACCAATGCAATTCTACAACATTAGATCTTATAGAAATGAATCATTCAGAATACTTAAATCCATCACATTTTGTCTGAGTGGTTCACAACAACAACTATAATAATGGAGGAAGAAATAAAAATGATGTAATGATATCTTATGCTTCAGGTATGACTGTTTCACAAGCATAACGGAATTTGGAATTCTCAATAATGTGGTATTAGAAGTGGTGATAAAGACCACTCAAATCTGGAGGCATTGTTGGTGAAGGAGTTGGACAGCTGTCGTGTGGTAGAGCCTGAAAAGATGCTGAAGAAGTGTGAAAGAAAACTGCTATGGACTTTTAAAACCATCGAATAATGCTAAAGATGAGAGACAGAGAAAAGGGAAGATAATTAAGAAAATTTAGTGCTCTAATGTATCAAAGATCGATAAATCTTCACTTTAGGGTGCTGTTATGTCTTACATTACTGAACTGAAAAACAAAGCTTTAGGGAATTGAAACGGCTAAAGTTGGATTAGAAAAACATTTTGATTAAACAAACTGTGAGCTTTAGAAAGTCAATGAAAATAGATTTTATCCAGCATCGGCACAACCGCAACAACAACCCGCCTTAATTTATTTGGATATCAGCGTCAAGATTATATATTGCAATTCCATTATATGTATAAAATTCAATTATATGTATTCTATAACATAATGAAATAAACATAATTAAAGTTTATAATTTTCTGTGTGTGTGCACGAACAATGATTAACCAGTTTCGAAATTAATATTTACTGCCTAAGATACATATTTTTTTATTTAGACATTGCATATTTTAAAATGAGTATTTTATTAAATAATGAACTTTAATTATTGTTAGAGACGTCTATTTATGATTATTTTAGTTTAATAACAATAATGGAGGAAGAAATAACAATGACGGAATGATATGTTTTACTTTAGGTATTTCTGTTTCACAAGGATAATGGAATTTTGTATTCTCATGTGTACTAGAGGTGGTGATACAAACCATTCAAGTATGGAGGCATTGTTGGGGAAAGAGTTGGATAGCAGTCGTGTGGTGGATCCGGAAAAGATGTTGAAGAAGAGTGGAAGAAAACTGCCAAATGAAATATAAAAACCATCGAAAAATACTAAAGATGAGAGACATAGAAGAGGGAAGATAATTCAGAAAATTTAGTGCTCTTCCTGTAGTTTTTCTAATGTTTCAAAGACGGAAATATCTTCACTTTAGGGTATTGTTATGTCTTACATTACTGAACTGAAAACAAAGCTTTATAGAATTGAACCGGCTAGAGCTGGATTAGAAAAACAGCTCGATGAAACAAAGTGTGAGCTTCAAAAAGTCAATGAAAATAGTTTTCATCCAGCATCAGCACAACTGAAACAACAACCTGCCTTAATCTATTTGGATATCAGCGTTAAGATTATATATTACAATTCAATTATATTTATCAAATGCAACTATATGTATTGAATGACATAATGAAATAAATGTAAGTAAATTTTATTATTTTGTGCTCTACGCACCAAAATTGATTAATTAGTTTAAAATTTAATATTTTTCGCTTAAGATACATAAGTTTTTTATTCAGACATTGCTTATTTCAAAATGAGTATTTTATTAAATTTTGAACTTTATATAATGTTAGAGACATCTATTTAAGATTATGTTAGTTTAATATATGAACCAAACTACGTATTTAAAAAAAATTCTATATATAAGGAAAAATCTCATGTTCTTTTTTTGTATAAAATATTTGTATTACAATTAAAATTGAGCAAAATATGTTGTTTGTCTATTCACTCGCGCGCACACTAATAAACGGACCGTCTTAGAACGTGGCTCGTCTTTTATCTACTACAAGCTAACCGCCTCAGTGTGGAAGAAAGAGAGATGGGGATATAAATACGGTTTAAAAAATTTGTTGTACATACCATTAACGGATGATGTTTTGGAGCTTTCATCTACGAAAATGATTAATCAAAAGAATAATTCTATAAATATTATGACATAGTTTTCTATTGCAATAACAACTTTGAGTTTAGATCTTTTACTCACCAATGCAATTCTACAACATTAGATCTTATAGAAATGAATCATTTAGAATACTTAAATCCATCACATTTTGTCTGAGTGGTTCACAACAACAACTATAATAATGGAGGAAGAAATAAAAATGATGTAATGATATCTTATGCTTCAGGTATGACTGTTTCACAAGCATAACGGAATTTGGAATTCTCAATAATGTGGTACTAGAAGTGGTGATACAGACCACTCAAATCTGGAGGCATTGTTGGTGAAGGAGTTGGATAGCAGTCGTGTGGTAGAGCCTGAAAAGATGCTGAAGAAGTGTGAAAGAAAACTGCTATGGACTTTTAAAACCATCGAATAAAGCTAAAGATGAGAGACAGAGAAAAGGGAAGATAATTAAGAAAATTTAGTGCTCTAACGTATCAAAGATCGATAAATCTTCACTTTAGGGTGCTGTTATGTCTTACATTACTGAACTGAAAAACAAAGCTTTAGGGAATTGAAACGGCTAAAGTTGGATTAGAAAAACATTTTGATTAAACAAACTGTGAGGTTTAGAAAGTCAATGAAAATAGATTTTATCCAGCATCGGCACAACCGCAACAACAACCCGCCTTAATTTATTTGGATATCAGCGTCAAGATTATATATTGCAATTCCATTATATGTATAAAACTCAATTATATGTATTCTATAACATAATGAAATAAACATAATTAAAGTTTATAATTTTCTGTGTGTGCGCACGAACAATGATTAACCAGTTTCGAAATTAATATTTACTGCCTAAGATACATATTTTTTTATTTAGACATTGCATATTTTAAAATGAGTATTTTATTAAATAATGAACTTTAATTATTGTTAGAGACGTCTATTTATGATTATTTTAGTTTAATAACAATAATGGAGGAAGAAATAACAATGATGGAATGATATGTTTTACTTTAGGTATTTCTGTTTCACAAGGATAACGGAATTTTGTATTCTCATGTGTACTAGAGGTGGTGAATCAAACCATTCAAGTATGGAGGCATTGTTGGGGAAGGAGTTGGATAGCAGTCGTGTGGTGGAGCCAGAAAAGATGTTGAAGAAGAGTGGAAGAAAACTGCCAAATGAAATATAAAAACCATCGAATAATACTAAAGATGAGAGACATAGAAGGGGGAAGATAATTCAGAAATTTAGTGCTCTTCCTGTAGTTTTTCTAATGTTTCAAAGACGGAAATATCTTCACTTTAGGGTATTGTTATGTCTTACATTACTGAACTGAAAACAAAGCTTTATAGAATTGAACCGGCTAAAGCTGGATTAGAAAAACAGCTCGATGAAACAAAGTGTGAGCTTCAACAAGTCAATGAAAATAGTTTTCATCCAGCATAAACACAACTGAAACAACAACCTGCCTTAATCTATTTGGATATCAGCGTTAAGATTATATATTACAATTCAATTATATTTATCAAATGCAATTATATGTATTGAATGACATAATGAAATAAATGTAAGTAAATTTTATTATTTTGTGCTCTACGCACCAAAATTGATTAATTAGTTTAAAATTTAATATTTTTCGCTTAAGATACATAAGTTTTTTATTCAGACATTGCTTATTTCAAAATGAGTATTTTATTAAATTTTGAACTTTATATAATGTTAGAGACATCTATTTAAGATTATGTTAGTTTAATATATGAACCAAACTACGTATTTAAAAAAAATTCTATATATAAGGAAAAATCTCATGTTCTTTTTTTGTATAAAATATTTGTATTACAATTAAAATTGAGCAAAATATGTTGTTTGTCTATTCACTCGCGTGCACACTAATAAACGGACCGTCTTAGAACGTGGCTCGTCTTTTATCTACTACAAGCTAACCGCCTCAGTGTGGAAGAAAGAGAGATGGGGATATAAATACGGTTTAAAAAATTTGTTGTACATACCATTGAGGGATGATGTTTTGGAGCTTTCATCTACGAAAATGATTAATCAAAAGAATAATTCTATAAATATTATGACATAGTTTTCTATTGCAATAATAACTTTGAGTTTAGATCTTTTACTCACCAATGCAATTCTACAACATTAGATCTTATAGAAATGAATCATTCAGAATACTTAAATCCATCACATTTTGTCTGAGTGGTTCACAACAACAACTATAATAATGGAGGAAGAAATAAAAATGATGTAATGATATCTTATGCTTCAGGTATGACTGTTTCACAAGCATAACGGAATTTGGAATTCTCAATAATGTGGTACTAGAAGTGGTGATACAGACCACTCAAATCTGGAGGCATTGTTGGTGAAGGAGTTGGATAGCAGTCGTGTGGTAGAGCCTGAAAAGATGCTGAAGATGTGTGAAAGAAAACTGCTATGGACTTTTAAAACCATCGAATAAAGCTAAAGATGAGAGACAGAGAAAAGGGAAGATAATTAAGAAAATTTAGTGCTCTAACGTATCAAAGATCGATAAATCTTCACTTTAGGGTGCTGTTATGTCTTACATTACTGAACTGAAAAACAAAGCTTTAGGGAATTGAAACGGCTAAAGTTGGATTAGAAAAACATTTTGATTAAACAAACTGTGAGGTTTAGAAAGTCAATGAAAATAGATTTTATCCAGCATCGGCACAACCGCAACAACAACCCGCCTTAATTTATTTGGATATCAGCGTCAAGATTATATATTGCAATTCCATTATATGTATAAAACTCAATTATATGTATTCTATAACATAATGAAATAAACATAATTAAAGTTTATAATTTTCTGTGTGTGCGCACGAACAATGATTAACCAGTTTCGAAATTAATATTTACTGCCTAAGATACATATTTTTTTATTTAGACATTGCATATTTTAAAATGAGTATTTTATTAAATAATGAACTTTAATTATTGTTAGAGACGTCTATTTATGATTATTTTAGTTTAATAACAAGAATGGAGGAAGAAATAACAATGATGGAATGATATGTTTTACTTTAGGTATTTCTGTTTCACAAGGATAACGGAATTTTGTATTCTCATGTGTACTAGAGGGGGTGAATCAAACCATTCAAGTATGGATGCATTGTTGGGGAAGGAGTTGGATAGCAGTCGTGTGGTGGAGCCAGAAAAGATGTTGAAGAAGAGTGGAAGAAAACTGCCAAATGAAATATAAAAACCATCGAATAATACTAAAGATGAGAGACATAGAAGAGGGAAGATAATTCAGAAATTTAGTGCTCTTCCTGTAGTTTTTCTAATGTTTCAAAGACGGAAATATCTTCACTTTAGGGTATTGTTGTGTCTTACATTACTGAACTGAAAACAAAGCTTTATAGAATTGAACCGGCTAAAGCTGGATTAGAAAAACAGCTCGATGAAACAAAGTGTGAGCTTCAAAAAGTCAATGAAAATAGTTTTCATCCAGCATCAGCACAACTGAAACAACAACCTGCCTTAATCTATTTGGATATCAGCGTTAAGATTATATATTACAATTCAATTATATTTATCAAATGCAATTATATGTATTGAATGACATAATGAAATAAATGTAAGTAAATTTTATTATTTTGTGCTCTACGCACCAAAATTGATTAATTAGTTTAAAATTTAATATTTTTCGCTTAAGATACATAAGTTTTTTATTCAGACATTGCTTATTTCAAAATGAGTATTTTATTAAATTTTGAACTTTATATAATGTTAGAGACATCTATTTAAGATTATGTTAGTTTAATATATGAACCAAACTACGTATTTAAAAAAAATACTATATATAAGGAAAAATCTCATGTTCTTTTTTTGTATAAAATATTTGTATTACAATTAAAATTGAGCAAAATATGTTGTTTGTCTATTCACTCGCGCGCACACTAATAAACAGACCGTCTTAGAACGTGGCTCGTCTTTTATCTACTACAAGCTAACCGCCTCAGTGTGGAAGAAAGAGAGATGGGGATATAAATACGGTTTAAAAAATTTGTTGTACATACCATTGAGGGATGATGTTTTGGAGCTTTCATCTACGAAAATGATTAATCAAAAGAATAATTCTATAAATATTATGACATAGTTTTCTATTGCAATAATAACTTTGAGTTTAGATCTTTTACTCACCAATGCAATTCTACAACATTAGATCTTATAGAAATGAATCATTTAGAATACTTAAATCCATCACATTTTGTCTGAGTGGTTCACAACAACAACTATAATAATGGAGGAAGAAATAAAAATGATGTAATGATATCTTATGCTTCAGGTATGACTGTTTCACAAGCATAACGGAATTTGGAATTCTCAATAATGTGGTACTAGAAGTGGTGATACAGACCACTCAAATCTGGAGGCATTGTTGGTGAAGGAGTTGGATAGCAGTCGTGTGGTAGAGCCTGAAAAGATGCTGAAGAAGTGTGAAAGAAAACTGCTATGGACTTTTAAAACCATCGAATAAAGCTAAAGATGAGAGACAGAGAAAAGGGAAGATAATTAAGAAAATTTAGTGCTCTAACGTATCAAAGATCGATAAATCTTCACTTTAGGGTGCTGTTATGTCTTACATTACTGAACTGAAAAACAAAGCTTTAGGGAATTGAAACGGCTAAAGTTGGATTAGAAAAACATTTTGATTAAACAAACTGTGAGGTTTAGAAAGTCAATGAAAATAGATTTTATCCAGCATCGACACAACCGCAACAACAACCCGCCTTAATTTATTTGGATATCAGCGTCAAGATTATATATTGCAATTCCATTATATGTATAAAACTCAATTATATGTATTCTATAACATAATGAAATAAACATAATTAAAGTTTATAATTTTCTGTGTGTGCGCACGAACAATGATTAACCAGTTTCGAAATTAATATTTACTGCCTAAGATACATATTTTTTTATTTAGACATTGCATATTTTAAAATGAGTATTTTATTAAATAATGAACTTTAATTATTGTTAGAGACGTCTATTTATGATTATTTTAGTTTAATAACAATAATGGAGGAAGAAATAACAATGATGGAATGATATGTTTTACTTTAGGTATTTCTGTTTCACAAGGATAACGAAATTTTGTATTCTCATGTGTACTAGAGGTGGTGAATCAAACCATTCAAGTATGGAGGCATTGTTGGGGAAGGAGTTGGATAGCAGTCGTGTGGTGGAGCCAGAAAAGATGTTGAAGAAGAGTGGAAGAAAACTGCCAAATGAAATATAAAAACCATCGAATAATACTAAAGATGAGAGACATAGAAGGGGGAAGATAATTCAGAAATTTAGTGCTCTTCCTGTAGTTTTTCTAATGTTTCAAAGACGGAAATATCTTCACTTTAGGGTATTGTTATGTCTTACATTACTGAACTGAAAACAAAGCTTTATAGAATTGAACCGGCTAAAGCTGGATTAGAAAAACAGCTCGATGAAACAAAGTGTGAGCTTCAACAAGTCAATGAAAATAGTTTTCATCCAGCATCAACACAACTGAAACAACAACCTGCCTTAATCTATTTGGATATCAGCGTTAAGATTATATATTACAATTCAATTATATTTATCAAATGCAATTATATGTATTGAATGACATAATGAAATAAATGTAAGTAAATTTTATTATTTTGTGCTCTACGCACAAAAATTGATTAATTAGTTTAAAATTTAATATTTTTCGCTTAAGATACATAAGTTTTTTATTCAGACATTGCTTATTTCAAAATGAGTATTTTATTAAATTTTGAACTTTATATAATGTTAGAGACATCTATTTAAGATTATGTTAGTTTAATATATGAACCAAACTACGTATTTAAAAAAAATTCTATATATAAGGAAAAATCTCATGTTCTTTTTTTGTATAAAATATTTGTATTACAATTAAAATTGAGCAAAATATGTTGTTTGTCTATTCACTCGCGTGCACACTAATAAACGGACCATCTTAGAACGTGGCTCGTCTTTTATCTACTACAAGCTAACCGCCTCAGTGTGGAAGAAAGAGAGATGGGGATATAAATACGGTTTAAAAAATTTGTTGTACATACCATTGAGGGATGATGTTTTGGAGCTTTCATCTACGAAAATGATTAATCAAAAGAATAATTCTATAAATATTATGACATAGTTTTCTATTGCAATAATAACTTTGAGTTTAGATCTTTTACTCACCAATGCAATTCTACAACATTAGATCTTATAGAAATGAATCATTTAGAATACTTAAATCCATCACATTTTGTCTGAGTGGTTCACAACAACAACTATAATAATGGAGGAAGAAATAAAAATGATGTAATGATATCTTATGCTTCAGGTATGACTGTTTCACAAGCATAACGGAATTTGGAATTCTCAATAATGTGGTACTAGAAGTGGTGATACAGACCACTCAAATCTGGAGGCATTGTTGGTGAAGGAGTTGGATAGCAGTCGTGTGGTAGAGCCTGAAAAGATGCTGAAGAAGTGTGAAAGAAAACTGCTATGGACTTTTAAAACCATCGAATAAAGCTAAAGATGAGAGACAGAGAAAAGGGAAGATAATTAAGAAAATTTAGTGCTCTAACGTATCAAAGATCGATAAATCTTCACTTTAGGGTGCTGTTATGTCTTACATTACTGAACTGAAAAACAAAGCTTTAGGGAATTGAAACGGCTAAAGTTGGATTAGAAAAACATTTTGATTAAACAAACTGTGAGGTTTAGAAAGTCAATGAAAATAGATTTTATCCAGCATCGGCACAACCGCAACAACAACCCGCCTTAATTTATTTGGATATCAGCGTCAAGATTATATATTGCAATTCCATTATATGTATAAAACTCAATTATATGTATTCTATAACATAATGAAATAAACATAATTAAAGTTTATAATTTTCTGTGTGTGCGCACGAACAATGATTAACCAGTTTCGAAATTAATATTTACTGCCTAAGATACATATTTTTTTATTTAGACATTGCATATTTTAAAATGAGTATTTTATTAAATAATGAACTTTAATTATTGTTAGAGACGTCTATTTATGATTATTTTAGTTTAATAACAATAATGGAGGAAGAAATAACAATGATGGAATGATATGTTTTACTTTAGGTATTTCTGTTTCACAAGGATAACGGAATTTTGTATTCTCATGTGTACTAGAGGTGGTGAATCAAACCATTCAAGTATGGAGGCATTGTTGGGGAAGGAGTTGGATAGCAGTCGTGTGGTGGAGCCAGAAAAGATGTTGAAGAAGAGTGGAAGAAAACTGCCAAATGAAATATAAAAACCATCGAATAATACTAAAGATGAGAGACATAGAAGGGGGAAGATAATTCAGAAATTTAGTGCTCTTCCTGTAGTTTTTCTAATGTTTCAAAGACGGAAATATCTTCACTTTAGGGTATTGTTATGTCTTACATTACTGAACTGAAAACAAAGCTTTATAGAATTGAACCGGCTAAAGCTGGATTAGAAAAACAGCTCGATGAAACAAAGTGTGAGCTTCAACAAGTCAATGAAAATAGTTTTCATCCAGCATCAACACAACTGAAACAACAACCTGCCTTAATCTATTTGGATATCAGCGTTAAGATTATATATTACAATTCAATTATATTTATCAAATGCAATTATATGTATTGAATGACATAATGAAATAAATGTAAGTAAATTTTATTATTTTGTGCTCTACGCACCAAAATTGATTAATTAGTTTAAAATTTAATATTTTTCGTTTAAGATACATAAGTTTTTTATTCAGACATTGCTTATTTCAAAATGAGTATTTTATTAAATTTTGAACTTTATATAATGTTAGAGACATCTATTTAAGATTATGTTAGTTTAATATATGAACCAAACTACGTATTTAAAAAAAATTCTATATATAAGGAAAAATCTCATGTTCTTTTTTTGTATAAAATATTTGTATTACAATTAAAATTGAGCAAAATATGTTGTTTGTCTATTCACTCGCGTGCACACTAATAAACGGACCGTCTTAGAACGTGGCTCGTCTTTTATCTACTACAAGCTAACCACCTCAGTGTGGAAGAAAGAGAGATGGGGATATAAATATGGTTTAAAATATTTGTTGTACATACCATTGACGGATGATGTTTTGGAGCTTTCATCTACGAAAATGATTAATCAAAAGAATAATTCTATAAATATTATGACATAGTTTTCTATTGCAATAATAACTTTGAGTTTAGATCTTTTACTCACCAATGCAATTCTACAACATTTGATCTTATAGAAATGAATCATTCAGAATACTTAAATCCATCACATTTTGTCTGAGTGGTTCACAACAACAACTATAATAATGGAGGAAGAAATAAAAATGATGTAATGATATCTTATGCTTCAGGTATGACTGTTTCACAAGCATAACGGAATTTGGAATTCTCAATAATGTGGTACTAGAAGTGGTGATACAGACCACTCAAATCTGGAGGCATTGTTGGTGAAGGAGTTGGATAGCAGTCGTGTGGTAGAGCCTGAAAAGATGCTGAAGAAGTGTGAAAGAAAACTGCTATGGACTTTTAAAACCATCGAATAAAGCTAAAGATGAGAGACAGAGAAAAGGGAAGTTAATTAAGAAAATTTAGTGCTCTAACGTATCAAAGATCGATAAATCTTCACTTTAGGGTGCTGTTATGTCTTACATTACTGAACTGAAAAACAAAGCTTTAGGGAATTGAAACGGCTAAAGTTGGATTAGAAAAACATTTTGATTAAACAAACTGTGAGGTTTAGAAAGTCAATGAAAATAGATTTTATCCAGCATCGGCACAACCGCAACAACAACCCGCCTTAATTTATTTGGATATCAGCGTCAAGATTATATATTGCAATTCCATTATATGTATAAAACTCAATTATATGTATTCTATAACATAATGAAATAAACATAATTAAAGTTTATAATTTTCTGTGTGTGCGCACGAACAATGATTAACCAGTTTCGAAATTAATATTTACTGCCTAAGATACATATTTTTTTATTTAGACATTGCATATTTTAAAATGAGTATTTTATTAAATAATGAACTTTAATTATTGTTAGAGACGTCTATTTATGATTATTTTATTTTAATAACAATAATGGAGGAAGAAATAACAATGATGGAATGATATGTTTTACTTTAGGTATTTATGTTTCACAAGGATAACGGAATTTTGTATTCTCATGTGTACTAGAGGTGGTGAATCAAACCATTCAAGTATGGAGGCATTGTTGGGGAAGGAGTTGGATAGCAGTCGTGTGGTGGAGCCGGAAAAGATGTTGAAGAAGAGTGGAAGAAAACTGCCAAATGAAATATAAAAACCATCGAATAATACTAAAGATGAGAGACATAGAAGGGGGAAGATAATTCAGAAATTTAGTGCTCTTCCTGTAGTTTTTCTAATGTTTCAAAGACGGAAATATCTTCACTTTAGGGTATTGTTATGTCTTACATTACTGAACTGAAAACAAAGCTTTATAGAATTGAACCGGCTAAAGCTGGATTAGAAAAACAGCTCGATGAAACAAAGTGTGAGCTTCAAAAAGTCAATGAAAATAGTTTTCATCCAGCATCAGCACAACTGAAACAACAACCTGCCTTAATCTATTTGGATATCAGCGTTAAGATTATATATTACAATTCAATTATATTTATCAAATGCAATTATATGTATTGAATGACATAATGAAATAAATGTAAGTAAATTTTATTATTTTGTGCTCTACGCACCAAAATTGATTAATTAGTTTAAAATTTAATATTTTTCGCTTAAGATACATAAGTTTTTTATTCAGACATTGCTTATTTCAAAATGAGTATTTTATTAAATTTTGAACTTTATATAATGTTAGAGACATCTATTTAAGATTATGTTAGTTTAATATATGAACCAAACTACGTATTTAAAAAAAATACTATATATAAGGAAAAATCTCATGTTCTTTTTTTGTATAAAATATTTGTATTACAATTAAAATTGAGCAAAATATGTTGTTTGTCAATTCACTCGCGCGCACACTCATAAACGGACCGTCTTAGAACGTGGCTCGTCTTTTATCTACTACAAGCTAACCGCCTCAGTGTGGAAGAAAGAGAGATGGGGATATAAATACGGTTTAAAAAATTTGTTGTACATACCATTGACGGATGATGTTTTGGAGCTTTCATCTACAAAAATGATTAATCAAAAGAATAATTCTATAAATATTACGACATAGTTTTCTATTGCAATAATAACTTTGAGTTTAGATCTTTTACTCACCAATGCAATTCTACAACATTAGATCTTATAGAAATGAATCATTCAGAATACTTAAATCCATCACATTTTTTCTGAGTGGTTCACAACAACAACTATAATAATGGAGGAAGAAATAAAAATGATGTAATGATATCTTGTGCTTCAGGTATGACTGTTTCACAAGCATAACGGAATTTGGAATTCTCAATAATGTGGTACTAGAAGTGGTGATACAGACCACTCAAATCTGGAGGCATTGTTGGTGAAGGAGTTGGATAGCAGTCGTGTGGTAGAGCCTGAAAAGATGCTGAAGAAGTGTGAAAGAAAACTGCTATGGACTTTTAAAACCATCGAATAATGCTAAAGATGAGAGACATAGAAAAGGGAAGATAATTAAGAAAATTTAGTGCTCTAATGTATCAAAGATCGATAAATCTTCACTTTAGGGTGCTGTTATGTCTTACATTACTGAACTGAAAAACAAAGCTTTAGGGAACTGAAACGGCTAAAGTTGGATTAGAAAAAGAGTTTGATTAAACAAACTGTGAGCTTCAGAAAGTCAATGAAAATAGATATTATCCAGCATCGGCACAACCGCAACAACAACCCGCCTTAGTTTATTTGGATATCAGCGTCAAGATTATATATTGCAATTCCATTATATGTATAAAATTCAATTATATGTATTCTATGACATAATGAAATAAACATAATTAAAGTTTATTATTTTCTGTGTGTGCGCACGAACAATGATTAACCAGTTTCGAAATTAATATTTACTGCCTAAGATACATATTTTTTTATTTAGACATTGCATATTTTAAAATGAGGATTTTATTAAATAATGAACTTTAATTATTGTTAGAGACGTCTATTTATGATTATTTTAGTTTAATAACAATAATGGAGGAAGAAATAACAATGATGGAATGATATGTTTTACTTTAGGTATTTCTGTTTCACAAGGATAACAGAATTTTGTATTCTCATGTGTACTAGAGGTGGAGATACAAACCATTCAAGTATGGAGGCATTGTTGGGGAAGGAGTTGGATAGAAGTCGTGTGTTGGAGCCGGAAAAGATGTTGAAGAAGAGTGGAAGAAAACTGCCAAATGAAATATAAAAACCATTGAATAATACTAAAGATGAGAGACATAAAAGAGGGAAGATAATGCAGAAATTTAGTGCTCTTCCTGTAGTTTTTCTAATGTTTCAAAGACGGAAAAATATTCACTTTAGGGTATTGTTATGTCTTACATTACTGGACTGAAAACAAATCTTTATAGAATTGAACCGGCTAAAGTTGGATTAGAAAAACAGCTCGTTGAAACAAAGCGTGAGCTTCAAAAAGTCAATGAAAATAGTTTTCATCAAGCATCAGCACAACCGAAACAACAACCTTCCTTAATCTATTTGGATATCAGCGTTTAGATTATATATTGCAATTCAATTATATTTATCAAATGCAACTATATGTATTCAATGACATAATGAAATAAATGTAAGTACATTTTATTATTTTGTGCGTCTACGCACCAAAATTGATTAATTAGTTTAAAATTTAATATTTTTTGCTTAAGATACATAAGTTTTTTATTCATACATTGCTTACTTCAAAATGAGCATTTTATTAAATTTGAACTTTATTTAATGTTAGAGACATCTATTTAAGATTATGTTAGTTTAATATATGAACCAAACTACGTATTTAAAAAAAATACTATATATAAGGAAAAATCTCATGTTCTTTTTTTGTATATAATATTTGTATTACAATGAAAATTGTGCAAAATATGTTGTTTGTATATTCACTCGTGCGCACACTAAAAAAAGGACCGTCTTGGAACGTGGCTCGTCTTTTATCTATTACAAGCTAACCGCCTCAATGTGGAAGAAAGAGAGATGGGGATATAAATACGGTTTTAAAATTTTGTTGTACATACCATTGACGGATGATGTTTTGGAGCTTTCATCTACGAAAATGATTAATCAAAAGAATAATTCTATAAATATTATGACATAGTTTTCTATTGCAATAATAACTTTGAGTTTAGATCTTTTACTCACCAATGCAATTCTACAACATTAGATCTTATAGAAATGAATCATTCAGAATACTTAAATCCATCACATTTTGTCTGAGTGGTTCACAACAACAACTATAATAATGGAGGAAGAAATAAAAATGATGTAATGATATCTTGTGCTTCAGGTATGACTGTTTCACAAGCATAACGGAATTTGGAATTCTCAATAATGTGGTACTAGAAGTGGTGATACAGACCACTCAAATCTGGAGGCATTGTTGGTGAAGGAGTTGGATAGCCGTCGTGTGGTAGAGCCTGAAAAGATGCTAAATAAGTGTGGAAGAAAACTGCTAAATGGAATCTAAAAACTATCGAATAATGCTGAAGAAGAGAGATAGAGAAGAGGGAAGATGATTCAAAAATTTAATGCTCTTCATGTAGTTAATGTATTAAAGATCGATAAATCTTCACTTTGGAGTGTTGTTATGTCTTACATTACTGAACTGGAAAACAAAGCTTTAGAGAATTGAATAGGATAAAGTTGGATTAGAAAAACAACTTGATGAAACAAAGATTGAGCTTTAGAAAGTTAATGAAAATAGATTTCATCCAGCATCGGCACATTCGCAACAACAACCCCCTTAATCTATTTGTATATCAGCGTCAAGATTATATATTGCAAATCAATTATATCTATAAAATTCAATTATATGTTTTCTATGACATAATGAAATAAATTTAATTAAAGTTTATAATTTTGTGCTTCTAAGCACCAAAATTGGTTAATTAGTTTCAAATTTAATATGTATCGCTTAAGATACATAAGTTTTTTATTCAGACATTGCTTACTTAAAAATGGGTATTTTATTAAATTTTGAACTTTATTTAATGTTTGAGATGTCTATTTAAGATTATGTTAGTTTAATAGATGAACCAAACTACGTATTTAAAAAAAATGCTATATATAAGGAAAATACCATGTTTTTTTTGGTATAAAATATTTGTATTACAATTAAAATTGAGCAAAATATGTTGTTTGTATATTCACTGGCATGCACACTAAAAAAGGACAGTCTTGGAACGTGGCTCGTCTAGTATCTACTACAAACTAACCGCCTCCGAGTGGAAGAAAGAGAGATGGGGATATAAATACAGTTTAAAATTTTTTTAGTATATACCATTGACGGACGGTATTTTGGAGCTTCAATCCATGAAAATGATTAATTAAAAGAATAATTCTATAAATATTATTACATACTTTTCTATTGCAATAATAACCTTGAGTTTAGATCTTTTACGCACCAATGCAATTCTACTACATTATATCTTATAGAAATGAATCATTCAGAATACTTAAATCAATCACATTTTGTCTGAGTGGTTCACAACAACAACTATAATAATGGAGGAAGAAATTAAAATGATGGAATGATATCTTTTGCTTCAGGTATAACTATTTCACAAGCATAATGGAATTCAGAATTCTCGATCATGTGGTACTAGAAGTGGTGATACGGACCACTCAGATCTTGGGGAATTGTTGATGAAATAGTTGGATATAAGTCGTGTGGTAGAGCCTGAAAAGATGCTAAATAAGTGTGGAAGAAAACTGCTAATAAAATTTAAAAAGTGTTGTACCCCAAAATTTGCCCAACCTTTTCTTTACTTGGCTTATGTTTTCACTACATTATTCTAGCATTTGCATTTGCATTTCAATGTTCATTTGCAGGGGATCTAGAGGTGCGCATAGCAAGAGAAGGTTTATCAAAGGGTCAAAGTAAGCTTGAGTGCTCATCAAGTCATCAGAAGTTGGTCAGAGCTCTTTGAGAAAGTGAATGGATGTATATTGCTTATCTCCTATCTTGGAGGCCAATTGAGGATCATCTGAGGATCACAAGTGCATGGATAGGAATATGAGATGTTGAGAAACTCATTGAGTGCTTTTAGAGCCATTGTGGAGCTTATGCAAGTTGTTATATCATGTGCAAGAGGTTGCAGTCAAAGGATTGCACACCTAGGGTTTCATCTGCTTAGTGCAAGATCCATTGTGGATTTGGAGGAGATTAAGACTTAGTTCTAAGTCCTTCGAATCATGGATAGTTGTGTTGAGGCATATAAGATGTTATTTCAAGATCAATTCAAGAAGAATCAAGAGTGTGAAAAGTTACTAAATTAGGGTTTCAGAGGTTTGTCAGTGTAAAATCCCCTGTTTAATGCCTAACTTCAAGACCACATATCTCAAGATACAAGTTTCATCTCACCTTGATGCAAACATAAGACTTGTAGAGCATGTTCTTAGCTTTCTTTTTAGTACTAGAACTCATTCATTAGGTTCCTAGAACTCATGTTATGATGCTGGCAAGTTAGATGTCTCAGATGAATCATATGTTTAGTCAACAAAAGTCAACTCACTTCCAAGGCACTTTTGACCTAGAATCATGTTTCTCCTCAACTTTTGATGAACATGAGAGTTGTTGCTCATGATCTTAGCTTTCCAAAAAAAAACCTAGAAGTCCTTCATCTCATTTGTAGAACTCAAGTTATGAAGCTTACAATGCAGGGGTATTTTGGGAAAGTGAGATTATAGGTCATTTTCATTATAGGTCCTTTTCATGATCTTAAGCACTTCAAATGAAACTTTCTCCAACATGAAAGTTGCTCCAAATGACCTCAATTTCATCCTAGAACACAAATTTGTCATGAATTTGGCAAGGTTAGGGAGATTGGTGAAGAAATTCAATGAAAAAATGAACTTGAAGTCATGAACTAAATTGAAGTGGTTTTAATTCATTTACATGCCATATTGTGCTCATTTTGAGTCACATTGTCATAACAAGTAGAATGCACAAATTAGATTTGAGGCATGAAGTGAAAAACACGTGCAAATCAAGGTTACTTCACAAGGAAGTTTCAAATCAAATCTCCACCATTGGATCAAATCAAGGTTTAATTCCAATCCACATGATCAAAACAAGTTGCCAGCAGCTGATTCAAATGAAATTCAAGTGAATTTGGAGCCAATTTCACGTATGCATGAACTCATTTTCCAACTTTGGGCATTTTTTCAATTCAAGCAAACCAAGCCATTTTGGGCCTCCAAAACATTCCAGGTCCATTGTATATAAGTTCTAGATGAATTTTGAGTCTTGATTGAGGCATTTTCATGGAAAAAAAAGCATAATCACAGTTTGAAAATTCAAGAGAAAAGTGAAAATTGGAATCTGAGATTCAAGTAATTTCAAGCAAAACCAAGGCAAGCATCATCTTCCTTGAAGTTCATTGAGTGATTATGCACAATTTCAAGCAAGCTTAAGCACGTGTGAAGCTCCAACAGAGAGACTCCGTTAGTTATTCTTCTTTCTCAAAATTCTCTCCTGATACGCATCAATTCCATGCCATTTTTGTTGCATTTGAAGACCTACACTTGGTAGGAAAAAATATGGATAGTTAGTTGTGATGATTGTGATGATTTCAGTTTGATGCTCAAAATTTCAATCGTGCGAATCTCTCTGCTTGATTAATGAATTTGGATTGTGGATCCGTGATCTACATAACTTGGCAATCATTTTGGTATATAATTTTGTGCAATTTGGTTAAGTTTTGGACCTTTAACTCCGGTTGCTTCACCGGAGAAGACGACCGGAGAACTGTTGCTTCGGCGTCTGGTTTTGTCTTCAGACGAGCTGATGTGTTTGCCATGTGTGTTTTTGACTTGTTGACTGAATGTGATGGACGGCTTGGATCTGTTTAACTGGCTTACGTGTGGGTCAGATTGCCAAATCACTTTAATCAAACGCCTCGTTTCATTTAGCTGGGAAAGTTGGGCCAAAAGCGCTATATGCACCCCTCTCTGAATGAGGCACATTGAATTGAACTGCAATTCTTGCAATCTGCACCGTGTGCTTCATTATTTTATTTTATTTTTTTCATTTTAATTATATTTTGATTTAATTCATTTAATAATAGTTCCATATATGATAAAATCCCACAAAAAATATTTTTAAATACTTTAAAGTGTCATTTAATTTTTGGAAATTTTTATTTTCATTTTTGGTTTATTTTTCATTTAAAATTGGATTTATTGTTTGGAGTTGTTTTTAATTGAATTAATTATTGTTCTTAATTGTTTCTTGCTTGTTTCTTGAGCAATATTTTTCTCCAATGATTGAGGCTCTTTTCTCATGTGAATGATGAGTTGAAGAGTTTTATAGGATGAGTTTTCCCCTGGTTTGACCATTTTTGGTTTGACTTTGACTTCATTTTTGTTGACCCTCGACAACCCTCCTTCAAACTGGGGCATCCTTGTGAATCAAATTCTTTGATGATGCTTTGAAGTGACTTTGGTTGTGATCGTTTGGCCTCTGGTTGCCAACTCTTTTATGGGAATTTGAGATTTTATTTGGATTACTTTGAGCCTTTTTTCCTATTTTTGAGGTAACTTGCATGTTAAGTTACTTCTAAGGGTGGTTCATACAAGTACATGACCTAGTTTGATTTGGAAATGACACTTGTGGATCCCTTAAGCTCTCAACTCTTCTTGCTGGGTGTCAATTTATAGGTCATACACTTGCTTGTTTCTTGTGCTTGAGTTGCATTCTTTCAGGATTTCAATTTGAGGTTCAAATGTTGAATGTGTTTAAGACCTAGGTCTTTCTCCATGCCTCTTCTTGCAATTCTCTTTTGTGTGATTGCTTCTTGATTTGTGCTTTCTTTCTTATCATCCCCACTTTTGTCCAAGGATCCTTTAGTCTCATTTGAGATGGTTTAGTCCCTCCTTTGGATGTACTTTGAACATGCCATGAATGATGATTCTTTTGAGGACTTTTGTATGCTCTCTTGCTTGATTTCTTTTGTGTGAATTCTTTCTTCCTTTGTTCTTGCATCTTCTCATATGCATGCTTGATGTCGAGATGTGCTTGTGGAGGCTACTGCCCCACACGTTTTTCCTCCCTCACTTTCATTCTAATTGTGCATTACATGTTTGCGTACTTGCATTTTCTTATGCCTTCTTCTTCTTCTTCTTCTTCTTTTGTCTTTCTTTGCCATGTTCCTTTAGGACCTCTAATCTCTCTTGTTTAAGATAGATTATGATAGACCTTAGGTTTGAATCCATGCATGATAACATTAGGTAGCTTTCCCTTTTCATCCCAATCATAGGTGCACTTTGTATGAGAACATTAGGTTGAGTCTTAGTCTCCCTTTAGAGTGCCTCTCTCTTCTCATCTTCAAACTTTCTCAAAACATCTAATAAAGTATAAGGATTGTTGTACGTTACGAGCCTTAAGTACTTGGGAAATGGTGATTGGGGGGCCTCCTCTGAATTGTCTAGAGTGTTTAGTGTATGTCCTTTGGACGATATGCGACGCATTCGCTCCTAGGTCATAGTCTTTAGTGCAACATGAATTACAAACAATAATCAATGCACTTCTTCTCTAAAAAACATAAAAACAAACTTCAAACTTTTTATCCTTCGGGATCTTAATTTGGAAAACCTTTTTCATAAGGAGATTTTTGTTAACTCTTGGTTCTACCGCAAATGGGTAACACCTAAGTCTACAATGGTCGAGCTGCATACAACTAATTGCTAGAACTATGTTTTAACCATACTCGGGTAAAACATTTTGAACCAACCTGTGGTCTTGTTAGCCTGAACTATGTTTGATCTTATTTCTCATACTGGATGAGGATACGTAGGCACAAGACGACAATGTCTTGGCGAGCAACCTTCCCCACCTTCCACCCGTAGTTTGCCGAACTAAGTTGACTCTGACTTTCCCATTGCACGAGGGAGTACGTAGGCATAGAACGGCGATGCTCTATTGAGTCTCTTTTCTTTTCTTTTGTCCCTGAGTCGTAGCTTAGATAGTAATCACCCTTTTATATAGACAACAAAGCGTGGATCCCGTCGAGTACGATGGACATGAGGGGTGCTCAAACCTTCCCCTTGCGTAACCGACTCCCGAACCCGAGATATGGTTATGATGACCTATCTTCTCCCATTTTTGTTAGGTTTTCTCTGATCGTATTCTTTCCCTCTTTTGGGATAAATAACGAACGATGGCGACTCTTCTGTCTTTGTCGAACCTTTTTCGCAGCGATGCGACAAAAACCATCGAATAATGCTAAAGATGAGAGACAGAGAAGTGGGAAGATAATTCAGAAATTTAGTGCTCTTCATGTAGTTAATGTATCAAAGTTCGATAAATCTTCACTCTAGAGTGTTGTTATGTCTTACATTACTGAACTAAAAAACAAAGCTTTAGAGAATTGAAACGGATAAAGTTGGATTAGAAATACAGTTTGATGAAATAAAGTGTGATCTTAAGAAAGTCAATGAAAATAGACTTCATCCAGCATCGACACAACCGCAACAACAACCCCCTTAATCTATTTGGATATCAGCTTCAAGATTATATATTGCAATTAAATTATATTTATAAAATTCAATTATATGTATTCTAAGACATAATGAAATAAATATAATTAAAATTTATAATTTTGTTTGTGTGCCACAAACAATGATTAACCAGTTTCAAAATTAATAATTACCACCTATGGTACATATTTTTTTATTCAGACATTGCATATTTTAAAATGAGTATTTTATTAAATGTTGAAATTTAATTATTGTTAGAGACGTTTATTTATGAATATTTTTGTTTAATAACAAAAATGGAGGAAGAAATAACAATGATGGAATGACATGTTTTACTTTAGGTATTTCTGTTTCATAAGCATAAAGGAATTTGGAATTCTCATGTGTACTAGAGATGGTGATACAAACCATTCAAACATGGAGGCATTGTTGGGGAAGGAGTTGGATAGCAGTCGTGTGGTGGAACCAGAAAAGATGTTGAAGAAGAGTGGAAGAAAACTGCCAAAAGAAATATAAAAACCATCTAATAATACTAAAGATGAGAGACATAGAAGAGGGAAGATAATTCAGAAAGTTAGTACTCTTCGAGTAGTTTTTCCTAATGTTTCAAAGATGGAAATGTCTTCACTTTAGGGTATTGTTATGTCTTACATTACTGGACTGAAAACAAATCTTTATAGAATTGAACCGGCTAAAGTTGGATTAGAAAAACAGCTTGATGAAACAAAGCGTGAGCTTCAAAAAGTCAATGAAAATAGATTTCATCCAGCCTCAGCACAACCGAAACAACAACCCGCCTTAATCTATTGGGATATCAGTGTTAAGATTATATATTGTAATTCAATTATATTTATCAAATGCAACTATATGTATTCAATGACATAATGAAATAAATGTAAGTAAATTTTATTATTTTGTGCGTCAACGCACCAAAATTGATTAATTAGTTTAAAATTTAATATTTTTCGCTTAAGATACATAAGTTTTTTATTCAGACATTGCATACTTCAAAATGAGTATTTTATTAAATTTTGAATTTTATTTAATGTTAGAGACGTCTATTTAAGATTATGTTAGTTTAATATATGAACCAAACTACGTATTTAAAAAAAATACTATATATAAGGAAAAATCAAATGTTTTTTTTTGTATAAAATATTTGTATTACGATTAAAATTGAGCAAAATATGTTGTTTGTATATTCACTCGCGCGCACACTAAAAAACGGATAGTCTTGGAACGTGGCTCGTCTTGTATCAACTACAACCTAACCGCCTCAGAGTGGAAGAAAGAGAGATGGGGATATAAATACGGTTTAAAAATTTTGTTGTATATATCATTGGCGGACGGTGTTTTGGAGCTTTGATCTACGAAAACGATTAATCAAAAGAATAATTCTATAAATATTATTACATACTTTTCTATTGCAAAAATAACTTTGAGTTTAGATCTTTTACGCACCAATGCAATTCTACTACATTAGATCTTATAGAAATGAATCATTCAGATTACTTAAATCAATGACATATTGTCTCAGTGGTTCACCATAACAAATATAATAATGGAGGAAGAAATAAAAATGATGGAATGATATCTTTTGCTTCAGGTATAACTGTTTCACAAGCATAACAGAATTTGGAATTCTCAATAATGTGGTACTAGAAGTTGTGACACGGACACTCAGATCTTGAGGAATTGTTGATGAAATAGTGTGATAGCAGTCGTGTGGTAGAGCCTGAAAAGATGTTAAAAAAGCGTGGAAGAAAACTACTAAATGAAATTTAAAAACCATCGAATAATGCTAAAGATGAGAGACAGAGAAGTGGGAAGATAATTCAGAAATTTAGTGCTCTTCATGTAGTTAATGTATCAAAGTGCGATATATCTTCACTTTAGAGTGTTGTTATGTCTTACATTACTGAACTAAAAAACAAAGCTTTAGAGAATTGAAACAGATAAAGTTGGATTAGAAATACAGTTTGATGAAACAAAGTGTGAGCTTCAGAATGTCAATGAAAATAGACTTCATCTAGCATCAACACCACTGCAACAACAACCCCCTTAATCTATTTGGAATTCTCATGTGTATTAGAGGTGGTGATACGAACCATTCAAATATGGAGGCATTGTTGGGGAACGAGTTGGGTAGCAGTCGTGCGATGGAGCCGGAAAAGATTTTGAAGAAGAGTGGGAGAAAACTGCCAGAGGAAATATAAAAACCATCAAATAATACTAAAGATGAGAAACATAGAAGAGGGAAGATAATTCAGAAATTCAGTGCTCTTCGTGTAGTTGTTCCGAATGTTTCAACGACGGAATGATCTACACTTTTGTGTATTGTTATGACTTATATTACTGAACTGAAAACAAAGCTTTATTGAATTAAACCGGCTAAAGTTGGATTAGAAAAAAAGCTTGATGAAAAAGCGTGAGTTTCAAAAAGTCAATGAAAATAGACTTCATCCATCATTTGCAAAACCGAAACAACAACCCACCTTAATCTATCTGGATTTCAGCGTTAAGATTATATATTGCAATTCAATTATATTTATCAAATGCAACTATATGTATTCAATGACATAATGAAATAAATGTAAGTACATTTTATTATTTTGTGCGTCTACGCACCAAAATTGATTAAATAATTTAAAATTTAATATTTATCACGTAAGATACATACGTTTTCTATTCAGACATTGCTTACTTCAAAATGAGCATTTTATTAAATTTTGAACTTTATTTAATGTTAGAGACGTGTATTTAAGATTATGTTAGTTTAATATATGAACCAAACTACGTATTTAAAAAAATATTATATATAAGGAAAAATCTCATGTTTTTTTTGTATAAAATATTTGTATTACAATTAAAATTGTGCAAAATATGTTGTTTGTATATTCACTCGCGTGCACACTAAAAAACAGACAGTCTTGGAACGTGGCTCATCTAGTATCTATTACAAGCTAACTGCCTCAGAGTGGAAGAAATATTGATGGGGATATATGTACGGTTTATATTTTGTTGTTGTATATACCATTGGCCGACGGTGTTTTGGAGCTTTGATCTACGAAAATGATTAATCAAAAGAATAATTCTATAAATATTATGACATACTTTTCTATTGCAATAATAACTTTGAGTTTAGATCTTTTACGCACCAATGCAATTCTACTACATTAGATCTTATAGAAATGAATCATTCAGAATACTTAAATAAATCACATATTATCTCAGTGGTTCACAACAACAAATATAATAATGGAGGAAGAAATAAAAATGATGGAATGATATCTTATACTTCAGGTATAACTATTTCACAAGCATAACCGAATTTGGAATTCTCAATCATGTGGTACTAGAAGTGGTGATACAAACCACTCAGATCTGGAGGCATTGTTGGTGAAGGGGTTGGATAGCAGTCGTGTGGTAGAGCTTGAAATGATGCTGATGAAGTGAGGAAGGAAACTGCTAAATGGAATTTAAAAACCGTCGAATAATGCTAAAGATGAGAGACAGAGAAGAGGGAAGATAATTTAGAAATTTAGTGCCCTTCATGTAGTTAATGTATCAAAGAGTGATAAATCTTCACTTTAGAGTGTTGTTATGTCTTACATTACAGAAGTGAAAAACAAAGCTATAGAGAATTGAAATGGATAAAGTTGGATTAGAAAAATAGTTTGAAGAAAAAAAGTGTGAGCTTCAGAAATTCAATGAAAATATTTTTCATCCAGCATCGACACAACCGCAACAACAACCCGCCTTAATCTATTTGGATATCAGCGTCAATATTATATATTGCAATTCAAATATATGTATAAAATTCAATTATATGTATTCTATGACATAATGAAATAAATATAATTAAAGTTTATAATTTTGTGTGTGCGCGCATAAACAATGATTAACCAGTTTCAAGATTAATATTTACCGCCTAAGATATATATTTTTTTAATCAGACATTGCATATTTTAAAATGAGTATTTTATTGAATGGTGAACTTTAATTATTGTTAAAGACGTCTATTTATGATTATTTTAGTTTAATAACAATAATGGAGAAAGAAATAACAATGATGGAATGATATGTTTTACTTTAGGTATTTCTATTTCACACGCATAAAGGAATTTGGAACTCTCATGTGTACTAGAGGTGGTGATACGAACCATTCAAATATGGAGGCATTGTTGGGGAACGAGTTGGATAGCAGTCGTGCGGTGGATCCGGAAAAGATGTTGAAGAAGAGTGGGAGAAAACTTCCAGAAGAATTATAAAAACCATCAAATAATAATAAAGATGAAAGACATAGAAGAGGGAAGATAATTCAGAAATTCAGTGCTCTTCGTGTACTTGTTCTGAATGTTTGAACGATGGAAAGATCTACTCTTTTGTGTATTGTTATGTCTAATATTACTGAACTAAAAACAAAGCTTTATAGAATTGAACCGGCTAAAGTTGGATTAGAAAAAAAGTTGATGAAAAAAAGTGTGTGTTTCAAAAAGTCAATGAAAATAGATTTCATCCAGCATTAGCAAAACCGAAACAACAACCCGCCTTAATCTATTTGGATAAGCGTTAAGATTATATATTGCAATTAAATTATATTTATCAAACACGATTATATGTAGATAATGACATAATGAAATAAATGTAAGTAAATTTTATTATTTTGTTTATCTACGCACCAAAATTGATTAATTAGTTTCAAATTTAATATTTATCGCTCAAGATACATAAGTTTTTTATTCAGACATTGCTTACTTCAAAATGAGTATTTTATTAAATTTTGAACTTTATTTAATGTTAGAGACGTGTATTTAAGATTATATTAGTTTAATATATGAACCAAACTACGTATTTAAAAAAATACTATATATAAGGAAAAATCTCCTGTTTTTTTTTTGTATAAAATATTTGTATTACAATTAAAATTGTGCAAAATATGTTGTTTGTATATTCACTCGCGTGCAAACTAAAAAACGGATAGTCTTGGAACATGGCTCGTCTAGTATCTACTACAAGCTAACCGCGTCAGAGTGGAAGAAAGATAGATGGGGATATATATACGGTTCAAAATTTTTGTTGTATATACCATTGGCCGACGGTGTTTTGGGGCTTTGATCTATGAAAACGATTAATCAAAAGAATAATTTTATAAATATTATTACATACTTTTCTATTGCAATAATAACTTTGAGTTTAGATCTTTTACGCACCAATGCAATTCTACTACATTAGATCTTATAGAAATGAATCATTCAGAATACTTAAATCAATCACATATTGTCTCAGTGGTTCAAAACAACAAATATAATAATGGAGGATGAAATAAAAATGATGGAATGATATCTTTTACTTCAGGTATAATTGTTTCTCAAGCATAACCGAATTTGGAATTCTCAATCATGTGGTACTAGAAGTGGTGATGCGGACCACTCAGATATGGAGGTATTGTTGGTGAAGGGGTTGGATAGTAGTCGTGTGGTAGAGCTTGAAATGATGCTGAAGAAGTGAGGAAGGAAACTGCTAAATGGAATTTAAAAACTATCGAATAATGCTAAAGATGAGAGACAGAGAAGAGGGAAGATAATTTAGAAATTTAGTGCTCTTCATGTAGTTAATGTATCAAAGAGTGATAAATCTTCACTTTAGAGTGTTTTTATGTCTTACATTATTGTAGTGAAAAACAAAGCTATAGAGAATTGAAATGGATAAAGTTGGATTAGAAAAACAGTTTGAAGAAAAAAGTGTGAGCTTCAGAAATTCAATGAAAATATTTTTCATCCAGCATCGGCACAACTTCAACAACAACCAGCCTTAATCTATTTGGATATCAGCGTCAATATTATATATTGCAATTCAAATATATGTATAAAATTCAATTATATGTATTCTATGACATAATGAAATAAATATAATTAAAGTTTATAATTTTGTGTGTGTGCGCATAAACAATGATTAACCAGTTTCAAAATTAATATTTACCGCCTAAGATATATATTTTTTTAATTAGACATTGCATATTTTAAAATGAGTATTTTATAGAATGGTGAACTTAAATTATTGTTAGAGACGTCTATTTATGATTATTTTAGTTTAATAACAATAATGGAGGAAGAAATAACAATGATGGAATGATATGTTTTACTTTAGGTATTTCTATTTCACACGCATAACGGAATTTGGAACTCTCATGTGTACTAGAGGTGGTGATACGAACCATTCAAATATGGAGGCATTGTTTGGGAGCAAGTTGGATAGCAGTCGTGCGGTGGAGCCGGAAAAGATGTTGAAGAAGAGTGGGAGAAAACTGCCAGAGGAAATATAAAAACCATAGAATAATACTACATATGAGAGACATAGAAGAGGGAAGATAATTCAGAAATTCAGTGCTCTTCGTGTAGTTGTTACGAATGTTTCAAAGAGGGAAAGATCTACACTTTTGTGTATTGTTATGTCTTACATTACTGAACTGAAAACAAAGCTTTATAGAGTTGAACCGGCTAAAGTTCGATTAGACAAAAAGCTTGATGAAACTAAGCGTGAGCTTCAAAAAGTCAATGAAAATATATTTCATCCAGCATCAGCAAAACCGAAACAACAACCCGCCTTAATCTATTAGGATAAGTGTTAAAATTATATATTTCAATTCAATTATATTTATCGAATGCAATTATATGTATTCAATGACATATTGAAATAAATGTAAGTAAATTTTATTATGTTGTTCGTCTACGCACAAAATTGATGAATTAGTTTCAAATTTAATATTTATCGCTTAAGATACATAAGTTTTTTATTCAGACATTGCTTACTTCAAAATGAGCATTTTATTAAATTTTGAACTTTATTTAATGTTAGAGACGTGTATTTAAGATTATGTTAGTTTAATATATGAACCAAACTACACATTTAAAAAAATACTATATATAAGGAAAAATCTCTTGTTTTTTTTGGTATAAAATATTTGTATTACAATTAAAATTGTGCAAAATATGTTGTTTGTATATTCACTCGCGTGCAAACTAAAAAACGGACAGTCTTGGAACATGGCTCGTCTAGTATATACTACAAGCTAACCGCGTCAGAGTGGAAGAAAGATAGATGGGGATATAAATACGATTTAAAAAGTTTGTTGTATATACCGTTGGCGGACGGTGTTTTGGAGCATTGATCTACGAAAAAATTAATCAAAAGAATAATTCTATAAATATTATGACATACTTTTCTATTGCAAGAATAACTTTGAGTTTAGATCTTTTATGAACCAATGCAATTCCACTACATTAGATCTTATAGAAATGAATCATTCAGAATACTTAAATCAATCACATATTGTCTTAGTGGTTCACAACAACAAATATAATAATGGAGGAAGAAATAAAAATGATGGAATGATATCTTTCACTTCAGTTATAACTGTTTCACAAGCATAACGGAATTTGGACTTCTCAATCATGTGGTACTAGAAGTGGTGATACAGACCACTCATATATGGAGGCATTTTTGGTGAAGGGGTTGGATAGCAGTCGTGTGGTAGGGCTTGAAATGATGCTGAAGAAGTGTGGAAGGAAACTACTAAATGGAATTTAAAAACCATCGAATAATGCTAGAGATGAGAGACAGAGAAGAGGGAAGATAATTTAGAAATTTAGTGCTCTTCATGTAGTTAATGTATCAAAGAATGATAAATCTTCACTTTAGAGTGTTGTTATGTCTTACATTACTGAAGTGAAAAACAAAGCTATAGAGAATTGAAATGGATAAAGTTGGATTAGAAAAACAGTTTGAAGAAAAAAAGTGTGAGCTTCAGAAATTCAATGAAAATATTTTTCATCCAGCATCGCCACAACTTCAACAACAACCCGCCTTAATCTATTTGGATATCAGCGTCAATATTATATATTGCAATTCAAATATATGTATAAAATTCAATTATATGTATTCTATGACATAATGAAATAAATATAATTAAAGTTTATAATTTTGTGTGTGTGCGCATAAACAATGATTAACCAGTTTCAAAATTAATATTTACCGCCTAAGATATATATTTTTTTAATCAGACATTGCATATTTTAAAATGAGTATTTTATAGAATGGTGAACTTTAATTATTGTTAGAGACGTCTATTTATGATTATTTTAGTTTAATAACAATAATGGAGGAAGAAATAACAATGATGGAATGATATGTTTTACTTTAGGTATTTCTATTTCACACGCATAACGGAATTTGGAACTCTCATGTGTACTAGAGGTGGTGATACGAACCATTCAAATATGGAGGCATTGTTTGGGAGCAAGTTGGATAGCAGTCGTGCGGTGGAGCCGGAAAAGATGTTGAAGAAGAGTGGGAGAAAACTGCCAGAGGAAATATAAAAACCATAGAATAATACTACAGATGAGAGACATAGAAGAGGGAAGATAATTCAGAAATTCAGTGCTCTTCGTGTAGTTGTTACGAATGTTTCAAAGACGGAAAGATCTACACTTTTGTGTATTGTTATGTCTTACATTACTGAACTGAAAACAAAGCTTTATAGAGTTGAACCGGCTAAAGTTCGATTAGACAAAAAGCTTGATGAAACAAAGCGTGAGCTTCAAAAAGTCAATGAAAATATATTTCATCCAGCATCAGCAAAACCGAAACAACAACCCGCCTTAATCTATTAGGATAAGTGTTAAAATTATATATTTCAATTCAATTATATTTATCGAATGCAATTATATGTATTCAATGACATATTGAAATAAATGTAAGTAAATTTTATTATGTTGTTCGTCTACGCACAAAATTGATGAATTAATTTCAAATTTAATATTTATCGCTTAAGATACATAACTTTTTTATTCAGACATTGCTTACTTCAAAATGAGCATTTTATTAAATTTTGAACTTTATTTAATGTTAGAGACGTGTATTTAAGATTATGTTAGTTTAATATATGAACCAAACTACACATTTAAAAAAATACTATATATAAGGAAAAATCTCTTGTTTTTTTTGGTATAAAATATTTGTATTACAATTAAAATTGTGCAAAATATGTTGTTTGTATATTCACTCGCGTGCAAACTAAAAAACGGACAGTCTTGGAACATGGCTCGTCTAGTATATACTACAAGCTAACCGCGTCAGAGTGGAAGAAAGATAGATGGGGATATAAATACGATTTAAAAAGTTTGTTGTATATACCGTTGGCGGACGGTGTTTTGGAGCATTGATCTACGAAAAAATTAATCAAAAGAATAATTCTATAAATATTATGACATACTTTTCTATTGCAAGAATAACTTTGAGTTTAGATCTTTTATGAACCAATGCAATTCCACTACATTAGATCTTATAAAAATGAATCATTCAGAATACTTAAATCAATCACATATTGTCTTAGTGGTTCACAACAACAAATATAATAATGGAGGAAGAAATAAAAATGATGGAATGATATCTTTCACTTCAGTTATAACTGTTTCACAAGCATAACGGAATTTGGACTTCTCAATCATGTGGTACTAGAAGTGGTGATACAGACCACTCATATATGGAGGCATTTTTGGTGAAGGGGTTGGATAGCAGTCGTGTGGTAGGGCTTGAAATGATGCTGAAGAAGTGTGGAAGGAAACTACTAAATGGAATTTAAAAACCATCGAATAATGCTAGAGATGAGAGACAGAGAAGAGGGAAGATAATTTAGAAATTTAGTGCTCTTCATGTAGTTAATGTATCAAAGAATGATAAATCTTCACTTTAGAGTGTTGTTATGTCTTACATTACTGAAGTGAAAAACAAAGCTATAGAGAATTTAAATGGATAAAGTTGGATTAGAAAAACAGTTTGAAGAAAAAAAGTGTGAGCTTCAGAAATTCAATGAAAATATTTTTCATCCAGCATCGCCACAACTTCAACAACAACCCGCCTTAATCTATTTGGATATCAGCGTCAATATTATATATTGCAATTCAAATATATGTATAAAATTCAATTATATGTATTCTATGACATAATGAAATAAATATAATTAAAGTTTATAATTTTGTGTGTGTGCGCATAAACAATGATTAACCAGTTTCAAAATTAATATTTACCGCCTAAGATATATATTTTTTTAATCAGACATTGCATATTTTAAAATGAGTATTTTATAGAATGGTGAACTTTAATTATTGTTAGAGACGTCTATTTATGATTATTTTAGTTTAATAACAATAATGGAGGAAGAAATAACAATGATGGAATGATATGTTTTACTTTAGGTATTTCTATTTCACACGCATAACGGAATTTGGAACTCTCATGTGTACTAGAGGTGGTGATACGAACCATTCAAATATGGAGGCATTGTTTGGGAGCAAGTTGGATAGCAGTCGTGCGGTGGAGCCGGAAAAGATGTTGAAGAAGAGTGGGAGAAAACTGCCAGAGGAAATATAAAAACCATAGAATAATACTACAGATGAGAGACATAGCAGAGGGAAGATAATTCAGAAATTCAGTGCTCTTCGTGTAGTTGTTCCGAATGTTTCAACAACAGAAAGATCTACACTTTTGTGTATTGTTATCTCTTATATTACTGAACTGAAAACAAAGCTTTATAGAATTGAACCGGCTAAAGTTGGACAAGAAAAAAAGCTTGATGAAACAAAGCGTGAGCTTCAAAAAGTCAATGAAAATATATTTCATCCAGCATCAGCAAAACCGAAACAACAACCCGCCTTAATCTATTTGGATAAGCGTTAAGATTATATATTGCAATTAAATTATATTTATCAAACGCAATTATATGTATTTAATGACATGATGAAATAAATGCAAGTAAATTTCATTATTTTGTTCGTCTGCGCACAAAAATTGATTAATTAGTTTCAAATTTAATATTTATCGCTTAAGATACATAAGTTTTTTATTCAGACATCGCTTACTTCAAAATGAGCATTTTATTAAATTTTAAACTTTATTTAATGTTAAAGACGTGTATATAAGATTATGTTAGTTTAATATATGAACCAAACTACGTATTTAAAAAAAATACTATATATAAGGAAAAATCTCATGTTTTTTTTTTGTATAAAATATTTGTATTACAATTTAAATTGTGCTAAATATGTTGTTTGTATATTCACTCGCGTGCAAACTAAAAAACGGACAGTCTTGGAACATGGCTCGTCTAGTATCTACTACAAGCTAACCGCGTCAGAGTGGAAGAAAGATAGATGAGGATATATATAGGGTTTAAAAAGTTTGTTGTATATACCATTGGCCGACAGTGTTTTGGAGCTTTGATCTACGAAAAAGATTAATCAAAAGAATAATTCTATAAATATTATGACATACTTTTTCATTGCAATAATAACTTTGAGTTTAGATCTTTTACGAACCATTGCAATTCCACTACATTAGATCTTATAGAAATGAATCATTCAGAATACTTAAATCAATCACATATTGTCTTAGTGGTTCACAACAACAAATATAATAATGGAGGAAGAAATAAAAATGATGGAATGATATCTTTCACTTCAGTTATAACTGTTTCACAAGCATAACGGAATTTGGAATTCTCAATCATGTGGTACTAGAAGCGGTGATACGGACCACTCATATATGGAGGCATTGTTGGTGAAGGGGTTAGATAGCAGTCGTGTGGTAGAGCTTGAAATGATGCCGAAGAAGTGTGGAAGGAAACTACTAAATGGAATTTAAAAACCATCGAATAATGCTAAAGATGAGAGACAGAGAAGAGGGAAGATAATTTAGAAATTTAGTGCTCTTCATGTAGTTAATGTATCAAAGAGTGATAAATCTTCGCTTTAGAGTGTTTTTATGTCTTACATTACTGTAGTGAAAAACAAAGCTATAGCGAATTGAAATGGATAAAGTTGGGTTAGAAAAACAGTTTGAAGATAAAAAGTGTGAGCTTCAGAAATTCAATGAAAATATTTTTCATCCAGCATCGGCGTAACTTCAACAACAACCCGCCTTAATCTATTTGGATATCAGCGTCAATATTATATATTGCAATTCAAATATATGTATAAAATTCAATTGTATGTATTCTATGACATAATGAAATAAATATATATAAAGTTTATAATTTTGTGTGTGTGCGCATAAACAATGATTAACCAGTTTCAAAATTAATATTTACCGCCTAAGATACATATTTTTTTAATCAGACATTGCATATTTTAAAATGAGTATTTTATTGAATGGTGAACTTTAATTATTGTTAAAGACGTCTATTTGTGATTATTTTAGTTTAATAACAATAATGGAGGAACAAATAACAATGATAGAATGATATGTTTTACTTCAGGTATTTCTATTTCACAAGGATAAAGGAATTTGGAACTCTTATATGTACTAGAGGTGGTGATACGAACCATTCAAATATGGAGGCATTGTTGGGGAACGAGTTGGATAGCAGTCGTGCGATGGAGCCGGAAAAGATGTTGAAGAAGAGTGGGAGAAAACTGCTAGAGGAAATATAAAAACCATCGAATAAAACTAAAGATGAGAGACATAGCAGAGGGAAGATAATTCAGAAATTTAGTGCTCTTCGTGTAGTTGTTCCGAATGTTTCAACGGCGGAAAGATCTATACTTTTGTGTATTGTTATGTCTTATATTACTGAACTGAAAACAAAGCTTTATTGAATTGAACCGGCTAAAGTTGGACAAGAAAAAAAGCTTGATGAAAAAAAGCGTGAGCTTCAAAATGTCAATGAAAATAGATTTCATCCAGCATCAGCAAAACCGAAACAACAACCCGCCTTAATCTATTTGGATAAGCGTTAAGATTATATATTGCAATTAAATTATATTTATCAAACGCAATTATATGTATTTAATGACATAATGAAATAAATGCAAGTAAATTTCATTATTTTGTTCGTCTACGCACAAAAATTGATTAATTAGTTTCAAATTTAATATTTATCGCTTAAGATACATAAGTTTTTTATTCAAACATTGCTTACTTCAAAATGAGCATTTTATTAAATTTTGAACTTTATTTAATGTTAGAGACGTGTATTTAACATTACGTTAGTTTAATATATGAACCAAACTACGTATTTAAAAAAATACTATATATAAGGAAAAATCTCATGTTTTTTTTGTATAAAATATTTGTATTACAATTAAAATTGTGCAAAATATGTTGTTTGTATATTCACTCGCGTGCAAACTAAAAAACGGACAGTCTTGGAACATGGCTCGTCTAGTATCTACTACAAGCTAACCGCGTCAGAGTGGAAGAAAGATAGATGGGGATATAAATACGGTTTAAAAAATTTGTTGTATATACCATTGGCGGACGGTGTTTTGGAGCTTTGATCTACGAAAACGATTAATCAAAAGAATAATTCTATAAATATTATGACATACTTTTCTATTGCAATAATAACTTTAAGTTTAGATCTTTTGAGCACCAATGTAATTCTACTACATTAGATCTTATAGAAATGAATCATTCAGAATACTTAAATCAATCACATATTGTCTTAGTGGTTCACAACAACAAATATAATAATGGAGGAAGAAATAAAAATGATGGAATGATATCTTTCACTTCAGTTATAACTGTTTCACAAGCATAACGGAATTTGGACTTCTCAATCATGTGGTACTAGAAGTGGTGATACAGACCACTCATATATGGAGGCATTTTTGGTGAAGGGGTTGGATAGCAGTCGTGTGGTAGGGCTTGAAATGATGCTGAAGAAGTGTGGAAGGAAACTACTAAATGGAATTTAAAAACCATCGAATAATGCTAGAGATGAGAGACAGAGAAGAGGGAAGATAATTTAGAAATTTAGTGCTCTTCATGTAGTTAATGTATCAAAGAATGATAAATCTTCACTTTAGAGTGTTGTTATGTCTTACATTACTGAAGTGAAAAACAAAGCTATAGAGAATTGAAATGGATAAAGTTGGATTAGAAAAACAGTTTGAAGAAAAAAAGTGTGAGCTTCAGAAATTCAATGAAAATATTTTTCATCCAGCATCGCCACAACTTCAACAACAACCCGCCTTAATCTATTTGGATATCAGTGTCAATATTATATATTGCAATTCAAATATATGTATAAAATTCAATTATATGTATTCTATGACATAATGAAATAAATATAATTAAAGTTTATAATTTTGTGTGTGTGCGCATAAACAATGATTAACCAGTTTCAAAATTAATATTTACCGCCTAAGATATATATTTTTTTAATCAGACATTGCATATTTTAAAATGAGTATTTTATAGAATGGTGAACTTTAATTATTGTTAGAGACGTCTATTTATGATTATTTTAGTTTAATAACAATAATGGAGGAAGAAATAACAATGATGGAATGATATGTTTTACTTTAGGTATTTCTATTTCACACGCATAACGGAATTTGGAACTCTCATGTGTACTAGAGGTGGTGATACGAACCATTCAAATATGGAGGCATTGTTTGGGAGCAAGTTGGATAGCAGTCGTGCGGTGGAGCCGGAAAAGATGTTGAAGAAGAGTGGGAGAAAACTGCCAGAGGAAATATAAAAACCATAGAATAATACTACAGATGAGAGACATAGAAGAGGGAAGATAATTCAGAAATTCAGTGCTCTTCGTGTAGTTGTTACGAATGTTTCAAAGACGGAAAGATCTACACTTTTGTGTATTGTTATGTCTTACATTACTGAACTGAAAACAAAGCTTTATAGAGTTGAACCGGCTAAAGTTCGATTAGACAAAAAGCTTGATGAAACAAAGCGTGAGCTTCAAAAAGTCAATGAAAATATATTTCATCCAGCATCAGCAAAACCGAAACAACAACCCGCCTTAATCTATTAGGATAAGTGTTAAAATTATATATTTCAATTCAATTATATTTATCGAATGCAATTATATGTATTCAATGACATATTGAAATAAATGTAAGTAAATTTTATTATGTTGTTCGTCTACGCACAAAATTGATGAATTAATTTCAAATTTAATATTTATCGCTTAAGATACATAACTTTTTTATTCAGACATTGCTTACTTCAAAATGAGCATTTTATTAAATTTTGAACTTTATTTAATGTTAGAGACGTGTATTTAAGATTATGTTAGTTTAATATATGAACCAAACTACACATTTAAAAAAATACTATATATAAGGAAAAATCTCTTGTTTTTTTTGGTATAAAATATTTGTATTACAATTAAAATTGTGCAAAATATGTTGTTTGTATATTCACTCGCGTGCAAACTAAAAAACGGACAGTCTTGGAACATGGCTCGTCTAGTATATACTACAAGCTAACCGCGTCAGAGTGGAAGAAAGATAGATGGGGATATAAATACGATTTAAAAAGTTTGTTGTATATACCGTTGGCGGACGGTGTTTTGGAGCATTGATCTACGAAAAAATTAATCAAAAGAATAATTCTATAAATATTATGACATACTTTTCTATTGCAAGAATAACTTTGAGTTTAGATCTTTTATGAACCAATGCAATTCCACTACATTAGATCTTATAGAAATGAATCATTCAGAATACTTAAATCAATCACATATTGTCTTAGTGGTTCACAACAACAAATATAATAATGGAGGAAGAAATAAAAATGATGGAATGATATCTTTCACTTCAGTTATAACTGTTTCACAAGCATAACGGAATTTGGACTTCTCAATCATGTGGTACTAGAAGTGGTGATACAGACCACTCATATATGGAGGCATTTTTGGTGAAGGGGTTGGATAGCAGTCGTGTGGTAGGGCTTGAAATGATGCTGAAGAAGTGTGGAAGGAAACTACTAAATGGAATTTAAAAACCATCGAATAATGCTAGAGATGAGAGACAGAGAAGAGGGAAGATAATTTAGAAATTTAGTGCTCTTCATGTAGTTAATGTATCAAAGAATGATAAATCTTCACTTTAGAGTGTTGTTATGTCTTACATTACTGAAGTGAAAAACAAAGCTATAGAGAATTGAAATGGATAAAGTTGGATTAGAAAAACAGTTTGAAGAAAAAAAGTGTGAGCTTCAGAAATTCAATGAAAATATTTTTCATCCAGCATCGCCACAACTTCAACAACAACCCGCCTTAATCTATTTGGATATCAGTGTCAATATTATATATTGCAATTCAAATATATGTATAAAATTCAATTATATGTATTCTATGACATAATGAAATAAATATAATTAAAGTTTATAATTTTGTGTGTGTGCGCATAAACAATGATTAACCAGTTTCAAAATTAATATTTACCGCCTAAGATATATATTTTTTTAATCAGACATTGCATATTTTAAAATGAGTATTTTATAGAATGGTGAACTTTAATTATTGTTAGAGACGTCTATTTATGATTATTTTAGTTTAATAACAATAATGGAGGAAGAAATAACAATGATGGAATGATATGTTTTACTTTAGGTATTTCTATTTCACACGCATAACGGAATTTGGAACTCTCATGTGTACTAGAGGTGGTGATACGAACCATTCAAATATGGAGGCATTGTTTGGGAGCAAGTTGGATAGCAGTCGTGCGGTGGAGCCGGAAAAGATGTTGAAGAAGAGTGGGAGAAAACTGCCAGAGGAAATATAAAAACCATAGAATAATACTACAGATGAGAGACATAGAAGAGGGAAGATAATTCAGAAATTCAGTGCTCTTCGTGTAGTTGTTACGAATGTTTCAAAGACGGAAAGATCTACACTTTTGTGTATTGTTATGTCTTACATTACTGAACTGAAAACAAAGCTTTATAGAGTTGAACCGGCTAAAGTTCGATTAGACAAAAAGCTTGATGAAACAAAGCGTGAGCTTCAAAAAGTCAATGAAAATATATTTCATCCAGCATCAGCAAAACCGAAACAACAACCCGCCTTAATCTATTAGGATAAGTGTTAAAATTATATATTTCAATTCAATTATATTTATCGAATGCAATTATATGTATTCAATGACATATTGAAATAAATGTAAGTAAATTTTATTATGTTGTTCGTCTACGCACAAAATTGATGAATTAATTTCAAATTTAATATTTATCGCTTAAGATACATAACTTTTTTATTCAGACATTGCTTACTTCAAAATGAGCATTTTATTAAATTTTGAACTTTATTTAATGTTAGAGACGTGTATTTAAGATTATGTTAGTTTAATATATGAACCAAACTACACATTTAAAAAAATACTATATATAAGGAAAAATCTCTTGTTTTTTTTGGTATAAAATATTTGTATTACAATTAAAATTGTGCAAAATATGTTGTTTGTATATTCACTCGCGTGCAAACTAAAAAACGGACAGTCTTGGAACATGGCTCGTCTAGTATATACTACAAGCTAACCGCGTCAGAGTGGAAGAAAGATAGATGGGGATATAAATACGATTTAAAAAGTTTGTTGTATATACCGTTGGCGGACGGTGTTTTGGAGCATTGATCTACGAAAAAATTAATCAAAAGAATAATTCTATAAATATTATGACATACTTTTCTATTGCAAGAATAACTTTGAGTTTAGATCTTTTATGAACCAATGCAATTCCACTACATTAGATCTTATAGAAATGAATCATTCAGAATACTTAAATCAATCACATATTGTCTTAGTGGTTCACAACAACAAATATAATAATGGAGGAAGAAATAAAAATGATGGAATGATATCTTTCACTTCAGTTATAACTGTTTCACAAGCATAACGGAATTTGGACTTCTCAATCATGTGGTACTAGAAGTGGTGATACAGACCACTCATATATGGAGGCATTTTTGGTGAAGGGGTTGGATAGCAGTCGTGTGGTAGGGCTTGAAATGATGCTGAAGAAGTGTGGAAGGAAACTACTAAATGGAATTTAAAAACCATCGAATAATGCTAGAGATGAGAGACAGAGAAGAGGGAAGATAATTTAGAAATTTAGTGCTCTTCATGTAGTTAATGTATCAAAGAATGATAAATCTTCACTTTAGAGTGTTGTTATGTCTTACATTACTGAAGTGAAAAACAAAGCTATAGAGAATTTAAATGGATAAAGTTGGATTAGAAAAACAGTTTGAAGAAAAAAAGTGTGAGCTTCAGAAATTCAATGAAAATATTTTTCATCCAGCATCGCCACAACTTCAACAACAACCCGCCTTAATCTATTTGGATATCAGCGTCAATATTATATATTGCAATTCAAATATATGTATAAAATTCAATTATATGTATTCTATGACATAATGAAATAAATATAATTAAAGTTTATAATTTTGTGTGTGTGCGCATAAACAATGATTAACCAGTTTCAAAATTAATATTTACCGCCTAAGATATATATTTTTTTAATCAGACATTGCATATTTTAAAATGAGTATTTTATAGAATGGTGAACTTTAATTATTGTTAGAGACGTCTATTTATGATTATTTTAGTTTAATAACAATAATGGAGGAAGAAATAACAATGATGGAATGATATGTTTTACTTTAGGTATTTCTATTTCACACGCATAACGGAATTTGGAACTCTCATGTGTACTAGAGGTGGTGATACGAACCATTCAAATATGGAGGCATTGTTTGGGAGCAAGTTGGATAGCAGTCGTGCGGTGGAGCCGGAAAAGATGTTGAAGAAGAGTGGGAGAAAACTGCCAGAGGAAATATAAAAACCATAGAATAATACTACAGATGAGAGACATAGCAGAGGGAAGATAATTCAGAAATTCAGTGCTCTTCGTGTAGTTGTTCCGAATGTTTCAACAACAGAAAGATCTACACTTTTGTGTATTGTTATCTCTTATATTACTGAACTGAAAACAAAGCTTTATAGAATTGAACCGGCTAAAGTTGGACAAGAAAAAAAGCTTGATGAAACAAAGCGTGAGCTTCAAAAAGTCAATGAAAATATATTTCATCCAGCATCAGCAAAACCGAAACAACAACCCGCCTTAATCTATTTGGATAAGCGTTAAGATTATATATTGCAATTAAATTATATTTATCAAACGCAATTATATGTATTTAATGACATGATGAAATAAATGCAAGTAAATTTCATTATTTTGTTCGTCTGCGCACAAAAATTGATTAATTAGTTTCAAATTTAATATTTATCGCTTAAGATACATAAGTTTTTTATTCAGACATCGCTTACTTCAAAATGAGCATTTTATTAAATTTTAAACTTTATTTAATGTTAAAGACGTGTATATAAGATTATGTTAGTTTAATATATGAACCAAACTACGTATTTAAAAAAAATACTATATATAAGGAAAAATCTCATGTTTTTTTTTTGTATAAAATATTTGTATTACAATTTAAATTGTGCTAAATATGTTGTTTGTATATTCACTCGCGTGCAAACTAAAAAACGGACAGTCTTGGAACATGGCTCGTCTAGTATCTACTACAAGCTAACCGCGTCAGAGTGGAAGAAAGATAGATGAGGATATATATAGGGTTTAAAAAGTTTGTTGTATATACCATTGGCCGACAGTGTTTTGGAGCTTTGATCTACGAAAAAGATTAATCAAAAGAATAATTCTATAAATATTATGACATACTTTTTCATTGCAATAATAACTTTGAGTTTAGATCTTTTACGAACCATTGCAATTCCACTACATTAGATCTTATAGAAATGAATCATTCAGAATACTTAAATCAATCACATATTGTCTTAGTGGTTCACAACAACAAATATAATAATGGAGGAAGAAATAAAAATGATGGAATGATATCTTTCACTTCAGTTATAACTGTTTCACAAGCATAACGGAATTTGGAATTCTCAATCATGTGGTACTAGAAGCGGTGATACGGACCACTCATATATGGAGGCATTGTTGGTGAAGGGGTTAGATAGCAGTCGTGTGGTAGAGCTTGAAATGATGCCGAAGAAGTGTGGAAGGAAACTACTAAATGGAATTTAAAAACCATCGAATAATGCTAAAGATGAGAGACAGAGAAGAGGGAAGATAATTTAGAAATTTAGTGCTCTTCATGTAGTTAATGTATCAAAGAGTGATAAATCTTCGCTTTAGAGTGTTTTTATGTCTTACATTACTGTAGTGAAAAACAAAGCTATAGCGAATTGAAATGGATAAAGTTGGGTTAGAAAAACAGTTTGAAGATAAAAAGTGTGAGCTTCAGAAATTCAATGAAAATATTTTTCATCCAGCATCGGCGTAACTTCAACAACAACCCGCCTTAATCTATTTGGATATCAGCGTCAATATTATATATTGCAATTCAAATATATGTATAAAATTCAATTGTATGTATTCTATGACATAATGAAATAAATATATATAAAGTTTATAATTTTGTGTGTGTGCGCATAAACAATGATTAACCAGTTTCAAAATTAATATTTACCGCCTAAGATACATATTTTTTTAATCAGACATTGCATATTTTAAAATGAGTATTTTATTGAATGGTGAACTTTAATTATTGTTAAAGACGTCTATTTGTGATTATTTTAGTTTAATAACAATAATGGAGGAACAAATAACAATGATAGAATGATATGTTTTACTTCAGGTATTTCTATTTCACAAGGATAAAGGAATTTGGAACTCTTATATGTACTAGAGGTGGTGATACGAACCATTCAAATATGGAGGCATTGTTGGGGAACGAGTTGGATAGCAGTCGTGCGATGGAGCCGGAAAAGATGTTGAAGAAGAGTGGGAGAAAACTGCTAGAGGAAATATAAAAACCATCGAATAAAACTAAAGATGAGAGACATAGCAGAGGGAAGATAATTCAGAAATTTAGTGCTCTTCGTGTAGTTGTTCCGAATGTTTCAACGGCGGAAAGATCTATACTTTTGTGTATTGTTATGTCTTATATTACTGAACTGAAAACAAAGCTTTATTGAATTGAACCGGCTAAAGTTGGACAAGAAAAAAAGCTTGATGAAAAAAAGCGTGAGCTTCAAAATGTCAATGAAAATAGATTTCATCCAGCATCAGCAAAACCGAAACAACAACCCGCCTTAATCTATTTGGATAAGCGTTAAGATTATATATTGCAATTAAATTATATTTATCAAACGCAATTATATGTATTTAATGACATAATGAAATAAATGCAAGTAAATTTCATTATTTTGTTCGTCTACGCACAAAAATTGATTAATTAGTTTCAAATTTAATATTTATCGCTTAAGATACATAAGTTTTTTATTCAAACATTGCTTACTTCAAAATGAGCATTTTATTAAATTTTGAACTTTATTTAATGTTAGAGACGTGTATTTAACATTACGTTAGTTTAATATATGAACCAAACTACGTATTTAAAAAAATACTATATATAAGGAAAAATCTCATGTTTTTTTTGTATAAAATATTTGTATTACAATTAAAATTGTGCAAAATATGTTGTTTGTATATTCACTCGCGTGCAAACTAAAAAACGGACAGTCTTGGAACATGGCTCGTCTAGTATCTACTACAAGCTAACCGCGTCAGAGTGGAAGAAAGATAGATGGGGATATAAATACGGTTTAAAAAATTTGTTGTATATACCATTGGCGGACGGTGTTTTGGAGCTTTGATCTACGAAAACGATTAATCAAAAGAATAATTCTATAAATATTATGACATACTTTTCTATTGCAATAATAACTTTAAGTTTAGATCTTTTGAGCACCAATGTAATTCTACTACATTAGATCTTATAGAAATGAATCATTCAGAATACTTAAATCAATCACATATTGTCTCAGTGGTTCACAACAACAAATATAATAATGGAGGAAGAAATAAAACTAATGGTATGATATCTTTTACTTCAGGTATAACTGATTCACAAGCATAACAGAATATGGAATTCTCAATCATGTGGTACTAGAAGTGGTGATACGGACCACTCAGATCTGGAGGCATTGTTGGTGAAGGGGTTGGATAGCAGTGGTGTGGTAGAGCCTGAAATGCTGCTGAAGAAGTGTGGAAGGAAACTGCTAAATGGAATTTAAAAACCATCGAATAATGCTAAAGATGAGAGACAGAGAAGAGGGAAGATAATTTAGAAATTTAGTGCTCTTCATGTAGTTAATGTATCAAAGAGTGATAAATCTTCACTTTAGAGTGTTGTTATGTCTTACATTACTGAAGTGAAAAACAAAGCTATAGAGATATGAAATGGATAAAGTTGGATTAGAAAAACAGTTTGAAAAAAAAAGTGTGAGCTTCAGAAATTCAATGAAAATATTTTTCATCCAGCATCGGCACAACTTCAACAACAACCCGCCTTAATCTATTTGGATATTAGCGTCAATATTTTATCTTGCAATTCAAATATATGTATAAAATTCAATTATATGTATTCTATGACATAATGAAATAAATATAATTAAAGTTTATAATTTTGTGTGTCCGCGCATAAACAATGATTAACCAGTTTCAAGATTAATATTTACCGCCTAAGATACATATTTTTTTAATCAGACATTGCATATTTTAAAATGAGTATTCTATTGAATGGTGAACTTTAATTATTGTTAAAGACGTCTATTTATGATTATTTTAGTTTAATAACAATAATGGAGGAAGAAATAACAATGATGGAATGATATGTTTTACTTTAGGTATTTCTATTTTACAAGCATAAAGGAATTTGGAACTCTCATGTGTACTAGAGGGAGTGATACGAACCATTCAAATATGGAAGCATTGTTGGGGAACGAGTTGGAGAGCAGTCGTGTGGTGGAGCCGGAAAAGATGTTGAAAAAGAGTGGGAGAAAATGCCAGAGGAAACATAAAAACCATCGAATAATACTAAAGATGAGAGACATAGAAGAGGGAAGATAATTCAGAAATTCAGTGCTCTTCGTGTAGTTGTTCCGAATTTTTCAAAGACGGAAAGATCTACACTTTTGTGTATTGTTATGTCTTACATTACTGAACTGAAAACCAAGCTTTATAGAATTGAACCGGGTAAAGTTCGATTAGAAAAAAAGCTTGATGAAACAATGCGTGAGCTTCAAAAAGTCAATGAAAATAGATTTCATCCAGCATCAGCAAAACCGAAACAACAACCCGCCTTAATCTATTTGGATAAACGTTAATATTATATATTGCAATTACATTATATTTATGAAATGCAATTATATGTATTCATTGACATATTGAAATAAATGTAAGTAAATTTAATTAGTTTGTGCGTCTACGCACCAAAATTGATTAATTAGTTTCAAATTTAATATTTATCGCTTATGATACATAAGTTTTTTTATTCAGACATTGCTTACTTCAAAATGTGTATTTTATTAAATTTTGAACTTTATTTAATGTTAGAGACGTGTATTTAAGATTATGTTAGTTTAATATATGAACTAAACTACGTATTTAAAAAATACAATATATAAGGAAAAATCTCATGTTTTTTTTGTATAAAATATTTGTATTACAATTAAAATTGTGCAAAATATGTTGTTTGTATATTCACTCGCGTGCAAACAAAAAAACGGACAGTCTTGGAACATGGCTCGTCTAGTATCTACTACAAGCTAACCGCCTCAGAGTGGAAGAAAGATAGATGGGGATATAAATACGGTTTAAAAAGTTTGTTGTATATACCATTGGCGGACGGTGTTTTGGAGCTTTGATCTACGTAAAATATTAATCAAAAGAATAATTCTATAAATATTATAACATGCTTTTCTATTGCAATAATAACTTTGAGTTTAGATCTTTTACGCACCAATGCAATTCTACTATATTAGATCTGATAGAAATGAATCATTCAGAATACTTAAATCAATCACATTTTGTCTTAGTGGTTCACAACAACAAATATAATAATGGAGGTAGAAATAAAAATGATGGAATGGTATCTTTTACTTCAGTTATAACTGTTTCACAAGCATAACGAAATTTAGAGTTCTCAATCATGTGGTACTAGAAGTGGTGATACGGACCACTCAGATCTGGAGGCATTATTGGTGAAGGGTTTGGATAGCAGTCGTGTGGTAGAGCCTGAAATGATGCTGAAAAAGTATGGAAGAAAACTGCTAAATGGAATTTAAAAACCATCGAATAATGCTAAAGATGAGAGACAGAGAAGAGGAAAGATAATTTAGAAATTTAGTGCTCTTCATGTAGTTAATGAATCAAAGATTGATGAATCTTCACTTTAGAGTGTTGTTATGTCTTACATTACTGAAGTGAAAAACAAAGCTCTAGACAATTGAAATGGATAAAGTTTGAATAGAAAAACAGTTTGAAGAAAAAAAGTGCGAGCTTCAAAAATTCAATGAAAATATATTTCGTCCAGCATCGACACAACCGCAACAACAACCTGGCTTAATCTATTTGGATATCGGCCTCAAGAATATATATTAAAATTCAAATGTATGTATAAAATTCAATTATATGTATTCTATGACATAATGAAATAAATATAATTAAAGTTTATAATTTTGTGTGCGCGCGCATAAACAATGATTAACCAGTTTCAAAATTATTATTTACCGCCTAAGATACATATTTTTTTATTCAGACATTGTATTTTAAAATGAGTATTTTATTAAATGGTGAACTTTAATTATTTTTAGAGACGTCTATTTATGATTATTTTAGTTTAATAACAATAATGGAGAAAGAAATAACAATGATTGAATGATATGTTTTACTTTAGGTATTTCTATTTCACAAGCATAAAGAAATTTGGAACTCTCATGTGTACTAGAGGTGGTGATACGAACCATTCAAATATGGAGGCATTATTGAGGAACGAGTTGGATAGCAGTCGTGCGGTGGAGCCAGAAAAGATGTTGAAGAAGAGTGGGAGAAAACTTCCAGAGGAAATATAAAAATGATCGAATAATTCTAAAGATGAGAGACATAGAAAAGGGAAGATAATTCAGAAATTCAGTGCTCTTCGTGTAGTTGTTACGAATGTTTCAAAGACGGAAAGATCTACACTTTTTTGTATTGTTATGTCTTACATTACTGAACTGAAAACAAAGCTTTATAGAATTGAACCGGCTAAAGTTCGATTAGAACAAAAGCTTGAGGAAACAAAGCGTGAGCTTCAAAAAGTCAATGAAAATAGATTTCATCCAGCATCAGCAAAACCAAAACAACAACCTGCCTTCATCTATTAGGATAAGTGTTAAGATTATATATTGCAATTCAATTATATTTATCAAATGCAATTATATGTATTGAATGACATAATGAAATAAATGTAAGTACATTTTATTATTTTGTTCGTCTACACACAAAATTGATTAATTAGTTTCAAATTTAATATTTATCGCTTAAGATACATAAGTTTTTTATTCAGACATTGCTTACTTCAAAATGAGCATTTTATTAAATTTTGAACTTTAGTTAATGTTAGAGAGGTGTATTTAAGATTATGTTAGTTTAATATATGAACCAAACTACGTATTTGTCATACCCCAAATTTGTCCTACTTGTACAGTTTTTATTTAGTACATTTACCCTCTAGTTATTATTTACAAAATCCAAAAAATGTGTTGTTATTTTCACTTAAGGATGCAAGTCAGACGTGTGGATAATGTTGAATGGGGAATGGTTCAGGTCACCTGGTTGGAGCTAATTTTTGCAGAATTTTTTAATACAGTGTATATTTCAAGGCATTATTCCTTGATTTCAAGGCAATAAGGCCAAATTGGAGTAATGGTGTATCCAGGAAGGACTCATTTTATTTCATATGGTGGTTGGGTTTATGATACTGTTACATGCCATTATGGATCGTCTCTATGTGGATCAGGATGTGCAGGAGTAGTGATTAATTCAAAGTGTTGTTTCAAGAAGAATTCAAAGATCTGTGGAAATTGTTTTTAAGATGTTCAATCAAGATTCAGTTGGTTTCCATTTTTGAAGAGTTAATTACAAAGCACGTTGGGTGCAGTTTGGATTCGATTATTTTTACTCATTTACCTTGAAAACTTTAATCGAAATGGTTGACAATTCAAGATTAAAGGTCAAAGATTTTTTTTAAGCAAATTTCGGGACGCAAGTAGCAATCATCAAACTCAAAGGAAATTATGATTCATTTCTTCTTATTTGTAAATCCATAAGCCAATGTTACAATTTAGAAGGCCCATTCTCATTACCATTTCCCATACAAGTCATTAGCAACAAAATAAATAAATAAGCCTTGTCATATTACATTAGAACCACATAATTTAGTATTCCCCACCCGCAAATTGACGTCCGCACAATAGTTAGGAAACATGGCCTTTACATATCCTTCAACTCTGTCTTTTCTTGTAAATATGTGAATAGGCCCACTTTATCAGATGCCAAGAGGTTTACACTACCGTCCAAAAAACTAGGAAATGGTATAAACCCCAACGGATAAGAAAGGCATGTTCCTCTGCTACACGCACCAGTCTCATGTATCACCATAATACAACCTGCAATTACAAGTTAAAAAAAACATTGGTCCACAAAACATGACAGAACATCCTCAACCTACAAAGCGTACGGTTTGTGTATCCCATTCCTTACATCCAAAACGCAAGCAAAACCAAGTTGACCCCATAGGTACCTCCATAATAATGACGCACCGTACGACAGTTCCTCGAGCCTTATCCTTCAAGTGGTTTGACTGTGCTTATGTGTTCTATATCTCCTACCTACACAAGATCAGTGTTATATTAGTAAAATATCTTCAAATCATGACAGAAAGAAAGAGACAGCTTGAAAGGTGTTGTAGCAGTATACCTACAAACTTTACAAAATCCTGTCACAATCTTCACCACATCAGGGGTGTACGACTTGTTGCAAAGATAAATTCAAGAATGTCCACGTCCTGCAAAAGGGCAAACGCATCTTGTCATCACAAGGGAAATAAGATAAGGACAAAAGGTACATGAGATATTACACCAAAATACCTTTGTATGTTCAGACCAACAGGAAACTGATCCTCCAATTTTCAAAATAACTTGTCTATCATCGCACAACATCATCCTGAAAACCATTATACCCTGCAACGCCACATACAACAGCAGAAGAAGCAGAATAAGGAACTAACTTGATATGCAAACTCACATCCCAAAACCGCACCTGCATACTACACTTCAACATATGGTACGTTTTTGAATCTTGCTACCAACCAAAGCCCTCAAGCCACCAGCATTCTTTTTGTTTTACCTGCAAAACAACCAGAAAATGACAAAGCAAATTAAATGAATAAACAAAACTGCAAAACACAAAACTGCATTGCAGAATCCGTATTGCTCCCTAAACTAGGGCCCACCATGTGAAATGTGTGAAGCCCCACCATGTTTATGCAACAGACTGTAGAAGGACCCTGTTTTCAAACACCAAGCCACACCAGACAATACCTGCAAAATGATGAAGCCATGACAAAATGAAGGACAATACGGGATACACAAAAGACCAAACAGCCTGCATAACTCTGATTCACGCACATGATTGCCATGAATAGCCATACATCTAACATACAACTTCACAAGCCAATACCTAAAAACTGGGAACACTCCAATATAAAGAGCAGAACAAAGAATTCTCTGGGGGGGGGCTGATTCTTTTCTCCATCAGTTTTCAAAGAGAAAAAAACAACATCAGAAGAAACTTACCTCAGAAACCTCCAAACATCTCCCATCTCCACAACCCTCTTTCTCCATCAAAACATCAAACTCCACCATGAACACTCATCTGAAATGCATTAACATGTCAACCAGCACAACCAACAAACCTGTTTCAACACAATCGTAAACTCATTACAACTTTTCAACTCACGATCCACTTCCTTCCCAATTGAAACCCCAGAAATTCTTCATCACCTTCTTCCGCAAATCCAACTCAGAAGACGACCCTAGCCAAACAACCAGCCGCCAACTTCGATTCACACCAGAAACCAGTCACCTTCTTCATCCGACTATCATCATCAACCTAACTTTCACCATCATCTTCTTCGGATCGGAGCTCCTTCACTACTCATCCTCAAACTCGCTAAAACTTCCAAATCAAACCAGAACAACAACTTCACAATTGCCACATAAATAAAGCCCATCATTAAAACCTACCCAGAATCCTTCACAACCTTCACTCTATAACCCAGAGCTCACAAACAGAACTAAACCATAACCTTCGAATTCACCATAAACCATATCCATCTCAAACACCGAAACCTCTGAACCCTATCCGCCATCTCTTTCAAAATCTCCCTCAAAATTTCTTCACAAATCCTCCATCAAATCCATTCAAACCCTAATTTCCTAAGTAACCTTCAACATTCGAACCAAACAGAATCAGAAGAGAGAATAGGATGGAAATCGAATGACCTAAGGTGAACGGAGATAAATCGCGGGCGGAAAAGGTTGAATCGTGAAGTTAACGAACATAAAGGGGAGATTAATCTGGATTTTGCACAAAAAAGGCTTCGTTGATGAATTGTTGAGCCGGTGAGGATAGTGACGAAGCATCATCGTGCTCAGAGTTGTTCGCTTTGGCTGTGAGATTTTTTCTTGTCGTTTGTTTGTTTTTTTTAGGGAATGTTTGGTACCCAAGCGGAATCCTTGATCTACACCCCTCCCTCTATCTCGCTTGCAGTGAGCAATGATGGATGATGGGCTTCAGAACGAAGCCCATATGATTCCACCTCATTTCAGTTTTTTTTACCTCCCATTTGTTTTTGTCACAGATAGGTGATGGGCTTCCAAGCCCAAATGATCCTGATTTTTTTTTCTTTTACTCACCCCTCTGTTTTAATTTCATATCCCCACTGCTTTTAACTCCTAACTTTTGTTTTAATATATTTGCATATTTTGTTTGTAAATTAGTAATACAAATTAGTCTTTAAATTCTGTAAGTATTTTGTTAGTGGTTTGCTAGTATATATTATAATTAACTCTTTTTTTTAATATAATTTTTTTAGTTTCTAAACTTGTATATATATATATATATATATATATATATATATATATATATATATATATATATATATATATATATATATATATATATATATATATATATATATATATATATATATATATATATATATATATATATATATATATATATATATATATATATATATATATATATATATATATATATATATATATATATATATATATATATATATATATATATATATATATATATATATATATATATATATATATATATATATATATATATATATATATATATATATATATATATATATATATATATATATATATATATATATATATATATATATATATATATATATATATATATATATATATATATATATATATATATATATATATATATATATATATATATATATATATATATATATATATATATATATATATATATATATCTTTTTTAGCACAATCTTTTAGAAATATTATAGATATTTTCTTTATCATTTATCCTTGAACTTTTCGTTCCATTTTCATTCTCTTTTTGGGTCGATGACGAGATTTCCGACGTTTAACCGTCACATTAGTGGCGTGAAACAAAGGATCTGAGACCACCTTTTTTTCTTTTGATTTTACTTCATTGACCACTAACTTAAATTTCCGTCAAATATTGTTGTGGATATTATATTGTTATATTATTATTCATATTATTCATATTATTGCTACATTTATCTTAACATATTATTTATTCATATTGTTCATGTTATTATTCATATTATCATTATCACATTTATTCATTCTCATTGAAGCATATTCGAAAACACGTAATAAATTATCGAAACTCCTAAAAGCCAAATTGGTGGACTGTTGAATCATTGGTTATTTGCAGGTATCTTAATTTTAAGTCGCGCCCGACTTTGCTCAAGGCGTAGTTTAGGACACAAATGCACACACACGACTTTCTCTTGGGCTACCTGACAATGAGACCCCTTTATTTCGTGCAATCCCGTGTAACTTACATGTATCCCTCTCCCATTCTGATGTATGTTTCGTATTTCTTTGATTATTAGTTTATCTCCTAGGAGCACCCATAGGGACTAGAGCGGATTCAAACTATTTTCAAACTAATTCTCGATTCATCATCGAGCCACTTTCAAACAACCTGTAAGTCGAGTGCTCATACGCATTCGCCATTAACCTATTACAACTCGACCCTTGATGCGTAAGTCAAGTTGGTCTCTTTTTCAAACAATTTCATTTTCAACACGTTTTGCACGCGATAATGAGTCAAACCCTTGATCCAACGTCAAGAGGATTTTCGAAACAAACTATCAATCAATTAACAACTATTCAATCCTTTGCAAGGTGTAAAGAGTGGGTTCAAGTCTTTGAGCTTGCTTTCCGTTGTTTATATGCGAGTTATCTTATTCGTGTGTGAGCAATTGACGCCTTTAAATAATATTAACAAACTCAATAATACTCAAACATCTCCAATTACTCATCCTTTCACTCACCTTTCAAACAACTTCTTCCACGATGAAAAAGAGAGTGTACCAAGTCTTTGGTCCGCTCTCCCGATTATTTGGAGTTTGAGAAGTCTTTCTTAAGCTTCAATTAATCGTCATCATTTCAACATCACTCTTTCAATCACAACTCCTCTTGCGATGAAAAAGAGAGTGTACTAAGTCTTTGGTCCGCTCTCCCGATTATTTGGAGTTTGAGAAGTCTTTCTTAAGCTTCAATTAATCGTCATCATTTCAACTACACCATTCAAACATATATCATTCCTTCATGATGAAAAAGAGAATATTCCAAGTCTTTGGTTCATTCTCCCGATTACTTGGGTCCGAGAAGTCTTTCTTAAGCTTCAAGTAGTCGTCATCCGTACCTACTTCAAATCCAATTCAATCCAGTTTCTTTCGTGGTTGTTACCACGAACTACGACTGCTCTGATTCTTCATTCATTCTTGAATGTAAGATACGTAGGCACAAGATTGCGATGATCTTGGCAAGCACAATCCCCTCTATCTTCCATCCTTTCCCGTAGTCGAACTACGACGCTCTGATTTCTCATTCTCGTCCGAATGAGTATACGTAGGCACAAGGGCCCCAATCCTTGGCGAGCACCCTATCTTCTAACCATCCCCTTTCCCCTAGCGTCTTTAGCCTTTTATAGTATCCTTTAGCATTTAGTAGCGAGAAGAGAAGAATTAAGTTTAGATAACATCCATTAACTCGAATTAAGAGGTTCCCGTCGAGTACGACGGACGTGAGGGGTGCTAATACCTTCCCCTCGCGTAACCGACTCCCGAACCCAGGAATATGGTTGCGACGGCCGTGTTCCTTCCGTGTTTATGAGGTTTTCTCTATATTTTCCTCTCCCGTTCATTCGGGAAAAATAAAGTTCGGTGGCGACTCTGTCGAACCGCAATTTCCGCGCCTCTCGCGCGAGGGTCGTATGTTCGAATGAATTTTTCGAGGTGCCACAGGTGGCGACTCTGCTGGGGACTTTGCTCCATGCAAAAGAGAGTCGAGCCTATCTTAGTTTGAGTTGTTAGCTTGTTGTTTTTTATTTCTTCTCGCTTTCTATTTGTATCCTTATCTTGGTTACCTGTGCTTGAGGCATTGTGGGGGTTGCTATACTTATGGTTACTTTGTGAGATGGCTCTACACCCGAGTCTGAGTAAAACCCTAGGATTAGGATGGTGGTTGTGTAGTGGAGACTTGCGTGGAGTCTTTCACGTTAAGTTGAAGCGAAAACCCCGCTTGGAGTAGATTCCTTGGAGATGTTGTTGTTATGGTAAATCTTTGCCATAGCAGTAATGTTTTCGAGTTTGAATCATTGATCCCAAGGACCATAAACTGTTTTATCCATGGTGGTTGGTAGTGTTAATTCTTTGTGAATTAATACGAACGCCCCAATCAGATGAGATCCCTTGAACGTATTACTTCCTTACAGTAATATTTTCAACCTCGACCTATGACTCTGAGAACCTTTTCTAGAATCCGTATGTCGATGGTTGTGTAGTTGATGCCTCCGAGAAGTCTTTCTCGCGTGGAAGATACGAGAACCTCACCTAGAGGAGATTCTTTTAAGGATATTATCATCATGATGAGGCTTTGTTATGGCAGTAATATCTTTGAAAGATATCCATGACTCTAGGTACCTACCAGTTTTAGAATCCTACCCGTGGGGTTTCTTTGAGCAGTGACTGTGATCCTTGAACCGTTCACCCGGCTAAATCTCAGAATTGTTTGAATTTGTGATCCTGGATCTTGCATCTTGCATTGCATATCATTTGCATTGCATCTCATTTGTTGTGAATCTTGCATTCTCCTTCCTTCATCAGTTTCTCATGTTTCTCTTTCCTTCATATCCAGTAAATCAAGCTGAGTCCTCGACACCAGTACGCAACTAGAGCCAATACAAGACGAATAATGGAGCAGATTCAACAGGAGCAAGCTACCTTCAGGGAAGAGTTGGATTCCATGAAAGGAAAGATCGACCAGATCCTCGAAGCCATCCTCGCGGCCAGAAGAGAGGAAGAACAGCGTGAAGCCGCTGCCGTCGTCAATAATGGCCAAGGACAGGGGTCTACTGCCATCCCTTTGGTTCCAATTCCAAATCCTCATGGGATGCCGTTGAACTTCAATAACGCATCCGAAGGGAACACTTCTCAGCCAATCCCAGCGCCTGGAGTTACTGTTGGAGTTATCCCGCAGGCCCAGCCTACTGCTGTGCAGATCCCAGCTCCCCATATCGAAGATACTCTGATGGATCAGTATGACGACGTTCAGAACTATCATGCTGCTATTCCCATCGCCAGTCCTGTTGCCGCTCAGGATTCTGAAGCCATGAAGATGTGCCGAGATCTAGCCGAGAAACTCTGAGCCATGGAGGGGCACAGTTCAAATTCTTTCAGTGCTTTGGAATTATGCTTGGTGCCTGATGTTGTCATTCCTCCCAAGTTTAAAGTGCCGGAATTTTCGAAGTACAAAGGTCTCAGTTGCCCAAACATTCATCTGAAGATGTACTGTCGCAAGATGGCTGCCTATGCCAGAGACGAAAAGCTCATGATCCATTGCTTCCAAGACAGTTTGTCTAGGGCATCACTCGAATGGTATATGCAGCTCGAACGCAACAGTGTGCGCACTTGGGTCGAGCTAGCCGATGCATTTGTCAAGCAGTATAAGTACAACACCGATCTTGCTCCGAATCGTACTCAGCTTCAGAGTATGACTCAGAAGGATAGCGAATCCTTCAAGGAGTACGCGCAACGATGGAGAGAGTTAGCCGCAAGGGTTCATCCACCTCTTGTTGACCGTGAGCTGATTGACATCTTCATGGGTACTTTACAAGGCCAGTACTACGAAAAGCTGATCGGTAGTGTCTGTAACATCCTAATTTTTCCATACACTAAATAATATATCTAGTTAGATTTGAGATTTTAACAATGCTAGTTATTAAAAATTAAATGTTGAAACTAACACTTATAATAATTAATTTATTAATTAATTACTTTTTATATTTATTACTTTTATTCTTCAATTTGAATATCATCGTTTCATTTTATAAACTAAACTTTGAAATTTAAATTGGTACTTAAAACCCTTAACTTTAAGTTAATTAATTATTCATATTATTATTATCATTATTGTTGTTCTTGTTTTGTTATTATTAATTGATTTTATTTTATTTGAATATTATCATTTTACTCTATAAACCAATTAATAAATAAAATAATCTTAAGACAATAAAAATATCAAATAACTATCCTTTTTACTATTTTTATTATTATTAATATTATTAACATTTTACTTTTTATAAAAGAAATATATATCTCATTTTCTATTAATATCCTACATAATATTATGTCATGAAATCAAGCTCCCATACCTTTGTCATAAATTATTTTCACAAAGTCATACTAGAACACCTAAAGCACTATTGATGAAAGATTAGTAAATATTTGATAGAGACATATTTACTAGCAAGAGTTGAAAAGTTGGAAGGTATGGGCAAAAGATGATAAATTATGTTATTTTAATATTTTACAACTAGTATAAATAGGGGTCTCTTCCACCCCATTTTCATTCATTCATTCACAAATCATCTTTCTTACTTCTTTACTTCTTTCCTTCTCTAATTTCTTCATATAGCAATATTAGTTTTAGTTATCGAAGTTCCCACGATATCGGTTCGTAACCTTTAGAGTATTTTGTGGTAAAAGTTCTTCTAAAGTTTCAAGGGAGTTTTATACGTCAAAGTTCTGCCCAAATCATTTTCATAAGTAATCGGTAAGCCGTTATAATGTCCATTTTATTTTAATTATATTATTTTAATTATGTTATTTATATAAAGGTTATTTTAAATTTTCTATGCAAATTCCGTTCAGACGTCGATATATTGAACTTATAAAGTCCAAAATAAATTTTACCATTTTAAGTCGTTATAATGCCCAAATTTTATTATAATTTAAATGTTATTAGAAATATACTCTTGACAATTTTCTAAAACAAACAAATTCAAAAGGAGGTATAATATAATTTATATTTGAATTTAATAATTATTTTGGAGGTTATTATGATATATTTAAATAAATAAATATTTCAAGTTATAACGGGATTATGTTCAATTAACCATAAATTATATTCTAATTATTTCATAAATTTCGTACAATCCAACGGTTATCGTAAATTAGGTTCTTGGCAAAGATCGAAGACAACACTTGTGGACTTTCAACAACACTCAACAAAAGGTGGGGGCAAGATTTCGTATACGATTGGGACGGTTAGCGTAAAATAACTTAATATATATGTGTGTAGTGGTGACCTAAGCCCTACTAGCGATAAATAATTAAGGAGAGCCTATTCTCAAATAATGATTTTCACAAATCACTAGGCGAGGTTACGCCGGCCTTAATTAATTATCATAGGAATAATCTTTGACAATTTGGTATTGTATTGTGCTTGCATTATTCGGTTAATTTTATAATTGTTTATTTTATTTATACTTGAATGATTGTGATTGATAGATTAAGGAAATAATCGGTTAATGAGAGAAAAACATTGCTAGATATTAAGTAATTGATCCCCATTAACATAAGGAAAGTTGGATACAATGAGTAGTTATATTTGGTTGGGTTCTGGCTAAGGAAAGACTTGGTCGACTATGCCGTTTACAGTCCACCTCTCTTACCTGGGAAGTTAACCATACAATTACCCATTATACAAACTGAACTTATTATGTAAGGACAAAGATCAAATATGGCAAGACATTGGATGGATTTGGTACTCAACCTAAGTATCTAGATAATAAGTATAACTTGAAAAGTTGATACGATAATTCCCCATTATTAACTTAATACTTATGGCTAAGAGTTGCCACAAGATGAGTGAGTGATCATATAGACTTGCATTAAGGAATGTGTAAGTCCACCGCCGTGCGGTATGGGACGCACGAGGTTGATCAGTCGCCTGCAATCCCGACGGGGATTATTATCTATGCATGCTAGGCAAGACAAGGTTCTTGGCCTGAATTCTCAGGGACGATCGACTTATAACACCTAGGCTCCATGTGAAGTTAGGTGGCGTAGCTCTTGGTAATTGGGAGTACGTTGGTGGCATGTGGTCTAGTGATATCTGATCTTGGTAAATGGGATAGATATCATTGACAGCGTTTAGTGGCCTGAGTCAGCATATAGTTCAGGGATGCATTAGAATAAATAAAGTATATGTAATTGTGGGTATAAGATACGCTTGTTTGTATAAATATGGTTTCCATATATATTATTATTTTACACATTCATTCCCACTTTTAAACTTGTACATGAATCTTAGCCCTGTGTCATTTTTGTTTTGCATTTTGGATTATTTTATGACGATCAGACGATGAGCTCGAATCTTGCGTACTTCCCGACAACTCAGAAGGAAAGGATATGAAGTGACGTGGAGATGTGTTACTATAACATCTAGATTGGGAGCTGTTAGTGTTTTGTCAAACGCTAATCACATCCCTACTACTACAGTCAGTATAAGTGTCAGTCTTGTTGGACTTAGGAGGTCCCTTTTGGTATGCTTTCTTTTTGGTTTCCTTTCTGTACTTTTATTTTATGTTTTATCTATGTGGCAAGGCCGCTAGTCTTAACGGTGTCAAACTCTGTAAAATATATTTGAAGCATATGTATGTGAAACAGTATGTTTTTAAATAATTAAGTATTGTCCTTTAAAAATTTCAAATTTTTCTGTATTTTTATAAGGTTTCATTAGAATTCCACTAATGGGACATAGGCTGTCTCATTTAATGGTATCAGAGCTGGTCGATTCAGCTCGGACCGTAAGTGTCTAGAATTATACTGACTGTATCAAGTTGGATTCCAAACTGGATGATAACTTTTCTTCTGTGCATTGAGTCTTCATCTTGAGAGCCTTCTAGTATAATGGTCTAGGAAACTTATTTAGCACACTTTATTTTTCCTCCCCAACGGTCACAAACCCAACGGTAACGTAACGGACACTTCACAAAATTCACTTTATAAATACTTCACACCCATCCATTATTTTCATATCAATTCCTAAATATTTATCTATACCTTTCAAATGGCTAAATCCTTTCTTTTATTCATCACTCTTCTTGTCATTATTTTGTTTGTTATTGGTATCATCAAGCATGAAGAATTAGGTAAAGATTTCGTAGCAATAATGATAATTATAGTTTTACCACTATTAGTCTTAGCTTGGTTTACAAGTAGAGGTTTTTGAATGAGACATGGTCACGATTTTTGTAATCGTTGTTATTAAATAAATTGATACATTTTTGTTTATACATTAAATGTTGATTATGTTTTCCTGAATTCTAGTTATATTTAAGATATTAATTCAACATTTTAGACACAATTATCCCTTGCCTGTGGGAGACTTGATAAAAATCCTTATCGATGAATCATTCATTGGGATATAAATATACATAATTGTTATGTTCTTTATGTCTTGTGAATGATTGAACCTAATAACTATTCCTTTTCAGGAAGTTATGGTTCAGAACGTCAGAGGTGCGAGGCGTGGTAGGAGTGCTGCTAGAGGCACTACTAGAGGTATACGTAGGAATGCGAGTGATGAAGTTACTCCTGAAGGAGCACCTACCATTCCCATTGGACGAGAAGATCATTCCCAAACTGGAACGAACTCTCAAGCTGACACTCGAGATGTTCGTGAACTTGCTGCAGCTGTGTTAGTTCAAACACAACAAAATGCTCAAATCCTGCAAATCACTCGAGATCATCAACTCTTTCAGCAACAACAAAGGGAAATGGTGCATGAGGATACAGGATTGAACTCGTTTCTGAAAGGAAAACCACCACAGTTTGGTGGTGACTTTAATCCGGAGGGTGCTGAGAAATGGTTGCAAGAAATGGAGAAGATATTTTCTTTCACTCACTGTAGAGAGAATAGAAGGGTTGGTTATGCAACATTCATGCTGACAGGCGATGCTGAAGCTTGGTGGAGAGGAAAGTATAGATTATTGGAAGAGGAAGGAAGAGAAATCAATTGGACCTTGTTCAAAGAAGAATTTTTGGGGAAGTATTTTCCAAAGTTATGTAGGAAAGAGAAGGAGAGAGAATTTCAGAATCTACGTCAAGGTGTGATGACGGTGGGAGAATATACTAGGAAGTTTGAATCCTTGCTAAAGTATTCTGAGTTTTACCGCTTGCATCCAAGGGAAGAATGGATGTGTGAAAAGTATCAAGATGGATTGAAATATGATATCCAGAGGGCAGTTTTACCTCTGCATATTATGCGCTTTGGTGAGCTAGTAGAAAGGTGTCTGGAGTTGGAAGGGATTGACAATAGGAAGAATCAATATGGATCAGGAGGATCAACCCAAAACAACAATCACAAGGGCCACTTTAACCGAGGCCACGGAGGAAGAATCCAACGAGGGGGTAGGCCATATCAAAGGCCTACACCTTATCATAACCAGGATTCTAGAAGGTTAATGTTCAAGTGTTACAGCTGTGGAGGGGCACATCTTAACAAAGATTGTCCAAATAGAAATATTGGAACTTGTTTTCGCTGTGGTCAGAAAGGCCACTTTCTCAAAGATTGTCCCCAAGGACAAAGTCAACCAACAGGCCAGAGGAGCGGCCTAATAAACAATAACAACATAGGGAGAGCAAGAAATGGAGGCCCAAGTGTTGGTCAGAGACCTCAGAATCAAAATAAGCCAACCACAGGAAGAGTATTTACAATTAGAGGAGCTGAGATCTCAAAGTCAGCTGGGTTAATTCAAGGTATGTGTTTAATTGGAGATAAGTTGGTATCAGTTTTATTCGATTCAGGAGCTACACATTCTTTTATATCTACCTCTTGTGCTGAATTTTTGGGATTCGAAATTGTTGATCACGATTATAAGTTGACTATCACAACTCCCTCGGGAGAAAGAATGGTAACTTATTCAGTCTGTGTAGACTGTCCAATAATCTTAGAAAATAGAAGATTCTTAGTAGATCTTGTGGTACTCCCGCTACAAGACCTAGATGTCATCTTAGGAATGGATTGGTTATCAGCCAACGATGTCAACTTGAGATGCAAGGAGAAAATTTTTACATTTGGAGAAGATAGTGGAGAAATCAGCAAAGCTGAAACCCTCACTCAAAGTTTTATGATGCTATTCTCCATGTCAGTAGGAGAAACCCCTAGTGTGGAAAATTTTCCCGTAGTCTGTGAATTCCCGGAAGTCTTTCCAGAAGAAGTTCCAGGTTTACCACCGGTTAGGGAAGTGGAATTTTCTATAGACTTGGTTCCAGGAACTGGACCAATTTCTATATCTCCTTATCGAATGTCACCCTCAGAGCTTGCGGAGTTAAAGAAACAATTAGACGAGATGTTAGAGAAAGAATTTATTAGACCAAGTGTATCGCCATGGGGAGCTCCAATCTTGTTTGTGAAGAAGAAGGATGGTTCTTCTAGACTTTGTGTGGATTACAGACAACTCAATAAAGCCACTGTGAAAAACAAGTATCCTTTGCCTAGAATCGACGACTTGATGGATCAGTTAAAAGGAGCATCAGTATTCTCAAAGATTGACTTGAAGTCTGGATATCATCAGATCAGGGTGAAGGAAGATGATATTCCAAAAACAGCTTTTAGATCCCGTTATGGACACTATGAGTACTTAGTTATGCCATTTGGTTTGACTAATGCTCCAGCAGTATTCATGGATTACATGAATAGGATCTTTAGGTCATACTTAGATCAATTTGTTGTAGTTTTCATTGATGACATTCTGATTTATTCCAAGAATGAGGTAGAGCACAGAGAACATTTGAGAATTGTGCTACAGATATTAAAGGACCTTCAATTGTACGCGAAATTCTCGAAATGTGAATTTTGGTTGAAGGAGGTACAATTTCTTGGTCATGTAATTAGTAAAGAAGGTATTGCAGTAGACCCAAGTAAAGTCGAAGCAATAACAAAGTGGGAGAGTCCAAAGAATGTTGGCGAGATTCGAAGTTTTCTTGGACTAGCTGGATATTATCGGAGGTTCATTGAAGGATTTTCAAAGATCGCTTTGCCCATGACTCAGTTAACGAGGAAAGGTAAAAACTTTGAATGGACTAAAGAGTGTGAAGAAAGTTTTCAGAAGCTAAAGGAAAGATTGACTTCATCACCAATACTCATCTTACCAGACCCATTAGGAAATTTTGATGTGTATTGTGATGCGTCATATCAAGGTCTTGGGTGTGTGTTGATGCAAGAAAGGAAAGTGATAGCTTATGCATCAAGACAATTGAAGGTGCATGAGAGGAACTACCCAACTCACGACCTAGAGTTAGCGGCAATTGTGTTTGCCTTAAAGATTTGGAGGCATTATCTTTATGGATCAAAGTTCACTGTGTTAAGTGATCACAAAAGCCTGAAGCATTTATTTGATCAGAAAGATTTAAACATGAGACAAAGGCGCTGGATGGAATTCTTGAAGGACTATGATTTTGAGTTGCAATATCATCCCGGAAAGGCCAATGTTGTAGCAGACGCTTTGAGTCGAAAGAAACTTCATGTATCTGCAATGATGTTGAAGGAAGAAGAGTTGATTGACAAATTCGTGGATTTAAACTTAGGAGTACATCACAATGAAGGAAGTATATTCATAGGCGCTATTGTCGTGTCTAATGAATTTCTGAAATGGATCAAAGATGAACAACAACTTGATGACCGTCTAGTGAGCATAAAGGAAAATATAAGAAATGGTCAAAATGGAGAGTTTAACATAAGGAGTGATGGAATCCTAAGGTTTAAAGAAAGGTTGTGTGTACCTCAAAATCAGGATATTCAAAAGTTGATTTTGGAAGAGGGCCACAAAAGTAAGTTGAGTTTTCATCCAGGAGCCACAAAGATGTATCAAGACTTGAAGAAAATGTTTTGGTGGGTTGGAATGAAGAGACATATAGCAGAATATGTTCAAAGTTGCTTGGTATGTCAGAAGGCAAAGATTGAACATCAGAAGCCAGCCGGATTGCTACAACCTTTAGATATTCCAGAGTGGAAGTGGGACGGAATAGCCATGGATTTTGTAACCGCTTTGCCTAAGACTCAGAAACAACATGATGCAATTTGGGTGATCATTGATAGGTTGACAAAGAGTGCACATTTCATTCCCATCAACCAGACGTTTAAATTAGAGAGACTAGCTCAGGTATATGTAAAGGAGATTGTTAGATTGCATGGAATACCTTCAAGTATAGTCAGTGATAGAGATCCCAGATTCACATCAAATTTTTGGCATCAGTTGCATTTAGAGTTAGGAACAAAACTGAGGTTAAGTTCAGCTTATCATCCCCAAACGGATGGCCAGTCTGAGAGGACGATTCAATCGTTAGAGGATTTGTTGAGAGCTTGTGCTCTTGAACACAAAGGAAGTTGGGACGAGTTCTTACCATTGATTGAGTTTACTTACAACAATAGTTTTCACTCAAGTATCGGCATGGCTCCATATGAAGCATTATACGGAAGAAAGTGTCGTACACCTTTATGTTGGTATGAGGTTGGAGAAAATAAAATATTGGGTTCAGAATTCGTGCAACAAACGACAGATCAGGTTAAACTTATTAGAGAAAAAATGAAGGCAGCACAGGACCGTCAAAAGAGTTATAATGATAAGAGGAGAAGACCTTTGGAGTTCGAGGCAGGAGATCACGTGTTCATTAGGGTAACTCCTAGGGCGGGAATTGCACGAGCAATCAAAACTAGGAAGTTAACACCAAGGTTTATCGGGCCTTTTCAAATTCTACGGCGGATTGGACCTGTAGCGTATCACATTGCTTTGCCGCCAAACTTGTCTAATCTTCATGATGTATTTCATGTATCACAACTGAGGAAGTATTATCCGGACCCTTCACATGTCATTGAGCCTGAAACTGTGGAACTTAGAGATAATTTGGAATATGAGGCTATACCTGTCAAGATCTTAGATCATCGTATTAAAGAACTTCGTGGAAAGCAAATACCATTGGTTAGAGTCGTGTGGGATGATGTAACTGGTGATTCTACTTGGGAAAGAGAAGAAGACATGCGTCAGAAGTATCCACATATGTTTTAGGTACGCTAAATTTCGAGGACGAAATTTCTTTTAAGGGGGGTGGTAATGTAACATCCTAATTTTTCCATACACTAAATAATATATCTAGTTAGATTTGAGATTTTAACAATGCTAGTTATTAAAAATTAAATGTTGAAACTAACACTTATAATAATTAATTTATTAATTAATTACTTTTTATATTTATTACTTTTATTCTTCAATTTGAATATCATCGTTTCATTTTATAAACTAAACTTTGAAATTTAAATTGGTACTTAAAACCCTTAACTTTAAGTTAATTAATTATTCATATTATTATTATCATTATTGTTGTTCTTGTTTTGTTATTATTAATTGATTTTATTTTATTTGAATATTATCATTTTACTCTATAAACCAATTAATAAATAAAATAATCTTAAGACAATAAAAATATCAAATAACTATCCTTTTTACTATTTTTATTATTATTAATATTATTAACATTTTACTTTTTATAAAAGAAATATATATCTCATTTTCTATTAATATCCTACATAATATTATGTCATGAAATCAAGCTCCCATACCTTTGTCATAAATTATTTTCACAAAGTCATACTAGAACACCTAAAGCACTATTGATGAAAGATTAGTAAATATTTGATAGAGACATATTTACTAGCAAGAGTTGAAAAGTTGGAAGGTATGGGCAAAAGATGATAAATTATGTTATTTTAATATTTTACAACTAGTATAAATAGGGGTCTCTTCCACCCCATTTTCATTCATTCATTCACAAATCATCTTTCTTACTTCTTTACTTCTTTCCTTCTCTAATTTCTTCATATAGCAATATTAGTTTTAGTTATCGAAGTTCCCACGATATCGGTTCGTAACCTTTAGAGTATTTTGTGGTAAAAGTTCTTCTAAAGTTTCAAGGGAGTTTTATACGTCAAAGTTCTGCCCAAATCATTTTCATAAGTAATCGGTAAGCCGTTATAATGTCCATTTTATTTTAATTATATTATTTTAATTATGTTATTTATATAAAGGTTATTTTAAATTTTCTATGCAAATTCCGTTCAGACGTCGATATATTGAACTTATAAAGTCCAAAATAAATTTTACCATTTTAAGTCGTTATAATGCCCAAATTTTATTATAATTTAAATGTTATTAGAAATATACTCTTGACAATTTTCTAAAACAAACAAATTCAAAAGGAGGTATAATATAATTTATATTTGAATTTAATAATTATTTTGGAGGTTATTATGATATATTTAAATAAATAAATATTTCAAGTTATAACGGGATTATGTTCAATTAACCATAAATTATATTCTAATTATTTCATAAATTTCGTACAATCCAACGGTTATCGTAAATTAGGTTCTTGGCAAAGATCGAAGACAACACTTGTGGACTTTCAACAACACTCAACAAAAGGTGGGGGCAAGATTTCGTATACGATTGGGACGGTTAGCGTAAAATAACTTAATATATATGTGTGTAGTGGTGACCTAAGCCCTACTAGCGATAAATAATTAAGGAGAGCCTATTCTCAAATAATGATTTTCACAAATCACTAGGCGAGGTTACGCCGGCCTTAATTAATTATCATAGGAATAATCTTTGACAATTTGGTATTGTATTGTGCTTGCATTATTCGGTTAATTTTATAATTGTTTATTTTATTTATACTTGAATGATTGTGATTGATAGATTAAGGAAATAATCGGTTAATGAGAGAAAAACATTGCTAGATATTAAGTAATTGATCCCCATTAACATAAGGAAAGTTGGATACAATGAGTAGTTATATTTGGTTGGGTTCTGGCTAAGGAAAGACTTGGTCGACTATGCCGTTTACAGTCCACCTCTCTTACCTGGGAAGTTAACCATACAATTACCCATTATACAAACTGAACTTATTATGTAAGGACAAAGATCAAATATGGCAAGACATTGGATGGATTTGGTACTCAACCTAAGTATCTAGATAATAAGTATAACTTGAAAAGTTGATACGATAATTCCCCATTATTAACTTAATACTTATGGCTAAGAGTTGCCACAAGATGAGTGAGTGATCATATAGACTTGCATTAAGGAATGTGTAAGTCCACCGCCGTGCGGTATGGGACGCACGAGGTTGATCAGTCGCCTGCAATCCCGACGGGGATTATTATCTATGCATGCTAGGCAAGACAAGGTTCTTGGCCTGAATTCTCAGGGACGATCGACTTATAACACCTAGGCTCCATGTGAAGTTAGGTGGCGTAGCTCTTGGTAATTGGGAGTACGTTGGTGGCATGTGGTCTAGTGATATCTGATCTTGGTAAATGGGATAGATATCATTGACAGCGTTTAGTGGCCTGAGTCAGCATATAGTTCAGGGATGCATTAGAATAAATAAAGTATATGTAATTGTGGGTATAAGATACGCTTGTTTGTATAAATATGGTTTCCATATATATTATTATTTTACACATTCATTCCCACTTTTAAACTTGTACATGAATCTTAGCCCTGTGTCATTTTTGTTTTGCATTTTGGATTATTTTATGACGATCAGACGATGAGCTCGAATCTTGCGTACTTCCCGACAACTCAGAAGGAAAGGATATGAAGTGACGTGGAGATGTGTTACTATAACATCTAGATTGGGAGCTGTTAGTGTTTTGTCAAACGCTAATCACATCCCTACTACTACAGTCAGTATAAGTGTCAGTCTTGTTGGACTTAGGAGGTCCCTTTTGGTATGCTTTCTTTTTGGTTTCCTTTCTGTACTTTTATTTTATGTTTTATCTATGTGGCAAGGCCGCTAGTCTTAACGGTGTCAAACTCTGTAAAATATATTTGAAGCATATGTATGTGAAACAGTATGTTTTTAAATAATTAAGTATTGTCCTTTAAAAATTTCAAATTTTTCTGTATTTTTATAAGGTTTCATTAGAATTCCACTAATGGGACATAGGCTGTCTCAGTGTCTCCGCTGGATTCTCTGACTTGGTGATCGTTGGTGAGAGAATTGAAGAAGGGCTAAAGAGTGGAAAGATCCCAGGAGGTTCCAACAACTAGGCCAATGCCAAGAAGCCTTTCAATGGATACAAGAAGGAGGGCGAAACAAATGCCATCTTTTCGCAAAAAGGGCAAGCTTCTCAACAAGCTCCTGCTCCTATGCCTTATCAAGTTCCCTATTATCAGTATCCGTATGTTGCTGCTGCACAATATGCTCCAATGCCTTATCAGCCAGCTGTTCAAGCAGTACAAGCTCAGATGCCACGACAACAGGCTCCTCAGCAACAAGCCTACAACCAGCAAGGATATCAGTATCCTCCTCAGCAACAGCAGATGCAAGCTACTCAGCAACGACAAGGTACTCGCCCACAGCGTCCGCAGAGAACATGGAGACCAGATAGAGTCTTTGATCGTCTACCAATGTCATATGCCAAAATTTTCACTCAGTTGATGGAGAAGAAAGCTGTTGTTCCGAGAGATTTGGCTCCTCCAACTGTCATTCCTGCCGATTACGATGCAAATGCTCATTGTGAGTTTCATAAGGGCGCTCCAGGTCACACCATTGAGGACTGCAGGGCTTTCAAGCATATAATTCAAGACATGATCGATAGGGATGCTATCAACTTCAATGGGAAGTCTCCAAATATCATCAACAATCTGATGCCACCAGTCAACTAGTACCAACATCAGATCGATTCCAGTCAAGTTCATTCCTCGAAGAAGGCAGTCATGCTGCCATTTCATATTTCGCATTTCTTATGTTTTGTCTTTGTTTGTTTAAGTATTGTATGCTTTGAACAATTGCCATTCGTATTTGGTTTTCGTTAATGATTTGTTTATGCATGTTTTGAATTAGTTATGTCGTATTCACTCATTTTCACTTATCACCGACACATTTATTCACTCCACTCTATTCACTGTTGTTTAGCTTGATTTGAGGGAGGATGATGAAAACGAGATACCCATAATTGCAAATCGTATGCTTTCAGACAGAATCTCGTCAATGATGTACAGGCATTGTTTCAATTCCCCCATACACTGAAGATATAAGGAGTTAATCCCTAGTAAACCACTTCGAGCTTAGAAGTAGGAGTTTCCTTCGGATATTCAAACCTTTACACTCAACCTGGGGCAGGGTAGTGTTCAGTTAGTTCAATCCCGCATTCGAATCAACAAGCAAAATCTAGAAGACGGTTGTTCTTCAATGACCCATAACATGGCAGTCACAACCTTCCAACAAAATCCAAAGAAAAAAACATCAAAAGACTGCTAAGTCAGACACCTTAGAGGGGACTTAGGCAAAATCAAGGCAATCCCGATGGATCTGACAAGAAAAGTCAATCCATGCAAAAGTTAGGGATCAAAAACAAAAGCAAAAGAGGACCCCGAAACCCTCAACAAAAAACAAAAAAATTCAGTGGCCACCTAGATCAAAGGGGCACTGGCATCCATTAAAATAAAGTGACTGCCACGTCAAGCAAATCTTGAATCATCAAGATTATACCGTCAGGAAAAGTGTAAAATTAACTGAACGTAGGACTGGAGATCATTAAGAAGAATGGGTGGGTACAAATTATACTTTGAGCCTAGCAACCTTTGTTTCATAACCGTGAACCAGACCACGTTACAACCCTCGAAAGACCTAATTGAGGCGGGGTTTACTCTGAAAGCATACTTTCGCAAGGTTGCGTAACCTGACTCCTCGCTTGATTTCTAATCATCAACATCGGTGTCATTATCCTTGTTATATCTTCTACACCAATCAAAAGTTAGCACAACGTTTGGGCTAACTGTCCATTCGTCTCACTATCACGACAACTTCAATAAAATGACACACTTTTTCAAACTTGCATCGAACTTTGCATTAATTATTACCATCTGTGAATGTATAATTTTAATTGCAAATCAGTGCTAGGTATTCAAGGACATCTCAACGAGGGGCAATCAGGGAGGAACCTGGCTTCCAGTGGCCAACACGAAGTGAGACTACTTCAAAACCCACAGGTTGGGGCAAATCGCTCAAGAGCCCGAGCAGGGGCAGACCATTGCCATGTTCAGACTGGGGCAAGACCAGGTCGTCCTGACCATCAAGAAGAGTTGCAACTCTCTCTGAAGCAAATTCACAGTCACCCAAACATCTCATACTTGGGGCATCTAGAGCATCATCGTCTGCTTCAATCGAGACGTCTTCAACCAACTGCGTGTCGAGGAAGTCAATCCCTCCCACCCCCCAAAGTCCAATTCGCATTGGCAGTTACCAGAGTCCACCGCGCTGACGTCTCCCTGCATTTTCAATTGCCCGTCTGCAATCATGTGCATCATACGCATTGCATTCGCATCTCGCATCATATGCATACCCAACAATATCATACTTCCCTAACTCTTGCATCTCCGCGCGTCAGCATTTGCATTTGCACTTCCACTCGTATGGAATATCATTTATCATCCAACATTCATATATGCAAGTCAAGGTCCAGGATCAATCTTGAAGGTTTCCAAGACCATCATCAGCCCAATCAGGGGCATCTTCCACAACATCTTCAAAGCAATCATCAGCCCAATCAGGGGCATTTTTGCAAGATTGTGGGTTTGTCCCACGATTTTCAAGAGCTTCAAAGCAATCATCAGCCCAGTCAGGGGCGATCTTCTACAATTGTGGGTTTTTCCCACAAAATTTGAAGTTATTCAAAGCAAGATTCAGCCCAGTCAGGGGCATTTTTCAAAGACCATGGGCGTCTCCCATGACGTATTTCAACCTTGTGGTTGATCAGATCTTCAAATCAACATTCAGCCCAGTCAGGGGCATACCATTCAAGACCGTGGGCGTTCCCCACAAAGTTGTCCAACCTTTTGCTGGGCAAATCCAAGAAATTTAGTGCAAGATTTAGCCCGAGCAGGGGCATCTTCAGCAAAGTTGTGAGCAGCCTTTTGTTGAGCAAGACAAGACATCAATGCCAACTCAGTCCAGTCAGGGGCATCCTCTTCAGAATTCATGGGCGTAACCATGAAATCATTTCAATAATTACGAACTCCAAGCAAGTCAGGGGTCGTCCCCATTGATTCGTTTCAACCCAATATTCCTCTTGGGTATTCCCCAATGAGTTGTATTCAGCAAGCGTGACCGTTGTCAATTGCCTTACTATCATCCTTTTGGTGATAGTCGAACCTCGTCAGTTCAACCTAGCCTGCATCCTTTTGGTGTTGGTAAACTTCAAATCTGTGTTGTCCCATCATCCTTTTGGTGATAGCGACCTGTTGGTGTGAGTTTCGCTCCGTCATCCTTTTGGTGAGGGGTCTATCATGGTCATTAATGATAGATTACGCGATGTGTTTTGTGTTTCGCTCCGTCATCCTTTTGGTGGGGGGTCTATCATGGTCATTAATGATAGATTGTGCGATATGTTTGGCGTGTGTTTCGCTCCGTCATCCTTTTGGTGGGGGGTCTATCATGGTCATTAATGATAGATTGTGCGATATGTTTGGCGTGTGTTTCGCTCTGTCATCCTTTTGGTGGGGGGTCTATCATGGTCATTAATGATAGATTGTGCGATGTGTTTATTTGTGTTTCGCTCCGTCATCCTTTTGGTGGGGGGTCTATCATGGTCATTAATGATAGATTGTGCGATAGTTTGTTTGAGTTTCGCTCCGTCATCCTTTTGGTGGGGGGTCTATCATGGTCATTAATGATAGATTGTGCGATAGTTTGTTTGAGTTTCGCTCCGTCATCCTTTTGGTGGGGGGTCTATCATGGTCATTAATGATAGATTGTGCGATAGTTTGTTTGAGTTTCGCTCCGTCATCCTTTTGGTGGGGATTCTATCATGGTCATTAATGATAGATTGTGCGATAGTTTGTTTGAGTTTCGCTCCGTCATCCTTTTGGTGGGGGGTCTATCATGGTCATTAATGATAGATTGTGCGATATGTTTGGTGTGTGTTTCGCTCCGTCATCCTTTTGGTGGGGGGTCTATCATGGTCATTAATGATGGATTGTGCGATAGTTTATTTGTGTTTCGCTCCATCATCCTTTTGGTGGTGGGTCTGGCATTTCGTCGATGTCAGATTGCGCGATTTTTTGTTTGTGTTTCGCTCCGTCATCCTTTTGGTGGGGGGTCTATCATGGTCATTAATGATAGATTTTGCGATGTTTGTTTGTGTCTCGCTCTGTCATCCTTTTGGTGGGGGGTCTATCATGGTCATTAATGATAGATTGTGCGATGTGTTTTGTGTTTCGCTCCGTCATCCTTTTGGTGGGGGGTCTATCATGGTCATTAATGATAGATTGTGCGATGTTTGTTTGTGTCTTGCTCCGTCATCCTTTTGGCGGGGGGTCTATCATGGTCATTAATGATAGATTGTGCGATATTGTTTGGCGTGAGTTTCGCTCTGTCATCCTTTTGGTGAGGGGTCTGTCATGGCCATTAATGATAGATTATGCGATGTGATTTGTGTTTGGCTTTATTATCCTTTTGGTGATAATAGCCGTGTGTGTTTCGTCCTATCATCCTCTGGTAATGGTGACCCTTTTGCCAGTTATTTGCAGTCTACTCTGGTACACCTCACCCAGCATCCTCAATTCCCAAACTTTCCTTTTCTTTTCAGACAAATTCAGGGTCTTCTTTATATCTAATTGTCTTCTACCTTGAAAGAGTGAGCGCCATAGCCATTCATCTTACACGGTCTAAGCCAATTAGATAGGGGCATCTGTCATACCCCAAATTTGTCCTACTTGTACAATTTTTATTTAGTACATTTACCCTGCAGTTATTATTTACAAAATCCAAAAAATGTGTTGTTATTTTCACTTAAGGATGCAAGTCAGACGTGTGGATTATGTTGAATGGGGAATGGTTCAGGTCACCTGGTTGGAGCTAATTTTTGCAGAATTTTTTAATACAGTGTATATTTCAAGGCATTATTCCTTGATTTCAAGGCAATAAGGCCAAATTGGAGTAATGGTGTATCCAGGAACGACTCATTTTATTTCATATGGTGGTTGGGTTTATGATACTGTTACATGCCATTATGGATCGTCTCTATGTGGATCAGGATGTGCAGGAGTAGTGATTAATTCAAAGTGTTGTTTCAAGAAGAATTCAAAGATCTGTGGAAATTGTTTTTAAGATGTTCAATCAAGATTCAATTGCTTTCCATTTTTGAAGAGTTAATTACAAAGCACGTTGGGTGCAGTTTGGATTCGATTATTTTTACTCATTTACCTTGAAAACTTTAATCGAAATGGTTGACAATTCAAGATTAAAGGTCAAAGATTTTTTTTAAGCAAATTTCAGGACGCAAGTAGCAATCATCAAACTCAAAGGAAATTATGATTCATTTCTTCTTATTTGTAAATCCATAAGCCAATGTTACAATTTAGAAGGCCCATTCTCATTACCATTTCCCATACATGTCATTAGCAACAAAATAAATAAATAAGCCTTGTCATTTTAAATTAGAACCACATAATTTAGTATTCCCCACCCGCAAATTGACGTCCACACAGTAGTTAGGAAACATGGCCTTTACATATCCTTCAACTCTGTCTTTTCTTGTAAATATGTGAATAGGCCCACTTTATCAGATGCCAAGAGGTTTACACTACCGTCCAAAAAACTAGGAAATGGTATAAACCCCAACGGATAAGAAAGGCATGTTCCTCTGCTACACGCACCAGTCTCACGTATCACCATAATACAACCTGCAATTACAAGTTAAAAAAACATTGGTCCACAGAACATGACGGAACATCCTCAACCTACAAAGCGTACGGTTTGTGTATCCCATTCCTTACATCCAAAACGCAAGCAAAACCAAGTTAACCCCATAGGTACCTCCATAATAATGACGCACCGTACGACAGTTCCTCGAGCCTTATCCTTCAAGTGGTTTGACTGTGCTTATGTGTTCTATATCTCCTACCTACACAAGATCAGTGTTATATTAATAAAATATCTTCAAATCATGACAGAAAGAAAGAGACAGCTTGAAAGGTGTTGTAGCAGTATACCTACAAACTTTACAAAATCCTGTCACAATCTTCACCACATCAGGGGTGTACGACTTGTTGCAAAGATAAATTCAAGAATGGCCACGTCCTGCAAAAGGGAAAACGCATCTTGTCATCACAAGGGAAATAAGATAAGGACAAAAGGTACATGAGATATTACACCAAAATACCTTTGTATGTTCAGACCAACAGGAAACTGATCCTTCAATTTTCCAAATAACTTGTCTATCATCGCACAACATCATCCTGAAAACCATTATACCCTGCAACGCCACATACAACAGCAGAAGAAGCAGAATAAGGAACTAACTTGATATGCAAACTCACATCCCAAAACCGCACCTGCATACTACACTTCAACATATGGTACGTTTTTGAATCTTGCTACCAACCAAAGCCCTCAAGCCACCAGCATTCTTTTTGTTTTACCTGCAAAACAACCAGAAAATGACAAAGCAATTTAAATGAAAAAACAAAACTGCAAAACACAAAACTGCATTGCAGAATCCGTATTGCTCCCTAAACTAGGGCCCACCATGTGAAATGTGTGAAGCCCCACCATGTTTACGCAACAGACTGCAGAAGGACCCTGTTTTCAAACACCAAGCCACACCAGACAATACCTGCAAAATGATGAAGCCATGACAAAATGAAGGACAGTAAGGGATACACAAAAGACCAAACAGCCTGCATAACTCTGATTCACGCACATGATTGCCATGAATAGCCATACATCTAACATACAACTTCACAAGCCAATACCTAAAAACTGGGAACACTCCAATATAAAGAGCAGAACAAAGAATTCTCTGGGGGGGCTGATTCTTTTCTCCATCAGTTTTCAAAGAGAAAAAAACAACATCAGAAGAAACTTACCTCAGAAACCTCCAAACATCTCCCATCTCCACAACCCTCTTTCTCCATCAAAACATCAAACTCCACCATGAACACTCATCTGAAACACATTAACATCTCAACTAGCACAACCAACAAACCTGTTTCAACACAATCGTAAACTCATTACAACTTTTCAACTCACGATCCACTTCCTTCCCAATTGAAACCCCAGAAATTCTTCATCACCTTCTTCCGCAAATCCAACTCTGAAGACGACCCTAGCCAAACAACCAGCCGCCAACTTCGATTCACACTAGAAACCAGCCACCTTCTTCATCCGACTATCATCATCAACCTAACTTTCACCATCATCTTCTTCAGATCGGAGCTCCTTCACTACTCATCCTCAAACTCGCTAAAACTTCCAAATCAAACCAGAACAACAACTTCACAATTGCAACATAAATAAAGCCCATCATTAAAACCTACCCAGAATCCTTCACAACCTTCACTCTATAACCCAGAGCTCGCAAACAGAACTAAACCATAACCTTCGAATTCACCGTAAACCATATCCATCTCAAACACCGAAACCTCTGAACCCTATCCGCCATCTCTTTCAAAATCTCCCTCAAAATTTCTTCACAAATCCTCCATCAAATCCATTCAAACCCTAATTTTCTAAGTAACCTTCAACCCATTCGAACCAAACAGAATCAGAAGAGAGAATAGGATGGAAATCGAATGACCTGAGGTGAGCGGAGATAAATCGCGGGCGGAAAAGGTTGAATCGTGAAGTTAACGAACATAAAGGGGAGATTAATCTGGATTTTGCACAAAAAAGGCTTCGTTGATGAATTGTTGAGCCGGTGAGGATAGTGACGAAGCATCATCGTGCTCAGAGTTGTTCGCTTTGGCTGTGAGATTTTTTCTTGTCGTTTGTTTGTTTTTTTTAGGGAATGTTTGGTACCCAAGCGGAATCCTTGATCTACACCCCTCCCTCTATCTCGCTTGCAGTGAGCAATGATGGATGATGGGCTTCAGAACGAAGCCCATATGATTCCACCTCATTTCAGTTTTTTTTACCTCCCATTTGTTTTTGTCACAGATAGGTGATGGGCTTCCAAGCCCAAATGATCCTGATTTTTTTTTCTTTTACTCACCCCTCTGTTTTAATTTCATATCCCCACTGCTTTTAACTCCTAACTTTTGTTTTAATATATTTGCATATTTTGTTTGTAGATTAGTAATACAAATTAGTCTTTAAATTCTGTAAATATTTTGTTAGTGGTTTGCTAGTATATATTATAATTAACTCTTTTTTTTTAATATAATTTTTTTAGTTTCTAAACTTGTATATATATATCTTTTTTAGCACAATCTTTTAGAAATATTATAGATATTTTCTTTATCATTTATCATTGAACTTTTCGTTCCATTTTCATTCTCTTTTTGGGTCGATGACGAGATTTCCGACGTTTAACCGTCACATTAGTGGCGTGAAACAAAGGATCTGAGACCACCTTTTTTTCTTTTGATTTTACTTCATTGACCACTAACTTAAATTTCTGTCAAATATTGTTGTGGATATTATATTGTTATATTATTATTCATATTATTCATATTATTGCTACATTTATCTTAACATATTATTTATTCATATTGTTCATGTTATTATTCATATTATCATTATCACATTTATTCATTCTCATTCAACCATATTCGAAAACACGTAATAAATTATCGAAACTCCTAAAAGCCAAATTGGTGGACTGTTGAATCATTGGTTATTTGCAGGTATCTTAATTTTAAGTCGCGCCCGACTTTGCTCAAGGCGTAGTTTAGGACACAAATGCACACACACGGCTTTCTCTTGGGCTACCTGACAATGAGACCCCTTTATTTCGTGCAATTCCGTGTAACTTACATGTATCCCTCTCCCATTCTGATGTATGTTTCGTATTTCTTTGATTATTAGTTTATCTCCTAGGAGCACCCATAGGGACTAGAGCGGATTCAAACTATTTTCAAACTAATTCTCGATTCATCATCGAGCCACTTTCAAACAACCTTTAAGTCGAGTGCTCATACGCATTCGCCATTAACCTATTACAACTCGACCCTTGATGCGTAAGTCAAGTTGGTCTCTTTTTCAAACAATTTCATTTTCAACACGTTTTGCACGCGATAATGAGTCAAACCCTTGATCCAACGTCAAGAGGATTTTCGAAACAAACTATCAATCAATTAACAACTATTCAATCCTTTGCAAGGTGTAAAGAGTGGGTTCAAGTCTTTGAGCTTGCTTTCCGTTGTTTATATGTGAGTTATCTTATTCGTGTGTGAGCAATTGACGCCTTTAAATAATATTAACAAACTCGATAATACTCAAACATCTCCAATTACTCATCCTTTCACTCACCTTTCAAACAACTTCTTCCACGATGAAAAAGAGAGTGTACCAAGTCTTTGGTCCGCTCTCCCGATTATTTGGAGTTTGAGAAGTCTTTCTTAAGCTTCAATTAATCGTCATCATTTCAACATCACTCTTTCAATCACAACTCCTCTTGCGATGAAAAAGAGAGTGTACCAAGTCTTTGGTCCGCTCTCCCGATTATTTGGAGTTTGAGAAGTCTTTCTTAAGCTTCAATTAATCGTCATCATTTCAACTACACCATTCAAACATATATCATTCCTTCATGATGAAAAAGAGAATATTCCAAGTCTTTGGTTCATTCTCCCGATTACTTGGGTCCGAGAAGTCTTTCTTAAGCTTCAAGTAGTCGTCATCCGTACCTACTTCAAATCCAATTCAATCCAGTTTCTTTCGTGGTTGTTACCACGAACTACGACTGCTCTGATTCTTCATTCATTCTTGAATGTAAGATACGTAGGCACAAGATTGCGATGATCTTGGCGAGCACAATCCCCTCCATCTTCCATCCTTTCCCGTAGTCGAACTACGACGCTCTGATTTCTCATTCTCGTCCGAATGAGTATACGTAGGCACAAGGGCCCCAATCCTTGGCGAGCACCCTATCTTCTAACCATCCCTTTTCCCCTAGCGTCTTTAGCCTTTTATAGTATCCTTTAGCATTTAGTAGCGAGAAGAGAAGAATTAAGTTTAGCTAACATCCATTAACCCGAATTAAGAGGTTCCCGTCGAGTACGATGGACGTGAGGGGTGCTAATACCTTCCCCTCGCGTAACCGACTCCCGAACCCAGGAATATGGTTGCGACGGCCGTGTTCCTTCGGCGTTTATGAGGTTTTCTCGATATTTTCCTCTCCCGTTCATTCGGGAAAAATAAAGTTCGGTGGCGACTCTGTCGAACCGCAATTTCCGCGCCTCTCGCGCGAGGGTCGTATGTTCGAATGAATTTTTCGAGGTGCGACAGGTGGCGACTCTGCTGGGGACTTTGCTCCATGCAAAAGAGAGTCGAGCCTATCTTAGTTTGAGTTGTTAGCTTGTTGTTTTTTATTTCTTCTCGCTTTCTATTTGTATCCTTATCTTGGTTACCTGTGCTTGAGGCATTGTGGGGGTTGCTATACTTATGGTTACATTGTGGGGGTTGCTATACTTATGCGACAATATTTAAACAAATACTATATATAAGGAAAAATCTCATGTTTTTTTTGTATAAAATATTTGTATTACAATTAAAATTGTGCAAAATATGTTGTTTGTATATTCACTCGCGTGCAAACTAAAAAACGGACAGTCTTGGAACATGGCTCGTCTAGTATCTACTATAAGCTAACCGCCTCAGTGTGGAAGAAAGATAGATGGGGATATAAATACGGTTTAAAACTTTTGTTGTATATACCATTGGCGGACGATGTTTTGGAGCTTTGATCTACGAAAACGATTAATCAAAAGAATAATTCTACAAATATTATGACATACTTTTCTATTGCAATAATAACTTTGAGTTTAGATCTTTTACGCACCAATGCAATTCTACTACATTAGATCTGATAGAAATGAATCATTCAGAATACTTAAATCAATCACATATTGTCTTAGTGGTTCACAACAACAAATATAATAATGGAGGAAGAAATAAAAATGATGGAATGATATCTTTTACGTCAGTTATAACTGTTTCACAAGCATAACGGAATTTGGAATTCTCAATCATGTGGTACTAAAAGTGGTGATACGGACCACTCAGATCCAGAGGCATTGTTGGTGAAGGGGTTGGATAACAGTCGTGTGGTGGAGCCTGAAATGATGCTGAAAATGTATGGAAGAAAACTACTAAATGGAATTTAAAAACCATCGAATAATGCTAATGATGAGAGACAGAGAAGAGGGAAGATAATTTAGAAATTTAGTGCTCTTAATATAGTTAATGTATCAAAGAAAGATAAATCTTCACTTTAAAGTATTGTTATGTCTTACATTACTGAAGTGAAAAAAAAAGCTCTAGAGAATTGAAATGGATAAAGGTGGATTATAAAAACAGTTTGAAGAAAAAAAGTGTGAGTTTCAGAAATTAAATGAAAATATATTTCGTCCAGCATAGGCACAACCACAACAACAACCCGCCTTAATCTATTTGGATATCAGCGTCAAGATTATATATTGCAATTCAAATGTATGTATAAAATTCAATTATATGTATTCTATGACATAGTGAAATAAATATAATTAAAGTTTAGAATTTTGTGTGTGAGCGAATAAATAATGATTAACCAGTTTCAAAATTAATATTTACCGCCTAAGATACATATTTTTTTATTCAGACCTTGCATATTTTAAAATGAGTATTTTATTAAGTGGTGAACTTTAATTATTGTTAGAGACGTCTATTTATGATTATTTTAGTTTAATAACAATAATGGAGGAAGAAATAACAATGATGGAATGATATGTTTTACTTTAGGTATTTCTATTTCACAAGCATAAAGGAATTTGGAACTCTCATGTGTACTAGAGGTGGTGATACGAACCATTCAAATATGGAGGCATTGATGGGGAACGAGTTAGATAGCAGTCGTGCGGTGGAGCCGGAAAAGATGTTGAAGAAGAGGGGGACAAAACAGCCAGAGGAAATATAAAAACCATCGAATAATACTAAAGATGAGAGACATAGAAGAGGGAAGATAATTCAGAAATTCTGTGTTCTTCGTGTAGTTGTTCCGAATGTTTCAAAGACGGAAAGATCTACACTTTTGTGTATTGTTATGTCTTACTTTACTAAACTGAAACCAAAGCTTTATAGAATTGAACCGGCTAAAGTTCGATTAGAAAAAAAGCTTGATGAAACAAAGTGTGAGCTTCAAAAAGTCAATGAAAATAGATTTCGTCCAGCATCAGCAAAACCGAAACAACAAACCGCCTTCATCTATTAGGATAAGTGTTAAGATTATATATTGCAATTCAATTTTATTTATCGAATGCAATTATATGTATTCAATGACATAATGAAATAAATGTAAGTAAATTTTATTATTTTATTCGTCTACGCACAAAATTGATTAATTAGTTTCAAATTTAATATTTATCGCTTAAGATACATAAGTTTTTTACTCAGACATTGCTTACTACAAAATGAGCATTTTATTAAATTTTGAACTTTAGTTAATGTTAAAGACGTGTATTTAAGATTATGTTAGTTTAATATATGAACCAAACTACGTATTTAAACAAATACTATATATAAGGAAAAATCTCATGTTTTTTTTTGTATAAAATATTTGTATTACAATTAAAATTGTGCAAAATATGTTGTTTGTATATTCACTCGCGTGCACACTAAAAAACAGACATTCTTGGAACGTGGCTCGTCTAGTATCTACTATAAGCTAACCGCCTCAGAGTGGAAGAAAGATAGATGGGGATATAAATACGGTTTAAAAGGTTTGTTGTATATACCATTGGCGGACGGTGTTTTGGAGCTTTGATCTATGAAAACGATTAATCAAAAGAATAACTCTATAAATATTATGACATACTTTTCTATTGCAATAATAACTTTGAGTTTAGATCTCTTACGCACCAATGCAATTCTACTACATTAGATCTTATAGAAATGAATCATTTAGAATACTTAAATCAATCACATATTGTCTTAGTGGTTCACAACAACAAATATAATAATGGAGGAAGAAATAAAAATGATGGAATGATATCTTTTACTTCAGTTATAACTGTTTCACAAGCATAACGGAATTTGGAATTCTCAATCATGTGGTACTAGAAGTTGTGATACGGACCACTCAGATCTGGAGGCATTGTTGGTGAAGGCGTTGGATAGCAGTCGTGTGGTAGAACCTGAAATGATGCTAAAGAAGTGTGGAAGAAAACTGCTAAATGGAATTTAAAAACCATCGAATAATGTTAAAGATGAGAGACAGAGAAGAGGAAAGATAATTTATAAATTTAGTGCTCTTCATGTAGTTAATGAATCAAAGAATGATAAATCTTCACTTTAGAGTGTTGTTATGTCTTACATTACTGATGTGAAAAACAAAGCTCTAGAGATTTGAAATGGATAAAGTTGGAATAGAAAAACAGTTTGAAGAAAAAAAGTGCGAGCTTCAGAAATTCAATGAAAATATATGTCGTCCAACATCGGCACAACCGCAACAACAACCTGCCTTAATCTATTTGGATATCGGCGTCAAGATTATATATTGCAATTCAAATGTATGTATAAAATTCAATTATATGTATTCTATGACATAATGAAATAAACATAATTAAAGTTTATAATTTTGTGTGCGCGCGCATAAACAATGATTAACCAGTTTCAAAATTAATATTTACCGCCTAAGATACATTTTTTTTTATTCGGACATTGCATATTTTAAAATGTGTATTTTATTAAATGGTGAACTTTAATTATTGTTAGAGACGTCTATTTATGATTATTTTAGTTTAATAACAATAATGGAGGAAGAAATAACAATGATGGAATGATATGTTTTACTTTAGGTATTTCTATTTCACAAGCATAAAGGAATTTGGAACTCTCATGTGTACTAGAGGTGGTGATACAAACCATTCAAATATGGAGGCATTGTTGGGGAACGAGTTGGATAGCAGTCGTGCGGTGGAGCCGGAAAAGATGTTGAAGAATAGTGGGAGAAAACTGCCAGAGGAAATATAAAAACCATCGAATAATACTAAAGATGAGAGATATAGAAGAGGGAAGATAATTCAGAAATTCAGTGCTCTTCGTGTAGTTGTTACGAATGTTTCAAAGACGGAAAGATCTACACTTTTGTGTATTGTTATGTCTTACATTTCTGAACTGAAAACAAAGCTTTATAGAATTGAACCAGCTAAAGTTCGATTAGAAAAAAAGCTTGATGAAACAAAGCGTGAGCTTCAAAAAGTCTATGAAAATAGATTTCATCCAGCATCAGAAAAACCAAAACAACAACCCGCCTTCATATATTAGGATAAGTGTTAAGATTATATATTGCAATTCAATTATATTTATCGAATGCAATCATACGTATTCAATGACATAATGAAATAAATGTAAGTACACTTTATTATTTTGTTCGTCTACGCACAAAATTGATTAATTAGTTTCAAATTTAATATTTATCGCTTAAGATACATAAGTTTTTTATTCACACATTGCTTACTTCAAAATGAGCATTTTATTAAATTTTGAACTTTAGTTAATGTTAGAGACGTGTATTTAAGATTATGTTAGTTTAATATATGAACCAAACTACGTATTTAAACAAATACAATATATAAGGAAAAATCTCATGTTTTTTGTATAAAATATTTGTATTACAATTAAAATTGTGCAAAATATGTTGTTTGTATATTCACTCGCGTGCACACTAAAAAACGGACAGTCTTGGAACGTGGCTCGTCTAGTATCTACTATAAGCTAACCGCCTCAGAGTGGAAGAAAGATAGATGGGGATATAAAGACGGTTTAAAAATTTTGTTGTATATACCATTGGCGGACGGTGTTTAGGAGCTTTGATCTACGAAAACGATTAATCAAAAGAATAATTCTATAAATATTATGACATACTTTTCTATTGCAATAATAACTTTGAGTTTAGATCTTTTACGCACCAATGCAATTCTACTACATTAGATCTTATAGAAATGAATCATTTAGAACACTTAAATCAATCACATATTGTCTTAGTGGTTCACAACAACAAATATAATACTGGAGGAAGAAATAAAAATGATGGAATGATATCTTTTACTTCAGTTATAACTGTTTCACAAGCATAACGGAATTTGGAATTCTCAATCATGTGGTACTAGAAGTGGTGATACGGACCACTCAGATCTAGAGGCATTGTTGGTGAAGGGGTTGGATATCAGTCGTGTGGTAGAGCCTGAAATGATGCTGAAAAAGTATGGAAGTAAACTGCTAAATGGAATTTAAAAACCATCGAATAATGCTAAAGATGAGAGACAAATAAGAGGAAAGATAATTTAGAAATTTAGTGCTCTTCATGTAGTTAATGAATCAAAGATCGATAAATCTTCACTTTAGAGTGTTGTTATGTCTTACATTACTGAAGTGAAAAACAAAGCTCTAGAGAATTGAAATGGATAAAGTTGGAATAGAAAAACAGTTTGAAGAAAAAACGTGCGAGCTTCAGAAATTCAATGAAAATATATTTTGTCCAGCATCGGCACAACCGCAACAACAATCCGCCTGAATCTATTTGGATATCAGCGTCAATATTATGTATTGCAATTAAATGTATGTATAAAATTCAATTATATGTATTCTATGACATAATGAAATAAACGTAATTAAAGTTTATAATTTTGTGTGCGCGCGCATAAACAATGATTAACTAGTTTCAAAATTAATATTTACCGCCTAAGATACATATTTTTTTATTCAGACATTTCATATTTTAAAATGATTATTTTATTAAATGGTGAACTTTAATTATTGTTAGAGACGTCTATTTATGATTATTTTAGTTTAATAACAATAATGGAGGAAGAACTAACAATGATGGAATGATATGTTTTACTTTAGGTATTTCTATTTCACAAGCATAAAGGAATTTGGAACTCTCATGTGTACTAGAGGTGGTGATACGAACCATTCAAATATGGAGGCATTGTTGGGGAACGAGTTGGATAGCAGTCGTGCGGTTGAGCCGGAAAAGATGTTGAAGAAGAGTCGGAGAAAACTGCCAAATGAAATATAAAAACCATCGAATAATACTAAAGATGAGAGACATAGAAGAGCGAAGATAATTCATAAATTCAGTGCTCTTCCCGTAGTTGTTCCGAATGTTTCAAAGACGGAAAGATCTACACTTTTGTGTATTGTTATGTCTTACATTACTGAACTAAACACAAAGCTTTATAGAATTGAATCAGCTAAACTTCAATTAGAAAAAAAGCTTGATGAAACAAAGCGTGAGCTTCAAAAAGTCAATGAAAATAGATTTCATCCAGCATCAGCAAAACCGAAACAACAACCCGCCATAATCTATTTGGATAAGCGTTATGATTATATATTGCAACTCAGTTATATTTATCATATGCAATTATATGTATTCAATGACATAATGAAATAAGTGTAAGTAAATTTTATTATTTTGTTCGTCTACGCACCAAAATTGATTAATCAGTTTCAAATTTAATATTTATCGCTTAAGATACATAAGTTTTTTATTCAGACATTGCTTACTTCAAAATGAGTATTTTATTAAACTTTGAACTTTATTTAATGTTAGAGACGTGTATTTAAGATTATGTTAGTTTAATATATGAACCAAACTACGTATTTAAAAAAATACTATATATAAGGAAAAATCTCATGTTTTTTTTGTATAAAATATTTGTATTACAATTAAAATTGTGCAAAATACGTTGTTTGTATATTCACTCGCATGTACACTAAAAAACGGACAGTCTTCGAACGTGGCTCGTCTAGTATATACTACAAGCTAACCGCCTCAGAGTGGAACAAAGATAGACGGGGATATAAATACGGTTTAAAAATTTTGTTGTATATACCATTGGCGGACGGTGTTTAGGAGCTTTGATCTACGAAAACGATTAATCAAAAGAATAATTCTATAAATATTATAACATACTTTTCTATTGCAATAATAACTTTGAGTTTAGATCTTTTACGCACCAATGCAATTCTACTACATTAGATCTTATAGAAATAAATCATTCAGAATACTTAAATCAATCACATATTGTCTCAGTGGTTCACAACAACAAATATAATAATGGAGGAAAAAATAAAAATGATGGAATGATATCTTTTACTTCAGGTATAACTGTTTCACAAGCATAACAGAATTCGGAATTCTCAATCATGTGGTACTCGAAGTGGTGATACGGACCACTCAGATCTGGAGGGGTTGGATAACAGTCGTGTGGTAGAGCCTGAAATTATGCTGAAGAAGTGTGGAAGAAAACTGCTAAATGGAATTTAAAAACCATCGAATAATGATAAAGATGAGAGACAGAGAAGAGGGAAGATAATTTAGAAATTTAGTGCTCTTCATGTAGTTAATGTATCAAAGATCGATAAATCTTCACTTTAGAGTGTTGTTATGTCTTACATTACTGAACTGAAAAGCAAAGCTTTAGAGAATTGAAATGGATAAAGTTGGATTAGAAAGACAGTTTGAAGAAAAAAAGTGTGAGCTTTAGAAATTTAATGAAAATATATTTCATCCAGCATCGGCAGGACCACAACAACAACTATCCTTAATCTATTTGGATATCAACGTCAAGATTATATATTGCAATTCAAATATATGTATACAATTCAATTATATGTATTCTATGACATAATGAAATAAATATAATTAAAGTTTATAATTTTTTGTGTGTGCGCACAAACAACGATTAACCAGTTTCAAAATTAATATTTACCCCCTAAGATACATATGTTTTTTATTCAGACATTGCATATTTTAAAATGAGTATTTTATTAAATGGTGAACTTTAATTATTGTTAGAGGCGTTTATTTACGTTTATTTAAGTTTAATAACAATAATGGAGGAAGAAATAACAATGATGGAATGATATGTTTTACTTTAGGTATTTTTGTTTCACAAGCATAAAGGAATTTGGAACTCTCATGTGTACTAGAGGTGTTGATACGAACAATTCAAATATGGAGGCATTGTTGCGGAACGAGTTGGAGAGCAGTCGTGCGGTGGATCCGGAAAAGATGTTGAAGAAGAGTGGGAGAAAACTGCCAAATGAAATATAAAAACCATCGAATAATACTAAAGATGAGAGACATAGAAGAGGGAGGATAATTCAGAAATTCAGTGCTCTTCCCGTAGTTGTTCCGAATGTTTCAAATACGGAAAGATCTACACTTTTGTGTATTGTTATGTCTTACATTACTGAACTGAAAACAAAGCTTTATAGAATTGAAACGGCTAAAGTTCGATAAGAAAAAAAGCTTGATGAAACAAAGCGTGAGCTTCAAAAAGTCAATGAAAATAGATTTCATCCAGCATCAGCAAAACCGAAACAACAACCCGCCATAATCGATTTGGATAAGCGTTAAGATTATATATTTCAATTCAATTATATTTATCAAATGCAATTATATGTAATCAATGACATAATGAAATAAGTGTAAGTAAATTTTATTATTTTGTTCGTCTACGCACCAAAATTGATTAATCAGTTTCAAATTTAATATTTATCGCTTAAGATACATAAGTTTTTTATTCAGACATTGCTTACTTCCAAATGAGTATTTCATTAAACTTTGAACTTTATTTAATGTTAGAGACGTGTATTTAAGATTATGTTAGTTTAATATATGAACCAAACTACGTATTTAAAAAAATAGTATATATAAAGAAAAATCTCATGTTTTCTTTTGTATAAAATATTTGTATTACAAATAAAATTGTTGAAAATATGTTGTTTGTATATTCACTCGCTTGCACACTAAAAAAGGGGACAGTCTTGGAACGTGGCTCGTCTAGTATCTACAGCAAGCTAATCGCCTCAGAGTGGAACAAAGATAGATGGGGATATAAATACGGTTTAAAATTTTGTTGTATATACCATTTGCGGACGGTGTTTAGGAGTTTGATCTACGAAAACGATTAATCAAAAGAATAATTCTATAAATATTATGACATACTTTTCTATTGCAATAATAACATTGGGTTTAGATCTTTTACGCACCAATGCAATTCTACTACATTAGATCTTATAGAAATTAATCATTCAGAATACTTAAATCAATCACATATTGTCTCAGTGATTCACAACAACAAATATAATAATGGAGGAAGAAATAAAAATGATGGAATGATATCTTTTACTTCAGGTATAACTGTTTCACAAGCATAACAAAATTTGGAATTCTCAATCATGTGGTACTAGAAGTGGTGATACGGACCACTCAGATCTGGAGGGGTTGGATAGCAGTCGTGTGGTAGAGCCTGAAATGATGCTGAAGAAGTGTGGAAGAAAACTGCTAAATGGAATTTAAAAACCATCGAATAATGCTAAAGATGAGAGACAAAGAAGAGGGAAGATAATTTAGAAATTTAGTGCTCTTCATGTAGTTAATGTATTAAAGATCGATAAATCTTCTCTTTAGAGTGTTGTTATGTCTTACATTACTGAACTGAAAAACAAAGCTTTAGAGAATTGAAACGGATAAAGTTGGATTAGAAAGACAGTTTGAAGAAAAAAAGTGTGAGCTTCAGAAATTTAATGAAAATATATTTCATCCAGCATCGGCACAACCGCAACAACAACCAACCTTAATCTATTTGGATATCAGCGTCAAGATTATATATTGCAATTCAAATATATGTATACAATTAAATTATATGTATTCTATGACATAATGAAATAAATATAATTAAAGATTATTATTTTGTGTGTGTGCGCATAAACAATGATTAACCAGTTTCAAAATTAATATTTACCGCCTAAGATACATATTTTTTTATCCAGACATTTCATATTTTAAAATGAGTATTTTATTAAATGGTGAACTTCAATTATTGTTAGAGACGTCTATTTATGATTATTTTAGTTTAATAACAATAATGGAGGAAGACCTAACAATGATGGAATGATATGTTTTACTTTAGGTATTTCTATTTCACAAGCATAAAGGAATTTGGAACTCTCATGTGTACTAGAGGTGGTGATACGAACCATTCTAATATGGAGGCATTGTTGGGGAACGAGTTGGAGAGCAGTCGTGCGGTGGATCCGGAAAAGATGTTGAAGAAGAGTGGGAGAAAATTGCCAAATGAAATATAAAAACCATCGAATAATACTAAAGATGAGAGACATAGAAGAGCGCAGATAATTCAGAAATTCAGTGCTATTCCCGTAGTTGTTCCGAATGTTTCAAAGACGGAAAGATCTACACTTTTGTGTATTGTTATGTCTTACATTACTGAACTAAAAACAAAGCTTTAAAGAATTGAACCGGCTAAAGTTCGATTAGAAAAAAAGCTTGATGAAACAAAGCGTGAGCTTCAAAAAGTCAATGAAAATAGATTTCATCCAGCATCAGCAAAACCGAAACAACAAATCCGCCTTAATCTATTTGGATAAGCGTTAAGATTATATATTGCAATTCAATTATATTTATCAAATGCAATTATATGTATTCAATGACATAATGAAATAAGTGTAAGTAAATTTTATGATTTTGTTCGTCTACGCACCAAAATTGATTAATTAGTTTCAAATTTAATATTTCTCGCTTAAGATACATAAGTTTTTTTATTCAGACATTGCTTACTTCAAAATGAGTATTTTATTAAACTTTGAACTTTATTTAATGTTAGAGACGTGTATTTAAGATTATGTTAGTTTAATATATGAACCAAACTACGTATTTAAAAAAAATACAATATATAAGGAAAAATCTCATATATTTTTTTGTATAAAATATTTGTATTACAATTAAAATTGTGCAAAATATGTTGTTTGTATATTCACTCGCGTGCACACTAAAAGACGGACAGTCTTCGAACCTGGCTCGTCTAGTATCTACTACAAGCTAACCGCCTCAGAGTGGAACAGAGATAGATGGGGATATAAATACGGTTTAAAAATTTTGTTGTATATACCATTGGCGGACTGTGTTTAGGAGCTTTGATCTACGAAAACAATTAATCAAAAGAATAATTCTATAAATATTATGACATACTTTTCTATTGCAATAATAACTTTGAGTTTAGATCTTTTACGCACCAATGCAATTCTACTACATTAGATGTTATAGAAATAAATCATTCAGAATACTTAAATCAATCACATATTGTCTCAGTGGTTCACAACAACAAATATAATAATGGCGGAAGAAATAAAAATAATGGAATGATATGTTTTACTTCAGGTATAACTGTTTCATAAGCATAACAGAATTCAGAATTCTCAATCATGTGGTACTAGAAGTGGTGATACGGACCACTCAGATCTGGAGGGGTTGGATAGCAGTCGTGTGGTAGAGCCTGAAATGATGTTGAAGAAGTGTGGAAGAAAACTGCTAAATGGAATTTAAAAACCATCGAATAATGCTAAAGATGAGAGACAGAGAAGAGGGAAGATAATTTAGAAATTTAGTGCTCTTCATGTAGTTAATGTATCAAATATCGATAAATCTTCACTTTAGAGTGTTGTTATGTCTTACATTACTGAACTGAAAAACAAAGCTTTAGAGAATTGAAACGGATAAAGTTGGATTAGAAAGACAGTTTGAAGAAAAAAAGTGTGAGCTTCAGAAATTTAATGAAAATATATTTCATCCAGCATCGGCACAACCGCAACAACAACCAGCCTTAATCTATTTGGATATCAGCGTCAAGATTATAAATTGCAGTTCAAATACATGTATACAATTTAATTATATGTATTCTATGACATAATGAAATAAATATAATTAAAGATTATAATTTGGTGTGTGTGCGCATAAACAATGATTAACCAGTTTCAAAATTAATATTTACCGCCTAAGATACATATTTTTTTATTCAGACATTTCATATTTTAAAATGAGTATTTTATTAAATGCTGACCTTTAATTATTGTTAGAGACGTCTATTTATGATTATTTTAGTTTAAAAACAATAATGGAGGAAGACCTAACATTGATGGAATGATATGTTTTACTTTAGGTATTTCTATTTCACAAGCATAAAGGAATTTGGAACTCTCATGTGTACTAGAGGTGGTGATACGAACCATTTAAATATGGAGGCATTGTTGGGGAACGAGTTGGAGAGCAGTCGTGCGGTGGATCCGGAAAAGATGTTGAACAAGAGTGGGAGAAAATTGCCAAATGAAATATAAAAACCTTCGAATAATACTAAAGATGAGAAACATAGAAGAGCGAAGATAATTCAGAAATTCAGTGTTATTCCCGTAGTTGTTCCGAATGTTTCAAAGACGGAAAGATCTACACTTTTGTGTATTGTTATGTCTTACATTACTGAATTGAAAACAAATCATTAAAGAATTGAACCGGCTAAAGTTCGATTAGAAAAAAAGCTTGATGAAACAAAGCGTGAGCTTCAAAAAGTCAATGAAAATAGATTTCATCCAGCATCAGCAAAACCGAAACAACAAACCCGCCTTAATCTATTTGGATAAACGTTAAGATTATATATTGCAATTCAATTATATTTATTAAATGCAATTATATGTATTCAATGACATAATGAAATAAGTGTAAGTAAATTTTATGATTTTGTTTGTCTACGCACCAAAATTGATTAATTAGTTTCAAATTTAATATTTATCGCTTAAGATACATCAGTTTTTTATTCAGACATTGCTTACTTCAAAATGAGTATTTTATTAAATTTTTAACTTTATTTAATGTTAGAGACGTGTATTTAAAATTATGTCAGTTTAATATATGAACCCAACTACGTATTTAAAAAAAATGCAATATATAAGGAAAAATCTCATGTTTTTTTTTGTATAAAATATTTGTATTACAATTAAAATTGTGCAAAATATGTTGTTTGTATATTCACTCGCGTGCACACTAAAAAACGGACAGTCTTCGAACCTAGCTCGTCTAGTATCTACTACAAGCTAACCGCCTCAGAGTGGAACAGAGATAGATGGGGATATAAATACGGTTTAAAAATTTTGTTGTATATACCATTGGCGGACTGTGTTTAGGAGCTTTGATCTACGAAAACGATTAATCAAAAGAATAATTCTATAAATATTATGACATACTTTTCTATTGCAATAATAACTTTGAGTTTAGATCTTTTACGCACCAATGCAATTCTACTACATTAGATGTTATAGAAATAAATCATTCAGAATACTTAAATCAATCACATATTGTCTCAGTGGTTCACAACAACAAATATAATAATGGCGGAAGAAATAAAAATAATGGAATGATATGTTTTACTTCAGGTATAACTGTTTCATAAGCATAACAGAATTCAGAATTCTCAATCATGTGGTACTAGAAGTGGTGATACGGACCACTCAGATCTGGAGGGGTTGGATAGCAGTCGTGTGGTAGAGCCTGAAATGATGTTGAAGAAGTGTGGAAGAAAACTGCTAAATGGAATTTAAAAACCATCGAATAATGCTAAAGATGAGAGACAGAGAAGAGGGAAGATAATTTAGAAGTTTAGTGCTCTTCATGTAGTTAATGTATCAAATATCGATAAATCTTCACTTTAGAGTGTTGTTATGTCTTACATTACTGAACTGAAAAACAAAGCTTTAGAGAATTGAAACGGATAAAGTTGGATTAGAAAGACAGTTTGAAGAAAAAAAGTGTGAGCTTCAGAAATTTAATGAAAATATATTTCATCCAGCATCGGCACAACCGCAACAACAACCAGCCTTAATCTATTTGGATATCAGCGTCAAGATTATAAATTGCAGTTCAAATACATGTATACAATTTAATTATATGTATTCTATGACATAATGAAATAAATATAATTAAAGATTATAATTTGGTGTGTGTGCGCATAAACAATGATTAACCAGTTTCAAAATTAATATTTACCGCCTAAGATACATATTTTTTTATTCAGACATTTCATATTTTAAAATGAGTATTTTATTAAATGCTGACCTTTAATTATTGTTAGAGACGTCTATTTATGATTATTTTAGTTTAAAAACAATAATGGAGGAAGACCTAACATTGATGGAATGATATGTTTTACTTTAGGTATTTCAATTTCACAAGCATAAAGGAATTTGGAACTCTCATGTGTACTAGAGGTGGTGATACGAACCATTTAAATATGGAGGCATTGTTGGGGAACGAGTTGGAGAGCAGTCGTGCGGTGGATCCGGAAAAGATGTTGAAGAAGAGTGGGAGAAAATTGCCAAATGAAATATAAAAACCTTCGAATAATACTAAAGATGAGAAACATAGAAGAGCGAAGATAATTCAGAAATTCAGTGTTATTCCCGTAGTTGTTCCGAATGTTTCAATGACGGAAAGATCTACACTTTTGTGTATTGTTATGTCTTACATTACTGAATTGAAAACAAATCTTTAAAGAATTGAACCGGCTACAGTTCGATTAGAAAAAAAGCTTGATGAAACAAAGCGTGAGCTTCAAAAAGTCAATGAAAATAGATTTCATCCAGCATCAGCAAAACCGAAACAACAAACCCGCCTTAATCTATTTGGATAAACGTTAAGATTATATATTGCAATTCAATTATATTTATTAAATGCAATTATATGTATTCAATGACATAATGAAATAAGTGTAAGTAAATTTTATGATTTTGTTTGTCTACGCACCAAAATTGATTAATTAGTTTCAAATTTAATATTTATCGCTTAAGATACATAAGTTTTTTATTCAAACATTGCTTACTTCAAAATGAGTATTTTATTAAATTTTTAACTTTATTTAATGTTAGAGACGTGTATTTAAAATTATGTCAGTTTAATATATGAACCCAACTACGTATTTAAAAAAGTACTATATATAAGGAAAAATCTCATGTTTTTTTTTGTATGAAATATTTGTATTACAATTAAAATTGTGCAAAATATATTGTTTGTATATTCACTCGCGTGCACACTAAAAAACGGACAGTCTTCGAACGTGACTCGTCTAGTATCTACTACAAGCTAACCGCCTCCGAGTGGAACAAAGATAGATGGGGATATAAATACGGTTTAAAAATTTTGTTGTATATACCATTGGCAGACAGTGTTTAGGAGCTTCGATCTACGAAAACGACTAATCAAAAGAATAATTCTATAAATATTATGATATACTTTTCTATTGCAATAATAACTTTGAGTTTAGATCTTTTACGCACCAATGCAATTATACTACATTAGATCTTATAGAAATAAATCATTCAGTATATTTAAATCAATCACATATTGTCTCAGTGGTTCACAACAACAAATATAATAATGGAGGAAGAAATAAAAATGATGGAATGATATCTTTTACTTCAGGTATAACTGTTTCACAAGCATAGCAGAATTCGGAATTCTCAATCATGTGGTACTCGAAGTGGTGATACGGACCACTCGGATCAGGAGGGGTTGGATAGCAGTCGTGTGGTAGAGCCTGAAATGATGCTGAAGAAGTGTGGAAGAAAACTGCTAAATGGAATTTAAAAACCATCGAATAATGCTAAAGATGAGAGACAGAGAAGAGGGAAGATAATTTAGAAATTTAGTGCTCTTCATGTAGTTAATGTATCAAAGATCGATAAATCTTCACTTTAGAGTGTTGTTATGTCTTACATTACTGAACTGAAAAACAAAGCTTTAGAGAATTGAAGCGGATAAAGTTGGATTAGAAAGACAGTTTGAAGAAAAAAAGTGTGAACTTTAGAAATTTAATGAAAATATATTTCATCCAACATCGGCACAACCGCAACAACAACCAGCCTTAATCTATTTGGATATCAGCGTCAAGATTATAAATTGCAATTCAAATACATGTATACAATTTAATTATATGTATTCTATGACATAATGAAATAAATATAATTAAAGATTATAATTTGGTGTGTGTGCGCATAAACAATGATTAACCAATTTCAAAATTAATATTTACCGCCTAAGATACATATTTTTTTGTTCAGACATTTCATATTTTAAAATGAGTATTTTATTAAATGGTGAACTTTAATGATTGTTAGAGACGTCTATTTATGATTATTTTAGTTTAATAACAATAATGGAGGAAGAACTAACAATGATGGAATGATATGTTTTACTTTAGCTATTTCTATTTCACAAGCATAAAGGAATTTGGAACTCTCATGTGTACTAGAGGTGGTGATACGAACCATTCAAATATGGAGGCATTGTTGGGGAACGAGTTGGATAGCAGTCGTGCGGTGGAGCGGGAAATGATGTTGAAGTAGAGTGGGAGAAAACTGCCAAATGAAATATAAAAACCATAGAATAATACTAAAGATGAGAGACATAGAAGAGCGAAGATAATTCAAAAATTTAGTGCTCTTCCCGTAGTTGTTCCGAATGTTTCAAAGACGGAAAGATCTACACTTTTGTGTATTGTTATGTCTTACATTACTGAACTGAACACAAAGCTTTATAGAATTGAATCGGCTAAAGTTCGATTAGAAAAAAAGCTTGATGAAACAAAGCGTGAGCTTCAAAAAGTCAATGAAAATAGATTTCATCCAGCATCAGCAAAACCGAAATAACAACCCGCCATAATCTATTTGGATAAGCGTTAAGATTATATATTGCAATTCAATTATATTTATCAAATGCAATTATATGTATTCAATGACATAATGAAATAAGTTTAAGTAAATTTTATTATTTTGTTCGTCTACGCACCAAAATTAATTAATTAGTTTCAAATTTAATATTTATCGCTTAAGATACATAAGTTTTTTATTCAGACATTGCTTACTTCAAAATGAGTATTTTATTAAACTTTGAACTTTATTTAATGTTAGAGACGTGTATTTAAGATTATGTTAGTTTAATATATGAACCAAACTACGTATTTAAAAAAAATACAATATATAAGGAAAAATCTGATGTTTTTTTTTTGTATAAAATATTTGTATTACAATTAAAATTGTGCAAAATATGTTGTTTGTATATTCACTCGCGTGCACACTAAAAAACGGACAGTCTTCGAACGTGGCACGTCTAGTATCTACTACAAGCTAACCGCCTCAGAGTGGAAGAAATATAGATGTGTATATAAATACGGTTTAAAAATTTTGTTGTATATACCATTGGCGGACGGTGTTTAGGAGCTTTGATCTACGAAAACGATTAATCAAAAGAATAACTCTATAAATTTTATGTCATACTTTTCTATTGCAATAATAACTTTCAGTTTAGATCTTTTACGCACCAATGCAATTCTACTACATTAGATCTTATAGAAATGAATCATTCAGAATACTTAAATCAATCACATATTGTCTCAGTGGTTCACAACAACAAATATAATAATGGAGGAAGAAATGAAAATGATGGAATGATATCTTTTTCTTCAGGTATAACTATTTCACAAGCATAACAGAATTTGGAATTCTCAATCATGTGGTACTAGAAGTAGTGATACGAACCACTCAGATCTAGAGGCATTGATGGTGAAGGGGTTGGATAACAGTCGTGTGGTAGAGCCTAAAATGATGTTGAAGAAGTGTGGAAGAAAACTTCTAAATGGAATTTAAAAACCATCGAATAATGCTAAAGATGAGAGACAGAGAAGAGGGAAGATAATTTAGAAATGTAGTGCTCTTCATGTAGTTAATGTATCAAAGATCGATAAATCTTCACTTTAGAGTGTTATTATGTCTTACATTAATGAACTGAAAAACAAAGCTCTATAGAATTGAAACGGAGAAAGTTGGATTAGAAAGACAGTTTCATGAAACAAAACGTGAGCTTCAGAAAGTCAATGAAAATTGATTTCATCCAGCATCGGCACAACCGCAACAAAACCCGCCTTAATCTATTTGGATATCAGCGTTAACATTATATATTGCAATTCAAATATATGTATACAATTCAATTATATGTATTCTATGACATAATGAAATAAATATAATTAAAGTTTATAATTTTGTGTGTGTGCGCATAAACAATGATTAACCAGTTTCAAAATTAATATTTACCGCCTAAGATACATATTTTTTTATTCAGAAATTTCATATTTTAAAATGAGTATTTTATTAAATGGTGAACTTTAATTATTGTTAGAGACGTCTATTTATGATTATTTTAGTTTAATAACAATAATGGAGGATGAAATAACAATGATGGAATGATATGTTTTACTTTACGTATTTCTATTTCATAAGCATAAGGGAATTTGGAACTCTCATGTGTACTAGAGGTGGTGATACAAACCATTCAAATATGGAGGCATTGTTGGGGAACAAGTTGGATAGCAGTCATGCGGTGGAGCCAGAAAAGATGTTGAAGAAGAGTGGGAGAAAACTGCAAAATGAAATATAAAAACCATCGAATAATAATAAAGATGAGAGACATAGAAGAGGGAAGATGATTCAGAAATTCAATGCTCTTTGCGTAGTTGTTCTGAATGTTTCAAAGACAGAAAGATCTACACTTTTGTGTATTGTTATGTCTTACATTACAGAACTGAAAACAAAGCTTTATAGAATTGAACCGGCTAAAGTCGGATTAGAAAAACAGCTTGATGAAACAAAGCGTGAGCTTCAAACAGTTAATGAAAATAGATTTCATCCAGCATCAGCAAAACCGAAACAACAACCCGCCTTAATATATTTGGATAAGCGTTAAATTATATATTGCAATTCAATTCTATTTATCAAATGCAATTATATGTATTCAATGACATAATCAAATAAATGTAAATAAATTTTATTATTTCATGCATCGACGCACCAAAATTGATTAATTAGTTTCAAATTTAATATTTATCGCTTAAGATACATAAATTTTTTATTCAGACATTGCTTACTTCAAAATGAGTATTTTATTAAATTTTGAACTTTATTTAACGTTAGAGACGTCTATTTATGATTATGTTAGTTTAATATATTTTGTATTTCAATTAAAATTGTGCAAAATATGTTGTTTGTATATTTACTCGCGTGCACACTAAAAACCGGACAGTCTTGGAACGTGGCTCGTCTAGTATCTACCACAAGCTAACCGCCTCAGAGTGGAAGAAAGAGAGATTGGGATATAAATACGGTTTAAAAATTTTGTTGTATATACCATAGGCGGAAGGTGTTTTAGAGCTTTGATCTACGAAATTTTTTAATCAAAAGAATAATTCTATAAATATTATGACATACTTTTCTATTGCAATAATAACTTTGAGTTTAGATCTTTTACGCACCAATGCAATTCTACTACATTAGATCTTATAGAAATGAATCATTCCGAATACTTAAATCAATCACATATTGTCTAAGTGGTTCACAACAACAACTATAATAATGGAGGAAGAAATAAAAAGATGGAATGATATCTTTTACTTAAGGTATAACTGTTTCACAAGCATAACGGAATTTGGAATTCTCAATCATATGGTACTAGAAGTGGTGATACGGACCATTAAAATATGGAGGCGTTGTTGGTGAAGGGGTTAGATAGCAGTCGTGTGGTAAAGCTTGAAAAGATGCTGAAGAAGTGGGGAAGAAAATTGCTAAATGGAATTTAAAAACCATCGAATAATGCTAAAGATGAGAAACAAATAATAGGGAAGATAATTTAGAAATTTAGTGCTCTTCATGTAGTTAATGTATCAAAGATCGATAAATCTTGACTTTAGAGTGTTGTTATGTCTTGCATTACTGAACTGAAAAACAAAGCATTAGAGAATTGGAACGGATAAAGTTGGATTAGAAAGACAGTTTCATGAAACAAAACGTGAGCTTCAGAAAGTCAATGAAAATTGATTTCATCCAACATCGGCAGAACCACAACAACAAGCCCCATAATCTATTTAGATATTAGCGTCAAGATTATATATTCCATATCAAATATGTGTATAAAATTCAATTATATCTATTCTATGACTTAATGAAATAAATATAATTAAAGTTTATAATTTTGTGTGGGTGCGCACAAACAATGATTAACCAGTTTCAAAATTATTATTTACCCCCTAAGTTACATATGTTTTTTATTCAGACATTGCATATTTTCAAATGAGTATTTTATTAAATGATGAACTTTAATTATTGTTAGAGACGTTTATTTACGATTGTTTTAGTTTAATAACAATAATGGAGGAAGAAATAACAATGATGGAATGAAATGTTTTACTTTAGGTATTTTTGTTTCACAAGCATAAGGGAATTTGGAATTCTCATGTGTACTAGAGGTGGTGATACAAACCATTCAAATATGGAGGCATTGTTGGGGAACAAGTTGGATAGTAGTCGTGTGGTGGAGCCGGAAAAGATGTTGAAGAAGAGTGGAATAAAACTGCCAAATGAAATATAAAAACCATCGAGTAATACTAAAGATGAGAGACATAGAATAGGGAAGATAATTCAGAAATTTAGTGCTCTTCGTGTAGTTGTTCCTAGTGTTTCAAAGACAAAAAGATATTCACTTTAGGGTAATGTTATGTCTTACATTACTGAACTGAAAACAAAGCTTTATAGAATCGAACCGACTAAAGTTGGATTAGAAAAAGAGCTTGATGAAACAAAGAGTGAGCTTCAAAAAGTCAATGAAAATAGATTTCATCCAACATCAGCAAAACCGAAACAACAAGCCGCCTTAATCTATTTGGATAAGCGTTACGATTATATATTGCAATTCAATTTTATTTATCAAATGAAATTATATGTATTCAATGACATAATGAAATAAATGTAAGCAAATTTTATAATTTCGTCCGTCGACGCACCAAAATTTATTAATTAGTTTCAAATTTAATATTTATCGCTTAAGATACAAAATTTTTTTTATTCAGTCATTGCTTACTTCAAAATGAGTATTTTATTAAATTTTGAACTTTATTTAATGTTAGAGACGTCTATTTATGATTATGTTAGTTTAATATATGAACCAAACTACGTATTTAAAAAAATACTATATATAAGGAAAAATCTCATGTTTTTTTTTGTATAAAATATTTGTATTACAATTAAAATTGTGGAAAATATGTTGTTTGTATATTCACTCGTGTGCACACCAAAAAATGAACAGTCTTGGAACGTGGCTCGTCTAGTATCTACTACAAGCTAACCGCCTCAGAGTGGAAGAAAGATAGATGGGGATATAAATACGGTTTAAAAATTTAGTTGTATATACCATTGGCGGACGGTGTTTAGGAGCTTTGATCTACGAAAACAATTAATCAAAAGAATAATTCTATAAATATTATGACATACTTTTCTATTGCAATAATAACTTTGAGTTTAGATCTTTTACGCACCAATGCAATTCTACTACATTAGATCTTATAGAAATGAATCATTCCGAATACTTAAATCAATCACATATTGTCTAAGTGGTTCACAACAACAACTATAATAATGGAGGAAGAAATAAAAAGATGGAATGATATCTTTTACTTAAGGTATAACTGTTTCACAAGCATAACGGAATTTGGAATTCTCAATCATATGGTACTAGAAGTGGTGATACGGACCATTAAAATATGGAGGCGTTGTTGGTGAAGGGGTTAGATAGCAGTCGTGTGGTAAAGCTTGAAAAGATGCTGAAGAAGTGGGGAAGAAAATTGCTAAATGGAATTTAAAAACCATCGAATAATGCTAAAGATGAGAGACAAAGAATAGGGAAGATAATTTAGAAATTTAGTGCTCTTCATGTAGTTAATGTATCAAAGATCGATAAATCTTGACTTTAGAGTGTTGTTATGTCTTGCATTACTGAACTGAAAAACAAAGCATTAGAGAATTGGAACGGATAAAGTTGGATTAGAAAGACAGTTTCATGAAACGAAACGTGAGCTTCAGAAAGTCAATGAAAATTGATTTCATCCAACATCGGCAGAACCACAACAACAAGCCCCATAATCTATTTAGATATTAGCGTCAAGATTATATATTCGATATCAATTATGTGTATAAAATTCAATTATATCTATTCTATGACTTAATGAAATAAATATAATTAAAGTTTATAATTTTGTGTGGGTGCGCACAAACAATGATTAACCAGTTTCAAAATTATTATTTACCCCCTAAGTTACATATGTTTTTTATTCAGACATTGCATATTTTCAAATGAGTATTTTATTAAATGATAAACTTTAATTATTGTAAGAGACGTTTATTTACGATTGTTTTAGTTTAATAACAATAATGGAGGAAGAAATAACAATGATGGAATGAAATGTTTTACTTTAGGTATTTTTGTTTCACAAGCATAAGGGAATTTGGAATTCTCATGTGTACTAGAGGTGGTGATACAAACCATTCAAATATGGAGGCATTGTTGGGGAACAAGTTGGATAGTAGTCGTGTGGTGGAGCCGGAAAAGATGTTGAAGAAGAGTGGAATAAAACTGCCAAATGAAATATAAAAACCATCGAGTAATACTAAAGATGAGAGACATAGAATAGGGAAGATAATTCAGAAATTTAGTGCTCTTCGTGTAGTTGTTCCTAGTGTTTCAAAGACAAAAAGATATTCACTTTAGGGTAATGTTATGTCTTACATTACTGAACTGAAAGCAAAGCTTTATAGAATCGAACCGACTAAAGTTGGATTACAAAAAGAGCTTGATGAAACAAAGCGTGAGCTTCAAAAAGTCAATGAAAATAGATTTCATCCAACATCAGCAAAACCGAAACAACAAGCCGCCTTAATCTATTTGGATAAGCGTTAAGATTATATATTGCAATTCAATTTTATTTATCAAATGAAATTATATGTATTCAATGACATAATGAAATAAATGTAAGCAAATTTTATAATTCCGTCCGTCGACGCACCAAAATTTATTAATTAGTTTCAAATTTAATATTTATCGCTTAAGATACAAAATTTTTTTTATTCAGTCATTGCTTACTTCAAAATGAGTATTTTATTAAATTTTGAACTTTATTTAATGTTAGAGACGTCTATTTATGATTATGTTAGTTTAATATATGAACCAAACTACGTATTTAAAAAAATACTATATATAAGGAAAAATCTCATGTTTTTTTTTGTATAAAATATTTGTATTACAATTAAAATTGTGGAAAATATGTTGTTTGTATATTCACTCGTGTGCACACCAAAAAATGAACAGTCTTGGAACGTGGCTCGTCTAGTATCTACTACAAGCTAACCGCCTCAGAGTGGAAGAAAGATAGATGGGGATATAAATACGGTTTAAAAATTTAGTTGTATATACCATTGGCGGACGGTGTTTAGGAGCTTTGATCTACGAAAACAATTAATCAAAAGAATAATTCTATAAATATTATGACATACTTTTCTATTGCAATAATAACTTTGAGTTTAGATCTTTTACGCACCAATGCAATTCTACTACATTAGATCTTATAGAAATGAATCATTCAGAATACTTAAATCAATCACATATTGTCTAAGTGGTTCACAACAACAACTATAATAATGGAGGAAGAAATAAAAAGATGGAATGATATCTTTTACTTAAGGTATAACTGTTTCACAAGCATAACGGAATTTGGAATTCTCAATCATATGGTACTAGAAGTGGTGATACGGACCATTAAAATATGGAGGCGTTGTTGGTGAAGGGGTTAGATAGCAGTCGTGTGGTAAAGCTTGAAAAGATGCTGAAGAAGTGGGGAAGAAAATTGCTAAATGGAATTTAAAAACCATCGAATAATGCTAAAGATGAGAGACAAAGAATAGGGAAGATAATTTAGAAATTTAGTGCTCTTCATGTAGTTAATGTATCAAAGATCGATAAATCTTGACTTTAGAGTGTTGTTATGTCTTGCATTACTGAACTGAAAAACAAAGCATTAGAGAATTGGAACGGATAAAGTTGGATTAGAAAGACAGTTTCATGAAACAAAACGTGAGCTTCAGAAAGTCAATGAAAATTGATTTCATCCAACATCGGCAGAACCACAACAACAAGCCCCATAATCTATTTAGATATTAGCGTCAAGATTATATATTCCATATCAATTATGTGTATAAAATTCAATTATATCTATTCTATGACTTAATGAAATAAATATAATTAAAGTTTATAATTTTGTGTGGGTGCGCACAAACAATGATTAACCAGTTTCAAAATTATTATTTACCCCCTAAGTTACATATGTTTTTTATTCAGACATTGCATATTTTCAAATGAGTATTTTATTAAATGATGAACTTTAATTATTGTAAGAGACGTTTATTTACGATTGTTTTAGTTTAATAACAATAATGGAGGAAGAAATAACAATGATGGAATGAAATGTTTTACTTTAGGTATTTTTGTTTCACAAGCATAAGGGAATTTGGAATTCTCATGTGTACTAGAGGTGGTGATACAAACCATTCAAATATGGAGGCATTGTTGGGGAACAAGTTGGATAGTAGTCGTGTGGTGGAGCCGGAAAAGATGTTGAAGAAGAGTGGAATAAAACTGCCAAATGAAATATAAAAACCATCGAGTAATACTAAAGATGAGAGACATAGAATAGGGAAGATAATTCAGAAATTTAGTGCTCTTCGTGTAGTTGTTCCTAGTGTTTCAAAGACAAAAAGATATTCACTTTAGGGTAATGTTATGTCTTACATTACTGAACTGAAAGCAAAGCTTTATAGAATCGAACCGACTAAAGTTGGATTAGAAAAAGAGCTTGATGAAACAAAGCGTGAGCTTCAAAAAGTCAATGAAAATAGATTTCATCCAACATCAGCAAAACCGAAACAACAAGCCGCCTTAATCTATTTGGATAAGCGTTAAGATTATATATTGCAATTCAATTTTATTTATCAAATGAAATTATATGTATTCAATGACATAATGAAATAAATGTAAGCAAATTTTATAATTCCGTCCGTCGACGCACCAAAATTTATTAATTAGTTTCAAATTTAATATTTATCGCTTAAGATACAAAATTTTTTTTATTCAGTCATTGCTTACTTCAAAATGAGTATTTTATTAAATTTTGAACTTTATTTAATGTTAGAGACGTCTATTTATGATTATGTTAGTTTAATATATGAACCAAACTACGTATTTAAAAAAATACTATATATAAGGAAAAATCTCATGTTTTTTTTTGTATAAAATATTTGTATTACAATTAAAATTGTGGAAAATATGTTGTTTGTATATTCACTCGTGTGCACACCAAAAAATGAACAGTCTTGGAACGTGGCTCGTCTAGTATCTACTACAAGCTAACCGCCTCAGAGTGGAAGAAAGATAGATGGGGATATAAATACGGTTTAAAAATTTAGTTGTATATACCATTGGCGGACGGTGTTTAGGAGCTTTGATCTACGAAAACAATTAATCAAAAGAATAATTCTATAAATATTATGACATACTTTTCTATTGCAATAATAACTTTGAGTTTAGATCTTTTACGCACCAATGCAATTCTACTACATTAGATCTTATAGAAATGAATCATTCAGAATACTTAAATCAATCACATATTGTCTAAGTGGTTCACAACAACAACTATAATAATGGAGGAAGAAATAAAAAGATGGAATGATATCTTTTACTTAAGGTATAACTGTTTCACAAGCATAACGGAATTTGGAATTCTCAATCATATGGTACTAGAAGTGGTGATACGGACCATTAAAATATGGAGGCGTTGTTGGTGAAGGGGTTAGATAGCAGTCGTGTGGTAAAGCTTGAAAAGATGCTGAAGAAGTGGGGAAGAAAATTGCTAAATGGAATTTAAAAACCATCGAATAATGCTAAAGATGAGAGACAAAGAATAGGGAAGATAATTTAGAAATTTAGTGCTCTTCATGTAGTTAATGTATCAAAGATCGATAAATCTTGACTTTAGAGTGTTGTTATGTCTTGCATTACTGAACTGAAAAACAAAGCATTAGAGAATTGGAACGGATAAAGTTGGATTAGAAAGACAGTTTCATGAAACAAAACGTGAGCTTCAGAAAGTCAATGAAAATTGATTTCATCCAACATCGGCAGAACCACAACAACAAGCCCCATAATCTATTTAGATATTAGCGTCAAGATTATATATTCCATATCAATTATGTGTATAAAATTCAATTATATCTATTCTATGACTTAATGAAATAAATATAATTAAAGTTTATAATTTTGTGTGGGTGCGCACAAACAATGATTAACCAGTTTCAAAATTATTATTTACCCCCTAAGTTACATATGTTTTTTATTCAGACATTGCATATTTTCAAATGAGTATTTTATTAAATGATGAACTTTAATTATTGTTAGAGACGTTTATTTACGATTGTTTTAGTTTAATAACAATAATGGAGGAAGAAATAACAATGATGGAATGAAATGTTTTACTTTAGGTATTTTTGTTTCACAAGCATAAGGGAATTTGGAATTCTCATGTGTACTAGAGGTGGTGATACAAACCATTCAAATATGGAGGCATTGTTGGGGAACAAGTTGGATAGTAGTCGTGTGGTGGAGCCGGAAAAGATGTTGAAGAAGAGTGGAATAAAACTGCCAAATGAAATATAAAAACCATCGAGTAATACTAAAGATGAGAGACATAGAATAGGGAAGATAATTCAGAAATTTAGTGCTCTTCGTGTAGTTGTTCCTAGTGTTTCAAAGACAAAAAGATATTCACTTTAGGGTAATGTTATGTCTTACATTACTGAACTGAAAACAAAGCTTTATAGAATCGAACCGACTAAAGTTGGATTAGAAAAAGAGCTTGATGAAACAAAGCGTGAGCTTCAAAAAGTCAATGAAAATAGATTTCAGCCAACATCAGCAAAACCGAAACAACAAGCCGCCTTAATCTATTTGGATAAGCGTTAAGATTATATATTGCAATTCAATTTTATTTATCAAATCAAATTATATGTATTCAATGACATAATGAAATAAATGTAAGCAAATTTTATAATTTCGTCCGTCGACGCACCAAAATTTATTAATTAGTTTCAAATTTAATATTTATCGCTTAAGATACAAAATTTTTTTTATTCAGTCATTGCTTACTTCAAAATGAGTATTTTATTAAATTTTGAACTTTATTTAATGTTAGAGACGTCTATTTATGATTATGTTAGTTTAATATATGAACCAAACTACGTATTTAAAAAAAATACTATATATAAGGAAAAATCTCATGTTTTTTTTTTGTATAAAATATTTGTATTACAATTAAAATTGTGGAAAATATGTTGTTTGTATATTCACTCGTGTGCACACCAAAAAATGAACAGTCTTGGAACGTGGCTCGTCTAGTATCTACTACAAGCTAACCGCCTCAGAGTGGAAGAAAGATAGATGGGGATATAAATACAGTTTAAAAATTTAGTTGTATATACCATTGGCGGACGGTGTTTAGGAGCTTTGATCTACGAAAACAATTAATCAAAAGAATAATTCTATAAATATTATGACATACTTTTCTATTGCAATAATAACTTTGAGTTTAGATCTTTTACGCACCAATGCAATTCTACTACATTAGATCTTATAGAAATGAATCATTCAGAATACTTAAATCAATCACATATTGTCTAAGTGGTTCACAACAACAACTATAATAATGGAGGAAGAAATAAAAAGATGGAATGATATCTTTTACTTAAGGTATAACTGTTTCACAAGCATAACGGAATTTGGAATTCTCAATCATATGGTACTAGAAGTGGTGATACAGACCATTAAAATATGGAGGCGTTGTTGGTGAAGGGGTTAGATAGCAGTCGTGTGGTAAAGCTTAAAAAGATGCTGAAGAAGTGGGGAAGAAAATTGCTAAATGGAATTTAAAAACCATCGAATAATGCTAAAGATGAGAGACAAAGAATAGGGAAGATAATTTAGAAATTTAGTGCTCTTCATGTAGTTAATGTATCAAAGATCGATAAATCTTGACTTTAGAGTGTTGTTATGTCTTGCATTACTGAACTGAAAAACAAAGCATTAGAGAATTGGAACGGATAAAGTTGGATTAGAAAGACAGTTTCATGAAACAAAACGTGAGCTTCAGAAAGTCAATGAAAATTGATTTCATCCAACATCGGCAGAACCACAACAACAAGCCCCATAATCTATTTAGATATTAGCGTCAAGATTATATATTCCATATCAATTATGTGTATAAAATTCAATTATATCTATTCTATGACTTAATGAAATAAATATAATTAAAGTTTATAATTTTGTGTGGGTGCGCACAAACAATGATTAACCAGTTTCAAAATTATTATTTACCCCCTAAGTTACATATGTTTTTTATTCAGACATTGCATATTTTCAAATGAGTATTTTATTAAATGATGAACTTTAATTATTGTAAGAGACGTTTATTTACGATTGTTTTAGTTTAATAACAATAATGGAGGAAGAAATAACAATGATGGAATGAAATGTTTTACTTTAGGTATTTTTGTTTCACAAGCATAAGGGAATTTGGAATTCTCATGTGTACTAGAGGTGGTGATACAAACCATTCAAATATGGAGGCATTGTTGGGGAACAAGTTGGATAGTAGTCGTGTGGTGGAGCCGGAAAAGATGTTGAAGAAGAGTGGAATAAAACTGCCAAATGAAATATAAAAACCATCGAGTAATACTAAAGATGAGAGACATAGAATAGGGAAGATAATTCAGAAATTTAGTGCTCTTCGTGTAGTTGTTCCTAGTGTTTCAAAGACAAAAAGATATTCACTTTAGGGTAATGTTATGTCTTACATTACTGAACTGAAAACAAAGCTTTATAGAATCGAACCGACTAAAGTTGGATTAGAAAAAGAGCTTGATGAAACAAAGAGTGAGCTTCAAAAAGTCAATGAAAATAGATTTCATCCAACATCAGCAAAACCGAAACAACAAGCCGCCTTAATCTATTTGGATAAGCGTTAAGATTATATATTGCAATTCAATTTTATTTATCAAATGAAATTATATGTATTCAATGACATAATGAAATAAATGTAAGCAAATTTTATAATTCCGTCCGTCGACGCACCAAAATTTATTAATTAGTTTCAAATTTAATATTTATCGCTTAAGATACAAATTTTTTTTTATTCAGTCATTGCTTACTTCAAAATGAGTATTTTATTAAATTTTGAACTTTATTTAATGTTAGAGACGTCTATTTATGATTATGTTAGTTTAATATATGAACCAAACTACGTATTTAAAAAAATACTATATATAAGGAAAAATCTCATGTTTTTTTTTGTATAAAATATTTGTATTACAATTAAAATTGTGGAAAATATGTTGTTTGTATATTCACTCGTGTGCACACCAAAAAATGAACAGTCTTGGAACGTGGCTCGTCTAGTATCTACTACAAGCTAACCGCCTCAGAGTGGAAGAAAGATAGATGGGGATATAAATACGGTTTAAAAATTTAGTTGTATATACCATTGGCGGACGGTGTTTAGGAGCTTTGATCTACGAAAACAATTAATCAAAAGAATAATTCTATAAATATTATGACATACTTTTCTATTGCAATAATAACTTTGAGTTTAGATCTTTTACGCACCAATGCAATTCTACTACATTAGATCTTATAGAAATGAATCATTCAGAATACTTAAATCAATCACATATTGTCTAAGTGGTTCACAACAACAACTATAATAATGGAGGAAGAAATAAAAAGATGGAATGATATCTTTTACTTAAGGTATAACTATTTCACAAGCATAACGGAATTTGGAATTCTCAATCATATGGTACTAGAAGTGGTGATACGGACCATTAAAATATGGAGGCGTTGTTGGTGAAGGGGTTAGATAGCAGTCGTGTGGTAAAGCTTGAAAAGATGCTGAAGAAGTGGGGAAGAAAATTGCTAAATTGAATTTAAAAACCATCGAATAATGCTAAAGATGAGAGACAAAGAATAGGGAAGATAATTTAGAAATTTAGTGCTCTTCATGTAGTTAATGTATCAAAGATCGATAAATCTTGACTTTAGAGTGTTGTTATGTCTTGCATTACTGAACTGAAAAACAAAGCATTAGAGAATTGGAACGGATAAAGTTGGATTAGAAAGACAGTTTCATGAAACAAAACGTGAGCTTCAGAAAGTCAATGAAAATTGATTTCATCCAACATCGGCAGAACCACAACAACAAGCCCCATAATCTATTTAGATATTAGCGTCAAGATTATATAGTCCATATCAATTATGTGTATAAAATTCAATTATATCTATTCTATGACTTAATGAAATAAATATAATTAAAGTTTATAATTTTGTGTGGGTGCGCACAAACAATGATTAACCAGTTTCAAAATTATTATTTACCCCCTAAGTTACATATGTTTTTTATTCAGACATTGCATATTTTCAAATGAGTATTTTATTTAATGATGAACTTTAATTATTGTTAGAGACGTTTATTTACGATTGTTTTAGTTTAATAACAATAATGGAGGAAGAAATAACAATGATGGAATGAAATGTTTTACTTTAGGTATTTTTGTTTCACAAGCATAAGGGAATTTGGAATTCTCATGTGTACTAGAGGTGGTGATACAAACCATTCAAATATGGAGGCATTGTTGGGGAACAAGTTGGATAGTAGTCGTGTGGTGGAGCCGGAAAAGATGTTGAAGAAGAGTGGAATAAAACTGCCAAATGAAATATAAAAACCATCGAGTAATACTAAAGATGAGAGACATAGAATAGGGAAGATAATTCAGAAATTTAGTGCTCTTCGTGTAGTTGTTCCTAGTGTTTCAAAGACAAAAAGATATTCACTTTAGGGTAATGTTGTGTCTTACATTACTGAACTGAAAACAAAGCTTTATAGAATCGAACCGACTAAAGTTGGATTAGAAAAAGAGCTTGATGAAACAAAGAGTGAGCTTCAAAAAGTCAATGAAAATAGATTTCATCCAACATCAGCAAAACCGAAACAACAAGCCGCCTTAATCTATTTGGATAAGCGTTAAGATTATATATTGCAATTCAATTTTATTTATCAAATGAAATTATATGTATTCAATGACATAATGAAATAAATGTAAGCAAATTTTATAATTCCGTCCGTCGACGCACCAAAATTTATTAATTAGTTTCAAATTTAATATTTATCGCTTAAGATACAAATTTTTTTTTATTCAGTCATTGCTTACTTCAAAATGAGTATTTTATTAAATTTTGAACTTTATTTAATGTTAGAGACGTCTATTTATGATTATGTTAGTTTAATATATGAACCAAACTACGTATTTAAAAAAATACTATATATAAGGAAAAATCTCATGTTTTTTTTTGTATAAAATATTTGTATTACAATTAAAATTGTGGAAAATATGTTGTTTGTATATTCACTCGTGTGCACACCAAAAAATGAACAGTCTTGGAACGTGGCTCGTCTAGTATCTACTACAAGCTAACCGCCTCAGAGTGGAAGAAAGATAGATGGGGATATAAATACGGTTTAAAAATTTAGTTGTATATACCATTGGCGGACGGTGTTTAGGAGCTTTGATCTACGAAAACAATTAATCAAAAGAATAATTCTATAAATATTATGACATACTTTTCTATTGCAATAATAACTTTGAGTTTAGATCTTTTACGCACCAATGCAATTCTACTACATTAGATCTTATAGAAATGAATCATTCAGAATACTTAAATCAATCACATATTGTCTAAGTGGTTCACAACAACAACTATAATAATGGAGGAAGAAATAAAAAGATGGAATGATATCTTTGTCTTAAGGTATAACTGTTTCACAAGCATAACAGAATTTGGAATTCTCAATCATATGGTACTAGAAGTGGTGATACGGACCATTAAAATATGGAGGCGTTGTTGGTGAAGGGGTTAGATAGCAGTCGTGTGGTAAAGCTTGAAAAGATGCTGAAGAAGTGGGGAAGAAAATTGCTAAATTGAATTTAAAAACCATCGAATAATGCTAAAGATGAGAGACAAAGAATAGGGAAGATAATTTAGAAATTTAGTGCTCTTCATGTAGTTAATGTATCAAAGATCGATAAATCTTGACTTTAGAGTGTTGTTATGTCTTGCATTACTGAACTGAAAAACAAAGCATTAGAGAATTGGAACGGATAAAGTTGGATTAGAAAGACAGTTTCATGAAACAAAACGTGAGCTTCAGAAAGTCAATGAAAATTGATTTCATCCAACATCGGCAGAACCACAACAACAAGCCCCATAATCTATTTAGATATTAGCGTCAAGATTATATATTCCATATCAATTATGTGTATAAAATTCAATTATATCTATTCTATGACTTAATGAAATAAATATAATTAAAGTTTATAATTTTGTGTGGGTGCGCACAAACAATGATTAACCAGTTTCAAAATTATTATTTACCCCCTAAGTTACATATGTTTTTTATTCAGACATTGCATATTTTCAAATGAGTATTTTATTAAATGATGAACTTTAATTATTGTTAGAGACGTTTATTTACGATTGTTTTAGTTTAATAACAATAATGGAGGAAGAAATAACAATGATGGAATGAAATGTTTTACTTTAGGTATTTTTGTTTCACAAGCATAAGGGAATTTGGAATTCTCATGTGTACTAGAGGTGGTGATACAAACCATTCAAATATGGAGGCATTGTTGGGGAACAAGTTGGATAGTAGTCGTGTGGTGGAGCCGGAAAAGATGTTGAAGAAGAGTGGAATAAAACTGCCAAATGAAATATAAAAACCATCGAGTAATACTAAAGATGAGAGACATAGAATAGGGAAGATAATTCAGAAATTTAGTGCTCTTCGTGTAGTTGTTCCTAGTGATTCAAAGACAAAAAGATATTCACTTTAGGGTAATGTTATGTCTTACATTACTGAACTGAAAACAAAGCTTTATAGAATCGAACCGACTAAAGTTAGATTAGAAAAAGAGCTTGATGAAACAAAGAGTGAGCTTCAAAAAGTCAATGAAAATAGATTTCATCCAACATCAGCAAAACCGAAACAACAAGCCGCCTTAATCTATTTGGATAAGCGTTAAGATTATATATTGCAATTCAATTTTATTTATCAAATGAAATTATATGTATTCAATGACATAATGAAATAAATGTAAGCAAATTTTATAATTTCGTCCGTCGACGCACCAAAATTTATTAATTAGTTTCAAATTTAATATTTATCGCTTAAGATACAATTTTTTTTTTATTCAGTCATTGCTTACTTCAAAATGAGTATTTTATTAAATTTTGAACTTTATTTAATGTTAGAGACGTCTATTTATGATTATGTTAGTTTAATATATGAACCAAACTACGTATTTAAAAAAATACTATATATAAGGAAAAATCTCATGTTTTTTTTTGTATAAAATATTTGTATTACAATTAAAATTGTGGAAAATATGTTGTTTGTATATTCACTCGTGTGCACACCAAAAAATGAACAGTCTTGGAACGTGGCTCGTCTAGTATCTACTACAAGCTAACCGCCTCAGAGTGGAAGAAAGATAGATGGGGATATAAATACGGTTTAAAAATTTAGTTGTATATACCATTGGCGGACGGTGTTTAGGAGCTTTGATCTACGAAAACAATTAATCAAAAGAATAATTCTATAAATATTATGACATACTTTTCTATTGCAATAATAACTTTGAGTTTAGATCTTTTACGCACCAATGCAATTCTACTACATTAGATCTTATAGAAATGAATCATTCAGAATACTTAAATCAATCACATATTGTCTAAGTGGTTCACAACAACAACTATAATAATGGAGGAAGAAATAAAAAGATGGAATGATATCTTTGTCTTAAGGTATAACTGTTTCACAAGCATAACGGAATTTGGAATTCTCAATCATATGGTACTAGAAGTGGTGATACGGACCATTAAAATATGGAGGCGTTGTTGGTGAAGGGGTTAGATAGCAGTCGTGTGGTAAAGCTTGAAAAGATGCTGAAGAAGTGGGGAAGAAAATTGCTAAATGGAATTTAAAAACCATCGAATAATGCTAAAGATGAGAGACAAAGAATAGGGAAGATAATTTAGAAATTTAGTGCTCTTCATGTAGTTAATGTATCAAAGATCGATAAATCTTGACTTTAGAGTGTTGTTATGTCTTGCATTACTGAACTGAAAAACAAAGCATTAGAGAATTGGAACGGATAAAGTTGGATTAGAAAGACAGTTTCATGAAACAAAACGTGAGCTTCAGAAAGTCAATGAAAATTGATTTCATCCAACATCGGCAGAACCACAACAACAAGCCCCATAATCTATTTAGATATTAGCGTCAAGATTATATATTCCATATCAATTATGTGTATAAAATTCAATTATATCTATTCTATGACTTAATGAAATAAATATAATTAAAGTTTATAATTTTGTGTGGGTGCGCACAAACAATGATTAACCAGTTTCAAAATTATTATTTACCCCCTAAGTTACATATGTTTTTTATTCAGACATTGCATATTTTCAAATGAGTATTTTATTAAATGATGAACTTTAATTATTGTTAGAGACGTTTATTTACGATTGTTTTAGTTTAATAACAATAATGGAGGAAGAAATAACAATGATGGAATGAAATGTTTTACTTTAGGTATTTTTGTTTCACAAGCATAAGGGAATTTGGAATTCTCATGTGTACTAGAGGTGGTGATACAAACCATTCAAATATGGAGGCATTGTTGGGGAACAAGTTGGATAGTAGTCGTGTGGTGGAGCCGGAAAAGATGTTGAAGAAGAGTGGAATAAAACTGCCAAATGAAATATAAAAACCATCGAGTAATACTAAAGATGAGAGACATAGAATAGGGAAGATTATTCAGAAATTTAGTGCTCTTCGTGTAGTTGTTCCTAGTGTTTCAAAGACAAAAAGATATTCACTTTAGGGTAATGTTATGTCTTACATTACTGAACTGAAAACAAAGCTTTATAGAATCGAACCGACTAAAGTTGGATTAGAAAAAGAGCTTGATGAAACAAAGAGTGAGCTTCAAAAAGTCAATGAAAATAGATTTCATCCAACATCAGCAAAACCGAAACAACAAGCCGCCTTAATCTATTTGGATAAGCGTTAAGATTATATATTGCAATTCAATTTTATTTATCAAATGAAATTATATGTATTCAATGACATAATGAAATAAATGTAAGCAAATTTTATAATTCCGTCCGTCGACGAACCAAAATTTATTAATTAGTTTCAAATTTAATATTTATCGCTTAAGATACAAATTTTTTTTTATTCAGTCATTGCTTACTTCAAAATGAGTATTTTATTAAATTTTGAACTTTATTTAATGTTAGAGACGTCTATTTATGATTATGTTAGTTTAATATATGAACCAAACTACGTATTTAAAAAAATACTATATATAAGGAAAAATCTCATGTTTTTTTTTGTATAAAATATTTGTATTACAATTAAAATTGTGGAAAATATGTTGTTTGTATATTCACTCGTGTGCACACCAAAAAATGAACAGTCTTGGAACGTGGCTCGTCTAGTATCTACTACAAGCTAACCGCCTCAGAGTGGAAGAAAGATAGATGGGGATATAAATACGGTTTAAAAATTTAGTTGTATATACCATTGGCGGACGGTGTTTAGGAGCTTTGATCTACGAAAACAATTAATCAAAAGAATAATTCTATAAATATTATGACATACTTTTCTATTGCAATAATAACTTTGAGTTTAGATCTTTTACGCACCAATGCAATTCTACTACATTAGATCTTATAGAAATGAATCATTCAGAATACTTAAATCAATCACATATTGTCTAAGTGGTTCACAACAACAACTATAATAATGGAGGAAGAAATAAAAAGATGGAATGATATCTTTGTCTTAAGGTATAACTGTTTCACAAGCATAACGGAATTTGGAATTCTCAATCATATGGTACTAGAAGTGGTGATACGGACCATTAAAATATGGAGGCGTTGTTGGTGAAGGGGTTAGATAGCAGTCGTGTGGTAAAGCTTGAAAAGATGCTGAAGAAGTGGGGAAGAAAATTGCTAAATGGAATTTAAAAACCATCGAATAATGCTAAAGATGAGAGACAAAGAATAGGGAAGATAATTTAGAAATTTAGTGCTCTTCATGTAGTTAATGTATCAAAGATCGATAAATCTTGACTTTAGAGTGTTGTTATGTTTTGCATTACTGAACTGAAAAACAAAGCATTAGAGAATTGGAACGGATAAAGTTGGATTAGAAAGACAGTTTCATGAAACAAAACGTGAGCTTCAGAAAGTCAATGAAAATTGATTTCATCCAACATCGGCAGAACCACAACAACAAGCCCCGTAATCTATTTAGATATTAGCGTCAAGATTATATATTCCATATCAATTATGTGTATAAAATTCAATTATATCTATTCTATGACTTAATGAAATAAATATAATTAAAGTTTATAATTTTGTGTGGGTGCGCACAAACAATGATTAACCAGTTTCAAAATTATTATTTACCCCCTAAGTTACATATGTTTTTTATTCAGACATTGCATATTTTCAAATGAGTATTTTATTAAATGATGAACTTTAATTATTGTTAGAGACGTTTATTTACGATTGTTTTAGTTTAATAACAATAATGGAGGAAGAAATAACAATGATGGAATGAAATGTTTTACTTTAGGTATTTTTGTTTCACAAGCATAAGGGAATTTGGAATTCTCATGTGTACTAGAGGTGGTGATACAAACCATTCAAATATGGAGGCATTGTTGGGGAACAAGTTGGATAGTAGTCGTGTGGTGGAGCCGGAAAAGATGTTGAAGAAGAGTGGAATAAAACTGCCAAATGAAATATAAAAACCATCGAGTAATACTAAAGATGAGAGACATAGAATAGGGAAGATAATTCAGAAATTTAGTGCTCTTCGTGTAGTTGTTCCTAGTGTTTCAAAGACAAAAAGATATTCACTTTAGGGTAATGTTATGTCTTACATTACTGAACTGAAAACAAAGCTTTATAGAATCGAACCGACTAAAGTTGGATTAGAAAAAGAGCTTGATGAAACAAAGAGTGAGCTTCAAAAAGTCAATGAAAATAGATTTCATCCAACATCAGCAAAACCGAAACAACAAGCCGCCTTAATCTATTTGGATAAGCGTTAAGATTATATATTGCAATTCAATTTTATTTATCAAATGAAATTATATGTATTCAATGACATAATGAAATAAATGTAAGCAAATTTCATAATTCCGTCCGTCGACGCACCAAAATTTATTAATTAGTTTCAAATTTAATATTTATCGCTTAAGATACAAATTTTTTTTTTATTCAGTCATTGCTTACTTCAAAATGAGTATTTTATTAAATTTTGAACTTTATTTAATGTTAGAGACGTCTATTTATGATTATGTTAGTTTAATATATGAACCAAACTACGTATTTAAAAAAATACTATATATAAGGAAAAATCTCATGTTTTTTTTTGTATAAAATATTTGTATTACAATTAAAATTGTGGAAAATATGTTGTTTGTATATTCACTCGTGTGCACACCAAAAAATGAACAGTCTTGGAACGTGGCTCGTCTAGTATCTACTACAAGCTAACCGCCTCAGAGTGGAAGAAAGATAGATGGGGATATAAATACGGTTTAAAAATTTAGTTGTATATACCATTGGCGGACGGTGTTTAGGAGCTTTGATCTACGAAAACAATTAATCAAAAGAATAATTCTATAAATATTATGACATACTTTTCTATTGCAATAATAACTTTGAGTTTAGATCTTTTACGCACCAATGCAATTCTACTACATTAGATCCTATAGAAATGAATCATTAAGAATACTTAAATCAATCACATATTGTCTAAGTGGTTCACAACAACAACTATAATAATGGAGGAAGAAATAAAAAGATGGAATGATATCTTTTACTTAAGGTATAACTGTTTCACAAGCATAACGGAATTTGGAATTCTCAATCATATGGTACTAGAAGTGGTGATACGGACCATTAAAATCTGGAGGCGTTGTTGGTGAAGGGGTTAGATAGCAGTCGTGTGGTAAAGCTTGAAAAGATGCTGAAGAAGTGGGGAAGAAAATTGCTAAATGGAATTTAAAAACCATCGAATAATGCTAAAGATGAGAGACAAAGAATAGGGAAGATAATTTAGAAATTTAGTGCTCTTCATGTAGTTAATGTATCAAAGATCGATAAATCTTGACTTTAGAGTGTTGTTATGTCTTGCATTACTGAACTGAAAAACAAAGCATTAGAGAATTGGAACGGATAAAGTTGGATTAGAAAGACAGTTTCATGAAACAAAACGTGAGCTTCAGAAAGTCAATGAAAATTGATTTCATCCAACATCGGCAGAACCACAACAACAAGCCCCATAATCTATTTAGATATTAGCGTCAAGATTATATATTCCATATCAATTATGTGTATAAAATTCAATTATATCTATTCTATGACTTAATGAAATAAATATAATTAAAGTTTATAATTTTGTGTGGGTGCGCACAAACAATGATTAACCAGTTTCAAAATTATTATTTACCCCCTAAGTTACATATGTTTTTTATTCAGACATTGCATATTTTCAAATGAGTATTTTATTAAATGATGAACTTTAATTATTGTTAGAGACGTTTATTTACGATTGTTTTAGTTTAATAACAATAATGGAGGAAGAAATAACAATGATGGAATGAAATGTTTTACTTTAGGTATTTTTGTTTCACAAGCATAAGGGAATTTGGAATTCTCATGTGTACTAGAGGTGGTGATACAAACCATTCAAATATGGAGGCATTGTTGGGGAACAAGTTGGATAGTAGTCGTGTGGTGGAGCCGGAAAAGATGTTGAAGAAGAGTGGAATAAAACTGCCAAATGAAATATAAAAACCATCGAGTAATACTAAAGATGAGAGACATAGAATAGGGAAGATAATTCAGAAATTTAGTGCTCTTCGTGTAGTTGTTCCTAGTGTTTCAAAGACAAAAAGATATTCACTTTAGGGTAATGTTATGTCTTACATTACTGAACTGAAAACAAAGCTTTATAGAATCGAACCGACTAAAGTTGGATTAGAAAAAGAGCTTGATGAAACAAAGAGTGAGCTTCAAAAAGTCAATGAAAATAGATTTCATCCAACATCAGCAAAACCGAAACAACAAGCCGCCTTAATCTATTTGGATAAGCGTTAAGATTATATATTGCAATTCAATTTTATTTATCAAATGAAATTATATGTATTCAATGACATAATGAAATAAATGTAAGCAAATTTTATAATTCCGTCCGTCGACGCACCAAAATTTATTAATTAGTTTCAAATTTAATATTTATCGCTTAAGATACAAATTTTTTTTTATTCAGTCATTGCTTACTTCAAAATGAGTATTTTATTAAATTTTGAACTTTATTTAATGTTAGAGACGTCTATTTATGATTATGTTAGTTTAATATATGAACCAAACTACGTATTTAAAAAAATACTATATATAAGGAAAAATCTCATGTTTTTTTTGTATAAAATATTTGTATTACAATTAAAATTGTGGAAAATATGTTGTTTGTATATTCACTCGTGTGCACACCAAAAAATGAACAGTCTTGGAACGTGGCTCGTCTAGTATCTACTACAAGCTAACCGCCTCAGAGTGGAAGAAAGATAGATGGGGATATAAATACGGTTTAAAAATTTAGTTGTATATACCATTGGCGGACGGTGTTTAGGAGCTTTGATCTACGAAAACAATTAATCAAAAGAATAATTCTATAAATATTATGACATACTTTTCGATTGCAATAATAACTTTGAGTTTAGATCTTTTACGCACCAATGCAATTCTACTACATTAGATCCTATAGAAATGAATCATTCAGAATACTTAAATCAATCACATATTGTCTAAGTGGTTCACAACAACAACTATAATAATGGAGGAAGAAATAAAAAGATGGAATGATATCTTTTACTTAAGGTATAACTGTTTCACAAGCATAACGGAATTTGGAATTCTCAATCATATGGTACTAGAAGTGGTGATACGGACCATTAAAATCTGGAGGCGTTGTTGGTGAAGGGGTTAGATAGCAGTCGTGTGGTAAAGCTTGAAAAGATGCTGAAGAAGTGGGGAAGAAAATTGCTAAATGGAATTTAAAAACCATCGAATAATGCTAAAGATGAGAGACAAAGAATAGGGAAGATAATTTAGAAATTTAGTGCTCTTCATGTAGTTAATGTATCAAAGATCGATAAATCTTGACTTTAGAGTGTTGTTATGTCTTGCATTACTGAACTGAAAAACAAAGCATTAGAGAATTGGAACGGATAAAGTTGGATTAGAAAGACAGTTTCATGAAACAAAACGTGAGCTTCAGAAAGTCAATGAAAATTGATTTCATCCAACATCGGCAGAACCACAACAACAAGCCCCATAATCTATTTAGATATTAGCGTCAAGATCATATATTCCATATCAATTACGTGTATAAAATTCAATTATATCTATTCTATGACTTAATGAAATAAATATAATTAAAGTTTATAATTTTGTGTGGGTGCGCACAAACAATGATTAACCAGTTTCAAAATTATTATTTACCCCCTAAGTTACATATGTTTTTTATTCAGACATTGCATATTTTCAAATGAGTATTTTATTAAATGATGAACTTTAATTATTGTTAGAGACGTTTATTTACGATTGTTTTAGTTTAATAACAATAATGGAGGAATAAATAACAATGATGGAATGAAATGTTTTACTTTAGGTATTTTTGTTTCACAAGCATAAGGGAATTTGGAATTCTCATGTGTACTAGAGGTGGTGATACAAACCATTCAAATATGGAGGCATTGTTGGGGAACAAGTTGGATAGTAGTCGTGTGGTGGAGCCGGAAAAGATGTTGAAGAAGAGTGGAATAAAACTGCCAAATGAAATATAAAAACCATCGAGTAATACTAAAGATGAGAGACATAGAATAGGGAAGATAATTCAGAAATTTAGTGCTCTTCGTGTAGTTGTTCCTAGTGTTTCAAAGACAAAAAGATATTCACTTTAGGGTAATGTTATGTCTTACATTACTGAACTGAAAACAAAGCTTTATAGAATCGAACCGACTAAAGTTGGATTAGAAAAAGAGCTTGATGAAACAAAGAGTGAGCTTCAAAAAGTCAATGAAAATAGATTCATCCAACATCAGGAAAACCGAAACAACAAGCCGCCTTAATCTATTTGGATAAGCGTTAAGATTATATATTGCAATTCAATTTTATTTATCAAATGAAATTATATGTATTCAATGACATAATGAAATAAATGTAAGCAAATTTTATAATTCCGTCCGTCGACGCACCAAAATTTATTAATTAGTTTCAAATTTAATATTTATCGCTTAAGATACAAATTTTTTTTTATTCAGTCATTGCTTACTTCAAAATGAGTATTTTATTAAATTTTGATCTTTATTTAATGTTAGAGACGTCTATTTATGATTATGTTAGTTTAATATATGAACCAAACTACGTATTTAAAAAAATACTATATATAAGGAAAAATCTCATGTTTTTTTTTGTATAAAATATTTGTATTACAATTAAAATTGTGGAAAATATGTTGTTTGTATATTCACTCGTGTGCACACCAAAAAATGAACAGTCTTGGAACGTGGCTCGTCTAGTATCTACTACAAGCTAACCGCCTCAGAGTGGAAGAAAGATAGATGGGGATATAATACGGTTTAAAAATTTAGTTGTATATACCATTGGCGGACGGTGTTTAGGAGCTTTGATCTACGAAAACAATTAATCAAAAGAATAATTCTATAAATATTATGACATACTTTTCTATTGCAATAATAACTTTGAGTTTAGATCTTTTACGCACCAATGCAATTCTACTACATTAGATCTTATAGAAATGAATCATTCAGAATACTTAAATCAATCACATATTGTCTAAGTGGTTCACAACAACAACTATAATAATGGAGGAAGAAATAAAAAGATGGAATGATATCTTTTACTTAAGGTATAACTGTTTCACAAGCATAACGGAATTTGGAATTCTCAATCATATGGTACTAGAAGTGGTGATACGGACCATTAAAATATGGAGGCGTTGTTGGTGAAGGGGTTAGATAGCAGTCGTGTGGTAAAGCTTGAAAAGATGCTGAAGAAGTGGGGAAGAAAATTGCTAAATGGAATTTAAAAACCATCGAATAATGCTAAAGATGAGAGACAAAGAATAGGGAAGATAATTTAGAAATTTAGTGCTCTTCATGTAGTTAATGTATCAAAGATCGATAAATCTTGACTTTAGAGTGTTGTTATGTCTTGCATTACTGAACTGATAAACAAAGCATTGGAGAATTGGAACGGATAAAGTTGGATTAGAAAGACAGTTTCATGAAACAAAACGTGAGCTTCAGAAAGTCAATGAAAATTGATTTCATCCAACATCGGCAGAACCACAACAACAAGCCCCATAATCTATTTAGATATTAGCGTCAAGATTATATATTCCATATCAATTATGTGTATAAAATTCAATTATATCTATTCTATGACTTAATGAAATAAATATAATTAAAGTTTATAATTTTGTGTGGGTGCGCACAAACAATGATTAACCAGTTTCAAAATTATTATTTACCCCCTAAGTTACATATGTTTTTTATTCAGACATTGCATATTTTCAAATGAGTATTTTATTAAATGATGAACTTTAATTATTGTTAGAGACGTTTATTTACGATTGTTTTAGTTTAATAACAATAATGGAGGAAGAAATAACAATGATGGAATGAAATGTTTTACTTTAGGTATTTTTGTTTCACAAGCATAAGGGAATTTGGAATTCTCATGTGTACTAGAGGTGGTGATACAAACCATTCAAATATGGAGGCATTGTTGGGGAACAAGTTGGATAGTAGTCGTGTGGTGGAGCCGGAAAAGATGTTGAAGAAGAGTGGAATAAAACTGCCAAATGAAATATAAAAACCATCGAGTAATACTAAAGATGAGAGACATAGAATAGGGAAGATAATTCAGAAATTTAGTGCTCTTCGTGTAGTTGTTCCTAGTGATTCAAAGACAAAAAGATATTCACTTTAGGGTAATGTTATGTCTTACATTACTGAACTGAAAACAAAGCTTTATAGAATCGAACCGACTAAAGTTGGATTAGAAAAAGAGCTTGATGAAACAAAGAGTGAGCTTCAAAAAGTCAATGAAAATAGATTTCATCCAACATCAGCAAAACCGAAACAACAAGCCGCCTTAATCTATTTGGATAAGCGTTAAGATTATATATTGCAATTCAATTTTATTTATCAAATGAAATTATATGTATTCAATGACATAATGAAATAAATGTAAGCAAATTTTATAATTCCGTCCGTCGACGCACCAAAATTTATTAATTAGTTTCGAATTTAATATTTATCGCTTAAGATACAAATTTTTTTTTATTCAGTCATTGCTTACTTCAAAATGAGTATTTTATTAAATTTTGAACTTTATTTAATGTTAGAGACGTCTATTTATGATTATGTTAGTTTAATATATGAACCAAACTACGTATTTAAAAAAATACTATATATAAGGAAAAATCTCATGTTTTTTTTTTGTATAAAATATTTGTATTACAATTAAAATTGTGGAAAATATGTTGTTTGTATATTCACTCGTGTGCACACCAAAAAATGAACAGTCTTGGAACGTGGCTCATCTAGTATCTACTACAAGCTAACCGCCTCATAGTGGAAGAAAGATAGATGGGGATATAAATACGGTTTAAAAATTTAGTTGTATATACCATTGGCGGACGGTGTTTAGGAGCTTTGATCTACGAAAACAATTAATCAAAAGAATAATTCTAAAAATATTATGACATACTTTTCTATTGTAATAATAACTTTGAGTTTAGATCTTTTACGCACCAATGCAATTCTACTACATTAGATCTTATATAAATGAATCATTTAGAATACTTAAATCAATCACATATTGTCTAAGTGGTTCACAACAACAACTATAATAATGGAGGAAGAAATAAAAAGATGGAATGATAACTTTGTCTTAAGGTATAACTGTTTCACAAGCATAACGGAATTTGGAATTCTCAATCATATGGTACTAGAAGTGGTGATACGGACCATTAAAATATGGAGGCGTTGTTGGTGAAGGGGTTAGATAGCAGTCGTGTGGTAAAGCTTGAAAAGATGCTGAAGAAGTGGGGAAGAAAATTGCTAAATGGAATTTAAAAACCATCGAATAATGCTAAAGATGAGAGACAAAGAATAGGGAAGATAATTTAGAAATTTAGTGCTCTTCATGTAGTTAATGTATCAAAGATCGATAAATCTTGACTTTAGAGTGTTGTTATGTCTTGCATTACTGAATTGAAAAACAAAGCATTAGAGAATTGGAACGGATAAAGTTGGATTAGAAAGACAGTTTCATGAAACAAAACGTGAGCTTCAGAAAGTCAATGAAAATTGATTTCATCCAACATCGGCAGAACCACAACAACAAGCCCCATAATCTATTTAGATATTAGCGTCAAGATTATATATTCCATATCAATTATGTGTATAAAATTCAATTATATCTATTCTATGACTTAATGAAATAAATATAATTAAAGTTTATAATTTTGTGTGGGTGCGCACAAACAATGATTAACCAGTTTCAAAATTATTATTTACCCCCTAAGTTACATATGTTTTTTATTCAGACATTGCATATTTTCAAATGAGTATTTTATTAAATGATGAACTTTAATTATTGTTAGAGACGTTTATTTACGATTGTTTTAGTTTAATAACAATAATGGAGGAAGAAATAACAATGATGGAATGAAATGTTTTACTTTAGGTATTTTTGTTTCACAAGCATAAGGGAATTTGGAATTCTCATGTGTACTAGAGGTGGTGATACAAACCATTCAAATATGGAGGCATTGTTGGGGAACAAGTTGGATAGTAGTCGTGTGGTGGAGCCGGAAAAGATGTTGAAGAAGAGTGGAATAAAACTGCCAAATGAAATATAAAAACCATCGAGTAATACTAAAGATGAGAGACATAGAATAGGGAAGATAATTCAGAAATTTAGTGCTTTTCGTGTAGTTGTTCCTAGTGATTCAAAGACAAAAAGATATTCACTTTAGGGTAATGTTATGTCTTACATTACTGAACTGAAAACAAAGCTTTATAGAATCGAACCGACTAAAGTTGGATTAGAAAAAGAGCTTGATGAAACAAAGAGTGAGCTTCAAAAAGTCAATGAAAATAGATTTCATCCAACATCAGCAAAACCGAAACAACAAGCCGCCTTAATCTATTTGGATAAGCGTTAAGATTATATATTGCAATTCAATTTTATTTATCAAATGAAATTATATGTATTCAATGACATAATGAAATAAATGTAAGCAAATTTTATAATTCCGTCCGTCGACGCACCAAAATTTATTAATTAGTTTCGAATTTAATATTTATCGCTTAAGATACAAATTTTTTTTTATTCAGTCATTGCTTACTTCAAAATGAGTATTTTATTAAATTTTGAACTTTATTTAATGTTAGAGACGTCTATTTAAGATTATGTTAGTTTAATATATGAACCAAACTACGTATTTAAAAAAATACTATATATAAGGAAAAATCTCATGTTTTTTTTTGTATAAAATATTTGTATTACAATTAAAATTGTGGAAAATATGTTGTTTGTATATTCACTCGTGTGCACACCAAAAAATGAACAGTCTTGGAACGTGGCTCGTCTAGTATCTACTACAAGCTAACCGCCTCAGAGTGGAAGAAAGATAGATGGGGATATAAATACGGTTTAAAAATTTAGTTGTATATACCATTGGCGGACGGTGTTTAGGAGCTTTGATCTACGAAAACAATTAATCAAAAGAATAATTCTAAAAATATTATGACATACTTTTCTATTGTAATAATAACTTTGAGTTTAGATCTTTTACGCACCAATGTAATTCTACTACATTAGATCTTATATAAATGAATCATTTAGAATACTTAAATCAATCACATATTGTCTAAGTGGTTCACAACAACAACTATAATAATGGAGGAAGAAATAAAAAGATGGAATGATATCTTTGTCTTAAGGTATAACTGTTTCACAAGCATAACGGAATTTGGAATTCTCAATCATATGGTACTAGAAGTGGTGATACGGACCATTAAAATATGGAGGCGTTGTTGGTGAAGGGGTTAGATAGCAGTCGTGTGGTAAAGCTTGAAAAGATGCTGAAGAAGTGGGGAAGAAAATTGCTAAATGGAATTTAAAAACCATCGAATAATGCTAAAGATGAGAGACAAAGAATAGGGAAGATAATTTAGAAATTTAGTGCTCTTCATGTAGTTAATGTATCAAAGATCGATAAATCTTGACTTTAGAGTGTTGTTATGTCTTGCATTACTGAATTGAAAAACAAAGCATTAGAGAATTGGAACGGATAAAGTTGGATTAGAAAGACAGTTTCATGAAACAAAACGTGAGCTTCAGAAAGTCAATGAAAATTGATTTCATCCAACATCGGCAGAACCACAACAACAAGCCCCATAATCTATTTAGATATTAGCGTCAAGATTATATATTCCATATCAATTATGTGTATAAAATTCAATTATATCTATTCTATGACTTAATGAAATAAATATAATTAAAGTTTATAATTTTGTGTGGGTGCGCACAAACAATGATTAACCAGTTTCAAAATTATTATTTACCCCCTAAGTTACATATGTTTTTTATTCAGACATTGCATATTTTCAAATGAGTATTTTATTAAATGATGAACTTTAATTATTGTTAGAGACGTTTATTTACGATTGTTTTAGTTTAATAACAATAATGGAGGAAGAAATAACAATGATGGAATGAAATGTTTTACTTTAGGTATTTTTGTTTCACAAGCATAAGGGAATTTGGAATTCTCATGTGTACTAGAGGTGGTGATACAAACCATTCAAATATGGAGGCATTGTTGGGGAACAAGTTGGATAGTAGTCGTGTGGTGGAGCCGGAAAAGATGTTGAAGAAGAGTGGAATAAAACTGCCAAATGAAATATAAAAACCATCGAGTAATACTAAAGATGAGAGACATAGAATAGGGAAGATAATTCAGAAATTTAGTGCTCTTCGTGTAGTTGTTCCTAGTGATTCAAAGACAAAAAGATATTCACTTTAGGGTAATGTTATGTCTTACATTACTGAACTGAAAACAAAGCTTTATAGAATCGAACCGACTAAAGTTGGATTAGAAAAAGAGCTTGATGAAACAAAGAGTGAGCTTCAAAAAGTCAATGAAAATAGATTTCATCCAACATCAGCAAAACCGAAACAACAAGCCGCCTTAATCTATTTGGATAAGCGTTAAGATTATATATTGCAATTCAATTTTATTTATCAAATGAAATTATATGTATTCAATGACATAATGAAATAAATGTAAGCAAATTTTATAATTCTGTCCGTCGACGCACCAAAATTTATTAATTAGTTTCGAATTTAATATTTATCGCTTAAGATACAAATTTTTTTTATTCAGTCATTGCTTACTTCAAAATGAGTATTTTATTAAATTTTGAACTTTATTTAATGTTAGAGACGTCTATTTATGATTATGTTAGTTTAATATATGAACCAAACTACGTATTTAAAAAAATACTATATATAAGGAAAAATCTCATGTTTTTTTTTTGTATAAAATATTTGTATTACAATTAAAATTGTGGAAAATATGTTGTTTGTATATTCACTCGTGTGCACACCAAAAAATGAACAGTCTTGGAACGTGGCTCGTCTAGTATCTACTACAAGCTAACCGCCTCAGAGTGGAAGAAAGATAGATGGGGATATAAATACGGTTTAAAAATTTAGTTGTATATACCATTGGCGGACGGTGTTTAGGAGCTTCGATCTACGAAAACAATTAATCAAAAGAATAATTCTAAAAATATTATGACATACTTTTCTATTGTAATAATAACTTTGAGTTTAGATCTTTTACGCACCAATGCAATTCTACTACATTAGATCTTATATAAATGAATCATTTAGAATACTTAAATCAATCACATATTGTCTAAGTGGTTCACAACAACAACTATAATAATGGAGGAAGAAATAAAAAGATGGAATGATATCTTTGTCTTAAGGTATAACTGTTTCACAAGCATAACGGAATTTGGAATTCTCAATCATATGGTACTAGAAGTGGTTATACGGACCATTAAAATATGGAGGCGTTGTTGGTGAAGGGGTTAGATAGCAGTCGTGTGGTAAAGCTTGAAAAGATGCTGAAGAAGTGGGGAAGAAAATTGCTAAATGGAATTTAAAAACCATCGAATAATGCTAAAGATGAGAGACAAAGAATAGGGAAGATAATTTAGAAATTTAGTGCTCTTCATGTAGTTAATGTATCAAAGATCGATAAATCTTGACTTTAGAGTGTTGTTATGTCTTGCATTACTGAATTGAAAAACAAAGCATTAGAGAATTGGAACGGATAAAGTTGGATTAGAAAGACAGTTTCATGAAACAAAACGTGAGCTTCAGAAAGTCAATGAAAATTGATTTCATCCAACATCGGCAGAACCACAACAACAAGCCCCATAATCTATTTAGATATTAGCGTCAAGATTATATATTCCATATCAATTATGTGTATAAAATTCAATTATATCTATTCTATGACTTAATGAAATAAATATAATTAAAGTTTATAATTTTGTGTGGGTGCGCACAAACAATGATTAACCAGTTTCAAAATTATTATTTACCCCCTAAGTTACATATGTTTTTTATTCAGACATTGCATATTTTCAAATGAGTATTTTATTAAATGATGAACTTTAATTATTGTTAGAGACGTTTATTTACGATTGTTTTAGTTTAATAACAATAATGGAGGAAGAAATAACAATGATGGAATGAAATGTTTTACTTTAGGTATTTTTGTTTCACAAGCATAAGGGAATTTGGAATTCTCATGTGTACTAGAGGTGGTGATACAAACCATTCAAATATGGAGGCATTGTTGGGGAACAAGTTGGATAGTAGTCGTGTGGTGGAGCCGGAAAAGATGTTGAAGAAGAGTGGAATAAAACTGCCAAATGAAATATAAAAACCATCGAGTAATACTAAAGATGAGAGACATAGAATAGGGAAGATAATTCAGAAATTTAGTGCTCTTCGTGTAGTTGTTCCTAGTGATTCAAAGACAAAAAGATATTCACTTTAGGGTAATGTTATGTCTTACATTACTGAACTGAAAACAAAGCTTTATAGAATCGAACCGACTAAAGTTAGATTAGAAAAAGAGCTTGATGAAACAAAGAGTGAGCTTCAAAAAGTCAATGAAAATAGATTTCATCCAACATCAGCAAAACCGAAACAACAAGCCGCCTTAATCTATTTGGATAAGCGTTAAGATTATATATTGCAATTCAATTTTATTTATCAAATGAAATTATATGTATTCAATGACATAATGAAATAAATGTAAGCAAATTTTATAATTTCGTCCGTCGACGCACCAAAATTTATTAATTAGTTTCGAATTTAATATTTATCGCTTAAGATACAAAAAATTTTTTATTCAGTCATTGCTTACTTCAAAATGAGTATTTTATTAAATTTTGAACTTTATTTAATGTTAGAGACGTCTATTTATGATTATGTTAGTTTAATATATGAACCAAACTACGTATTTAAAAAAATACTATATATAAGGAAAAATCTCATGTTTTTTTTGTATAAAATATTTGTATTACAATTAAAATTGTGGAAAATATGTTATTTTTATATTCACTCGTGTGCACACCAAAAAATGAACAGTCTTGGAACGTGGCTCGTCTAGTATCTACTACAAGCTAACCGCCTCAGAGTGGAAGAAAGATAGATGGGGATATAAATACGGTTTAAAAATTTAGTTGTATATACCATTGGCGGACGGTGTTTAGGAGCTTTGATCTACGAAAACAATTAATCAAAAGAATAATTCTATAAATATTATGACATACTTTTCTATTGCAATAATAACTTTGAGTTTAGATCTTTTACGCACCAATGCAATTCTACTACATTAGATCTTATAGAAATGAATCATTCAGAATACTTAAATCAATCACATATTGTCTAAGTGGTTCACAACAACAACTATAATAATGGAGGAAGAAATAAAAAGATGGAATGATATCTTTTACTTAAGGTATAACTGTTTCACAAGCATAACGGAATTTGGAATTCTCAATCATATGGTACTAGAAGTGGTGATACGGACCATTAAAATATGGAGGCATTGTTGGTGAAGGGGTTAGATAGCAGTCGTGTGGTAAAGCTTGAAAAGATGCTGAAGAAGTGGGGAAGAAAATTGCTAAATGGAATTTAAAAACCATCGAATAATGCTAAAGATGAGAGACAAAGAATAGGGAAGATAATTTAGAAATTTAGTGCTCTTCATGTAGTTAATGTATCAAAGATCGATAAATCTTGACTTTAGAGTGTTGTTATGTCTTGCATTACTGAACTGAAAAACAAAGCATTAGAGAATTGGAACGGATAAAGTTGGATTAGAAAGACAGTTTCATGAAACAAAACGTGAGCTTCAGAAAGTCAATGAAAATTGATTTCATCCAACATCGGCAGAACCACAACAACAAGCCCCAAAATCTATTTAGATATTAGCGTCAAGATTATATATTCCATATCAATTATGTGTATAAAATTCAATTATATCTATTCTATGACTTAATGAAATAAATATAATTAAAGTTTATAATTTTGTGTGGGTGCGCACAAACAATGATTAACCAGTTTCAAAATTATTATTTACCCCCTAAGTTACATATGTTTTTTATTCAGACATTGCATATTTTCAAATGAGTATTTTATTTAATGATGAACTTTAATTATTGTTAGAGACGTTTATTTACGATTGTTTTAGTTTAATAACAATAATGGAGGAAGAAATAACAATGATGTAATGAAATGTTTTACTTTAGGTATTTTTGTTTCACAAGGATAAGGGAATTTGGAATTCTCATGTGTACTAGAGGTGGTGATACAAACCATTCAAATATGGAGGCATTGTTGGGGAACAAGTTGGATAGTAGTCGTGTGGTGGAGCCGGAAAAGATGTTGAAGAAGAGTGGAATAAAACTGCCAAATGAAATATAAAAACCATCGAGTAATACTAAAGATGAGAGACATAGAATAGGGAAGATAATTCAGAAATTTAGTGCTCTTCGTGTAGTTGTTCCTAGTGATTCAAAGACAAAAAGATATTCACTTTAGGGTAATGTTATGTCTTACATTACTGAACTGAAAACAAAGCTTTATAGAATCGAACCGACTAAAGTTAGATTAGAAAAAGAGCTTGATGAAACAAAGAGTGAGCTTCAAAAAGTCAATGAAAATAGATTTCATCCAACATCAGCAAAACCGAAACAACAAGCCGCCTTAATCTATTTGGATAAGCGTTAAGATTATATATTGCAATTCAATTTTATTTATCAAATGAAATTATATGTATTCAATGACATAATGAAATAAATGTAAGCAAATTTTATAATTTCGTCCGTCGACGCACCAAAATTTATTAATTAGTTTTGAATTTAATATTTATCGCTTAAGATACAAAATTTTTTTTATTCAGTCATTGCTTACTTCAAAATGAGTATTTTATTAAATTTTGAACTTTATTTAATGTTAGAGACGTCTATTTATGATTATGTTAGTTTAATATACGAACCAAACTACGTATTTAAAAAAATACTATATATAAGGAAAAATCTCATGTTTTTTTTTGTATAAAATATTTGTATTACAATTAAAATTGTGGAAAATATGTTGTTTGTATATTCACTCGTGTGCACACCAAAAAATGAACAGTCTTGGAACGTGGCTCGTCTAGTATCTACTACAAGCTAACCGCCTCAGAGTGGAAGAAAGATAGATGGGGATATAAATACGGTTTAAAAATTTAGTTGTATATACCATTGGCGGACGGTGTTTAGGAGCTTTGATCTACGAAAACAATTAATCAAAAGAATAATTCTATAAATATTATGACATACTTTTCTATTGCAATAATAACTTTGAGTTTAGATCTTTTACGCACCAATGCAATTCTACTACATTAGATCTTATAGAAATGAATCATTCAGAATACTTAAATCAATCACATATTGTCTAAGTGGTTCACAACAACAACTATAATAACGGAGGAAGAAATAAAAAGATGGAATGATATCTTTTACTTAAGGTATAACTGTTTCACAAGCATAACGGAATTTGGAATTCTCAATCATATGGTACTAGAAGTGGTGATACGGACCATTAAAATATGGAGGCGTTGTTGGTGAAGGGGTTAGATAGCAGTCGTGTGGTAAAGCTTGAAAAGATGCTGAAGAAGTGGGGAAGAAAATTGCTAAATGGAATTTAAAAACCACCGAATAATGCTAAAGATGAGAGACAAAGAATAGGGAAGATAATTTAGAAATTTAGTGCTCTTCATGTAGTTAATGTATCAAAGATCGATAAATCTTGACTTTAGAGTGTTGTTATGTCTTGCATTACTGAACTGAAAAACAAAGCATTAGAGAATTGGAACGGATAAAGTTGGATTAGAAAGACAGTTTCATGAAACAAAACGTGAGCTTCAGAAAGTCAATGAAAATTGATTTCATCCAACATCGGCAGAACCACAACAACAAGCCCCATAATCTATTTAGATATTAGCGTCAAGATTATATATTCGATATCAATTATGTGTATAAAATTCAATTATATCTATTCTATGACTTAATGAAATAAATATAATTAAAGTTTATAATTTTGTGTGGGTGCGCACAAACAATGATTAACCAGTTTCAAAATTATTATTTACCCCCTAAGTTACATATGTTTTTTATTCAGACATTGCATATTTTCAAATGAGTATTTTATTAAATGATGAACTTTAATTATTGTAAGAGACGTTTATTTACGATTGTTTTAGTTTAATAACAATAATGGAGGAAGAAATAACAATGATGGAATGAAATGTTTTACTTTAGGTATTTTTGTTTCACAAGCATAAGGGAATTTGGAATTCTCATGTGTACTAGAGGTGGTGATACAAACCATTCAAATATGGAGGCATTGTTGGGGAACAAGTTGGATAGTAGTCGTGTGGTGGAGCCGGAAAAGATGTTGAAGAAGAGTGGAATAAAACTGCCAAATGAAATATAAAAACCATCGAGTAATACTAAAGATGAGAGACATAGAATAGGGAAGATAATTCAGAAATTTAGTGCTCTTCGTGTAGTTGTTCCTAGTGTTTCAAAGACAAAAAGATATTCACTTTAGGGTAATGTTATGTCTTACATTACTGAACTGAAAACAAAGCTTTATAGAATCGAACCGACTAAAGTTGGATTAGAAAAAGAGCTTGATGAAACAAAGTGTGAGCTTCAAAAAGTCAATGAAAATAGATTTCATCCAACATCAGCAAAACCGAAACAACAAGCCGCCTTAATTTATTTGGATAAGCGTTAAGATTATATATTGCAATTCAATTTTATTTATCAAATGAAATTATATGTATTCAATGACATAATGAAATAAATGTAAGCAAATTTTATAATTTCGTCCGTCGACGCACCAAAATTTATTAATTAGTTTCAAATTTAATATTTATCGCTTAAGATACAAATTTTTTTTTATTCAGTCATTGCTTACTTCAAAATGAGTATTTTATTAAATTTTGAACTTTATTTAATGTTAGAGACGTCTATTTATGATTATGTTAGTTTAATATATGAACCAAACTACGTATTTAAAAAAATACTATATATAAGGAAAAATCTCATGTTTTTTTTTTGTATAAAATATTTGTATTACAATTAAAATTGTGGAAAATATGTTGTTTGTATATTCACTCGTGTGCACACCAAAAAATGAACAGTCTTGGAACGTGGCTCGTCTAGTATCTACTACAAGCTAACCGCCTCAGAGTGGAAGAAAGATAGATGGGGATATAAATACGGTTTAAAAATTTAGTTGTATATACCATTGGCGGACGGTGTTTAGGAGCTTTGATCTACGAAAACAATTAATCAAAAGAATAATTCTATAAATATTATGACATACATTTCTATTGCAATAATAACTTTGAGTTTAGATCTTTTACGCACCAATGCAATTCTACTACATTAGATCTTATAGAAATGAATCATTCAGAATACTTAAATCAATCACATATTGTCTAAGTGGTTCACAACAACAACTATAATAATGGAGGAAGAAATAAAAAGATGGAATGATATCTTTTACTTAAGGTATAACTGTTTCACAAGCATAACGGAATTTGGAATTCTCAATCATATGGTACTAGAAGTGGTGATACGGACCATTAAAATATGGAGGCGTTGTTGGTGAAGGGGTTAGATAGCAGTCGTGTGGTAAAGCTTGAAAAGATGCTGAAGAAGTGGGGAAGAAAATTGCTAAATGGAATTTAAAAACCATCGAATAATGCTAAAGATGAGAGACAAAGAATAGGGAAGATAATTTAGAAATTTAGTGCTCTTCATGTAGTTAATGTATCAAAGATCGATAAATCTTGACTTTAGAGTGTTGTTATGTCTTGCATTACTGAACTGAAAAACAAAGCATTAGAGAATTGGAACGGATAAAGTTGGATTAGAAAGACAGTTTCATGAAACAAAACGTGAGCTTCAGAAAGTCAATGAAAATTGATTTCATCCAACATCGGCAGAACCACAACAACAAGCCCCATAATCTATTTAGATATTAGCGTCAAGATTATATATTCCATATCAATTATGTGTATAAAATTCAATTATATCTACTCTAGGACTTAATGAAATAAATATAATTAAAGTTTATAATTTTGTGTGGGTGCGCACAAACAATGATTAACCAGTTTCAAAATTATTATTTACCCCCTAAGTTACATATGTTTTTTATTCAGACATTGCATATTTTCAAATGAGTATTTTATTAAATGATGAACTTTAATTATTGTTAGAGACGTTTATTTACGATTATTTTAGTTTAATAACAATAATGGAGGAAGAAATAACAATGATGGAATGAAATGTTTTACTTTAGGTATTTTTGTTTCACAAGCATAAGGGAATTTGGAATTCTCATGTGTACTAGAGGTGGTGATACAAACCATTCAAATATGGAGGCATTGTTGGGGAACAAGTTGGATAGTAGTCGTGTGGTGGAGCCGGAAAAGATGTTGAAGAAGAGTGGAATAAAACTGCCAAATGAAATCTAAAAACCATCGAGTAATACTAAAGATGAGAGACATAGAATAGGGAAGATAATTCAGAAATTTAGTGCTCTTCGAATAGTTGTTCCTAATGTTTCAAAGACGTAAAGATCTTCACTTTAGGGTAATGTTATGTCTTACATTACTGAACTGAAAACAAAGCTTTATAGAATCGAACCGGCTCGATGAAACAGCTCGATGAAACAAAGCGTGAGCTTCAAAAAGTCAATGAAAATATATTTCATCCAGCATCAGCAAAACCGAAACAACAACCCGCCTTAAACTATTTGGATAAGCGTTAGGATTATATATTGCAATTCAATTATATTTATCAAATGCAATTATATGTATTCAATGACATAATGAAATAAATGTAAGTAAATTTTATCATTTCATGCGTCGACGCACCAAATTTGATTAATTAGTTTCAACTTAAATATTTATCGCTTAAGATACAAAAACTTTTAATTCAGATATTGCTTACTTCAAAATGAGTATTTTATTAAATTTTGAACTTTATTTAATGTTAGAGACGTCTATTTAAGATTATGTTAGTTTAATATATGTACCAAACTACGTATTTAAAAAAATACTATATATAAGGAAAAATATCATGTTTTTTTTTGTATAAAATATTTGTATTACAATTAAAATTGTGCGAAATATGTTGTTTGTATATTCACTCGTGTGCACACTAAAAAACAGTTTAAAAATTTTGTTGTATGTACCATTGGCGGACGGAGTTTTAGAGCTTTGATCTACGAAAATGATTAATCAAAAGAATAATTCTATAAATATTATGACATACTTTTCTATTGCAATAATAACTTTGAGTTTAGATATTTTACGCACCAATGCAATTCTACTACATTAGATCTTAAAGAAATGAATCATTCATAATACTTAAATCAATCACATATTGTCTAAGTGGTTCACAACAACAACTATAATAATGGAGGAAGAAATAAAATGATGGAATGATATCTTTTACTTCAACTATAACTGTTTCACAAGAAAAATGGAATTTGGAATTCTCAACCATGTGGTACTAGAGGTGGTGATACGGACCACTCAGATCTGGAGGCGTTGTTAGTGAAGGGGTTGGATAGCAGTCGTGTAGTAGAGCCTGAAAAGATGCTGAAGAAGTGTGGAAGAAAACTACTAAATGGAATTTAAAAACCATCGAATAATGCTAAAGATGAGAGACAGAGAATAGGGAAGATAATTTAGAAATTTAGTGCTCTTCGTGCAGTTAATGTATCAAAGATCGATAATCTTCACTTTAGAGTGTTGTTATGTCTTACATTACTGAACTGAAAAACAAAGCTTTAGAGAATTGGAACGGATAAAGTTGGATTAGAAAGGCAGTTTGATGAAACAAAATGCGAGCTTCAGAAAGTCAATGAAAATTGATTTCATCCAGCATCGGCAGAACCACAACAACAACCCCCTTAATCTATTTGGATATCAGCGTCAAGATTATATATCGCAATTCAATTATGTGTATAAAATTCAATTATATGTATTCTATAACATAATCAAATAAATATAATTAAAGTTTATAATTTTGTGTGTGTGCGCACAAACAATGATTAACCAGTTTCAAAATTAATATTTAGCCCCTAAGATACATATGTTTTTTATTCAGACATTGCATATTTTCAAATGAGTATTTTATTAAATGGTGAACTTTAATTATTGTTAGAGACGTTTATTTACGATTATTTTAGTTTAACAACAATAATGGAGGAAGAAATAACAATGATGGAATGAAATGTTTTACTTTAGGTATTTTTGTTTCACAAGCATAAGGGAATTTGGAATTCTCATGTGTACTATAGGTGGTGATACAAACCATTCAAATATGGAGGCATTGTTGCGGAACAAGTTGGATAGTAGTCGTGTGGTGGAGCCGGAAAAGATGTTGAAGAAGAGTGGAATAAAACTGCCAAATAAAATCTAAAAACCATCGAGTAATACTAAAGATGAGAGACATAGAATAGGGAAGATAATTCAGAAATTTAGTGCTCTTCGTGTAGTTGTTCCTAATGTTTCAAACACACAAAGATCTTCACTTTAAGGTAATGTTATGTCTTACATTACTGAACTGAAAACAAAGCTTTATAGAATCGAACCAGCTAAAGTTGGATTAGAAAAACAACTCGATGAAACAAAGCGTGGCCTTCAAAAAGTCAGTGAAAATAGATTTCATCCAGCATTAGCAAAACCGAAACAACAACCCGCCTTAATCTATTTGGATGAGCGTTAAGATTATATATTGCAATTCAATTATATTTATCAAATGCAATTATATGTATTCAATGACATAATGAAATAAATGTAAGTATATTTTATTAATTCGTGCGTCGACGCACCAAAATTGATTAATTAGTTTCAAGTTTAATATTTATCGCTTAAGATACATAAGTTTTTTATTTAGACATTGCTTACTTCAAAATGAGTATTTTATTAAATTTTGAACTTTATTTAATGTTAGAGACGTCTATTTAAGATTACGTTAGTTTAATATATGAACCAAACTACGTATTTAAAAAGATACTATATATAAGGAAAAATCTCATGTTTTTTTTTGTATAAAATATTTGTATTACAATAATAATTATGCGAAATATGTTGTTTGTATATTCACTCTTGTGCACACTAAAAAACTGACAGTCTTGGAACGTGGCTCATCAAGTATCTACTACAAGCTAACCGCCTCAGAGTGGAAGAAAGAGAGATGGGGATATAAATACGGTTTAAAAATTTTGTTGTATATACCATTGGCGGACAGAGTTTTAGAGCTTTGATCTACAAAAATGATTACTCAAAAGAATAATTCTATAAATATTCTGACATACTTTTCTATTGCAATAATAACTTTGAGTTTAGATATTTTCCGCACCAATGCAATTCTACTACATTAGATCTTATAGAAATGAATCATTCATAATACTTAAATCAATCACATATTGTCTAAGAGGTTCACAACAACAACTATAATAATGGAGGAAGAAATAAAATGATGGAATGATATCATTTACTTCAGGTATAACTGTTTCACAAGCAAAAAGGAATTTGGAATTCTCAATCATGTGGTACTAGAAGTGCTGATACGGACCACTCAGATCTGGAGGCGTTGTTGGTGGAGGGGTTGGGTAGCAGTCGTGTGGTAGAGCCTGAAATGATGCTGAAGAAGTGTGGAAGAAAACAGCTAAATGGATTTTAAAAACCATCGAATAATGCTAAAGATGAGAGACAGAGAATAGGGAAGATAATTTAAAAATTTAGTGCTCTTCATGTAGTTAATGTATCAAAGATCGATAAATCTTCACTTTAGAGTGTTGTTATGTCTTACATTACTGAACTGAAAAACAAAGCTTTAGAGAATTAGAATGGATAAAGTTGGATTAGAAAGACAGTTTGATGAAACAAAACGTGAGCTTCAGAAAGTCAATGAAAATTGATTTCATCCAGCATCGGCAGAACCACAACAACAACCCCCTTAATCTATTTGGATATCAGCGTCAAGATTATATATTGCAATTCAATTATGTGTATAAAATTCAATTATATGTATTCTATGACATAATGAAATAAATATAATTAAAGTTTATAATTTTGTGTGTGTGCGCACAAACAAAGATTAACCAGTTTCAAAATTAATATTTACCCCCTAAGATACATATGTTTTTTATTCAGACATTGCATATTTTCAAATGAGTATTTTATTAAATGGTAAACTCTAATTATTGTTAGAGACGTTTATTTATGATTATTTTAGATTAATAACAATAATGGAGGAAGAAATAACAATGATGGAATGAAATGTTTTACTTTAGGTATTTTTGTTTCACAAGCATAAAAGAAATTTGGAATTCTCATGTGTACTAGAGGTGGTAATACAAACCATTCAAATATGGAGGCATTGTTGGAGAATGAGTTGGATAGTATTCGTGTGGTGGAGCCGGAAAAGATGTTGAAGAAGAGTGGAATAAAACTGCCAAATGAAATCTAAAAACCATCGAATAATACTAAAGATGAGAGACATAAAAGAGGGAAGATAATTAAGAAATTTAGTGCTCTTCGTGTAGTTGTTCCTAATGTTTCAAAGACGCAAAGATCTTCACTTTAGGGTAATGTTATGTCTTACATTACTGAAATGAAAACAAAGCTTTATAGAATCGAACCGGCTAAAGTTGGACTAGAAAAACAGCTTGATGAAACAAATCATGACCTTCAAAAAGTCAATGAAAATAGATTTCATCCAGCATCAGCAAAACCGAAACAACAACCCGCCTTAATCTATTTGGATAAGCGTTAAGATTATATATTGCAATTCAATTATATTTATCAAATGCAATTATATGTATTCAATGACATAATGAAATAAATGTAAGTAAATTTTATTATTTCGTGCGTCGACGCACCAAAATTGATTAATTAGTTTCAAATTTAATATTTATTGCTTAAGATACATAAACTTTTTATTCAGACATTGCTTACTTCAAAATGAGTATTTTATTAAATTTTGAACTTTATTTAAGGTTAGAGACGTCTATTTAAAATTATGTTATTTTAATATATGTACCCAACTACGTATTTATAAAAATACTATATATAAGGAAAAATCTCATGTTTTTTTTGTATAAAATATTTATATTACAATTAAAATTGTGCAAAATATGTTTTTCGTATATTCACTAGCGTGCACACTAAAAAACGGACAGTCATGGAACGTGGCTCGTCTAGTATCTACTACAAGCTAACCGCCTCAGAGTGGAAGAAAGAGAGATGGGGATATAAATACGGTTTAAAAATTTTGTTGTATATACCATAGGGGGACGGTGTTTTACAGCTTTGTTCTACGAAAATGATTAATCAAAAGAATAATTGAATAAATATTATGACATACTTTTCTATTGGAATAATAACTTTGAGTTTAGATCTTTTACGTACCAATGCAATTCTACTACATTAGTGTTGCACCCTAAAATTTGACCAACCGATTTTCCTATCTGACTCATGGTTTAATTTCATATTCACAGCTCAGATATGATATTTGTGCACAAGCAGGGGATATCAGAGTTTACAGCTTGATTTTTGTCTATCAGATGTGGCAGATCCAGTCCAGATTGCCAGGGTTTTATTTTCGGGAAATTGTGCGCTCCTCGATGATTTTTCAGTGATTTTTGGGGATATTCTGATGCCCGGGGATCTCTGTTCGATTCAATCTGGTCTCGTGCGCTTTTACGGGGGTCATTTGCATTCATCTGCATTTTTAGGATTTTTATAGGCTTTTGTGAATTTTTAACAGGCTTTATAGATTTTTCTGGAATTTAAATAGGTTTTTGAATTTTTTTTAATAGCTTAAATCTCTTTTTAAAATGTAATATAGATTTTTAAATAGTTTTTTTAGAATAATAAAGAAAAAGGATAATATAGTTTTTCTTTTATTACTAATAGATAATAATAGTTTAGAATTTTTGTATAGATTTTTAAATGGGTTTAATTGTTTTTTAGACAATATAGGAAATAATATAGTTTTTCTTTTATTAATAGATATTAATTGATTTTTAGAGTTTAATCAGCTTAATTGTTTTTTTTAGAGTTAATTAGGGTCTTAATTGTGTTTTAGATTTGATTAGATTAATATAGAATTAATTAGACTTTAATTGACTTTTTAGAGTTTAATTAGGTTTAATTGACTTTTTAGGTTTAATTAGGATAATATGAGTTTTAATCATTTTTAGAGTTGACTAATCATTAGTTAATTAGGTGTTAATAATTGATTAGAGTTTAATTAGTTTTAATTGTTTTAATTCAGTTTTTGTACAGTTTTTATCCAGCCTTCGTGGGCCCAGGGGCGTTTTTGGTGAGGCCCAGCCATTGTTTGTCCAAAAAGGTCCAGCAAGATAGTCAAAAAAAAATGGTTCAGAAAGTCCAACAAAAAAATGTCCAGCGCAGGTCAGAAGCTACCAGAAGGTTCTAGCATCTTCAGGGATATAAATAGGGCCACGTGTTGGCCATGCAGAGGCCCCACGCGTTTACTCAGAGATCACGCCACCACCCACTCCCAATCCACGCCACGCGTCCACACCTGTCCCCCACTCCCTCTCTCTCTCAGCGCATGTGCGCCACTTGGCACCCAGACATCCCTCACCGGAGATTCACCAGAACACCACCGGCGTCCATGCAAACGCCCTAACCGCACGCCGCCGGCCACCGTCAACCAACTCCGGCCACCACCTAACCACCAGAAAACCCAGAAATTCATCCTCTTCCTCCGATCCCCTCCCTTGAACCTTCATCGTTCTTCATCGTTCAATTTCCAGAACAACTAAAACCTTCATCATCTTCATCCCAATTTTTCCAGAAACTCATCCTCCTCCATCAACTTTCTCCAGAACTTGCTCATACGTTCATCCTCCTCCATCAAATTTCCCAGAAATACATCAATCTTCATCCTCAGCCGAAGAATTTCCAGAACGCCATCCTAAACATTCATCAACCTTCAAGCAGATTTCCAGAAGAACACTCAAACCTTCAACAATCCTCGTCAAGATTACTCAGAAATTTCAAACTGAGTTCGATCTTCAAACTCTTTCCAGAACGTCATCAATATTCCTCGTTCTTCAACAAAGCCACCAAGATTTGCAAATTTCAGATTGCGTCCCAAATCGTCTGGATCCATGAAGAACACAAGCGCCCTCATCTAGATCTCCAGATCCGTCGTTTGCTTCTAGGAGATTTCCAGATCCCTTCGCTCCAACCTCCATCTGTAACGTCTTCAGAAAAGACCTTCAAAGAAGGCGAACATATCCCCAGGTACGCTGGCTAAAACTCCTTGCATGTTCTTCTTCAGATTAGATTGTGCCTTCAACGATTAGGGTTTAACTGATTAATTGATTTAGTGAGTAGTTGAGCTATATCTTGAGTAGCGATTTCGTGTGAGGGATTGAGGTGTTTGGGTGAGGATTTGTTCGTTTAGGGTTTTGTGTGGGTTGATTGAGGTCAGATAAGTTGCAGAGCGTGAGGGAGAGGATGAAGACGAGAGGAAGACGGCGCTAGGTTAGATGAGTGAACAGTACCAGAGTGTTTTGGGAAGAAGATAGTTTTGACTAGAGTAACTGGATTAGGGTTCATTCAGATTGGGGTTGGGTTGGGCTAAGCCCAAAAGCGTGTTTCTGAACGCACACCCCCCAATTGCTCAATTCCCGCCCCCCAGCGTGCGTGTGAGTCTGAGTGATTGGATTGGGCCTTATGCCCAATTTGCTAATAGCACCCCTCGTCCAAGCCCAGTATTGAGATAACAACTGAGAATATTGCTAGTGCTGCACCCCCATAGGTTTTTCTTCTGATTTGTTTGATCTCAAACATGGGCCTGCGCCTAATGACTATTGGCACCCCCCAATCAGGGCCCAATGTAGAATCCCTCATAAGTTCATTGCTGTTTGGACCCCCCAGGTTATTTCTTTTATTTTTTCTTTTATATTTTTCTTTGCATTGTAAATAATTCATAAATAAATTGTAAATAAATGTTTTTTTCAATAATTCTTTTTTCATCCATTTCATGAAAATGTTAAGAAAATTAAATAAAAATAAAAGTGACATTTTATTTTTATTTCCTATTTTTGTGCATATCTTCCATTTTAATTGATGTGTTTTTAATATTTTTAATGCATGCATATCATTAGAAAATTCATAAAAAATGGTAGATTTAGTCAAATAATTCCGTTCTTTTTCCTGTAGACTCGTGATTCAGTGTAGAATTTTATAATACAAAAACATTAGCTTAATCATGCATTTTCATTTTAATTGCATTTTTCCATTGTTATTGATGTTGAATAAATTGGTTTGTGGATATGTCTGTGTTGCTGATTCTATTTCTTTCATCTGGTGTTGAATTTTGTTCTGATTTTTTCAGTATGCTGTCATAGAGCCATGTAGGTCTCCCATTAGATTTTTGATAGATTTTCATAGGATGTTCTGCTGTGATTTGTCTGAGCCTGAAAATAGGAGAAGTTTTGATGACTTCTGACTGTGAAGTTCAACTGTGGTTGAACTTCAGAGATAGTCTTTTGTGGTTTGTTGGCCTGTGGGTTTCTTCTCAAGGTGGGAGCTGATTGAAGTCCTGTTGGAGCTTGCAAGGATGCATTGGATTGAGGCTTAGTCTAGGAGCTTGTTGTCTGTTTGTGAGGTTCGAGATCCTGAAGTTTGAAGGGAGTTTATGGTACTTTCCTGAGGAAGGCACTATGAATGACTTTCAGTCTTCCTTCTCACCTCTTTCGTAAGTATCCAATGATGTCGGAGCCGACATGTGAGTTTAATTTCTCCTGAGGAGGAATGTAAACTGATCACAGGTTGTTGAGCCACATGGGATACGATTCCTAAGTGGAAGCCTCCTAGTACTTTCCTGAGGAAGGTCCTATGGGTCTATTCACTTAGTTCCAGTAGTTTATCTAGGATTTCTTAAGTATCCAGTGATGTAGGAGCCAACTTGTGAGTTTAATTCCTCCTGAGGAGGAATGTAAACTGATCACCTGTTGTTGAGCCACATGGGATACGATTCCTAAGTGGAAGTCCCCTAGTACTTTCCTGAGGAAGGTCCTATGGGTCTATTCACTTAGTTCCACTAGTTTATCTAGGTCTTCTCAAGTATCCAGTGATGTTGGAGCCAACTTGTGAGTTTAATTTCTCCTGAGGAGGAATGTAAACTGATCACAGTTGTTGAGCCACGAAGGGTACGATTCCTAAGTGTCAGCCTCCTAGTACTTTCCTGAGGAAGGTCCTATGAGTCTGCTCACTTAGTTCCCCTAGTGCATATAGGTTTTCTCAAGTATCCCGTGATGCCGGAGCCTTCATGTGAGTTTAATTTCTCCTGAGGAGGAATGTAAACTGATCACAGTTGTCGAGCCGCATAGGATATGACTCCTGGGTAGTGACCTCCTGGTACTTTCCTGAGGAAGGCACTATGAGCTTGTCTGCTTAGCTTCCTTTCTCTGGTAAGCTTATTCTGAAGCTTGGAGAATGGGATTGATTCCTCTTGCCTAGGAGTTTTTGCTTAGACCTGCTTAGGGTATTGTATAGAGTTCTGTTTAGAGCTAGATTAGGAGATTGTCTCAGGTTTGTTAGAGGCCCTGCTCAGGGTTAGTCTCTTTGTATTGTTTGACTTGTGTGATGTTATGTTGCATTAGACTTAGGTATTCATCTGGATAGTTCTGAATAAGTGCATCTTAGAAGTAGACTTTGTGTGCATGAGAAGTTGAGGTGGTCCTCCTTCTGCTTGTTTGTTATTGCGTGGCTTTGCTTGTTGGTATTTGGTAGAGCTGAGCTCCCTTGCCTTTGTGGTTTGTGGCCTCTGTGCCTTGTGTGTCTAGTTGTTGCATTCATGCATATTTTCAGTATTCCTTTGCTTTGCAGTTTCTTGTTTGTATTTCAGCCCTGTTGCCATGATCCCTTAGGAGCTCTGACTTCTCCGCTGCGGAGTTGTTATGATAGACATTAGGATGGTCAACCAGGTGTGATAGCAGTAGGTAGATTCCCCTGTTTCTCAGTTATAGTTCTAGGGTTTCCCTTTCCTTTCTGTAGGAGCTTTTGAGTAGCTTGATCCGTAGTTAGCTGAACTACAGCTGCTCTGATTCTTCGTTCCAGACGAAGATATGTAGGCATAGGATGCGATATCCTAGCGAGCACACTAACGACTAACCTTCGTTCTCTCGCGGCTGTGCGATCGAGACTTTCCCGCTAATGACTAATTGTTATCCCCTTTCTCTTGCCCGAGCGCATTTGAGACCAGATCGTAGTTGTAGGTTCCCGAGCTTTAGGACCAGTTGTTTTCTCACTGTTGTGTGAGAGCCCCTGTTTACCCGTAGTTAGCCGAACTACGTTTGCTCTGATCTTTCATTTCAGATGGAAGTACGTAGGCACAGGACGCGATGTCCTGGCGAGCAACCTTTCCCCCGTTTAGACGTAGGCAGTCGAACTACGTTGACTCTGACTTTCCCATTGCACGAGGGAATACGTAGGCCCAGAACACCGTATGTTCTGTCGAGTCCTGTCCTTTTATTTTCTTTTCAGACCAGCCATTAGCGTAGATAGATAACACACCCTTTTACCTATAAACACCAAGCGTGGATCCCATCGAGTACGATGGACGTGAGGGGTGCTAATACCTTCCCCTTGCGTAACCGACTCCCGAATCCAGGTTTTGGTTGCGATGACCATACCTTTTCCCGTCTTTTGCGAGGTTTACTTCGAGCGTTTCCTTTCCCGCTCTGAGGGATAAATAACGCACGGTGGCGACTCTCCTGTCAAGCCGGCGCCGATTTTCGCAGTAGCGACAATTAGATCTTGTAGAAATGAATCATTCAGAATACTTAAATCAATTACATATTGTCTAAGTGGTTCACAACAAAAACTATAATAATGGAGGAAGAAATAAAATTATGGAATGATATCTTTTACTTCAGGTATATCTGTTTCACAAGCATAACGGAATTTGGAATTCTCAATCATGTGGTACTAGAAGTGGTGATACGGACCAATCAGATCTGGAGGTGTTGTTGGTGGAGGGGTTGGATAGCAGTCGTGTGGTAGAGCCTGAAAAAGATGCTGAAGAAGTGTGGAAGAAAACTGTTAAATGGAATTTAAAAACCATCGAATAATGCTAAAGATGAGAGACAGAAAATAGGGAAGATAATTTAGAAATTTAGTGCTCTTCGTGCAATTAATGTATCAAAGATCGATAAATCTTCACTTTAGAGTGTTGTTATGTCTTACATTACTGAACTGAAAAACAAAGATTTAGAGAACTGGAACGGATAAAGTTGGATTAGAAAGGCAATTTGATGAAACAAAACGTGAGCTTCAGAAAGGATATGAAAATTGATTTCATCCAGCATCGACAGAACCACAACAACAACCCCCTTAATCTATTTGGATATCAGCGTCAAGATTATATATTGCAATTCAATTATGTGTATAAAATTCAATTATATGTATTCTATGACATAATGAAATAAATATAATTAAAGTTTATAATTTTGTGTGTGTGCGCACAAACAAAGATTAACCAGTTTCAAAATTAATATTTACCCCCTAAGATACATATGTTTTTTATTCAGACATTGCATATTTTCAAATGAGTAATTTATTAAATGGTGAACTTTAATTATTGTTAGAGACGTTTATTTACGATTATTTTAGTTTAATAACAATAATGGAGGAAGAAATAACAATGATGGAATGATATGTTTTACTTTAGGTATTTTTGTTTCACAAGCATAAAGGAATTTGGAATTCTCTTGTGTACTAGAGGTGGTGATACAAACCATTCAAATATGGAGGCATTGTTGGGGATCGAGTTGGATAGTAGTCGTTTGGTGGATCCGTAAAAGATGTTGAAGAATAGTGGAATAAAACTGCCAAATGAAATCTAAAAACCATCGAATAATACTAAAGATGAGAGACATAGAAGAGGGAAGATAATTTAGAAATTTAGTGCTCTTCGTGCAGTTGTTCCTAATGTTTCAAACACGCAAAGATCTTCAATTTAGGGTAATGTTATGTCTTACATTACTGAACTAAAATCAAAGCTTTATAGAATCGAACCAGCTAAAGTTGGATTAGAAAAACAGCTTGATGAAAGAAAGCGTGAGCTTCAAAAAGTCAATGAAAATAGATTTCATCCAATATTTGCAAAACCGAAACAACAACCCGCCTTTATCTATTTGGATAAGCGATAAGATTATATATTGTAATTCAATTAAAATTTTCAAATGCAATTAAATGTATTCAATGACATAATGAAATAAATGTAAGTATATTTTATTAATTCGTGCGTCGACGCACCAAAACTGATTAATTAGTTTCAAATTTAATATTTATCGCTTAAGATACATAAACTTTTTATTCAGACATTGCTTACTTCAAAATGAGTATTTTATTAAATTTTGAACTTTATTTAATGTTAGAGACGTCTATTTAAGATTATGTTAGTTTAATATATGAACCTAACTACGTATTTAAAAAAATACTATATATAAGGAAAAATCTCATGTTTTTTTTTGTATAAAATTTTTGTATTACAATTAAAATTGTGCGAAATATGTTGTTTGTATATTCACCCGTGTGCACACTAAAAAACGGACAGTCTTGGAACATGGCTCATCTAGTATCTACTACAAGCGAACCGCCTCAGAGTGGAAGAAAGAGAGATGGGGATATAAATACGGTTTAAAAATTTTGTTGTATACACCATTGGCGGACAGTGTTTTAGGGCTTTAATCTACGAAAATGATTAATCCAAAGAATAATTCTATAAATATTATGACATACTTATCTATTGCAATAATAACTTTGAGTTTAGATCTTTTATGCACCAATGCAATTCTACTACATTAGATCTTATAGAAATGAATCATTCAGAATATTTAAATCAATCACATATTGTCTAAGTGGTTCACAACAACAACTATAATAATGTAGGAAGAAACAAAATGATGGGATTATATCTTTTACTTCAGGTATAACAGTTTCACAAGCATAGCGGAATTTGGAATTCTCAATCATGTGGTACTAGAAGTGGTGATACAGACCACTCAGATCTGGAGGGGTTGTTGGTGAAGGGGGTTGGATAGCAGTCGTGTGGTAGAGCCTAAAAAGATGCTGAAGAAGTGTGGAAGAAAACTGATAAATGGAATTTATAAACCATCGAATAATGCTAAAGATGAGAGATAGAGAATAGGGAAGATAATTTTGAAATTTAGTGCTCTTCATGAAGTTAATGTATTAAAGATCGATAAATCCTCCCTTTAGAGTGTTGTTATGTCTTACATTACTGAACTGAAAAACAAACCTTTAGAGAATTGGAATGGATAAAGTTGGATTAGAAAGACAGTTTGATGAAACAAAATGTGAGCTTCAGAAAGTCAATGAAAATTGATTTCATCCAGCATCGGCAGAACCACAACAACAACGCCCTTAATCTATTTGGCAATCAGCGTCAAGATTATATATTGCAATTCAATTATGTGTATAAAATTCAATTATATGTATTCTTGAGATAATGAAATAAATATAATTAAAGTTTATAATTTTGTGTGTGTGCGCACAAATAATGATTAACCAGTTTCAAAATTAATATTTACCCCCTAAGATACATATGTTTTTTATTCAGACATTGCATATTTTAAAATGAGTATTTTATTAAATGGTGAACTTTAATTATTGTCAGAGCAAACGTAGTTCGGGCTACGGAAGACACAGACTTGTCTGTTTATCTTTTATCCTTCTGAAAAAGGTTTTCTCCTGATTACGGGTCCAAGCGGACAAAAATGACGTTTTGATTGGTTTTCAGTCTTTTACGCAAGAACTGTTTTTTATTGTGTTTTACTTTAGGGGTTTTTGTTTCACAAGCATAAAGGAATTTGGAAATCTCATGTGTACTAGAGGTGGTGATACAAACCATTCAAATATGGAGGCATTGTTGGGGAACGAGTTGGATAGTATTCATGTGGTGGAGCCAGAAAAGATGTTGAAGAAGAGTGGAATGAAACTGCCAAATATAATCTAAAAACCATCGAATAATACTAAAGATGAGAGACATAGAAGAGGGAAGATAATTCAGAAATTTTGGTGCTCTTCGTGTAGTGGTTCCTAATGTTTCAAAGACGCAAAGACCTTCACTTTAGGGTAATGTTTTGTCTTACATTACTGAACTGAAAACAAGGCTTTATAGAATCGAACCTGCTACAGTTTGATTAGAAAAACAGCTTGATGATACAAAGCGTGACCTTCAAAAAGTCAATGAAAATAGATTTCATCTAGCATCAGCAAAACCGAAACAACAACCCGCCTTAATCTATTTGGATAAGCGTTAAGATTATATATTGCAATTCAATTATATTTATCAAAGGCAAATATATGTATTCAATGACATAATGAAATAAATGTAAGTAAATTTTATGATTTCGTGCGTCGACGCACCAAAATTGATTAATTAGCTCCAAATTTAATATTTATCGCTTAAGATACATAAATTTATTATTCAGCAATTGCTTACTTCAAAATGAGTATTTTATTAAATTTAGAACTTTATTTAACGTTAGAGACGTCTATTTAAAATTATGTTAGTTTAATATATGAACCCAACTACGTATTTAAAAAAATACTATATATAAGGAAAAATCTCATGTTTTTTTTTTGTATAAAATATTTGTATTACAATTAAAATTGTGCAAAATATTTTGTTTCTATATTCACTCGCGTGCACACTAAAAAACGGACAGTCTTGGAACGTGGGTCGTCTAGTATCTACTACAAGCTAACTGCCTCAGAGTGGAAAAACGAGAGATGGGGATATAAATACGGTTTAAAAATATTGTTGTATATACCATTGGCGGACGGAGTTTTAGAGCTTTGATCTACGAAAATGATTAATCAAAAGAATAATTCTATAAATGTTATGACATGCTTTTCTATTGCAATAATAACTTTGAGTTTAGATCTTTTACGCACCAATGCAATTCTACTACATTAGATCTTATAGAAATTAATCATTCAAAATACTTAAATCAATCACATATTGTCTAAGTGGTTCACAACAACAACTATAATAATGGAGGAAGAAATAAAATGATGGAATGATATATTTTACTTCAGGTATAACTGTTTCACAAGCATAACGGAATTTGGAATTTTCAATCACGTGGTACTAGAAGTGGTGTTACGGACCACTGAGATCTGAAGCCGTTGTTGGTGAAGGGGTTGGATAACAGTCGTGTGGTAGAGCCTGAAAAGATGCTGAAGAAGTGTGGAAGAAAACTGCTAAATGGAATTTAAAAACCATCGAATAATGCTAAAGATGAGAGACAGAGAATAGGGAAGACAATTTAGAAATTTAGTGCTCTTCGTGCAGTTAATGTATCAAAGATCGATAATCTTCACTTTAGAGTGTTGTTATGTCTTACATTACTGAACTGAAAAACAAAGCTTTAGAGAATTGGAACGGATAAAGTTGGATTAGAAAGACAGTTTGATGAAACAAAACGTGAGCTTCAGAAAGTCAATGAAAATTGATTTCATCCAGCATCGGCAGAACCACAACAACAACCCCCTTTATTCTATTTGGATATCATCGTCAAGATTATATATTACAATTCAATTATGTGTATAAAATTCAATTATATGTATTCTATGACATAATGAAATAAATATAATTAAAGTTTATAATTTTGTGTGTGTGCGCACAAACAAAGATTAACCAGTTTCAAAATTAATATTTACCCCCTAAGATACATATGTTTTTTATTCAGACATTGCATATTTTCAAATGAGTATTTTATTATATGGTGAACTTTAATTATTGTTAGAGACGTTTATTTAAGATTATTTTAGTTTAATACCAATAATGGAGTAAGAAATAACAATGATGGAATGAAATGTTTTACTTTAGGTATTTTTGTTTCACAAGCATAAAGGAATTTGGAAATCTCATGTTTACTAGAGGTGGTGATACAAACCATTCAAATATGGAGGCATTGTTGGGGAACGAGTTGGATAGTATTCATGTGTTGGATCCAGAAAAGATGTTGAAGAAGAGTGGAATAAAACTGCCAAATATAATCTAAAAACCATCGAATAATACTAAAGGTGAGAGACATAGAAGAGGGAAGATAATTTAGAAATTTAGTGCTCTTCGTGTAGTGGTTCCTAATGTTTCAAAGATGCAAAGACCTTCACTTTAGGGTAATGTTTTGTCTTACATTACTGAACTGAAAACAAGGCTTTATAGAATCGAACCGGCTACAGTTTTATTAGAAAAACAGCTTGATGATACAAAGCGTGACCTTCAAAAAGTCAATGAAAACAGATTTCATCTAGCATCAGCAAAACCAAAATAACAACCCGCCTTAATCTATTTGGATAAGCATTAAGATAATATATTGCAATTCAATTATATTTATCAAATGCAAATATATGTATTCAATGACATAATGAAATAAATGTAAGTAAATTTTATGATTTCGTGCGTCGACGCACCAAAATTGATTAATTAGTTCCAAATTTAATATTTATCGCTTAAGATACATAAATTTATTATTCAGCAATTGCTTACTTCAAAATGAGTATTTTATTAAATTTAGAACTTTATTTAACGTTAGAGACGTCTATTTAAAATTATGTTAGTTTAATATATGAACCCAACTACGTATTTAAAAAAATACTATATATAAGGAAAAATCTCATGTTTTTTTTTGTATAAAATATTTGTATTACAATTAAAATTATGCAAAATATGTTGTTTGTATATTCACTCGCGTGCACACTAAAAAACGGGCAATCTTGGAACGTGGCTCGTCTAGTATCTACTACAAGCTAACTGTCTCTGAGTGGAAGACAGAGAGATGGGGATATAAATACGGTTTAAAAATATTGTTGTATATACCATTGGCGGACGGAGTTTTAGAGCTTTGATCTACGAAAATGATTAATCTAAAGAATAATTCTGTAAATGTTATGACATACTTTTCTATTGCAATAATAACTTTGAGTTGAGATCTTTTACGCACCAATGCAATTCTACTACATTAGATCTTATAGAAATTAATCATTCAGAATACTTAAATCAATCACATATTGTCTAAGTGGTTCACAACAACAACTATAATAATGGAGGAAGAAATAAAATGATGGAATGATATATTTTACTTCAGGTATAACTGTTTCACAAGCATAACGGAATTTGGAATTCTCAATCATGTGGTACTAGAAGTGGTGTTACGGACCACTGAGATCTGAAGGCGTTGTTGGTGAAGGGGTTGGATAGCAGTCGTGTGGTAGAGCCTGAAAAGATGCTGAAGAAGTGTGGAAGAAAACTGCTAAATGGAATTTAAAAACCATCGAATAATGCTAAAGATGAGAGACAGAGAATAGGAAAGATAATTTAGAAATTTAGTGCTCTTCGTGTAGTAAATGTATCAAAGATCGATAATCTTCACTTTAGAGTGTTGTTATGTCTTACATTACTGAACTGAAAAACAAAGCTTTACAGAATTGAAACGGATAAAGTTGGATTAGAAAGACAGTTTGATGAAACAAAATGTGAGCTTCAGAAAGTCAATGAAAATTGATTTCATCCAGCATCGGCAGAACCACAACAACAACCCCCTTAATCTATTTGGATATCACCGTCAAGATTATATATTGCAATTCAATTATATGTATAAAATTCAATTATATGTATTCTATGACATAATGAAATAAATATAATTAAAGTTTATAATTTTGTGTGTGTGCGCACAAACAGTGATTAACCAGTTTCAAAATTAATATTTACCCCCTAAGATACATATGTTTTTTATTCAGACATTGCATATTTTAAAATGAGTATTTTATTAAATGGTGAACTTTAATTATTGTTAGAGACGTTTATTTACAATTATTTTAGTTTAATAACAATAATGGGGGAAGAAATAACAATGATGGAATGATATGTTTTACTTTAGGAATTTTTGTTTTACAAGCATAAAGGAATTTGGAATTCTCATATGTACTAGAGGTGGTGATACAAACCATTCAAATATGGAGGCATCGTTGGGGAACGAGTTGGATAGTAGTCGTGTGGTGGAACCGGAAAAGATGTTGAAGAAGAGTGGAATAAAACTGCCAAATGAAATATAAAAACCATCGAATAATACTAAAGATTAGAGACATAGAAGAGGGAAGATAATTCAGAAATTTAGTGCTCTTCGTGTAGTTGTTCCTAATGTTTCTAAGACAGAAAATCTTCACTTTAGGGTAATGTTATGTCTTACATTACTGAACTGAAAACAAAGCTTTCTCGAATCGAACGGGCTAAAGTTGGATTAGAAAAACAGCTTGATGAAACAAAGCGTGACCTTCAAAAAGTCAATGAAAATAGATTTCATCCAGCATCAGCAAAACCGAAACAACAACATGAATAATGCTAAAGATGAGAGACAGAGAGGAGGGAAGATAATTTAGAAATGTAGTGCTCTTCATGTAGTTAATGTATCAAAGATCGATAAATCTTCACTTTAGAGTGTTGTTATGTCTTACATTACTGAACTGAAAAACAAAGCTTTAGAGAATTGAAATGGATAAAGTTGGATTAGAAAGACAGTTTGATGAAACAAAACGCGAGCTTCAGAAAGTCAATGAAAATTGATTTCATCCAGCATCGGCAGAACCACAACAACCCCCTTAATCTATTTGGATATCAGCGTCAAGATTATATATTACAATTCAATTATATGTATTCTATGACATAATGAAATAAATATAATTAAAGTTTATAATTTTGTGTGTGTGCGCACAAACAATGATTAACCAGTTTCAAAATTAATATTTACCCCCTAAGATACATATGTTTTTTATTCAGACATTGCATATTATAAAATGAGTATTTTATTAAATGGTGAACTTTAATTATTGTTAGTGACGCTTATTTACGATTATTTTAGTTTAATAACAATAATGGAGGAAGAAATAACAATGATGGAATGATATGTCTTACTTTAGGTATTTTTGTTTCACAAGCATAAAGGAATTTGGAATTCTCATGTGTACTAGAGGTGGTGATACAAACCATTCAAATATGGAGGCATCGTTGGGGAACGAGTTGGATAGTAGTCGTGTGGTGGAGCCGGAAAAGATGTTGAAGAAGAGTGGAATAAAACTGCCAAATGAAATATAAAAACCATCGAATAATACTAAAGATTAGAGACATATAAGAGGGAAGATAATTCAGAAATTTAGTGCTCTTCGTGTAGTTGTTCCTAATGTTTCAAAGACGGAAAATCTTCACTTTAGGGTAATGTTATGTCTTACATTACTGAACTGAAAACAAAGCTTTCTCGAATCGAACGGGCTAAAGTTGGATTAGAAAAACAGCATGATGAAACAAAGCGTGAGCTTCAAAAAGTCAATGAAAGTAGATTTCATGTAGCATCAGCAAAACCGAAACAACAACCCGCCTTAATCTATTTGGATAAGCGTTAAGATTATATATTGCAATTCAATTATATTTATCAAGTGCAATTATATGTATTCAATGACATAATGAAATAAATGTAAGTAAATTTTATTAAATTTTGAACTTTATTTAATGTTAGAGACGTCTATTTAAGATTATGTTAGTTTAATATATGAACCAAACTACGTATTTAAAAAAATACTATATTTAAGGAAAAATCTCATGTTTTTTTTTTGTATAAAATAGTTGTATTACAATTAAAATTGTGCAAAATATGTTGTTTGTATATTCACTCTCGTGCACACTAAAAAACGAACAGTCTTGGAACGTGGCTTGTCTAGTATCTACTACAAGCTAACCGCCTCAGAGTGGAAGAAAGAGAGATGGGGATATAAATACGGTTTAAAATTTTTTTTGTATATACCATTGGCGGACGGTGTTTTGGAGGTTTGATCTACGAAAATGATTAATCAAAAGAATAATTCTATAAATATTATGACATGCTTTTCTATTGCAATAATAACTTTGAGTTTAGATCTTTTACGCACCAATGCACTTCTACTACATTAGTTCCAATAGAAATGAATCATTCAGAATACTTAAATCAATTACATATTGTCTCAGTGGTTCACAACAACAATTATAATAATGGAGGAAGAAATAAAAATTATGGCGTCGCATCGCTGCGAAGAGGGGCCGGCAAGGACAGAAGAGTCGCCACCGTTCTTTATTTTTCCCAAAGAGAGGGAAAGGAAACGATCAGAGAAAACCTACAGAAAAGGGAAAAGATAGGTCATTGCAACCAAATCTTAGGTTCGGGAGTTGGTTACGCAAGGGTAAGGTATAGGCACCTCTCACGTCCGTTGTACTCAATGGGGTCCACGCTTGGTGTCTATTTAAAAGGGTGTTAATCTATAAGGCTGGCCACAGGTAGAAAAGAAAAGAAAAGAGACTCGATAGAGCATCGCCGCTCTATGCCTATGTACTCTCTCGTGCAATGGGAAAGTCAGAGTCAACGTAGTTTGAAAAACTACGGGTGGAGGTGGGGAAGGTTGCTCGCCAAGACATCGTTGTCTTGTGCCTACGTATCCTTATCTGGTACGAGAAATCAGAGCAAACGTAGTTCGGGCTGACACGACCACAGATTGGTTCAAGTGTTTTAACTGAGTAGGGTTAAACCTTCGTTCTAGCAGTTAGGTGTATTGCTGCTCGACCATTGGAGACTTAGGCGTTATCTGTTTACGGTAGAACCAAGAGGTAACACACTCTTTCTGAAAATGATTTTCAATTAATCCCAAAGGATGAAAAGATTTGATGTTAGTTTTTGTGTTTTTTAAGAGAAGAAGTGAATTGAATTAAGTTTGTAATTCATGTTGCACTAAAGACTATGACTTGAGAGTGAATGCATCCCATATCACCCAAAGGGCATACGCTAAACACTCTAGACAGTTGAGAGGAAGCCCCCCAACCATCATTCCCCAAGTACTTAAGGCTCGTAGCATACAACACTTATTATCCTTTATTAGATGTCTTGAAGAAGTTTTGAAATGAGAAGAGAAGACACAAACTCTAAGGGGAAACTAATCAACCCTAATGTTATCATGAAATGTGCTCCTATGATTGAGATTAAGAGGAATGAACTACCCTAATGTTATCATTCTTGGATTGAACACTTAATGTGTCTCCTACTCCCACCTTAAATAAATGGGACTAGGAATCCTAAGGGATCATGGCAAAGAAAACCAAGTAAACACAAGATAAATCAATCACAAAATGAAATGCAAGAAAGGGATGAAGATGACTTAAACAAGTCAAGAGAATATGCAAACATGATATGCAAGATGCAAGAGATGAAAAGAAAACAAATATCATAACAAAGTGACTTAAACAAGTCAAACCATAAGTGAGATGAAATGGGAGAAGTTACAACTCCTACAACCATGCAAGCATCAATCACTAATCTCAGAAGGTAAACACCAAAGCTTAAAGAATAAGCCATAATCAAGATGAAGATGGGAGAATAGGCTTGGGAAGAAAGCAACATGAGAAATATCTCAACCAAATGCATCAAATTGATCATGCAAAAAGAAAACACAAACATGTTCTCAAAGTGGTTTCTCATTCAAAGCAAACTCAAAGTGTGATCAATCAAACCAAATCACTTTGAATGAGTACCACAACCCAAGGGACAGAAGTGATAACATGATAAGAGAGCTCACAAACAAGAGGAGAAACAAAGCATAAACAGGTTACATGCTAGGGAGAAGGAAAGAACCAAAGTTCAAACCACATTCAACACCTAAACACAAGTGGAAGGCCTAACTTTAATGTAACTTGCAACACAAATTACACAAATGTATGACCTATAAAATTAAAACCAGCATCCTAAACATGTCAAGAATATGAATCAAGAAGCATAGGATGCATATGGGATCCATCAAGGTCATCTCCCAAAGGAACTAGGTCAACTAGTTTATATGAACTTCAACTAGGGTGACTTGACTTGCAAGGTTCACCAAAATAGGAGAATTGTTCAATAAAACTCAAATAAAATGCACAAAGCACCTAACCATGTTGGCAACCAGAGGCCAAAACATCCAAACCAAATTCCAATCAAGGCATCACCAAATGATTTGATCAACTAGGGTGCTCCACCTTGTGGAATTATTATTGAGGGTAAAACAAAACCAACACAAAGTTAAACAAAAAATGATCAAACCTTGACCAAAATCAGCCTCAAAGGTACCTCAATCCATCCTCAAGATGGAGAGGAAACCTCATTCATTAGTGATTGCAAATGGTACATCAAACAAGAATGATCAAGTGAAAACAACTTCAAAAACAACTTCAAAAACAACTCCAATTGCAAAATTCACAATTAATTGCAAAATAAAATAAAATTGAAATTAAAAATTAGAGAAAATTAATTAAAGTTTTGAAATGTTAGAAAATAATTTTTTTGGAGTTTTTAGCAATTTGGAGCTATTTTTAATAATTGCAAAACAAAACAGAAAAGAAAATAAAAGAAAATAAAATGGAAATGGAATGGGGGTGAAGTAGCAAAACAGAAACCAAAGGGAAATAGTTAAAATGCGCGTTAGGCTCAAAATCAGGGGGGTGGGAATATCATTCAGGCCCAATCCAACAGCCAAACTTCAGATTAATGAAACTCTGTGTTTCATTAATCCTACATGGAGTCAAAGATCACACGCAAGCAAGTCAAGCGAATTTAAAACAACCACGCATGCAGACAACATTTCAACCAAGGCCACCTCAGATCTGAACAGAAAATAACCAGACGCCAGAGCCATAGCTCTGGTCGTCTTATCTGGTGAGATGGCCGGAGGCACAGTCATCCAACAGAGATAGAAGGAAAGTTTACTGAGTGGAATGGTGTGCCTTGTTTCTCTTTGCAATGCCTGGTTGAAAAGGCCCAACAGTGTGCCAAAGATGGATGTTGGATTGTATTCAATGCCATTCTAGCTCTCTGCATCTATGGCGTTATTTTGTTCCCTAATCTACTGAGGTTCATAGACTTGGACGCATTTCATATCTTTGCCTTAGGGAATCCAATACCCACACTGCTCGGTGACGTTTATCACTCGGTTCACTACACGAATGAGAACCGAAGAGGGAAAAATGTGTCATGTTGTGTTCCCTTATTGTATAGTTGCTTTGCTAGTCATATGCCCAAGACAGGTCCTTTTATTACTTCTGTAGGTACGTCAGAGTGGTCGGAACGTCTGATGGGTTTGCCAGCTGAGAACATCACTTGGTTTGATAGGAATATACTGGGTATAGAAATCATCTATAGTTGCAGTGAATTTCCTAACGTCCCTTTGGTCGGAAGGAAGGGGTGCAACAACTACAATCTGTCGTTGTTGGTTAGGCAGTTTTGATATGCATTGAAGGATCCTCCCAAGGAAGAAGAGGTACAGGAATCTCTATACCTCACCGGGTTGTTGGATAGTGATACACTGGCCAGACTTGAGCACGCCTGGAGCAATGTTCACAGGAGAGGAAAAGCATTGCTGGGAAAGAGTAATAGCCAAGCCTATGACCCCTACTTAAGATGGATTCAGGATAGAGCGAAAAGGATGTTGATGCCATTTTCTTCAGTGGTACCTTTGTATCCCCTCATGATTGAGGAGCTGACCATTATGGATATTCAAAAGTACAACCAGTTATCGGCCGAGAAAGAGGAGCTACGGAAAGCTAATGAGGAGTTAGAGAAAGAGATTGCTCAGCTCCGAAGTGAGAAGACTGATGCAACCTATTCTTTGAAGAAACAGACTGAGTTGGTGAACAGGCTGGGCACGGACTTGACCAAGCAGATTAAATCCCGGGAATGATTGGGTCTAAATCTGAAAGCTGTTAGTAGTGTGCTCGCTTCCAAAAAGCAGGACTTAGACAAAGCTTATTTGGAGATTTCTAAATTCAACGCCCAGTGGAACACCACCTTGTCCAACAATAAAGAGCGCGAAGATAAGTTGAAGTTGCAGGTCAACAAATTGAAGACTCAGTTGAGAGCCAAAGAAGAGAAGATTTCAATAGAGGCCTCACTCAGGCGTGACACCGAGTACATACTGAATGAAGCTATTGCAAATTTGGAGGATTGCAGGCTGAGAGCTGATTCTAAAAGATGCAAGCTTGAAGATTGTTTTGGTGAAGGAGCCTGGGAGGACTACGCTGAGGACCTACAGTGCACCATTAGCTAGAGAGAGTTGCTTATTCACGGGCTACTCACCAGACTAGATCACCCCGAGACGTAGGAGTTGCTAGAGGAGTTCTGGTCTCATCATCCAGCTTGATTACCTTGTTTCCTCTCTGTAGTTATTGCTTATGATTGTTGTGCTAACCATCACCAGGCTTGTTGGTTGAGGTCCGTTCAGATTGTACTCAGTTGATATGCTTGTACACTGCCTGCGTGGCTTTCCATTTACATATATGAGGAGTTTTCTACTATTGCTTGTCTTATGGGGTTTTCCATTGTCGTGCTTTCTCCCAGAACTAGAACTGAGGGGGAAATAATCCTATTGCATACATACATGTTTGCATAGCATTTTTTCATTACAGGTACGGCAGGACCATTTTATCTCATCTCTGTTTCTCCGTTAGTGTGTTTCAGGATTGCTGATCAAACAAATCACCGGTACGCTACCCGAGGAAATCAGAGAAGAGTGATGGAGCAAATTCAGTCAGAGATGCAAGAGTTAAGGGAAAGGATGAATCAGTTCATGGACCTCATGCAGGGGGTCGCTAACGGACAGGAACAGCTTCGTACTTTGGTGCAGCCCTTGATTGCACGAGTTGACAGCAACGGTGTTCTTCATGGAGGACAGACTACTAATCCTCCCCTCAATGAGAATGGGAATCCTCATGCTCGCTCTATTCCTAATTTGGTTATCCCCACTGCTGGAGGGAATGGTAATGGTAACGGCAATGCCGCTGGTTCTAGTAATGTTGCTGGTTTCGATAACATTGGGTTTGGGAATCCTGGAAATGGTAATGCTGCTAACGGGAATGTTCATGGGTCTGGTGCCGCCTGTGTTGCACATGGTAATATGGATCATTTATGGAATGAAGACAGACAAGATGATGTGTTCACACCGAGGGTTGTGGTTGCGGAGTTGCCTTCTGAATCTGATAGGAGGAACAAGTTGATTGAGGAAAAGATGAGGTCTCTGGAGAACCAAAATGCCATGGGCCTTGATTCGGCTAATCTAGGACTTATCCCCAACCTGAAAGTGTCGTTAAAGTTCAAAGTCCCTTACTTTGACAAATATAAAGGCACCACGTGCCCAAGAGTTCACTTGCGCTCTTACTACTGGAAGATGTCCGCGTATTCAGACGATGAGAAAATATTGATGCACTTCTTCCAGGATAGCTTGTCCGGGCCGTCCCTTGAATGGTATATGGGTCTAGAGCCCATCAATATCCGAAGCTGGAGGGACCTAGCTGAGGCCTTTGTAAAGCATTACCAATATAACAGCGACCTTGCTCCCAACAAGGTCCAACTTCATAATCTTTCCCAGCGGAATAGTGAGTGTTTCAAGGAGTACGCCCAAAGGTGGCGTGAACTCGCGGCGAGAGTACAACATCCAATGATGGAGCGTGAGTTAATCGATCTGTTCGTCGCTACTCTACCCGGTGTCTACTACGAGAAGCTCGTCAGTAACATGTCAGGTAGCTTCTCTGATTTGATAATCACTGGAGAAAGGGTGGAGAACGACATAAAGCTCGGGAAGATTCAGTTCAGCGAAGTGCCCTCAGCTGGAGGAGGGAAGAAGGCGTTTGGTGGTAAAAAGAGAGAAGGTAAGACTAGTTCGGTGTCCAATTCTAAAGGAAAAGGTAACGGTTAGTATCAGAATCGTCAGCGTCAACAGGTCGTCAGTATAACAATTCCTGTCGTTCAGCAGCAGCAGCAAAATCAGCAGAATCAAAATCAGAATTACGCCCAACGGTGATACCAGAATCGTGGCCAGGGAGTGAACAGAGTGTTTGAAACACCGTCGATGCCGTATTACAATTGCAGCTTATTCAGAAGAGGACAATGGCTCCTCTGATGGGGCCACCCCCACCCGAGTATGATGCGAACGCCCGCTGCGAGTTTCATTCAGGTGCCCCGGGGTACAATATCGACAATTGCGAAGCGTTCAAACATAAAGTGCAGGATATGATTAATAGCAAGGCGATAAATTTCTCCAATGATGCTCCTAACGTCATACAGAATCCTATACCAAACCACGGACAAGTTGGAGTCAGTGCGATCATCGAGGATGATGGTCTGGATTTGATAGCAGGCGTTAGTGAGGTGAAGACACCGTTGAGCTTCGTAAAAGCTAGGCTGTTGAAAGGGGGTGTTTACCTGGGTTGTGTTGAAGATTGTGCCGAATTTCTGAATGATCCTGAGGGATGCGTGCAGTTGAAGGTTGGTATTCAACGCATGATGGATAGTGGGGAACTACAGTTTGATCGGGATGTTGAGAGTAAATCTGAAGAGTTGATAACTGAGAAGAGGGATAAGATTGCAACGATCTCCATTCCGTATAAAACTATTACCATTTCTGCGCCGAGACCGCCAACAATTGTGATTACAAAAGCTGGTCCCGTTCCTTTTGAGGATACCAAGGCTATTCCATGGAATTATGGAGCCGAGGTATATTGTAACGGACAAAATCTAGATTTGAAGAGTCTGCCTGTTGAGTCAGTGGAGAATCTGGTCGGTGCAAGAGGAATTACCCGAAGTGGTCGAGTCGTTTCACCACCCAAAGTGGTGGCTGATAAAGCAGACAAGGGAAAGGGTAAAAGGGTTGTGGAAGGAACCTCTCAGGATGGAGAGAAAGAACTGTTGCAAAAGATGTAGAAGAGTTTTTGAGGTTAATAAGGAAGAGCGACTACAAGATAGTCGACCATCTACTGCAAACTCCTTCTAAAATTTCCATATTATCGTTGTTGCTATGCACAGAAGCACATCGAAATGCATTGCTAAGGATATTGAATACTGCGTACGTGCCTTAGGAAATTTCAGTAAACCAACTCGAAGGAGTTGTCGCACACGTGAATGCAGGGAACGGTCTTGGTTTTATGGACCTAAAGTTGACGCCGAAGGGGAGGAATCACAACTGCGCATTGCATATTTTGATTGAATGTCGTGGAGCTGTAATGTCCCATGTTTTGGTGAACACCGGGTCATCTCTAAATGTACTTCCTAAGAAAGCATTAATGAAACTAGAAACTCGAGGGCTGATGTGTACGCCTAGTGATTTAGTGGTGAGAGCTTTCGACGGAACCAGAAGGTCAGTGTTCGGAGAGGTTACATCGCCCATTCAGGTAGGGCCAGAGGTATTAGATGTAGTGTTCTGCATAATGGACATCCAGCCGGCCTATAGTTGTCTATTAGGCCGTCCATGGATCCACTCAGCAGGAGCTGTGACCTCCACGCTGCATCAGAAACTCAAATATATGGTTGGTGGCAGCATCGTCACCGTATGTGGGGAAGAAGACATAATGGTTAGCCATTTATCATCGTTCAAATATGTTGAAGTGGATGGGGAGATCCACGAAACTCTCTATCAAGCATTCGAAACGGTCCGAGTTAAGGACAAGTCTCCTGCAATAATCAAAACGCCCGAAGTGGTCATATCTTCTTTCAAGGAAGCCGAGGAGGCAGTGCAGTCTAGGGCAGCACAGGGTTGGGGCCAGGTGCTTGACACCCATAACAAGCAGGATAAGTTTGGCTTGGGGTACAACCCATCTGCTTCATCATCCTCACAGAGCGTGCCATGCTACAAAGAACCAGTGCTATTCACCCCGGGGGGTGTCATTTTCGAACGCATCAACGTTGTTTCCGATGAGGAAGGGGATAGCGATTGCGACATGGATGCTTGGATCAAGCCTTGCACGCCAAGACAGAGTCTGCATAATTGGTCTATCCAGGAGTTCATTCAAGTGACTACTGAACAATAATGATCTATTTTCCCGATTATTGTATGACCCTATGTTCTACCCGGAGCATAAGGGTATTTTGTCAGGGCCTTGCTTGTTTATAATTGAACATTTTTGTCAATAAATCAAAGGGCGTTATTTCTCATTCAAATTTTGTGATCCTTTTTATTCCTGTTTTATGTTTAACAATAAAATGGCAATGTGATTTTGTGTTGCATATCATTTGAAGTATTTAACCATTATCATTGCAGGATCCACATTACATATAACACCGATCAAGAACCTTCTATGACTCACTTCGACTTTGATCACCCTATATTTCAAGCCGAAGAAGAGATTGATGAGGATGACGACTTGCCGGAAGAGCTGGCTAAACTCTTGAAACAAGAAGAAGATATCATTCTGCCTCATCAGGAAGAGATTGAGGTCATCAATTTAGGTTCTGAAAAAGTTGTCAGAAATGTCATAATAGGGGTTGTGCTGCAAAGTGACATCAAGCAAAGGCTGATCGAGATGCTTCAAAAGTATAGTGACATCTTTGCTTGGTCCTACGAAGACATGTCTGGGCTTGACACTGATATAGTGGTTCATCGTTTACCGTTGCGTGAAGAGTGTCCACCTGTCAAGCAGAAGCTCAGAAGGACAAGACCAAACATGGCTCTAAAAATCAAGGAAGAAGTCCAGAAGCAGTTGGGCGCAGGATTTTTAGCCGTGACAACTTACCCTCCGTGGGTCGCCAACATAGTGTCTGTGCCGAAGAAATATGGTAAGGTACGGATGTGTGTTGATTATCGAGATTTGAATAAGGCGAGCCCAAAAGATGATTTCCCGCACCCTCACATTGACGTATTGGTCGACAATACTACTCAATTTTTCGTATTCTCCTTCATGGATGGTTTCTCCGGTTATAACTAGATCAAGATGGCACCAGAGGATATGGAGAAAATGACGTTTATCACGCCATGGGGGACATTTTGTTATAAGTTAATGCCCTTTGGTTTGAAAAATGCAGGGGCAACCTATCAGCGGGCTATGGTCACTTTGTTTCATGATATGATTCATCACGAGATTGAAGTGTATTTTGATGACATGATAGCAAAGTCCTAAACAGAGGAAGGACATCTAGTCAATTTGCAGAAACTGTTTGCAAGGCTCAGGAAATTCAGGTTGAGGTTGAATCCTAACAAGCATACTTTTAGAGTACGGTCAGGAAAGCTACTGGGGTTCGTTGTTAGCGGAAAGGGAATCAAGGTCGATCCTGCAAAAATAAAAGCTATACAAGATATGCCAGTGCCGAGGACAGAAAAAGAGGTTCGTGGCTTCTTGGGGAGATTGAACTACACCGCTCGGTTCATATCTCACCTGACGGCCACGTGCGAACCAATGTTGAAATTGTTGAAAAAAGATCAGGCGGTCGTCTGGAATGATAAATGCCAAAGGGCATTTGACAAAATTAAAGAATATCTGCAGGAACCTCCGATATTGATGCCTCCAGTAGCTGGAAGACCATTAATCATGTACTTAACGGTTCTTGAGAATAGCATGGGTTGTGTTCTCGGTCAGCGCGACGAGACCGGCAGGAAAGAGCACGCCATATACTATCTGAGTAAAAAGTTAATAGATTGTGAGTCCCGTTACTCGATGCTTGAAAAAACGTGTTGTGCACTCGCGTGGGCTGCCAAACGTTTGAGACAGTATATGCTTAACCATACAACCATGCTGATTTCGAAGATGGATCCGATCAAGTATGTCTTCGAAAAGCAAGCACTTTCAGGCAGGATTGCCAGGTGGCAAACGGTATTGACAGAGTATGACATCTAGTATGTTTCTCAGAAGGCCATCAAAGGAAGTGTTCTATCAAAGTACCTTATCGAACATCCTATTGAAGACTATCAACCAATGAAATTTGAGTTTCCTGACGAGGATATTATGTTCCTTAAGATGAAGGACTGTGAAGAGCCACTACCCGACGAAGGGCCAAAGAGGAGTTCTAAGTGGCAACTGATATTTGATGGTGCTGTTAACTCGTACGGAAGTGGAATCGGGGCAATCATTACGACTCCTCATGGGTCTCATATCCCATTCACTGCTAGGTTAACATTCTCGTGCACCAACAACGAAGCGGAATATGAAGTGTGCATCATGGGTTTAAAAGAAGCCATTGATGTGAGGATCAAGAATCTCAATGTGTACGGTGATTTAGCATTTGTTGTTAATCAAATCAAAGGAGAGTGGGAAACTCGGCAGCCTAATATGATTCCTTACAAAGACTATGCAAGGAGGCTGTTGCCTTTCTTCGATCGGGTGGAGTTCCATCACGTGCCTCGAGCGGAGAACCAGATGGCAGACACTCTGGCTACGTTGGTTTCGATGTACAAAGTGAACTTTTGGAATGATGCTCCCAGAATTGTCATTTCTCGCCTCGACAGGCCGGCATTCGTATTCGCCATTGAGGAAGCTGTCGATGGCAAGCCGTGGTTTTATGATATACAGAACTTCCTCAGGAAACAAGAGTATCCACCAGGGGCTTCGGCCCAGGATAAGAAGACTCTGAGGAGGTTTTCTGGTAACTTTTATCTGAACCCAGATGGTGTGCTTTACAGAAGAAACCATGACCTGGTGTTGTTGAGATGCGTGGACGAGAAGGAGGCAACGTTGCTTATGGAAGAGGTCCACAAGGGTACTTTCGGTACATATGCCAGTGGGCATGCAATGTCTTGGAAACTATTACGAGCAGGGTATTATTGGCTAACCATGGAGTCAGATTGTTTCAAATTTGTGAAGAAATGCCATAAATGCCAGATTTATGCTGACAAAATTCATGTACCGCCGAGCCCGTTGAATGTTATGGCGTCCCCGTGGCCTTTCTCTATGTGGGGCATTGACATGATTGGCAAGACGGAGCCAACCTCATCTAACGGACATCATTTCATCCTGGTCGCCATCAACTACTTCACCAAATGGGTCAAAGCAGCTTCGTACGCCAATGTCATGAAGCAAGTGGTAGCCCGATTCATAAAGAGGGACATCATCTGTAGATACGGAGTGCCCGAGCGAATCATTACTGACAATGGTTCAAACCTTAACAATAAGATGATGAAGGCGTTATGCTAGAACTTCAAGATCGAGCATCACAACTCATCGCCCTATCGTTCGAAGATGAACGACGCTGTTGAAGCGGCTAACAAGAATATCAAGCGGATAGTGCAAAAGATGGTTGTCACTTACAGGGATTGGCATGAGATGTTGCCTTTTGCTCTTCATGGTTATCGTACTACGGTACACACTTCAACCGGGTCAACTCCTTTCTCACTGGTATATGGTATGGAAGTTGTCCTACCATTAGAAGTCGAGATTCCCTCTTTAAGAGTTCTGGTCGATGTCAAGCTCAATGAGGCAGAATGGATACGAAACAGATTGAATCATCTCAGCCTGCTGGATGAGAAGAGGTTGGCATCTATTGCATATGGTCGATTGTATCAGAGTCGAATGAAGAAAGCTTTCGATAAGAAGGTGCGCCCTCGAAGCTTTCAGACGGGCGATCTTGTGCTGAAAAATATTCTCCCACCACAATCAGATCACAGGGGCAAATGGAATCCTAATTATGAAGGTCCGTATGTCGTGCGAAAGGTCTTCTCCGGAGGAACCTTGTTGTTTTCCACCATGGATGGCTAGGATTTTACATCCCCCATAAACGCGGACGCAGTTAAAAAATACTTTGCTTAAAATGACCCGCTGGACAAAAAAAATAATATCCAGGCAAAAATGGGGCAGCCCGGCGAACCATAAAAAGAATAGGTTCGGGCAAAAGTTAGGGATATAAATGAAAAGATGTGAACCCGCAAAGTTGAAAACCTAGAAAGGAGACTTTGGAAAAAAATGGGTATCCAGGTGAATTGAAAACCCGCAAGGGCGATTCACGCAAAAGTTAGGGATTGAAAAGCAAATGACTGCGATCTGCGTGTGATACTTCATTGCTTAGTGGATTGGGAGAACCTGCGGGCCGTTCATCCAAATCAATCTCTTCTGAAGACGGAGCATCGGGAAGACATCGAAGTCAGGCGAGTCATAGAGGGATCAGCTCATGGTGTTCGTCTACACCACATTGCTGAAATGTTTGTACACTCTTGTATATCTCTGTACATATCTGTATGTTTCTTGCACAACTTCCTCTTTTTAGGGGTTGCATCTGTTGTAAAACTTTGCCTATTTACAGGCCATTTGTCAATAAACATATACTATTCAGTAGTCTGTTTGTTTAGTTTTAACTTTTACTGTTTTGTTTGTGAAAAACGCCCGATGTTTTTGATAAACTTGCGCATTCATAAACTTGCAGGCCTTGGCCAATAACTGTTAAAACTTTGATTTGACTGAACAACATCATGAATGACGATTGAGATAGCTCCTTTCGTGTAGGATATCTTGTCTGTTTGTTCATTTTTGCAGGGTCGTTACCCTTAGGGCAAAGAGGTAGGGATGAAATTTGCTTTCTCCCCAACCAGGATCCATTCATTCCTCAGCAGTTGGAGTTTGCATCTTTATCCCCAGTAGAGTTATACGCACGTTAAAAGACTGGTTAAATATGTATCCTTATCCCTGGCAGTTGGTCAATACACATTTATTCCCCACAGATTACAGGTACGTGCCTACTCCCCCAGAAAGTCAAGGTCGGACGTCCTTCCACCAGGCAGGTGTGGAATCTTTCCCAGCAGTGGGTTAGCGCACAATTCTCTCCAGCAGATTGTCTGTAAGTATTTATCCCTTAGCAGTTTAGGCCGAGGTCGCTGGCAGAGTTGATTCCCCCACAGATTTATTAATTCCCTGGTAGGTAAGATGTGATCCCAGGGTCCGGTCATCTTTCTTCAGCGAAGCTTTTGTTCTTCGGGAGATTCTTATCCCACAAGGCTATTCATGGCAGTTGGTAGTCTCTATCGAGTGAGAGTGACTGTTCAGTAGACTATTTGTCTACCCAGTAGATTCGTCTATTTCCCCAAAAGAGTTCGTATTCGGGAAGGTCGTCCATGGCATTTTCCCCAGCTGAGTTAGCCATCCAGAGTTCATTTCCTCAGCATAAGTCCAATTGTCATGGGCACGTATGAGCTATCCCCAGCAGGGTGGTTTTCTTTTCCCAGCAGGATGGGGTCCCTATCTTCTTCAGCATTTATTTTGCTGAATCGGTTTCGTTGCATTTGCATCCGTGCATAGCATCTACCTAAATGCGTAGCATTTCCATCTCGTATGGAGCATTACGCCATTTTCAAAAATGTGCATTCTGAAACATAAGCCAAGTTGCTGCTTCTTTGTTTTCAGGTGTATCTCCCACAGATGATCGTTATCCCTGCTCGTGTGGTTTTCAGTCCCCAGCAAACTTGATGCGTTTATTTCGCTCTCGGTTTATGTTATTCCCCAGTGGCGTCGCCGAACTTTAGTTGGTGAAATTCTATTCTCCAAGTCCATACAAAGGTTCAGACTTTGGCAGAAGATTTATGATAGATATGTTCGTCTCTTCATATGCCTCCCTAATAGAGTTGCTTGGTTAAGTTTCTCTTTGGTCCTCAGGTGAGTTGCCTGGTTAGATTTCTTTGTAGAGCTACTTGTGCAGGTGCTCTCTTTCCCCAGCGGAGTTTCCTCGTGGTTGTTATCATTGGATGATCTTGACTTTGTATGGATCTGGTCTTTGTGATTTTCTGGCAGCGATGTCGGATGTTTTGGTTTTCTGGCGGCGATGTTAGACGTTTATTAGTTCAACAGGATGACTGGCAGCGATGTCAGACGTTTATCAACTTTACGGATGCCTGACGGCGATGTTAGGTGATTATCGGCTTCTTGCATATCCAATCTTTAGATTTGATGCTCTCTTTTATTTAGCAAAGGTCTGACGGCGAGGTTAGAGGTTTTCACCTTTGGATCTGAGGATCGCTTTTATTTAGCGAAGGCCTGGCGGCGATGTCAGGAGTCTCTGTCTTCAGATTTGGTGTTGTATATTATCAATCAAGATATCTGGCAGCAAGGTCAGGTGTTATTCCCTGTAGTGTTCTGGCGGCGATGTCAGATAGTTTATCTTCTGCAGAGTTCTGGCGGCGATGTCAGATTATTGTATCCCTTGTAGATTCCTGGCGGTAATGCCAGATTCTCTTACTAACCTGCTGTTTTCTAGCGGCGATGTCCGATGATTTGGTGTTCCGGTGGCGATGTCGAATGTCTTGGTTTTCTGGCGGCGATGTCAGATGATATAGTTTTTCGGCAGTGATGTCGGATGTTTTGATTGTCTGGAGGCGATGTCAGAGGTTTATCAACAGTGTGTTCGTCTGACGGTGATGTAGGATGTTTATCAGTTGTTTCCTAACTGCGTGGAGTTCTGACAGCAATGTCAGATAAGTTATGCCCTGCAGTTTGTCTGGCGACGATGTCAGATGGTTCTCAGATTCGTGGTTGTCTGGCGGCGATGTCAGGTGTTGTTAACACTACAGATTCCTGGCGGCGATGTTAGGTGTGCGTGGATTTTTGGAGGCGATGTCAGAGGTTTTATTGGTTGGATATTGATTTTTAGCGGCGATGCCAGATGTTTCATTCCTTGCAAGTTTCTGGCGGCGATGTCAGATGTGGGTAGATTTCTAACGGCGATGTCGGATGTGTGTAAACTTTTTGGTGGCGATGTCAGATGTTCACTGACTTTGTGGATACTTGGCGGCGATGTCAGGAACTTTGTATACTTTATGGAAGCTTGGCGGTGATGCCAAGTGATGTTTACCAACTGGTTACAGAGTTCTGGCGGCGATGTCAGCTCGTAATCAATCTTCTGGTTGCCTGGCGGCGATGTTGGGTATTTTCTCAATATTGGGTTTGTTTGGCGGAGATGTCAAACATTTTTCATCCTAAGGTTTATCTAGCAGCGAGGTCAGATACTTTCCAACATGGTGTCGTCTAGCGGCGAGGTCAGATATTTTCCAACATGGTGTCGTCTGGCGGCGATGTTAGATGTTTATGAATGTGATGTTTGCCTGGCGGCGATGTCAGGTGCTTTTCTACTTGGTGGTTGTCTGGCGGCGATGTCAGGCGTTTATCTACTGTATGGTTATCTGGCGGCGATGTCAGATGTTTATCGACTACGTGGTTACCTGGCAGCGATGTCAGGTATTTTATCTACTTTGTCGAAGATTGGCGGCGATTCCAAGGGATGTTTATTAGACCAGGTGGTGGTCTGGTGGTGATGTCAGACATTTATCATGTTTGCGGATGCCTGGCGGCGATGTCAGAATTTGTTATCCCGTACAAAGCTTGGCGGCGATGCCAAGTAATGTATATTAATCTTATGGTCATCTGACGGCAATGTTATATGTTTATCGACTGTGTGTTGGTTTGGCGGCGAGGTCAAAAAGTTTTATCCCTCGTAGATGCCTGGTGGCGATGTCAGAGGCTTTATTGACTGGATATTGATAACTGGCGGCAATGCCAGAGGTTTACCGACTTAAGGTTGATGCTTGACGGCGAGGTCAGGTGTCTGATGGCGAGGTCAATGGTATCTTCTTTCAGAAGTGATGCTTTTACTTGACGGCGAGGTCAAGTGTTTTCCAAAATTGATGCAGAGGCCTGACGGCAAAGTCAGAGGGTTACTATCAGATGTATGATAGTAGATGTTTTCCTGACTCAGTGTAGATACCTGACAGTGATGTCAGGTGATCTTCTTGACTTAGTGTCGTTGTCTAGCGGCGACGTCAGGTGTTTCTTCCGTCAGCGTGTCGACGTTGCAACCATTATTCAGATATCTTTGGAGAATATTGTCCCCAAGCAGATTTCGTAGTTTATTGATGCAGTTGTCAAATTTCCGAGTTCGTCGGTATTTAACTATCTTTTACCTTGATGGTTCGAAAGTCGTTTACTTTCCACCCAGTCAGGTCCAAGTCGTTTGAATAGGGGCAGCTGTTGTACCCCAAAATTTTCCCAACCTTTTCTTTACTTGGTTTAGGTTTCATTGCATGCATATAGCATTAGCATTTGCATACCATTGTCCATGTGCAGGGGATTGAGAGAGGTGTGAATAGCAAGAGGAGATGGCCAAAGTTTCCAAAGCCTAAGAAAGAGGTCTTATTCAAGCTATCAAGAGTTTATCATCCTCAGAAGAAAGTTAAAAGTTCTTTGAAAAGGCAGATGAATAGTTGTGGTTCACCTCCTATCTTGGAGGCCATGTGAGGATCATCAGATGATATTGAGTCCATGGTTATGGTTGGAGAGCATTACATAAGCTCATTATATGTCTTGAGGGTCATTGAGGGGCTTGTGCAAGTCATTATATCAAGTGTAAGAAGCCACAGTTAAAGGTGGTGCAGTTAGGGTTTTCATCTGGTCAACCCTAAGTCAACTGTGAATTTGAAGGAGATTAGAACTCAATTCCAAGTCTTCGTGATCATGGAATGTTGTGTTGAGATGTCAAAGATGATATTCCAAGATCAAATCAAGAAGAATCAAGAGTGTGAGAAGTTGCTGATGTAACGCCTGTTTTATTTTGATTAAATTCAATTATGACTTTGCTATGTCTCTTTGCGTCGTAGTCGTATTTGAAAATGTGTTTATTTCGAAGAGAGGAATTGAATCGGCCGAATTTCGGGCAAAAGTGTAGAATCCCATAGCAGTTTTAGGAAAACTTCGAAAAATCATATCTCTTGATCTGTAAGTCGGATTTGACCCCCGTTCGAAGTGTTGGAAAGCTAAAGAGATGTTCTATCTAGAAAAAAATTGAATTTTTCTGATATGACGATCGTCATGGACTGGCCACGACCGTCACGACCGTGACGCTCGTCATGGACTTGCCACGACCGTCATAGTAACGAAATTCAGTTAAATGCAGAATTTGGACGTGGCTGAGAGGGGGTAGCAAAAATACATTCCCATAGACTCTTTTACCCTCAATTACACCATTTGAGGAAAGAAAATACTGAAAAGAGAAGTTACGCATTGAGGAAAGTTGAGAGCAAAAAATCAACCACCGAAGAATTTGGAGGATTTCTGCAGAAAAGTCACCGTAGAGAGAAAGCGGAACCGGAAAGCGTGGAATTGACCTCAATTCTAAGGTAAGGGTGGGGTTCAATTCTATAACTGGTAGTATGATCGAATTCATGTGGGAATCGAGTCATAGGTATAGTTTTCGTTGATCGATAAATGTTAAGGAAAAGGTTTCCCTAATGGGACAAGATTTCTATGTAGGAATAAATGTGTTATGTAGTTATTAGTGTGATGCTCTAAGGTTTTCCTTATGGGCAAATACGTAGAACAAATTGAAGGTGAGAAAATACTTAGAAGGGGGTTGAATAAGTATGACAAATAATCAAATATTCAAACACAGATATATTTATCCTGGTTCGTTGAACTCAACTACTCCAGTCCACCCTCTCAAGAGTGATTTGCCTTTCTCTATCAAGGACTTAATCCACTATTTAATCAAACAGATTACAATAGTAACACCTAAGAACAACTGTTCTTAGTCTTCTCAAGAGCTACTGATCCCAACTGGATCCTCTTAAGGAAACCTTTTACAATCAATGTAAAACTATTACAAGAGTAAGAATGCTTCTAAAAAGCTATTATCACAACTGTGATATTTCTCTTAAGTTTTAGAACAATGTTACAGCAAAGTAGAATATAGAGCTTTTTGAGAGATTTGCTTTTCTGAGTAATTTTTTTTTGCAAGTGGATCATTACTTGAAGAAGATGAAGTAGACTTCTTTATATAGGCACTTAGATCCATGAAGTCTTCTCAACGTTGGAGACTGTGCTGAAAAAAGCCTGGTGCCTTTTGTCTTTACGTTGCAGAATCTTTCCTTAGAATGGAATGCACAGATAAAACCTTTTTGTCTGATTTCCTGTGTCTATCATGAAAGAGGAAAGAGCTGTTGAGATCTGCCAACGGACATATTCAAATCTTCTTCACTAAGTAAGTTCAGTTATCAACATCAGAGTCTGGATCTTCAGATTCTCCAGAGTGGAGATCTTCTGGATCTTCAGAGTCTTGGGATGTTCTTCAGATTATGCTGAATCAGAGTATGTGCAGCTTGTGTGCTTGAGCGTGTAGTTCTGTCAGATCAGAGTCTTCTCTATCAGATTCTCAATACTATGCAGCGCAGTATCTTCAGAGTCTTCTGATGACTAAGCTTCTGAACTCTCAGAGTCTTCTATTCTTTAGTGGCTTATGCTTCAGAATCTTTAGTAGGCAGTACTAAGATTCTTCTGGAGGCAGCGTTCAGATCTTCATTTAAGATGCTCTTGAACCTTTGAAGCCTTTCATACTATCATTGTTCAGATCCAAATTTGCTCTTTAAGAATAATTTCTTTAGTACCTGTAGCAAACAGTCTAGAACAAATTTAGAGTATATAATTCTTGAATACAAAATTCATAAGTGTTATCATCAAAACATAGATATATTACTAAGAAACAATCTGTGTTCTTACAATCTCCCCGTTTTTGATGATGTCAAAACATGAGAATTTTTGTTCAATAAAAAGTAAGAATTATAACTCCCCCTGAGATTAACAATCTCCCCCTGAAATGAATACTCTGATAGAAGAAAACACTTCCCTTTTTGATTGAGTATATTTCAGATTCAGAGCCTGATGCAAGAGGTTTGACTTTCAGAATCAAATCTTGATGCCAGATGATTATGGCTTTCTTCAGTTAGAGCGCATGGTTATCATCTTGCTCGAATTATCTTTCAGAGTAAAGGTATCAGAGTAAGATATCAGAGTTGATTGAATACTCAGATTTGCTTTGGAAGATCAGGTTCTGGTTGGAAAAGTCTCAGGATAACTTCAATGAATTATGTCAGATTATATCAATGTAATCTGAAAGACTTAAATTCACAGTAAGTTAATAAAATGTCTGAATTTCAGTTTTAGTAATTGCTTATAGGTTGAACAATCAGATTCTCTTTTTCTCCCCCTTTTTGTCATAATCAAAAAGATTTCTAAAGACATAAAGATACAGAAGAAAAAAAACATATAGAAGCAAAAAAATCAACTTTCATTTAAGACAGATCAGAGTTCAGATCAAACATATATATGCCAAAAAGCATAACACAAGCAATAAGAAAACACAGAAGCAAAAACATGTGCAAAAACAACAAATAAAACTAAGTCTCTGATGATCTGTATTAACAAAAGCTAGATTTATTACACCCTTCTGAACATAGTCTCTGATGAAGTGATGTTTAATTTCTATATGTTTAGCCTTAGAGTGTAAAATTGGATTTTTTGACAAACATATAGCAGAAGTATTATCACATAAGATAGAAAGATTACTCTCATAGATCTGATAATCTTCTAGCTGACTCTTCATCCAGAGCATCTGCGTACAACATCCAGCAGCAGCAATGTATTCTGCCTCTGTAGTTGATAGTGCAATAGTGGGTTGCTTCTTGCTGAACCATGAGATCAGATGACTTCCAAGAAACTGACAGCTTCCAGAAGTGCTTTTACGTTCAACTCTGTCTCCAGCATAATCAGCATCACAGAATCCAACTAATGAAAATTCATCAGATCTTCTGTAACACAGGCCCATGTTAGTAGTACCTTTCAGATACCTTAGAATCCTCTTAACAACTGTTAAGTGTGATTCTCTAGGATCTGATTGGAATCTTCCACATAAGCAGACACTAAACAGAATATCTGGTCTAGAAGCAGTCAAGTATAGAAGAGATCCTATCATACCTCTGTAGAGTTTCTTATCTACCTTCTTACTTACCTCTTCCTTACCCAGAGTGCTTGTAGGGTGCATTGGAGTCTTTGCCATATTACTATCAACCATGTTGAACTTCTTCAGAAGTTCTTTAACATATTTGCTCTGATGTATGTAGGTGCACTCTGGAGTCTGGTTGACTTGGATTCCCAAAAAGAATCTCAATTCTCCCATCATGCTCATCTCAAACTCTGCCTGCATACATTTAGCAAACTCCTTTCCAAGCATAATATTTGTTGATCCAAAAATAATATCATCTACATATATTTGACAAATCAACAGATCTTTCTTAAGAGTTTTACAGAATAAAGTTGTATCCACTTTTCCTCTGATAAAATTTTTCTCCAGAAGGAAATTGCTCAACCTCTCATACCAAGCTCTGGGAGCTTGTTTTAAACCATAAAGAGATTTCTTTAGTTTAAAAACATGATCTGGAAAGTTTTCACTTTCAAAGCCAGGAGGTTGGTGGACATATACTTCCTCTTCTATAATTCCATTAAGAAAGGCACTTTTAACATCCATCTGATATAGAGTGATGTTATTCTGTGCAGCAAAAGAAATGAGTAAACGTATAGACTCTAACCTAGCAACAGGAGCATAAGTCTCTGTATAGTCAATTCCTTCTTGCTGACTGTAACCTTGAGCAACCAGCCTTGCCTTATTCCTTTCAACTTCTCCCTTTTCATTCAACTTATTCCTGAAGACCCATTTTGTTCCAATAATGTTGAATCCTTTGGGTCTAGGAACCAGATCCCAAACTTCATTTCTGGTGAATTGATTTAGCTCTTCTTGCATGGCAATAATCCATTCATTATCTTTCAGAGCCTCATCCACAGATGTTGGTTCAATTATTGACACTAAGCCAAACAATGAAGATTAAGATGTTCTGAAATAGGATCTTGTCCTGATTGGATCATCTTTCTTTCTAATAATCACATCTTTTGGGTGAGATGCCTTGATTCTGGAAGAAGATCCTCTGACATTTGATCTTTCAGAAATGTGTAAGTTGTCCAATTGAGAAGATAATGGAATAGCATCTGGAGTTGCTTCAGATTCCTTCTCTTTAGTCTTATCTGCCTCTGAGCCTTCAGAGTCTGTGAGAATCACTTCTCTATCTGCAGAACTTTCAAACTGCTTTGGCTTTTCAGAGCCAAGCTTATCATCAAATCTTACATGAATAGATTCTTCCACAATCTGTGTTTCAGTATTGAATACTCTGTAGCCTTTAGAGCGTTCAGAATAACCAAGCATGAAACACTTCTGTGCTTTGGAATCAAACTTGTTAAGATTTTCTTTAGTGTTAAGCATGTAACAAGTACATCCAAAAGGATGAAAATAAGCAATGTTGGGCTTTCTGTTCCTCCACAACTCATAGGGAGTCTTTTTCAGAAGAGGTCTTACAAACACTCTATTCTGAATGTAACAAGCTGTGTTAATTGCTTCTGCCCAAAAATACTTTGCCAGATTAGTCTCATTGATCATGGTTCTGGCCATTTCTTGCAAAGTTCTATTTTTCCTTTCTACAACTCCATTTTGTTGTGGAGTTCTAGGACAGGAGAAATCATGAGCAATGCCATTTTCAGAAAAATATTTTTCAAAATGTTTATTTTCAAATTCGCCACCATGATCACTTCTGACTTTAATAATTTTAAGATCTTTCTCATTCTGGACTTGTTTGCAGAAGTCAAAGAATACAGAGTGTGACTCATCCTTGTGTTTTAAGAACTTTACCCATGTCCATCTGCTATAGTCATCAACAATGACTAATCCATACTTCTTGCCTCTGGTGGATGCAGTTTTCACTGGTCCAAACAGATCAATATGAAGTAGTTCTAATGGCTTGGAGGTAGAAACAACAGTTTTTGATTTAAAAGATGATTTTGAAAACTTCCCTTTTTGGCATGCTTCACAAAGAGCATCTGAGGTGAACTTCAGATTAGGAAGTCCTCTGACAAGATTAAGTTTATTAATCTGAGATATACGTCTCATATTAATATGCCCCAATCTTCTGTGCCAGAACCATTGCTCTTCATTAACAGACAAGAGGCATTTAACATTCTGAACCTTAAGTTCTGAAAGATTTATTTTATAGATGTTGTTTTTCCTCTTACCACTAAATAGGATTGAGCCATCCTTTTGACTAATAGCTTTACAACATTTTTGATTAAAGGTAATATCATAACCATTGTCACTTAATTGACTTATGGACAATAAGTTATGTTTTAAGCCTTCAACAAGTAAAACATTAGTTATAGAGGGAAGTTTACCATTTCCAATAGTGCCAGATCCAATGATCTTTCCTTTCTGGTTCCCTCCAAACTTCACGTCTCCTCCAGATCTAAGTTCCAGGCTTTGGAACATAGACCTTTCTCCTGTCATGTGTCGTGAGCATCCAGAGTCCAGGTACCATGACTGGCGTCCTGACCTTGCTGCTAAGAACATCTGCAACAGAGATTATTTTGCTCTTAGGTACCCAGATCTTCTTGGGTCCTTTAGGGTTAGTTGGTTTGTAGGTTTTCTCTAAACTTCTGTTTTTCAACATAATGTTTATTCTGACTTGCCTTGGGTTTAAACACGTAAGTATTCTTCTCAGAGCTTGTGTGTTTAACATCATTTAAGTGACCAAACTTAAATTGAGAGTACAGAGGTGTCTTCTTGATGAAGAGTTTGTCAACAGATTTTGGATTACTTCCAGAGGAAGATTCATATCCAATACCTCTTCTGTTGTTCCCACTAACACCATAGATCATAGAAGCCATCTTGCTTCTGTCTATGCTCTTAGTAAGGAATCTCTAAAAGCTAGAGTCATATTTTTCTAAAATGTTTTCACATGACCTAGTCTCAGATTCAGATTCTTGTTGAGCTATTTCAAAGTCATTTTTGATTTTCAGATTAATTTCTTTTTGCTCAACAATTTCTGTCTTCAGAAGATCAATCTCAGATTCAAGACTGCTTTTCAGCTTCTTGTATTTGAGTTTGATCTTGCTGTAGCTTTCCAAAATTTCAGACAAGCTCTCAACAAGTTCAGCTCTGAAGAGTTTATAAAATACCTCTTCAGAGTCTGAGTCAGAGTCTGATTCAGCTTCAGATCCTGATGTTCCCTCTTCCTGATCATCTGTGTTGGCCATCAGTGCAACATTAGCACATTCTTCTTCTGATTCAGAAGATGATTCAGATTCATCTGAGTCATCCCAAGTTGCCATCAGAACCTTCTTCTTTTTGTCAAACTTCTTCTTGGGTTTTTCTCTTTGAAGTTTGGGGCAATCATTCTTGTAATGCCCAGGTTCTTTGCACTCATAGCATACAACTTCTTTCTTGCCAGATCTTCTGTGCCCAGAAGATTCCTTTCTATGATCAGATTTTCTGAAGTTGTTGAACTTCTTTCCCTTGTGCTTCCAGAGTTTGTTGATCCTTCTGAACAGCATGGATAATTCATCTTCTTCATCAGAAGAAGATCCTTCAGAGTTTTCTTCAATAACCTGCAAAGCTTTAGCAGATTTATTAGATTTTAAAGCAATAGATTTACCTTTTTCTTTCTTTTGAGGTTCATCTTCCTCAAGCTCAATTTCATGACTCCTCAGAGAGCTGATGAGTTCTTCTAAAGAGATCTTGTTCAGATCTTTAGCCATCTTCAAGGCAGTCACCATTGGTCTCCATCTGGTAGGTAGACTTCTGATGATTTTCTTTACATGATCTGATGTGGAGTATCCCTTGTCCAGAACTTTTAGACCTGCTGTGAGGATCTGAAATCTAGAAAACATAGTTTCTATATTTTCAGATTCTTCCATTTTGAACGCTTCATACTTCTGTATAAGCGCCAGAGCCTTGGTCTCCTTCACTTGAGAATTTCCCTCATGATTCATTTTCAGTGACTCAAACATTCCATGAGTTGTTTCTCTGTTTGTAATATTTTCATACTCAGTATGAGAGATTTCATTGAGCAATATTGTCCTAGCCTTATGGTGATTCTTGAAGTCCTTCTTCTGGGCTTCTGTCATTGATTTTCTATCAATTTTCTTGCCATCCTCATTTGTAGGATGTTCATAGCCATCAATGACCAAGTCCCACAGATCAGCATCATACCCCAGGAAGAAACTTTCTATCCTGTCCTTCCAGTAATCAAATTTCTCTCCATCAAACATGGGAGGCTTTGTGCTGATTCTATCCCCTTCATATTTGTTGCAATTGGTTGTATTGGACGTAGAAACATCACCCATAGTGACAAACAAATATATATATCAAAGTAACTTTTCTCACTGGATCTTTACTGACACGGTTAAGTGGTAGCACACGCAGAACCGGAGCTCTGATGCCAACTAAAGGTGAGCAAATACTTAGAAGGGGGGGTTGAATAAGTATGAAAAATAATCAAAGATTCAAACACAGATATTTTTATCCTGGTTCGTTGAACTCAACTACTCCAGTCCACCCTCTCAAGAGTGATTTGCCTTTCTCTATCAAGGACTTAATCCACTATTTAATCAAACAGATTACAATAGTAACACCTAAGAACAACTGTTTTTAGTCTTCCCAAGAGCTACTGATCCCAACTGGATCCTCTTAAGGAAACCTTTTACAATCAATGTAAAACTATTACAAGAGTAAGAATGCTTCTAAAAAGCTATTATCACAACTGTGATATTTCTCTTAAGTTTTAGAACAATGTTACAGCAAAGTAGAATATAGAGCTTTTTGAGAGATTTGCTTTTCTGAGTAATTTTTTTTTTTGCAAGTGGATCATTACTTGAAGAAGATGAAGTAGACTTCTTTATATAGGCACTTAGATCCATGAAGTCTTCTCAACGTTGGAGACTGTGCTGAATAAAGCCTGGTGCCTTTTGTCTTTACGTTGCAGAATCTTTCCTTAGAATGGAGTGCACAGATAAAACCTTTTTGTCTGATTTCCTGTGTCTATCATGAAAGAGGAAAGAGCTGTTGAGATCTGCCAACGGACATATTCAAATCTTCTTCACTAAGTAAGTTCAGCTATCAACATCAGAGTCTGAATCTTCAGATTCTCCAGAGTGGAGATCTTCTGGATCTTCAGAGTCTTGGGATGTTCTTCAGATTATGCTGAATCAGAGTATGTGCAGCTTGTGTGCTTGAGCGTGTAGTTCTGTCAGATCAGAGTCTTCTCTATCAGATTCTCAATACTATGCAACGCAGTATCTTCAGAGTCTTCTGATGACTAAGCTCCTGAACTCTCAGAGTCTTCTATTCTTTAGTGGCTTCTGCTTCAGAATCTTTAGTAGGCAGTACTCAGATTCTTCTGGAGGCAGCATTCAGATCTTCATTTAAGATGCTCTTGAACCTTTGAAGCCTTTCATACTATCATTGTTCAGATCCAAATTTGCTCTTTAAGAATAATTTCTTTAGTACCTATAGCAAACAGTCTAGAACAAATTTAGAGTATATAATTCTTGAATACAAAATTCATAAGTGTTATCATCAAAACATAGAGATATTACTAAGAAACAATTTGTGTTCTTACACGAATATGGTATACGGTTATTCGTACAACGCTCTAATGGTTTTCCCTAATGGGCCAAAAAGGACAGTTACATAGTTGTGATTGATTTGTAATTAATTATGTGAGAAAATGTCGTAATGTTGTTATTACGATAAGATGTTGAATCCTTAATTGTTGAACTGATGTCGATGTTATACCTGTATAGGAATAGTCGTTTTGTTGAACACTTTGAGTTTCTATTTGTTGGTACGATGTTGTAATGTTCCTTTACATGAACAGTCGTAAATGTTGAAATTATGTTGCTATTGTTCCCGTATGTGAACGGGTAGAAAGTGATGGTTGCATGAGTGGTATGATGTTATGATGCTCTGTTATGGACATTCTGGTTGTAGGCGTAATGCCTTGTTATATGGTTGCTATGGTTGTGTTGTAGTCCATAATAGATGCATTTCATGGCATAGCATTTGGCCTGGATTGGCGACGGTTGTGCCTGTATTGGCGTTATTTGGAGTGTCAGCTCCTAGATGGGTTCGGGGTGTTGGCCCTGTCTCGAGTTTTGGAGTGTTGGCTCCTAGATGGGTTCGGGGTGTTGGCCCTGTCCCGAGTTTTGGAGTGTTGGCTCCTAAATGGTACCACATGCATGTGCACAGTTGAGTCGCATTGTTGAGTCGCATGAAGTCGCATAATTACGCTAGTTGTATGTTAATGTTGTTTATGTGAGATATGGATTACTCGCAGTTATTGTCGATGATGTTTATGATTTTGAAACCTATAATGCTGTGATGAGTTTCCGGTATGTTTTCTATCATGCTTTATGTTATATTAATGATATCTCACCCTTCTCCGTTGTATGTTACCTCCTCTGGTGGTAATTTGCAGGTAGTCAGGAATAGAGCGTAGTTCCCGTTAAGGTGTCGTTGGTCGCTTTGATACGTAGCACTCGTGAGGGGATGGACTATTGCTGTTATTATTTTAGTCGATGTTATTGTGTATTGAACTTGTTACGATGTTTTTATTAAATTGCTTTAAGAGAACATGTTGTATACTTTATCAAACTTCCACCGGAAGTAATGACGAGTTGTTTTATGATTAGATGGTTAAGTAATACATTGGTGATTGGTCATCCAATTTCGTGCTACGTATGATATTTGCAAGTTGTTGCATAATGATTGTTCTCTGTCAGGTTGAAGTGTAACATCTCTGATATGAGAAATTTTGTCCGTGTGACGACCGTCACAGGCTCATGACGACCGTCATGCAGTCAATGTTTGCGTTGCTGCGCTTTGTTTGCTATATGAATTGTTGTTTTTCCTGTTATCCGCAAGTTTATATTTGGGGTGTTACATTAGTGGTATCAGAGCAGGTCGGTCTGTCTGGCGAAGTTGTCTAGTGTCGTCGAGTCAGTCGTCGTGCCTAACACTAGAGTCTCGTTAATTATGAAATCTGACTGTTGGTAGTTGCAGCTTAAGTGAAATGGCTGGGAGGAATGATGCTGCAATTGCTGCTGCTCTGCAAGCTTTAGCTAATGCTATGGAACATCAGCCGAATCCTGCTGGAGATGCTAGGTCTCGCAGTTTGGCAATGTTTCAACGGGAGAATCTGCCTACCTTCAAGGGTAAGCATGATCCTGATGGTGCATTGAAGTGGTTAAAGGAAATGGAGTGAATCTTTCGTGTGACGGATTGTACTCCAGCACAGAAGGTCCGTTATGGGACTCATATGCTAGCAGTCGAAGCTGATGACTGGTGGCTAGAGACTCGTCCAGTGTTGGAAGCTGCAGGTGAAGAAGTTACTTGGACTATATTCCGTAGGGAATTTCTGAAGAAGTATTACCCGGAAGATGTCCGTGGTAAGAAAGAGATTGAATTTCTTGAACTGAAGCAAGGAGACAGATATGTTACTGAGTATGCGGCGAAGTTCAAGGAGTTGGCTAAGTTTTACCCGCACTACAGCGCAGAGACTGCTGAATTCTCTAAATATATCAAGTTTGAGAACGGATTGAAGTCTGAAATAAAGAAAGCAATCGGGTATCAGAAGATCCGTGTCTTTGATTCATTGGTTGAAAGCTGTAGGATTTATGAAGAGGATAGCAATGCTCATTACAAGTTGGTGAGTGAGAGGAGAGGCAAATCACAGTAGAGTCGTGGTAAGCCTTATGATCCTCCAGCTGGCAAAGGGAAACAGAAAGTAGCTGACGGCCGGAAAACTAGTAAGGGAGATGCTCCTGCTGGTATTGTTTGCTATAAGTGCGGAAAGCCAGGTCACAAGAGTAATGTATGTAATTCTGGATCATTGAAATGTTACCGTTGCGGAGAGTTGGGACACGCTGTTGGTGAGTGCAAACGCAAAGGAATGGTTTGTTTCAACTGCGGTGAAGGGGACACCTGCGAGACAAGTGTCAGAAACCTAAGAAGGAACAGAATGGCGGAAGAGTGTTCACGCTAACTGGGACTCAGACATCCAGTGATGACAAATTGATTGAAGGTACTTGTTTCATTAACGGTAGTCCTTTACTTGTTATTATTGACACTGGTGCGTCTCATTGCTTTATTGCTGCAGATTGTGTTGAACGTTTGGGTCTTATGTTGTCACACATGAGTGGAGAGATGGTAGTTGAGACCCCAGCTAAAGGATCGGTAACTACGTCTCTTGTGTGTTTGAAATGTCCTCTGTCGATGTTTGATAGAGATTTCCTGGTTGACTTAGTCTGTTTGCCACTAAGTGGGATAGACATAATTTTGGGTATGAACTGGTTAGAGTATAACTGCGTTCATATTAATTGCTTTGATAAGTCGGTGAGATTCTCTACTCTTGAGGAGGAGGGAGTGCGTTGGGTAACTACCAAACAGATGAAGCAGATATTGCTAGAAGATGCTCAGGTGTTTGCGTTGGTGGCATCACTATCCATTGAGAATCAAGCGATAATCGATGAATTGGAAGTTGTTTGTGATTTCCCTGAGGTGTTTCCAGATGAAATTCCTGAAGTTCCTCCGGAACGGGAAATTGAATTTTCTATTGATCTTGTACCTGGTACCAGACCTGTGTCTATGGCACCGTACCAGATGTCTGCATCTGAATTGGCAGAGTTGAAGAAACAATTGGAAGACTTACTTGAGAAGAAGTTTGTTAGACCAAGTGTATCACCATGGGGAGCTCCGGTATTGTTAGTGAAGAAGAAGGATGGCAGTATGAGGTTGTGTATTGACTACCGGCAACTGAACAAAGTTACGATTAAGAACAAATACCCGCTTCCAAGAATTGATGACTTGATGGATCAATTGGTTGGAGCGCGAGTGTTTAGTAAAATTGATTTGAGGTCGGGGTATTACCAGATTAAGGTAAAAGATGACGATGTTCAGAAAACTGCGTTCAGAACCAGGTATGGACACTATGAGTTTACGGTAATGCCTTTTGGCGTTACTAATGCGCCAGGAGTTTTCGTGGAATACATGAATCGTATCTTCCATGAGTATTTGGATCGGCTCGTGGTAGTATTCATTGATGATATCCTAATTTATTCGAAGTCGAAGGAGGAGCATGTTGAGCACTTGAGATTAGTGCTGCAAGTGTTGAAAGAAAGGAAGTTGTTTGCGAAACTGTCGAAATGTGACTTTTGGTTGGAGGAAGTTAGCTTTTTGGGTCATGTTATATCAGGTGATGGAATTGCCGTAGATCCATCTAAGGTTGATGCCGTGTTGAAATGGGAAACTCTGAAGTCGGCAACGGAGATTAGAAGCTTTTTGGGACTTGCTGGTTATTATAGAAGGTTTATTGAAGGTTTTTCTAAGTTGGCCCTTCCGTTAACTAAGTTGACTTGTAAAGGGAAGACTTTTGTATGAGATGCTCAATGCGAAGCAGGTTTTACGGAGTTAAAGAAAAGGTTGACGTCTGCTCCGGTGTTGATCTTGCCTAACACAGAAGAACCGTTTGTTGTATATTGTGATGCTTCTAAGTTTGGTTTAGGAGGAGTACTCATGCAGAATAATAAAGTAGTTGCGTATGCCTCAAGACAGCTGAGAATCCATGAGAAGAATTATCCCACGCACGATTTAGAACTTGTTGTCGTTGTTTTTGTGCTGAAGATTTGGAGACATTATCTGTATGGTTCGAGATTCGAAGTGTTCAGCGACCATAAGAGTTTGAAATACTTGTTTGACCAAAAGGAGTTGAACATGAGGCAACGAAGGTGGCTAGAGTTGTTAAAGGATTATGATTTTGGGTTACATTACCATCCGGGAAAAGCTAATGTTGTAGTTGATGCCTTAAGCCGCAAGACTTTGCATATGTCAGCAATGATGGCTAAAGAATTAGAGTTGATTGAGCAATTCAGAGATCTGAGTTTAGTTTGTGAAGTAACACCGAAGAGTGTAAAGTTGGGCATGTTAAAGATTAATAATGATTTTCTGGACAGCATTAGAGAAGCTCAGAAATTTGATGTGAAGTTGGTGGATTTAATGCCTGGAGTAGATCATGCGGAAGATAATGATTATCAGTTGGATGCGCAAGGAGTGTTGAGATTTCGTGGTCGTATTTGCATTCCTAATAATGCAGATGTGAAGAAAGCAATTCTGGAAGAGAGTCACAGAAGTAAGCTGAGTATTCATCCAGGAGCGACGAAAATGTATAATGATTTGAAGAATCTGTTTTGGTGGCCTGGTATGAAGCGTGATGTAGCACGTTTTGTGTATGCATGTTTGACTTGTCAGAAGTCGAAAGTTGAGCATCAGAAACCTACTGGGTTGATGCAACCGTTAGAAATTCCATAATGGAAATGGGACAGTATTTCAATGGACTTTGTAACGGGTTTGCCGAACACTTTAAGAGGATGTGATTCTATTTGGGTGATTGTTGATAGGCTTACAAAGTCAGCTCACTTTATTCCTATTACCATCACTTTTCCAGTATCGAAGTTGGCAGAGATTTATGTTAGAGTGGTTGTTAAGTTGCATGGTGTTCCGTTGTGTATTGTGTCGGATAGAGATCCACGGTTTACTTCTGAGTTTTGGAAGAGTCTGCAAGAGGCTTTGGGTTCTAAGTTGAGGTTGAGTTCAGCATACCATCCTCAAACAGATGGTCAGACTGAACGGACTATTCAGTCTTTAGAAGATTTGCTGAGAGCATGTGTACTTGAGGAAGGTGGTTCATGGGATACATACCTTTCGTTGATAGAGTTTACTTATAATAACAGTTATCACTCTAGTATCGGAATGGCACCATTCGAAGCTTCGTATGGTCGGCGATGTAGGACTCTGTTGTGTTGGTATGAATCGGGAGAGAGTGTGGTACTCGGACCGGAGATTGTTCGAGAGACTACCGAGAAGGTGAAGTTAATTCGAGAAAAGATGAAAGCCTCACAGAGTAGGCAGAAAAGTTATCATGATAAGCGCAGGAAGGATTTAGAATTTGAAGCTGGAGATCATGTATTTTTTAGAGTCACGCCTGTGACCGGTGTTGGTAGAGCTTTGAAATCTAAGAAGCTTACTCCTCGTTTCATTGGTCCATATCAGATATTGGACAGAGTTGGAAAGGTGGCATATCGAGTGGCGTTGCCGCCAAATTTATCGAATCTACACGATGTATTTCATGTGTCACAGCTCCGCAAGTATATTTCAGATCCGTCGCATGTCATTCCCAAGGACGATGTTCAAGTACGTGAGAATCTTACTGTGGAGACGAAGCCTGTGAGAATTGATGATCGGGAGGTGAAGACGTTACGAGGTAAGGAGATTGCTTTGGTGAAAGTGGTCTGGTTGGGAGCTGCTGGCGAAAGCTTGACGTGGGAACTAGAGAGCAAGATGCGGGAGTCTTATCCCGAGCTGTTTGATTAAGGTAATTTCGAGGACGAAATTCTTGTAAGTAGGGGAGAATTGTAACGCCCGTTTTATTTTGATTAAATTCAATTATGACTTTGCTATGTCTCATTGCATCGTAGTCGTATTTGAAATGTGTTTATTTCGAAGAGAGGAATTGAATCGGTCGAATTTCGGGCAAAAGTGCAGAATCCCGTAGCAGTTTTAGGAAAACTTCGAAAAATCATATCTCTTGATCCGTAAGTCGGATTTGACCCCCGTTCGAAGCGTTGGAAAGCTAAAGAGATGTTCTATCTATAAAAAAATTTAATTTTTCTGATATAACGACCGTCATGGACTGGCCACGACCGTCACGACCGTGACGCTCATCATGGACTTGCCACGACCGTCATAGTAACGGAATTCAGTTAAATGCAGAATTTGGACGTGGCTGAGAGGGGGTAGTAAAAATACATTCCCATAGAATCTTTTACCCTCAATTACACCATTTGAGGAAAGAAAAGACTGAAAAGAGAAGTTACGCATTGAGGAAAGTTGAGAGCAAAGAATCAACCACCGGCGAATTTGGAGGATTTCTGCAGAAAAGTCACCGTAGAGCGGAAGCGGAACCGGAGAGCATGGAATTGACCTCAATTCTAAGGTAAGGGTGGGGTTCAATTCTATAACTAGGATTATGATCGAATTCATGTGGGAATCGAGTCATAGGTATAGTTTTCGTTGATCGATAAATGTTAAGGAAAAGGTTTCCCTAATGGGACAAGATTTCTATATAGGAATAAATGTGTTATGTAGTTATTAGTGCGATGCTCTAAGGTTTTCCTTATGGGCAAATACGTAGAGAGAATATGCTATACGGTTATTCGTACAATGCTCTAATGGTTTTCCCTAATGGGCCAAAAAGGACAGTTACCTGGTTGTGATTGATTTGTAATTAATTATGTGAGAAAATGCCGTAATGTTGTTATTACGATAAGATGTTGAATCCTTAATTGTTGAACTGATGTCGATGTTATACCTGTATAGGAATAGCCGTTTTGTATGAACACTTTGAGTTCCTATTTGTTGGTACAATGTTGTAATGTTCCTTTACATGAACAGTCGTAAATGTTGAAATTATGTTGCTATTGTTCCCTTATGTGAACGGGTAGAAAGTGATGGTTGTATGAGTGGTATGATGTTATGATGCTCTGTTATGGACATTCTGGTTGTAGGCGTAATGCCTTGTTATATGGTTGCTATGGTTGTGTTGTAGTCCATAATAGATGCATTTCATGGCATAGCATTTGGCCTGGATTGGCGACGGTTGTGCCTGTATTGGCGTTAAGTGTCGGCTCCTAGATGGGTTCGGGGTGTTGGCCCTATCCCGAGTTTTGGAGTGTTGGCTCCTAGATGGGTTCGGGGTGTTGGCCCTGTCCCGAGTTTTGGAGTGTTGGCTCCTAAATGGTACCACATGCATGTGCACAGTTGAGTCGCATTGTTGAGTCGCATGAAGTCGCATAATTACGCTAGTTGTATGTTAATGTTGTTTATGTGAGATATGGATTACTCACAGTTGTTGTCGATGATGTTTATGATTTCGAAACCTATAATGCTGTGATGAGTTTCCGGCATGTTTTCTATCATGCTTTATGTTATATTAATGATATCTCACCCTTCTCCGTTGTATGTTACCTCCTCTGGTGGTAATTTGCAGGTAGTCAGGAATAGAGCGTAGTTCCCGTTAAGGTGTCGTTGGTCGCTCTGATACGTAGCACTCTTGCGGGGATGGACGATTGTTGTTATTATTTTAGTCGATGTTATTGTTGATTGAACTTGTTACGATGTTTTTATTAAATTGCTTTAAGAGAACATGTTGTATACTTTATCGAACTTCCACCGGAACTAATGACGAGTTGTTTTATGATTAAATGGTTAAGTAATACATTGGTGATTGGTCATCCAATTTCGTGCTACGTATGATATTTGCAAGTTGTTGCATAATGATTGTTGTCTGTCAGGTTGAAGTGTAACATCTCTAATATGAGAAATTTTGTCCGTGTGACGACCGTCACAGGCTCATGACGACCGTCATGCAGTCAATGTTTGTGCTGCTGCGCTTTGTTTGCTATATGAATTGTTGTTTTTCCTGTTATCCGCAAGTTTAGATTTGGGGTGTTACAACTGAGCTAGGGTTTCTAAGCTTGTCAGTGTAAAATCCCCTGTTAGTGCCTAACTTCAAGACCACCTATCTCAAGATACAAGTCTCATCTCATATTGACCCCAACATGAAACTTGTAGAGCATGTTTCTAGCTTTCTTTTGAGTACTAGAACTCATCCATTGGGGTTTTAGAAGTCAAGTTATGAAGCTGGAAAGTTACAGGTCATCAGATGAATGTGATTTTGGTTAACAAAAGTCAACCAACTTCCAAGACATTTTTGACCTAGAAGAATGTTTCTCCTCACTTTTACCCAAACATGAAAGTTCTTCCTTAAGATCTTAGCTTTCCAAAAAGTACTAGAAGTTTTTCATATGATTTGTAGAGCTCAATATATGAAGCTTGCAAGACAGGGGTATTTTGGAAAACTTTAGTTATAGGTCATTTTGGTTATAGGTCAATTTCACAACTTTGTGCACTTCAAATGGAAATTTTTCCAACATCAAACATGCTCCAAATGAGGCCAATTACACCACCAAACAATCACTTGTCATGGATATGCCTCATATCTGAAGAATGGTGAAGAAAATTCCATGAAAAGATGCTTAAAAGGGATAATTTGGATTAAATTCATTTTGAACCATATAATGTCAAATTTGTGCATTTTTTGAGTCCTTTGAATGTACCAATTGCAATGCACAAACCAGAATGGAGTTTTGAGGCCATTAACATGGTTAATTTCAAGGTTGCTTCATCATGAAGGTACATCTTCAAATCTCACCACGAGATCAAAACAAGGGATCAATCTCAGCCCTTAGATCACTCAATATAACAAGCAATGTGTATGAGCCAATTTAGAAGCCATTAGAGCTCTGTTTCACGCGAATTTTGAAGCTTGCAAACTCAAACTTTTGGATTTTCAATTGGACCTAAATAGGCTTTGATTGGTCCTCAATTCCACCTGGATCCAAAGTATATAATCTCAGGATCATTCACAAATGTTCAGAAGCGATTTTAGAGCCATTTTGAGCAAGAATTCAGTTACAACAACTCAAGGAAAAGTGAAATTGTGATTCTTCAATCCAAGCCGTTTCAAGCCAATTGAAGTTTGCTAACACCTCCATTGAAGTTTGTGGAAGCTTTCTGGTTGTTTTCCCTAAGTTTCATCACCAAATCAAGGCCCAACGGAGGCACTCCATTAGGTAAGCTATCATTCACTATTGCTCTCTGCTCATGCCATAATCACATGCCATTTTCACATATTCATGATCCCTTAGCATCATAGATTGATTCTGGTTAGGTTCGATCAGTGTTCATGACAACTCTTGAATGTTGCTTGATTTTGTTTTAATTCGTATTGGCTGATTTATGAAGTATTAATGAGGAAGAACCTTAGATTCATGATCAGTGAGGTGTGCAGATGCGTTTAGGCTAGGAGATTTTAGGTTTTGGTTAAGTTTGGAGCCACCTGTGTTTTTGGCTAGCCAGAGAAGATGACCGGAGCCACCGTCTGGCTCGTCTTCTTCGGCGTGTGTTCTTTTCCTTAATTACCAGCATGACCATGTGACCTCATAATGAGACTTGTTGACCCATCCATAACCAAGGGCCAGGATTGAATCTTGCACGCGTTGAAGTCTTGACCAAGCCACAATGGATTAGTGAAACTCACCGTTTCACTTAAGTTCCTGAATCATTTGGACTTGGGCCACAAGTCCTATTCACACCCCCCTGCGTAGCAAGCCCAAACTTTGAACTGAATTCTGTTGCTATATGCACCAACTTTTTGCCATTTTCCTTTCTTTTTCTTTCTTTTTTCATTTTATTTTCAATTGCAATTTTAATTCATAAAAAATACCTCAATGCATCTAAAAATCATACAAAAAATATTTTTACAATCTTTATCATGTTAATTGATTTTACCAAATTTGGGATTAATTTTTAGGCCATTTTTTCAATTAAATCTTGGTTTTTCATTTTTTAGGTGTTTTATGTGAATTGAAAAGTGCATATCTCTTGTTTTGGATTTTATTTTTTGATCAAATGTTCATATCAATGCTTGATTTTTCTTATGCATATTATTAACATGTTGATTGATTTTTGTGATATTTTCCCCCCTAATTTTATTACTATTTGGTTAGGGTTTTAGCTTGATCTTTAGGACCCTCCTTTTGCACTAGTGTTTAGGGTAACCCTTAGAACTTGCCCTCTGTTTGCCTAGTTAGGTTTGGAATTTTTCCCCATAATTTGAACCCCTGGTTCCTAACCCCCTAGGGGCCATCTAGGATTTTATTTGGCATTTTTTGGATATGTGTGCTATTTTTAGTGTATTTTACATTCAAGCCTATCCTTGTGTGGTGTTTACCTTGATACATGAAATAGTTTGATTCTTAATTGAGTTTTGTGCAATGTTTGAGCCTCTAATTGTTGAGTATTCATATCCTATACATGTTAAGGTGCTTGTATGTTCAATTTTTGGTCCTAATTGCGTTCCTAACTTGTTTAAATTTTCCTTTCTTTTAGGCATTTCAATTAGGGTTTTCATGATACATGTTTTGCTTTATCTTGTACATGAACTTGCATTTTATTTTGTTAAGCTTGTGATTGATTTTATGCACTCTCCTTTCATCTTCCTTTCTGTCCTAGGACCTTAGGCTCCTACTTGTGGAAGCTTAGTTCCTCCTTTGGAGGAACTTAAGGCATGCCATAAGTGGTTGAACCTTTGAGGACTATTTGTGTGATTTGTGTGCATATTGGATGTAGTATGTTTGGTTGAGTAGCCCTTGTGAGTTCCCTTGGTTCTCACTTTGCCTCCCATCATCTCATTCAATACTTTCCTTCTTTCCTTTTCATGTTGTATGATTTTGTGCCTTAGGATTGAGGTATGCGTGTTGTAAGCTTTCATTTCTTACTTGCATTAAAAGGTTGAGATGAGCTTGTGGAGGTCTTTGCCCCACACAATTTCCTCCCTTTGCTTATGTGTTATTTGCCCTTTTGTTCTCTTGTTAGCATTAAAAGGTTGAGATGAGATTGTGGAGGTTTTCACCCCACACTATTTCCTCCATTTTCTTGTGTGTTGCATTGCATATGCATTCATCCATTCTTATTTCATGTCTTATTTCATGTTGTTTTCTTCTTCTCTTTCCTTACCATGTTCCCTTAGGAATTCTCACTTCCTTGATTAAGGATAGTGATGATAGACATTAGGTTGAATCCTTTGCATGATAACAAATAGGATAGAATTCCCTTCTTAATCCTAACCTTAGGACCATGATGCATGACAACTACTACGTTTTGAACTAGTTTCCCTTTAGTTTGTCCCCTCTCTCTTTCTCATCTCTAAACAACTTCAAAATAATTAACAAAGGCTAATGAATATTGTACGCTACGAGCCATAAGTACTTGGGAAATGGTTATTGGGGGGTTTCCTCTTGATGGCCTAGAGTGTTTAGTGTTCACCCTTTGGATGATGTGCGACGCATTCGATCTCAGGTTATAGTCTCTAGTGCAATATGAATTACAAACAATTCAAAAACACTTCTTCTTAAAAGACTTCAAAAAAAATCATCAAACTTCTTTTATCCTTTAGGACCTTTAATAATGGAAAACTTTTTCGTAAAAAGAGTTTCGTTAACTCTTAGTTCTACCGCAAACAGGTAACGCCTAAGTCTCCAAAGGTCGACCTGCATACACCTAACTGCTAGAACTGATTGTTAACCCTACTCGGGTAAAAACAGTTAAACCAACCGGTGTTCCTCTTTGTCCGAACTACGTTTGCTCTGATTTCTCATACCAGATGAGAATATGTAGGCACAAGATGCGATGTCTTGGCGAGCAACCTTTCCCCACCTTTCATTCTTAGTTAGCCGAACTACGTTGACTCTGATTTCTCGTACCAGACGGGAATACGTAGGCCCAGAGCGACGATGCTCTGTCGAGTCACTTTTCTTTTCTTTTGTCCCTGAGACCTTTAGTTAAGATAGATAAACACACCTTTTAGATAGACAACGAAGCGTGGATCTCGTCGAGTCAGACGGACGTGAGAGGTGTTAATACCTTCCCCTTGCGTAACCGACTCCCGAACCCGAGATATGGTTGCGAGGACCTGTCTTCTCCCGTTTTCATCAGGTTTTCTCTGCTCGTTTTCTTTCCCTCTTTTGGGATAAATAACGAACGGTGGCGACTCTTCTGTCATTGCCGGCACCTTTTTTCGCAGTAGCGACACTAACCGCCTCATTGTGGGAGAAAGCGAGATGGGGACATAAATAAGGTTTACAAATGTTCTTGAATATACCATTAGCGGACAGTGTTTTGCAGCTTGGATCTACGAAAATTATTAATCAAAAGAATAATTCTATAAATATTATGATGATAGTTTTCTATTACAATAATTACTTTGAGTTTAGATCTTTTCCACACCAATGAATTTCGACTACATTAGGTCATAAAGAAATGAATCATTCAGAATATTTAAATCAATCAGATTTTGTCTTAGTGGTTCACAAAAACAACAACTACAATAATGGAGGAAGAAATAACAATAATGGAATGTTATCTTTTACTTCAAGTATAACTATTTCACAAGCATATTGGTATTTGGAATTCTCAGGTGGTACCTAGAGGTGGTGATATGAACCATTCAGATCTAGAAGCATTATTGGTGAAAGAATTGGATAGAAATCGTGTGGTGGAGCCGGAAAAGACACTGAAGAATTGTGGAAGAAAACTGCAAAGTTGAATATAAAAACCATCAAATAATGCTAAAGATAAAAAATAGAGAAGAGGGAAGATTGTGAGTGTTGCGGTGAAAATTGGATAGCAAGCTATTAATTAACTTGAATCTTATTTCTTTTACAGCCGATCTTTAATTTATCCAAAGGAAAGGTCTCAAGAAAGAAAAACCTTTTTCGCAATGTAACAACAACGCTTTAAGAGATTCGGGGATTCGGGGGTTGGTTATATCTAGGGAAGGTATTAGCACCCTAAATATCTGTAGTACTCTACAGGAACCTTTTGTTTAATTACTTGCTAAGTTTGTGAATTGTGCACTATGGTTTAAGGATTGGGAATTGAGATAAAATAAATAAAAAGGCCTAAGTGGTTTTCTAAGTTTGCTCGCAAAGGCATCGCACCTTCTGCCTACGTATCCTGACTAGGATAGAATCAGAGTAATCATAGTTCACCTCACAAGGGGAAGGAACACTTGATGATGATCAAGGTTCAAAGGGGGGAACAAACATGACAATGTTTGTGTGGAGTTTGACAAAACTCCCTAATCTAAGTTGTAAAAAAAGGGGAAAGTAAGAAGTCATGACAATGATTCTTACACAGAGTTGACGAACTCTTTCCTAGGGTTCTAGTTGAAGAGCACTCCTAGTACGGGTGGGTTTCTTAGACTTCAAGCAAAGTCTAAAGGCTTCTAATCTAAGGGTAAGAATGACTTAACAAAGTCAAAAGGGTTAGAGAGAATTGTTCATGACATTGATTAGTCAAGTGGACAGACCTTCCTTTGGAGGGAGACTGGGAAAATAGCTTGGACGAGAACTAACGAGCTTCGTCGCTTGGGGAAAAAAGAAAATAAAATGCTAAACAAGATGACAATCAAGGTAAAGCATATTCATGGTGACAACCAAGTAAGCAATGAGAGATGACAAGAATGAAACATGATGAAAACGGTTAACAGATGAAATAGTCGATACTGTGACGACAGCTCGCACTTGATGCAAATCAACAGATGAAAATGGTAACAACCAAAAATAAATCCTAGCATGTTAGCTAACATATATAGACATGGATTCAAACAAGATGCAAGAAAAATATTGAGAGGAACCACATGAACATTCATCTGCAACTACGTACATGATCGCGTAAATACGCACAACTTACACCTAAACAAAATAAGTGATAAAATATGCAAACATGAAAAATAAAAACATGGCATGAAAGTAAACACTAATACGAGCACAACGAAAAAAGAACGGACGAAAAATGATGAAAAACGAGTGAGATATGAATTTTTGAAATTTGTGTGAAAAATAACAAAATATGGTAAAAGGGTTGCCCTCCTCAGGGGTCGAACCCAGGTCATGCATGTGAAAGGCGCGTTTGGCAATATGGTTTTACCACTGGGGTGGATATACATCCATTGATGAAGCCACCCCTAATAAAATATAAGGGGAACTTAGTCTCATGGTTGGGCAAGAAAACATAAACCAATACATTTACGTTTTGTACCGTAACTTCCTAACCGTTTATCGGAACGGAACAAAATTTATATGGATTTGGGGTAGAATTGAACAAGGAACATCATAGTGGTCTCAGTTTTTGAAAATTCCCAATGTGGTGTAAAACCCGATAGCCTTACCATTTGAAGCTCAAAATTGCATTTTCATGTGGGCAGCCTTACATACTCATATTCAAACCATACCAACTATGCACACATCACAGGTAGATGATAATGAGTGGATTCAAATTAAATTTGTGATTAAAACTGAACTGTAGTGAACGTTCATATGCAAGTTGCAAAAGAGTGACATAAGTGTTATGCATGACTTGGAGCATTTCAAGTTTTAGAGCAATTTTTATCATAGCAAGCTTTCATACACCTCAAATACAAGTTGATGAATGAGTTTTGATTTAAAACTAGGGGCTGCACTGATAGTGTAAAGTTTTGATACTCAAAAGTGCTCATTTGTTTGAAAATGCATTATGAGTGTGTGTTTGTGTTTCAAATAGTTTCAACTTCAAGTGACTATGCAAACACATCATGAATGACAAGTATGAGATGTTAGATCAAGCATTTCAATTTAAAACAAACTGATGCAAAAAATTGGTGTGTGATGTGTCACTTTGTGAAGAAAATGCATTTTGAAAGGTGAGGTTCACAACAGAAAGTTTTTGAACCAAATGATGATGCAAACATATTTCAAATGACCAACATGAGGTGTAAAACAAGTGGTTTTGGTGAAAATAAGTTTGTGCAAGAAAGTGGTATGCGAAATGTTGATTTTGTGAAGAAACATGCATGTTGAAAGGTGAGATTTCATGATAGTGTGTTTTTCAATGAAGTGATCATACATACATGTTATACTTGACCAATATGAGATGTTTCAACTAATTTTTGTGTACAAAGACAAATATCATGACAGTTAGCAAGGCATTTGCAAATTTGAGCAAAAAGTGACATTTTTGAAAAAAAAGTCAAAAATAACACATAACTTCCACCATTGGAAGTTAAGTACAAAATGTGACATTTTCAAGATGAGTTTTTGGACAGCTTGGTTCCAGGCCATTTCTCTTCAAGTTGATATGTCTTACACCTCTAATATATCATATGAAATGAGTCTAAACCCTTGAACATCATTAAAATTGACATCATGAGAAAGTGGCGAGTGTTTTGCAAAAATGTATGTGAAACTTGCATTTTGAAAGTGGAATCTTAAAATACTTGCTCTCACACTTAAGTGAATATTTGAACACATTTAAAATGATATATTGGAGGTGTCTAGACAAGTGGTTTAAGTAGAAATGCCCTAGAACCAAATATGTCATGTAATATGCAAGGAAATGCTTGAAAACAATACACTTGAGATTCAAAATCTACATTAATTGTTATAACACTCAAACTAGGTTTTAGGCATGTTTAACATGATGCATATGAGATGTTTTAACAACTAGATGAGCTTAAAGTGCATTTAACAAGTGAGCAACATGAACACACCAAATTTTGTGCAAAGTAACAGTTCTTACACCTTACATGAGCCAAATAGAGAGGTTCCAAAGCATCAAACATGTTCACATTTAACAGGTTGTGGCATCATCATAGGAAATGCAAGTTCTTGACAAGAAAACACACACTTGGGATCAAATGATCTAGGCTAGGTGAAACAACATATTTGATCATGAATACCCATTACAAACATCATACCAAAGCAGTTAGGAATCAAAGATTTGAACTATCTTCACAAAATGCAAGTTTGATATGTGAGCACAAGCATAAACATCATTATACAACAGCAGCATGATTATCTTATTAGGCAAGGATGTTTTGTGACGATAAGAGCATACACATCTCTTTTATACAGCAACAAATATGTATAACAACTTATAAACCAATAAACCAAGCACACACAAAATGTCATGAAGGAAATCTCATATGTTCATGCTTTATGTTCCAAAAGCAAAATATGCAAAACAATTGAAATGATGCAAGAGCAATGTTTACAAGTTACATACTTGTGATGATGACCTTAAGCAAGCTAAAATACTCCTAGAAACCCGGAGATCCTTTTGAATGTTCTTGTTGCTTTGAGTTTTCAAGAATGTTGCAATAAAGCCAACGCTTATACCAGTTTGAGATGTAGCCCTTCCAGCTGGTTTGTGAGACTTTAGACAGTTGCAAGATGATATATAAGAGGTGTTACAAGTGCTAAAACACCAAGGAACAAGTTGGACCAAGATTTGGCAAACTATGTGGCTTTTGGTCAAAGTATGAAAGGTAGAAGTTTGACTTTTTGATCTTTGAGGTTTCTAGGTGGTTTAATGGATTACACACCTTCTATATGTTATTTAGAAGTTGTGTGGAGGGTGGTTGAAGTGTAGGAAATGATAGAAATGAATTTGAGCTATTTTCACTTCATGACCAATTTTGGAGTTTTCATGAACTTTGGTGTTTTTGAGAATTTGAAGCAAGATGAGAGAATTGTGGTAACAGAGCTTCTATATGGTTTTTATCAGATGAATTGTGTCTGGAATGAGGTGAATGAGACCTCCTTTTATAGGAAAAGAGATTGAGGTGCTTGCTTGAGACATTTCTTCACCATGAAGCAAGCTTGGAGATATTTTGAAACAAACCTCCCTTGGAGGGTTTTCCACTTGTTCTGCTGCAAGACCAACTTTTCAATGCTTCTTGATGGTTTTCTGATGTTTGTACAGGCTATAGACCATAGGGAAGGGGCTGGTACAGCCTTTTACTTTCCACCTCATGCTTGGAAAGTTCAACTTGCCAACTTGCTCCACTTGCAAGGCAATGAACTTCAAGCTTTGATTTTGTGATATTCTGCATAATTCTCTATTCTCTCATGCTACACACATCTTATATGTCACATACAACAAGTTAGCTCAAGAAAAAATGGCAAATTTAGTGAAGTAGGTCTCTTTGAAAATTCAGCCAATGTGGGACTTAACATGTGAAACCTCCAACTTTGCACCTATGTAACTTTCTGCTCATAACTCCTTTTGAGATGTTCTAGTACAATTTAGAAAGCCCTCACATAGCTCTAAAACATTCATTTTTGTCAAGGAATCAAACTCCAATTGGAACTAGGTGAAAAATCCCCTCAAAGTTGGCTGCACACAAGCTTTTAAAGTGAAAATAACTTAGAAATTTTCTAAGTTATTTCCCCTTCTAGGAATGTTTTTGCTTCTATCTCAAAAAGTATGCATTTTCTGGGTGTGGACTAGTATGGGACTTTTGTAGGACTTGTCAAGAGCTTTTCAATGAGCTTGGAACCAACTCAATTGAGTGTGTCGTTAAGGAGTTATGGTTTAGCCCCTTTCGAAACCCTAATTTCCCGATTTCTTGATTACTCTCTCATTCTTGATCCAATGATCATGAAAATTGATATGCAAGTCCATTATGACATAAGGAACAACTTTGTTTCACAACTTGAAGTCCAATTCATAAAATTTGGAGGGTTGACTTTTCGGTCAACCGTACGATCGATCGGTGCCGACTGAGTCGCCTGTTGACATTCTGGACATCCTGAGACTTTGATACTTATTGAATAGTCTTTAATAATCTATATGAACTTCATGGACCTCAATCCCGCCACTACAACACCTTCCAACATCAAAGTCAAACCACAATTGACTTTTCACTAGTTAAAAACCCTAATCGGGGCCTCCCGACCGCACTGTCTTTGATTCTGAACTGATTTCTTCAAATTGACTTCTCATTTGACTTTGATATTATATTTGATTTCATTCCATGATTGAATTGGCCCAAATCATTGGTTGACCATTCCTTGGTTGTTTTGAATTTGTCGGCGCGAAAACCCTGATTCGTCTGTAACTTGACAATAATGAACTTGCACTGATTTAGGGTTAGATAATTCATGATCATGCTTCTTAAATGATAATGAGAATCTAAGGGGTCAAAATTTGGGGTACAACAGTTGCCCCTATTTAAATATCTTCACTAGATGGGGAACGAGAGATGACAATCTTCGTTAAATCGTAGTGAAAGATATTTAAATATAGATAACCGAAAATTTTGTCCCTTAGATCCGATGTCATGCTAAAGGACAAGTTATGATATGCCATGCACTCTAAATGATGCTTTATGATGCTTGAATGCAAACAACACAGACGCAACGATAATAATAAAAGAAACAGTAAAACAAACAATGACAAATACAAGGACTCGACACTGGGGACTCGTACTGAAAAACTAAATTAACAGTTCAGACATGACCGATAGCGTAAGCAGGGAAACTTCACATGGGGAAGAGACAAATCCAATAACGATGACAATCTTATTGGAACAGAGGTACTCCACCGGGGAGAAGAATTGACTTCTACTGGGAAAAGGATATACTTTTACTGGGGAAATGGAAAATTAATTCCATCGGTGAAAAGAGAAGCAGACTTCATCGGGGAAGCGGAAGACTGGATACAACCTCACTGGGGATGATCAGATGAGGAACTTCCTATAGCGAAGAGTTCAAACGGGATCTTCAGGAATGGACTAGAAACAAGACTAAACACACACGAGGGATACTAGTGACGACTAGATCTCCGAGACTTGACTGGGAACATGGATCACTGGGGATGTTTCCTCAGCTTCTGCAACTAGTTCATACAGTGCTGGTAATCAAGAAACGTCCTGGGGGAAAAATGGTAACGACCAGAATCCCAAGTAATGCCAGTGACGACTGGTCTTTTAATGGTGATTGGTGACGACCAAATCAGGGTATTAACGATAATTGGTTATGAAACAATGCCAGTTACGACTGGACTTTAAAGAAGATGGTGACGACCATGCTGGGGAATACCAATGACAATTGGTTATATAAAAAATGCTAGTGATTACTAGATCTTAGCTAAGGTGTTGGTAACGACCAAAACGAAACAGATTCCAATAACGTTTGGACTCCAGATGATGATACCAGTTACAACTGGGTTTCAAAGGGAAAAATTGGTGGCAGACAACAAGATACCAATGACGATTGGATTTAGGCAGTGCCAGTGACGACTGGACTTCATGGGGAGAGTTAGTAACAACTAACAAGATACCAATAACAATTGGAACAATACCAGTGACGACTGGATTTCACGGGGAAAGGTTAGTAACTACCAAACCAAGAGGCGCCAATGACAATTGGACTTTTATTTAGTGTCAGTGACGACTGGACTTATACGTGGATTTGTTAGTGACGACTAACGAGATACCAATGACAATTGGATTTAGACAATGCCAGTGACGACTGGGCTTAAAAGGAAATAGATGGTGACGACCAAATGAGTGCCAATGACAATTGGTTTGAACAAAATGCCAGTTACGACTGGACTTATACTTAGAAATGAAGCAAGTAATAACTTAGACTTCACGGGGATTGATAGATGTCACCGACTCGGGGAACAACCGAATCACACTGATCCCATGATGAGGGGTGTACGTAGACTTGGGAAATAAACCCGAAGACCTACTGGGGAATAGAGCCTGTAGGTAGATTTTGCTGAGGTGAATTCAAACAGATGTCCAGAAATACTTCGCTGGGGAAAGAACTTTCATATCATCACAAGAAATCCTGAGGGATAATCTTCAATCTTGATTACCATACATGGCCAAAATAGCTCAAATTTACCTATACTTCACCGGGGAGGATGGTGTATCAAAGTTTCTGCTATTCCGAGGTTTCGGGGAAGTATGATTTTCCTCGAATCTTTTTCGTGAGTTAAACATTTTTGTTAGTCTTTTCAAGTTTATTTGAATCTAATGCTTTCAAAATTTGAAGAATGATAAGCTTCTCTGAAGAGACTGCCACTTATCGCTTGAAGAAAGATAAGCTTCTCTGAAGAGACTGCCACTTATCGCTGAAGAAAGATAAGCTTCTCTGAAAAGACTGCCACTTATTGCTGAAGAAAGATAAGCTTCTCTGAAGAGACTGCCACTTATCGCTGAAGAAAGATAAGCTTCTCTGAAGAGACTGCCACTTATCGCTGAAGAAAGATAAGCTTCTCTAAAGAGACTGCCACTCATCGCTGAAGAAAGATAAGCTTCTCTGAAGAGACTGCCACTTATCGCTGAAGAAAGATAAGCTTCTCTGAAGAGACTGCCACTTATCGCTGAAGAAAGATAAGCTTCTCTGAAGAGACCGCCACTTATCGCTAAAGAAAGATAAGCTTCTCTGAAGTGACTGCCACTTATCGCTGAAGAAAGATAAGCTTCTCTGAAGAGACTGCCACTTATCGCTGAAGAAAGATAAGCTTCTCTGAAGAGACTGCCACTTATCGCTGAAGAAAGATAAGCTTCTCTGAAGAGACTGCCACTTATCACTGAAGAAAGATAAGCTTCTCTTAAGAGACTGCCACTTATCTAAAAATGCTCTTCTTGATAGATAGTGCAAAATAAATGCACGTCCAGGTAGGTTTGGCGACCGACATGGACCAAAGTTCAATCTAGAATAGAACTAGAAAGAAACTGTCAAACAAGACTCCAACCACTGAGAAATGAACTCGAATGGGGACACCTCTTATCCAATCCTGGAAAAAGATAATTGAAGCAACCATCATCCACGAGGATTAACTCTGTGGGGAATTGACAAAGGGTGGACGTTTTATGCCTAAAGGCCTACAACTCTATGGGAAAGAGACAAAACGCCCAGTCACTAAGGAGGGACACCCAACAAAACAGGTAACAACCAGAGATAGCACAAATGCACAGATGCTATGCATATGCTTATGCCATGATCATGTTTATGCTATGCTTTTGTTTATGCTGACAAAACAGACAAAACTGGAGATGAAATGAACATCTCGACACGGAGACTCAAACAACTTCACCAAAGTTTGGCATCAAAGGGATGGTCAGGAAGAATATCCATTCTACTTTCAAGGTTACCACCTTCTCTGAGAGAGTAATCTTCTTAGGCCAAAACATCATGACTTCACTTGGACTGCCATCATGAGTTTGAATTCTTTGCTAAAGGAAGATCACACTGAGAGATTCCCATACCAACGGAAGTAACAACTTAACCAGAGAATTTTGACAAAAGGTACCTATGAGAACAAAAAATTTATGCCTCATGATGGTGATAATCCTCTTCAAGCGAGCAGAGGCTCTTACGACGAACAGTCTTTAAATCCTTTCTGCCCCAAATTATGCATTTTGTGAGAAGACGTCAGAAGGATGCTTTTACAAAAGAATCGTCATAAAGATGCTTCAATGTCTTCAAACCTTTAGAGGGATTTACCAATCTCGACGTGGTTGCCCCAGTTTGACTGTATTTGCACAACAAAGTCCTCAGACTGTGGAAGTAATGATTGGGGAACAAACTTGCCCCTGCTAGCTGGTAATTGTACCAAATTTGCCCCAGACTAAACTGTTGATTAAGAGATTCATCTGGCCTTGACCTGGTTGGTTTTGCTGGCGAACCTGGAGTAGCTGGCCTTGACAACAATTCATTTTAAGATCTCAAACAATGTGCCCCAGAACACATGGTCTGCAAGAAGAAATCACTAAGAGGATTTTACAGAAGAATTGTCATCCAAGATGCATTCAATATTTTCAAACTCTTAGAGAGATTCACAAATCTCGACGTAACTGCCCCAGTTTAACTGTCTTGGAGAGATTAATCTAATCCCGACTTGATGGCTTCTGATTGACTGTTTTCGAGAGTTCTAATCTTGACTTGACTGCCCCTGATTAATTGAAGAGTTCTGCCCCATTTCAAATGTCTTTGATTGGCTTGGATTAACGGTTTTACAAATGATTGACCAATCCTTCAAATTAGTTGCCCCAGGCTGAGCTTCCTTTATCGAATCCCATTCCTTAGCTGACAGCGTTTGTTGGGCTTCCTTTGACATTTGGATTGTCTTGCACGCAATGTTGTTCATTTAAAAATTGGCAATTCTGAATGTAAAATTCATGCAATCTTTTGGAAACATCTTTTGATGGAACACATACGGTGGAGTGGTCAAGTGATCAAAGTGAAAATGATTCAGTCATTTACAAATGATGGATAAAGTGATGAATACACACAGTTAACAAAGATCATTAGGAGTCAGGTTATCCAACCTTGCTGTAATATGTTTTCAAAACAACCTTACCTCAATTAGGTCTTTTAAGGGTTGTAACGTGGCTCGGTTCACGGTTCATGAAACAAAGGATAAAGGCTCAAAGTTATTTGTCCCACCCATTCTCTGTGATGAACTCCACTCCTATGTTCAGTTAACTCAAACTATTCATTCAGGTTTTTACCCGTTTTTTAAGAATTGAATTGATGGTAGTTAGTGATGGTTTACAAACCTAATGTAGTCACAACTCCCTTACATTATTGGGTTGTCTTTTTCTATTTTGAGGATTTTAAAAGTGAAAGCTTTAAGGTTTTCCTCTTTTTATTATCCCTGACTTTTGCCTGAACTGTTTTCTTTTGAATACGCAGTCAGCGGGATGCCCCATTTTACCTAAGTCCCCTTCATAGGTTTTGACTTAGCGGGCCTTTCAATTTTCTTTTTTTTCTTTTTTTTTCGTTGAGAAAGAAGGTGACTACCTTGATTAATGGCTTACAGTGAACCATCATCGTGTTTTATGCTGAAAAGCATCTTTGACACTTGTTTGTTGTGTACGAAGGAAAACCTGAGTGCATCAACTCTATATGAAAAGTTTCATGTATGCACATATCTCCAAGTTAACTAAGAACTACCCGCCCCAGGTTTGAGATTTAAGGTTTTATTTTTGTGAAGAAAGAAAACTCCTACTTCTAGGCTCGAAGGGTTTTAACGAGGGATTATCTTCCTTATTTCTCCAGTGTTTAGGGATTGAAACAATGCCTTACATCATTGGTAAAGTCAAATTGAAAGCATATCAACAGCAGTTATGAATATAGTTTTCATCATCCTCCCCAATCATTGCTTCAAACAGAAATTTGGTAAAGAAAAGAAATTCTTGCATTTTTGTTTTTTCATTTTTTTTGTTTTTGTTTTCTTATCAAAATGAAAGACAAAGAGTGAAACGAATGGATTTAATCAAAAGATGCATAAACATTTCATTAATATGCCAATTTAAAATGAACAACCAACTTGCAAGCAAACACAAATGCAAAGAAACCACAACACAATGCTGAAACAGTTTACGAGCTGCCAACCTTAGGGAATTACACTGTTTAACAAAACAAATTTCAAGCTTGATGCAGAGAAACACCTTCCACAACCACTTACTCTTTGTGGTATAGTATTATGAGGGGCCTCGTAGGTCCTTTGCCACTTGCTTCAAGAGCTGAGCCACTGGTACTTGGTTTATCTTCTTGAAGTTCTAATAGCTCTAACAAGCTTTGCACTTTTAACCCGGAAGCTTTGCACTCTTCCACCAGATGCCCCACTGTCCCAGTATGGTACTTGCATTCAACCTCTGGGTGATCTTCTTCAAGGATCAGATCTTTGTCAATAATCAGCTCTTGTACAACATGTCCTAATGCCAAACAAATGTCTAGTTCATGTCCTTCAGCCCCTTTATGGAACTCACAAGTCAAGTTTGCATTATGCCATGGCCCTGGCACAGGGTTAAAAGCTCGTGGAGTCACCAATGAATTCTGAATTAGTAGCGGGTACAGCTTACTTAGCGGCACAGGAACTGACCTGTAGCATGCCTTGTTCTTTTTGACAGGATCTTTCTTATTCATGCTCTGGCTTTGGGAACCTTGAGGGGAAGCAGCCAATGGGTGCTGAGATATTCTTTTGTGACCACCTGATGAGGTTTTGGCGCATGCCCAAATGCTGGTTGACTACGGCCTGACCGTTGAAACTTAGGAGGTCCTTGAGCTAGAAGAGTCACTGGAAGTGACGGACTGACAACCTCTCTGGGTGTAATAGGATGAGAAACTCCCTCACTTTTCATCAAACTCTGCAAAGTTTCCAAAACCCAATTCATCTGCCCTTTGAGGATCTTGATTTCCTCCTTCAAGGTTTCTTGTTCTTTCAACAGTTCATTCATTGTTGCCATTGGTCCAGAATATTCTCTCTCTGTGACAAGGAAGAGGATAAGACTCCAGGCTGAGAAATGCGAATGCGAATGCGAGGACATGCTCATGCAATGCAAAAAGTTTCATGGAACTTGAAATATTTACAAACATCAAGATATACCAAAAACTTTTCATTAATGTCAGTACTTCTTACAAGAGTTCTCTTCCTTTTAATGTCCATAATAACCTCTTGATGTTTACAAACAAAAAAGTCTGAGTTCCATGAAACTTTCATGATATGATGCTTATGGATGCATGAATGCAACAAACACAGGTAAACACATATTCACATATACACATAGATAAACAGACAAAGGTTTCGGTTTGGGGAAATTCGAGCGTGGGGCCAAGGTCTACCCTTCCCAAAAAGGAGTGTACTAGAGTTTTTTACCATTGTAGAACAAGGTTCTAAAAGGTTCCCAGAGTCTTCAGCCCATCTTTCGGATATTATCAATTTCCCAAATAACTCGGTGGTCGATAATATTCTCAAGAGAGTCTCGTCCGAGTGTAGTATCGCGTATCAACTATTTGGAAATACTCCCTCATAGTCATCGCACTACATCCTAGTAAGGCCAAAGTGGGGTAATAAGTGATCTAAAGGTCCTCAATGGCATGGGTCCCTTATAGAAAGCATCATTGTTTTCACGAATACTCGATCAACAACACCAACCCTCAAAAAGGACCTCCATTGAGCGGTGGTTTTCTCAAGTTAGCTTAGTCGGGAATCAACTCCCTATAAGCCTTCTTGAATATACCACCTTCCTATCATAAGTACGCTCGAGCACGGGTATAGTGTTGTCTCACCACTTGAAATTCCCAAGAACCAAACATAACAAATATGCACATATTTACAAATATTCACAAATAGCAAGTCTTTAAACAAAATAGGCTAAACCCTCAAAACAAAAGCATAATGTCCCCAGTGAAGTCGCCATTTTTCTATTGCGGTGAAAATTGGATAGCAAGCTATTAATTAACTTGAATCTTATTTCTTTTACAACCGATCTTTAATTTATCCAAAGAAAAGGTCTCAAGAAAGAAAAACCTTTTTCGCGATGTAACAACAACGCTTTAAGAGATTCGGGGATTCGGGGGTTGGTTATATCTAGGGAAGGTATTAGCACCCTAAATATCTGTAGTACTCTACAGGAACCTTTTGTTTAATTACTTGCTAAGTTTGTGAATTGTGCACTATGGTTTAAGGATTGGGAATTGAGATAAAATAAATAAAAAGGCCTAAGTGGTTTTCTAAGTTTGCTCGCAAAGGCATCACACCTTCTGCCTACGTATCCTGACTAGGATAAAATCAGAGCAATCGTAGTTCACCTCACAAGGGGAAGGAACACTTGATGATGATCAAGGTTCAAAGGGGGGAACAAACATGACAATTTTTGTGTGGAGTTTGACAAAACTCCCTAATCTAAGTTGTAAAAAAAGGGGAAAGTAAGAAGTCATGACAATGATTCTTACACAGAGTTGACGAACTCTTTCCTAGGGTTCTAGTTGAAGAACACTCCTAGTACGGGTGGGTTTCTTAGACTTCAAGCAAAGTCTAAAGGCTTCTAATCTAAGGGTAAGAATGACTTAAAAAAGTCAAAATGGTTAGAGAGAATTGTTCATGACATTGATTAGTCAAGTGGACAGACCTTCCTTTGGAGGGAGACTGAGAAACTAGCTTGGACGAGAACTAACGAGCTTCGTCGCTTGGGGACAAAAGAAAATAAAATGCTAAACAAGATTACAATCAAGGTAAAGCATATTCATGGTGACAACCAAGTAAGCAATGAGAGATGACAAGAATGAAACATGATGAAAACGGTTAACAGATGAAATAGTCGATACTGTGACGACAGCTCGCACTTGATGCAAATCAACAGATGAAAATGGTAACAACCAAAAATAAATCCTAGCATGTTAGATAACATATATAGACATGGATTCAAACAAGATGCAAGAAAAATATTGAGAGGAACCACATGAACATTCATCTACAACTACGTACATGATCGCGTAAATACGCACAACTTACACCTAAACAAAATAAGTGATAAAATATGAAAACATGAAAAATAAAAACATGGCATGAAAGTAAACACTAATACGAGCACAACGAAAAAAGAACGGACGAAAAATGATGAAAAACGAGTGAGATATGAATTTTTGAAATTTGTGTGAAAAATAACAAAATATGGTAAACGAGTTGCCCTCCTTAGGGGTCGAACCCAGGTCATGCATGTGAAAGGCGCGTTTGGAAATATGGTTTTACCACTGGGGTGGCTATACATCCATTGATGAATCCACCCCTAATAAAATATAAGGGGAACTTAGTCTCATGGCTGGGCAAGAAAACATAAACCAATGCATTTACGTTTTGTACCGTAACTTCCTAACCGTTTATCGGAACGAAACAAAATTTATATGGATTTGGGGTAGAATCGAAAGGAACATCATAGTGGTCTCAGTTTTTGAAAATTCCCACTGTGGTGTAAAACCCGATAGCCTTACCATTTGAAGCTCAAAATTGCATTTTCATGTGGGCAGCCTTACATACTCATATTCAAACCATACCAACTATGCACACATCACATGTAGATGATAATGAGTGGATTCAAATTAAATTTGTGATTAAAACTGAACTGTAGTGAAAGTTCATATGCAAGTTGCAAAAGAGTGACATAAGTGTTATGCATGACTTGGAGCATTTCAAGTTTCAGAGCAATTTTTATCATAGCAAGCTTTCATACACCTCAAATACAAGTTGATGAATGAGTTTTGATTGAAAACTAGGGGCTGCACTGATAGTGTAAAGTTTTGATACTCAAAAGTGCTCATTTGTTTGAAAATGCATTATGAGTGTGTGTTTGTGTTTCAAATAGTTTCAACTTCAAGTGACTATGCAAACACATCATGAATGACAAGTATGAGATGTTAGATCAAGCATTTCAATTTAAAACAAACTGATGCAAAAAATTGGTGTGTGATGTGTCACTTTGTGAAGAAAATGCATTTTGAAAGGTGAGGTTCACAACAGAAAGTTTTTGAACCAAATGATGATGCAAACATATTTCAAATGACCAACATGAGGTGTATAACAAGTGGTTTTGGTGAAAATAAGTTTGTGCAAGAAAGTGGTATGTGAAATGTTGATTTTGTGAAGAAACATGCATGTTGAAAGGTGAGATTTCATGACAGTGTGTTTTTCAATGAAGTGATCATACATACATGTTATACTGGACCAATATGAGATGTTTCAACTAATTTTTGTGTACAAAGACAAATATCATGACAGTTAGCAAGGCATTTGCAAATTTGAGCAAAAAGTGACATTTTTGAAAAAAAAGTCAAAAATAACACATAACTTCCACCATTGGAAGTTAAGTACAAAATGTGACATTTTCAAGATGAGTTTTTGGACAGCTTGGTTCCAGGCCATTTCTCTTCAAGTTTATATGTCCTACACCTCTAATATATCATATGAAATGAGTCTAAACCCTTGAACATCATTAAAATTGACAGCATGAGAAAGTGGCGAGTGTTTTGCAAAAATGTATGTGAAACTTGCATTTTGAAAGTGGAATCTTAAAATACTTGCTCTCACACTTAAGTGAATATTTGAACACATTTAAAATGATATATTGGAGGTGTCTAGACAAGTGGTTTAAGTAGAAATGCCCTAGAACCAAATCTGTCATGTAATATGCAAGGAAATGCTTGAAAACAATACACTTGAGATTCAAAATCTACATTAATTGTTATAACACTCAAACCAAGTTTTAGGCATGTTTAACATGATGCATATGAGATGTTTTAACAACTAGATGAGCTTAAAGTGTATCAAAAACCAGAACTGGTGTTATGCTTGAAAATATGTGCAAAAGTGCATTTAACAAGTAAGCAACATGAACACACCAAATTCTGTGCAAAGTAACAGTTCTTACACGTTACATGAGCCAAATAGAGAGGTTCCAAAGCATCAAACATGTTCACATTTAACAGGTTGTGGCATCATCATAGGAAATGCAAGTTCTTGACAAGAAAACACACACTTGGGATCAAATGATCTAGGCTAGGTGAAACAACATATTTGATCATGAATACCCATTACAAACATCATACCAAAGCAGTTAGGAATCAAAGATTTGAACTATCTTCACAAAATGCAAGTTTGATATGTGAGCACAAGCATAAACATCATTATACAACAGCAGCATGATTATCTTATTAGGAAAGGATGTTTTGTGAGGATAAGAGCATACACATCTCTTTTATACAGCAACAAATATGTATAACAACTTATAAACCAATAAACCAAGCACACACAAAATGTCATGAAGGAAATCTCATATGTTCATGCTTTATGTTCCAAAAGCCAAATATGAAAAACAATTGAAATGATGCAAGAGCAATGTTTACAAGTTACATACCTGTGATGACGACCTTAAGCAAGCTAAAATACTCCTAGAAACCCGGAGATCCTTTTGAATGTTCTTGTTGCTTTGAGTTTTCAAGAATGTTGCAATAAAGCCAACACTTATACCAGTTTGAGATGTAGCCCTTCCAGCTGGTTTGTGAGACTTTATACAGTTTCCAGATGATATATAAGAGGTGTTACAAGTGCTAAAACACCAAGGAACAAGCTAGACCAAGATTTGGCAAACTATGTGGCTTTTGGTCAAAGTATGAAAGGTAGAAGTTTGACTTTTTAATCTTTGAGGTTTCTAGGTGGTTTAATGGATTAAACACCTTCTATATGTTATTTAGAAGTTGTGTGGAGGGTGGTTGAAGTGTAGGAAATGATAGAAATGAATTTGAGCTATTTTCACTTCATGACCAATTTTGGAGTTTTCATGAACTTTGGTGTTTTTGAGACTTTGAAGCAAGATGAGAGAATTATGGTGACAGAGCTTCTATATGGTTTTTATCAGATGAATTGTGTCTGGAATGAGGTGAATGAGACCTCCTTTTATAGGAAAAGAGATTGAGGTGCTTGCTTGAGACATTTCTTCACCATGAAGCAAGCTTGGAGATATTTTGAAACAAACCTCCCCTAGAGGGTTTTCCACTTGTTCTGCTACAAGACCAACTTTTCAATGCTCCTTGATGGTTTTCTGATGTTTGTAGCAGGCTATAGACCATAGGGAAGGGGCTGGTACAGCATTTTACTTTCCACCTCATGCTTGAAAAGTTCAACTTGCCAACTTGCTCCACTTGCAAGGCAATGAACTTCAAGCTTTGATTTTGTGATATTCTGCATAATTCTCTATTCTCTCATGCTACACACATCTTATATGTCACATACAACAAGTTAGATCAAGAAAAAATGGCAAATTTAGTGAAGTAGGTCTCTTTGAAAATTCAGCCAATGTGGGACTTAACATGTGAAACCTCCAACTTTGCACCTATGTAACTTTCTGCTCATAACTCCTTTTGAGATGTTCTAGTACAATTTAGAAAGCCCTCACATATCTATAAAACATTCATTTTTGTCAAGGAATCAAACTCCAATTGGAACTAGGTGAAAAATCCCCTCAAAGTTGGCTGCACACAAGCTTTTAAAGTGAAAATAACTTAGAAATTTTCTAAGTTATTTCCCCTTCTAGGAATGTTTTTGCTTCTATCTCAAAAAGTATGCATTTTCTGGTTGTGGACTAGTATGGGACTTTTTTAGGACTTGTCAAGATCTTTCCAATGAGCTTGGAACCAACTCAATTGAGTGTGTGGTTAAGGAGTTATGGTTTAGCCCCTTTCGAAACCCTAATTTCCCGATTTTTCGATTACTCTCTCACCCTTGATCCAATGATCATGAAAATTGATATGCAAGTCCATTATATCATAAGGAACAACTTTGTTTCACAACTTGAAGTCCAATTCATAAAATTTGGAGGGTTGACTTTTCGGTCAACCGTACGATCGATCGGTGCCGACTGAGTCGCCTGTTGACATTCTGGACATCCTAAGACTTTGATACTTCTTGAATAGTCTTTAATAATCTATATGAACTTCATGGACCTCAATCCCGCCACTACAACACCTTCCAACATCAAAGTCAAACCACAGTTGACTTTTCACTAGTTAAAAACCCTTATCGGGGCCTCCCGACCGCACTGTCTTTGATTCTGAACTGATTTCTTCAAATTGACTTCTCATTTGACTTTTATATTATCTTTGATTTCATTCCATGATTGAATTGGCCCAAATCATTGGTTGATCTTTCCTTGGTTGTTTTGAATTTGTCGGCGCGAAAACCCTGATTCGTCTGTAACTTGACAATAATGAACTTGCACTGATTTAGGGTTAGATAATTCATGATCATGCTTCTTAAATGATAATGAGAATCTAAGGGGTCTAAATTTGGGGTACAACAGTGAGATATTGGATCGAACTCTATTTTAGCATGTCGTCGAAGTATGCTCACATGTTGTTGTCGAAGACCTACATGCTATAGTCAAAATAAGTTCTAGTATGTAGTTGTCAAATTGGGCCTTGTGTTAAGGATCCAATTGTTTAAGTTAGCTTGTACCCTAAGTTAGCTTGTAATGGGTAATTGTTAAAAAGTTCATTAGTTTAGTATGTTAGGTTTTATTATAAATAACATACTAGTCTGTCGTCTTAAGTATGGCAAATCCTAATTAGGGTGAGAGAGTTATTTGTTATTCTTGAGTACTTGTAATCTGATTTGAAGAGAAAGTAAAAAATAACAGTTATAAACAAGAAGGCCATAATAGAAAAAGCTCACAGCATCTTATTGTTGAGCCTTGGTGATAAGGTTCTCCGCAGGTATCAAAGAAGACGATGACATCGGGGTTATGGTTGAAACTTGAAAGTTTGTACATGACACAATCTTTGGTGAATCGACTCTACCTGAAGCAAAATTTGTATTCATTCAAGATGAGTGAAGAAAAAGTGCTGGTTGAGCAGTTGGATATGTTCAACAAGCTAATTCTTGATCTTGAAAATATTAATGTGAAGATTGACGATGAAAATTGTCATACCCTAAATTTGCCCGCCTTTTTTTTTAATCAAAAGCATTGGTACAGGTCATCAGGAGCATGAGAAATAGAAAGGAGAAGCCTGTTGAGTATCTCAAAAGTCATAGTGGGGTTGGAATGATCATCCAGTTCATCTGCACAGTATCCAAGCAAAAAGGGGAAATCAGGGTTTTCGCACAGTTAAAAGTCGAGGTTTCAATGGTTTGATCAGTCGACGTCTTGAATTAATTTCCAATTAAATAGGGTCAAGGACGCTACATTGCTTCAAATATGAATTCAATTTGAGGTTGACACCCAAATATTGAAGAAAATGCAGCTCAGGCCCGATTAGGGTTTTCGATCAGGAAAAGTCAACTGTAGTTTGACTTTTGATATGAAAGGTGTTCTAATGATGCAATATTGATTAATAAGATTTATATGGCTTAGTGAAGTCCATTCAAGAAGATTCAAGGCCTCAAGATACCCGGATCGTCAACAGTCGGCTCGGTAGTCACCGATTGATCGAACGGTTGACCGAAAAGTCAACTCTCCAACCATAAGGAATTTGACTTCAAGATGTGAATCAAAAATGTTCCTAATGACATATTGCATCTACCCATAAAATTTCATGGCCATTGGATCAAGGGTTAGGAAGTAATTGCAAAAGTCGGGAATTAGGGTTTTGAAAGGGGCAAGACCATAACTCCTCAACCACACATCCAAATGAAGTGGTTCAAAGCTCATTATAAAGCTCTTGACAAATCCTACAAAAGCCTCAAAGTGGTCCATGATCAAAAAATGCATATAATTGGAGTTATGATAAGGTTCATTTTAAGAAGGGAAATAACTTAGAAAAATTCTAAGTTATTTAGCCTTTTTAAGTGGTTTTTTCAGCAACTTGGAAGGGTTTTTCAACCTAGTTCCATCAAGAATTTGGAAATCCCCAAAACATGAAAGTTATAGAGCTACTTAAGAGTTTTCCAAATTGTGGTAGAACTCCTCAATAGCATGTGTGAGCAGAAAGTTATGCACTATGGAAGTTAGGGTTGTCAACGCTTGAAACCACAATCCAACACTTCCCAAAATCAGATTTTCACAACTTGAGACATCCTCGACCCTTGGATCATGATTCAATATGATATTCAGATGTGTAGAGTAAAGGAAATGCAGAAAATGTAAGGCTTAGAGAGAGAGAGAGAGAGAGAGAGAGAGAGAGAGAGAGAGAGAGAGAGAGAGAGAGAGAGAGAGAGAGAGAGAGAGAGAGAGAGAGAGAGAGAGAGAGGCAAGTTGCAACTTGGTAATAAAATATTCAAATGTAAGAAGGAGAGAGAAACTTTTCATGCCAAAAACTGTTGCAGCTGGCTCACCCTACACTCTAAGCTCACCTCAGTCACTTCATGACCATCTCCACTTGATTTTTCTGATCCTCTTTGAACCATGGAACTGATAGGAAGAGATTTTGCAAGATTCATTTGAAAAAAAACCTCATGAAACTCCCTCCAAAAGTGGTAAAATACCAAGCTGCCCTCACTCTTGTTTTGGCTATAAATAGAAGCCTCTTCCTTAATGTTAGATACACCAGAGCAATCTCCAAAACCCAGAGAAACAATAGCTCTCAATTCCTTCTCATTCCTTAAGAAATCTCGAAATTTCAAAACTTTCATTTTTCACCAAAAAGTTATCTTGAGCAAAACTCTCCTCAAGATCAGTTCTACCATCTCAAAGCTCCTCAAAACCATCTACACAATCTCTAAACATTGTGTAGAAGGTGTCCATACATTCAAACCACTCAAAAGGTTCATTTTCACAAAAGTCAACCTTCACATCTTAATAGTTTGACTTTCTTCCACTTTGAAAGCCAAATCCTCACTCAAAGCATCCCCTACCATTATAACACGCCTAACACCTCTTATACATCATATCTCAAGTGTTTAAGCCATAAAAAATCAGCTGGAAATCACACAACTCCAACTGTCTTGAAAAGTGGATTGTTGCTTCAAGAGGAAGCAAGTTTTATCTCTTTGCAAAGGAAGGAGGATCTCTGGGTTTCTAAGATTTTTAGCTTGCTCAAGGTTTTTCTACAAGAGGTATGTGACATTCCAACTCCCTAATAATCATACATTATCATGTATTATCATTTTGTGGTGATTTTTGTGAAAATATACCATGGCTGCCCCATTGTAGTTCTTTGTCAAGAACTCTAGTTTTCATAGTCATGTTACTTGTTTTGTTGATGATTGGTCATTTGTAAATGATATATTAATGATATGTTACCAAGTTTTTACTTTGATGTCATGTTTAACTTGTTTGTGAGATTTTGGTCATGTGGTAGTTTTAGGATCCAATGTTGAAATATTGATGAAACTTGCCCTAGACTTGTATAGTTTTAGTTCATTATTGAGATGTGGATAACTTGTAAGTTACTCATAGATTCCCCCTTGCCCTTGATCATGTTTGAATCAATGTGGCCCTTGTTTTCACATTATGCTATTTTCATGTCTTTCTTGCCTATCATTACTATGAAGTGGGTGTTAAGTTGTTATGCTTGCTATTTCTTGTACCTCAAGTCTTTGGTTAATGTTTGATCTTGCTCATTATGTTTGCTTTGGTGGAGATGTGAGAAACATAAGTTTAGTCATTAGGGCTGTCTTGAGGTATTGATAGTTTTGTTGTCAATTTTGGTTCAACATATCTTTTTTTGGTTTGGAGCACTTTTGCTTGGTTTTAAGATTAGAACTCATTGGTTTACCTATTTTAAGAATGTGTATGGTGCTTTTATGCTCATTTCTCTTTAAATGATTCCAACTGTTTTGTCATGCTTCAGCTGTTGTTTTTTTTCAAAATATCATGATGCCAAATACCACATTCTTTTTTAACCTGTTTCTACTTGATTTATGTGCATAAAATCAATGTCTTACATGTTTGAAAATTGTATGAGGTGCCAAATCATCTCAACTGTCATGAATGTACCTGCTGCCTGATTGAGTTTGGCTCTTTGCATATTCATGAGCTTCAAATGTCATTTTCTGTTTGGTATTGGTTTGATCCATTTCTTGAGCATAATCTCATCTTTTAACATATTTATGGTGTGTGTATGATATTTGTTTCATCATAAAACTCATTGCTTGCCAAAATGCCCTGTTGTGCCAAGTTGTGTCAAGACAGTTTTTGCATTTTTACCACCACATGTCAAATTGTGATCCAACTGTCATATGCTTAAACTTTGAGTTAAAACTCATCCTCTTTTGTGATTTTGATGTGTACATATTGTTGGTTTGATCCATTCTTACCTGTTTCTTCATTTCACTCCTAAATTTCTTTTTTCAAGCCAAATCACACCATGACCATACCAAATCTCATTCCAATTACCAAATGCTTGTTTCTTGAGTTAAAACTCTTTCATTGTTACATTTATGATGTGTATGTGCTATCTTTTTAACTTGAGGCCAAACTATTTTGAAAAAACACAACAGCTGCACACACTTCTTTTTTGGTTTGGTTTGTTCTAGTTTAGCTCATGAAGCCTTAGACCTCTAAATAATGTTTAAGATCTGTGTGTGCATGAATCAAACAGTTGTGTATGCCTTGCTTTGCTGTCATGACAGCCTGCCTTCCATTGTGTGCTACAATTTCCACTTGATAGCCATTTTCTTGTTTTGTGCATTTCATGATCAAATTGAAGTATGGACTCATTCATAATCATGTTTGTGGCTTGTATGTGGTTTCCCTTTGATCTCACTCTGTTCCAATTGTGATATGTGTCATTTTGTGCCTTTTATGCCTAAGTGAGCAGTTGATAGGTGATTTTCAATTCTAGGTTGTTTGTGGCCAATTTTGATGTATAGACACATTTATTGTCATGTTTATGGTTGGTGTGTGTGGTCTGCCCAAACAGATTATGCTTACTACATGATCTAGCCTCCAAGTTGCATTTTTCTTCAAATCTTCTACTTGGCATGACAGTTGTGAATTTGAGTTTGACAATATGATTATGAGCTTCTGGTTCTCACATTGCCTTCTATATGTTTTGGTTGTGACCTCTGTTGAAATGACTCACTTGGATGCTGTGATGATCAACATTGTCTTGTTTACATAGCTGTTATTTCTTTCTTCATAGTTTTTTTATTTGTGTAAATTAAGAATTGTCTTGAGGTTGATTTGAACCTTGTCATGTTCTTGGATTCACAATCATGTTGTTAGGCTTATTCTGATTCAAGCTTGCTCAACCTATGCCATTTATACTACTGTGAATGGATATTGCTTTGTATAAAATTTGTGTTTACTTTTGAGAAATACTGGTGGCCATTTCAATGAATAATGCTTGCTTTGTTTTTGAGACCTGCTGCTGCCATTGTTATCTTTCCAACCTGTTTTGATTTGCTTATCAGCATCAGTGCCTCTAATTTCATTGTTTGTGCCTGTTATAGAATAGTTGTTGGGTTGTGTTCATTTTCTAGGTTTGAGTTTGGCCAACTCATGCATAAATGTTGTTGTGCTAAGTTTTTTTTATGCAGTTGGTTAAATTACTACTTTTGTTCATCTAAAGCAAGTTTATAACTGATTTGTTGGTTGTGAGTGCTTAAGTTTGTTAATTAAGTTTAGTATAGTTTGTTTTGAGCTTTTGGTGTTGGTTAGACATTTAGCAGCCTGTTGAAGTTTGAGGTGGTTTGCTTGGATTGGTCTCTGCTGGTATGCATAAGAGAGAACTTGTTGCTAGAAATCATCTCATGTGTGTTTTTGAAACCTTTAATTCTTGAGACTAGAGTTTAGTGTTTGACTTGCCCATCAGTTGTGGTCCTGTGCTTGAAAACTCAATATCCCAAATACCATGATCATTTTACAACACAGTTGCTACCAACTAAACATAAACCTCAACACCATTCTGAAACAAGTCATGACCAATATTCCAATGCAACAAAAGCATGTTACCTGTCACAGGCCATATTTACCAGCTGAACATAAACCTCAATATTCTTCTGCCACAATCCATGACACACATCTGCCAGCATATTCTGGTGCAGGAAAATCTTGATACTTTTCTGCTGTTAGCCATGTTCAGTGAATTATAGAGGAGGAAGTATTATGGGAGAAGAACAACGTGACCATGAGCACAAAAAAAAACAGTTGCAACAATTTTTGAAACACAATACCCTTCACCTTGTGTTGGAATTCACAACCAATTTCCACCATAGCTTTCTACTGAAACCAAAGCACCCTATCCATCATCAAATATAGCATAAAGACTCTGACTGTTGGATGTTCCTTGTGCATTGAAATGCCAAAACCAGTGGCTGCTATCCATTCAAGGCAGGGGGAATTCACCAAAATGTTTGGTTGAAATACCATTGCTGCTTCTTTTCTATTCCAATCAGCATACCCCTGCTATGTTCTGTTTATTCTTTGAATTTATATTGTTGGAACTGTGATGGTTGTCAGTCTTGTCTTGCTTATGAAAAAACTATCATTTGAAACTTCTTTACATCTTGGTTTGTCATGTGTGGAACTTGTCTTATTTTGTTTACTCATGATCCATCAAACTCACTGTGGTGAGTAATGACTTTGTGTGTTTTGTTCATGTTACATTGTGAAACTTATGTGCATTGTTTGGAATTGCTTAAACTTGTTGATGCTGAGGTCTGCCAGCTTAATCCAATCTCAGTTATTGGTGTTGATCCTATCCATGTCATAATTGCTGCCTAGGTCAGTTTAAATGTGATTGGTGTGTTGTGACCATGTGAGGCATTTGGTTCTTGATTCTTTCAGCTTCCTGTTTTGAGCTTGGTCCACATTTGATAACATCAAGTTTTGTTATTACCATTTATGTGGAAGTCATTATCAGTGCTATTCTGGTTTGGCTGAAATTTGCTTTGCCCTTGAGTGGTCTGTTTTAAACTTGGTCTAGATGCAAGTCGTTTAAAGAAAGCAACTTCATCATTTGCAACTCACATACTCTTTTTCTACTCTAGTGTTTTTTGAACAAACTTGCTGTTAGAACTATTTCTACATCATATTTACAAGGTGTGCAGACCCTCATTGGTGTGTAATTTCATCAATTTTAATCATTGCCCCCAAAAACGCATTTTAAACTTCACATTACGTGAGCATCCGAAGTTTGAGTTGTGAGCATATTTTGAAAAATCCAACTGCACCATCTTGTTCCTTGTTTAAAAACAGTCAAGATTGACTAAAATTTCATTAAAAAAGACTAAGAATTGATATAGTTGTGAATCAAAACGTATGTGGTAAAATTGCCTTGTTCTTGCCTCTTCTAACTTGCCCAGAAATTCAGGAAAACACGCCTTATATATTTATGGGGGTGGCTATATCAACGGATGTATAGCCACCCCAGTGGTAGAAGCATGCGCGCATATCATACCTTTCACTGCCTAGACCTGGGTTCGATCCCTGAGGAGGATCAACCCTTTTGCATTTTTTTCCTTTTTCATATTTTCCATCCTACCTGCGCGCGTGTGAGTGCCCTAGTGGTCAGGTGTGTGGCCTGCAAGCTTGAGGGCGTGGGTTCAACTCCCACCCCTTGCACTTTTATTTTATTCTTGCTTGGTAAATATGATTTGTACATGAAACTTCCAAAATTCATATCTTTCTCATTTTTCATCCTTTTTGGTCCATTCTTTTTGCAACATGTTTGTTTTAATGTCTATTTTCATATGATGTAAAAATATTGCAAGTTGTTCTCAATTACAATGCCTTTTGTCCATTTAAACTTTAGTGCATTGTTAAGATCGCTATCCTTATATACTGTTGATTTCCTTTTGAACAAGCCTGAATCTTCTTGTGAGATTTATTGACATGTGTTTCCTTTGTGTTTGTTAACATATCAAAGCTCTGTTTTCCTTTGGTTACCACCAAGAACTTACATATCCTCCTCATAAAAAACCTCGGTCCCGTACCGAATTCATTTTCATAAATACCTTCAGTCATAAGAATCATTTTCTCTTCGCATTGAATTATATTAAGAAAGGATTAAGTGTAGACTTTTTCCCTCCGAATATTGAGACGCTCACTGTAGTGTGAGTGGTCTTGATACTCATCTTTCAATACAAAGACGTAACTTTATCCATCACCTATCTTTATCTACCGTCTCTCTCCTTTCATAACTTCCCTCCGAAACCTTTATGACCTAAAACCTCGGCCACGCACCGAGTGCATTTTCAAACTCATTTTCGTAACAAAACTTGATTGGTCATGGAGTGGTTAGGCGTAGGCCTTCTCATATCCCGAGTGCTGACATTTACCATAGGGTTTACAGTCGCAAAGCACTTACCATTCAAAACCAAAATACTTTAATAAGAGAATGAAGTTATTTTTGTATTGAACTAAAGAGAGAGGATTGAGTGTAGTCTCCTTCCTCTCCAATGGTCAGGATATTCACTTTAGTGTGGGTGGTCTTGATACTTGTCTTTCAATACAAAGACGCCACGTTCGCCACACCTTTCATAACAAAAACTTTGAGATAAAGAATTGGGTACTACCCGTAGGGGTTACTATCCGAGGACTTATCTCGCCCCTAAAACAATTCAACCAATCAAACGTGACATCTTGCCTCGCATGGTGAAAACTAATCAATCATTCAAAAAGGACATGTTACCTCCATTATACCGCAAACAGGTAATGCTTAAGTCTCCTCACATGCGAGCAGCAAAACACCTAAACTGCTAGAACGCGCACGATAGCATCATCCATAAATATCAACAAACCGTAGGCCGAACTACGGCTGCTCTGATTCTTTACTTCTTCAAGTAAAGATACGTAGGCACAAGGGCCACAATCCTTGCCGAGCATATTCCCCCCATATTTGTAGTTCCCCGAACTACGTCGACTCTGATTTTCTTACCTTCGTTAAGAATACGTAGGCCTAGGACCGCGAAGTCCTATCGAGTCTGTTCTTTCTCTCTGCTGCCCCGTTACCTCCTTTCTTAGTTTCTAAACCCTCTTTTCTTTACCCTTTGGAAAACACTTTTATAGCATAATATTTAAGCAGATATAATCACACATTGACAAGCAAATGGTTCCCATCGAGTACGATGGATGCGAGGGGTGCTAATACCTTCCCCTCGCATAACCGGCTTCCGAACCCGTTCTTGGTCACCAGACCATCTTGTCCATTTATCTTAAGGTTTTCTCGATATTTTCCTTTCCCCTCATGGGATAAATAAAGTTCGGTAGCGACTCTTCTGTCCTTCCCTTTCCGCCTCCCCGTCGTTGTGCGATGCATTTTTCGAGTAGCGACAAAGATCAAGCAATATTGTTGTTGTGCGCTTTTCCCAGAACATATGGTCACTTCAAAGAAACTCTTCTGTATGGAAGGGAGTCCATGAGCTTTGAAGAAGTTCAATCAGCCTTGCATTCTAAGGACTTTAACGAACAAAAGGAGCATAAAACTTCGACGGTTGGTGAAGGTTTAGCCGTTAGGGGAAAATTCTTGCGAAAGGATGGTAAGTTCGACAAGAAGAAAGGTAAAAGTCGGCAGAAGTCTTATAGTGGCGAGGCATCTGGTATTCGATGTTATCACTGTAAGAAGGAGGTTCACACAAGAAAGGTGTGCTCTAAGCACATGAAAGATCATCGAGGTAAGGATAATGGCAGCGCAACCATTATTCAAGATGACTTCCACTCATCTGATGTCTTTGTGGTTTCAAGCAGCAACTCGAGAAAAGAGTGGATTATGGATTTAGGTTGCACTTGGCACATGACTCCAAACAGAGAATTGTTCGAGGAGCTATGTGATTAAGATGGTGGATCAGTGTTGTTAGGAAACAACAAAGCTTGCAAAATTGCAGGTATTGGATCTGTGAGATTCAAGCTCCATGATGAGTTAATAAGGTTATTGACTGAAGTCAGGTATGTACCTGATTTGAAGAGAAATTTGATTTCTCTTGGTGAATTTGAAAAGAAGGGATATGTTTTTCAAGGAGAGAAAAGTATCCTAAGAGTCATGAAGGGGTCGAAGAAAGTCTTGGGAGGCGTGAAGAAACAAGGTTTGTATACTCTTGAGGCTGAAGTTGTAAGTGGTTTGACAAATGTTACATCCACGAAACCTTTGTCGAAGACAGAAATTTGGCACATGAGATTGGGCTATGTCAGTGAAAGGGGTCTGGTCGAATTAGGGAAACAAAATATGCTTGGAGGAGACAAAGTCGAAAAGCTAATATTTTATGAACCCTGTGTACTTGGAAAAACATGCGGAGTGAAGTTCAACAAAGGAAAACAAAGAACACATGGATCCTTTGATTACATACACGCTGGTCTTTGGGGACCTGCAAGGTGTCCATCACATTCAGTTGCAAGGTATTTCTTATCTATAGTTGATGATTATTCCAGAAAGTTATGAGTATTCAGCCAAAAGACTAAGGGTGAAACTTTTGAGAATTTCAAAGGTTCGAAGAATCTGGTTGAAAATCAGACTGGCAGAAAGGTCAAGAGGTTGAGAATCGAAAATGGCCTTGAATTTTGCAATGAGGCGTTCGACAGCTTTTGTGTTGCCTCAGGTATTGCAAGGCACAAAACCGCTGCAGGTACTCCACAACAAAATGGTTTGGCATAAAGGTTTAATCGAACTATTTTGGAAAGAGTTAGATGCATGTTGACTAATGTTGGGTTAAAGAAGGTGTTTAGGGTTGAGGCTGTTTCAACAACAACATATCTGATAAACATATGTCTTTTGACTGCGTTAGATATGAAGACACCTGAAGAATTTTGGTCGGGACATCCACCAAATCTCGACAAACTGGGAGTATTTGGTTGTGTGGCCTATGCTCACATTAGGCAAGGCAAGGTCGAACCTAGAGCTATGAAATGCATGTTCATGGAATAACTTGAAGGAGTCAAAGCTTATATGATATGGTGCCTAGAGTCAGGTCACAGGAGGTGTATCACCAGTCGAGATGTAGTTTCCAGTGAAACTAAGATGGCTTTCAAGAAAAATGATGATGCTGATGAGAGCTAGAACATGGAGAGATTCCTGTTGAGGTGGAGCATGTTGATGCTAAATTGGGTATCCCAGATGAAGTGGAAGAAGAAGCAGAAGATGTTGTTGAAGATGAGGAAACTGATAATGACTATCTGCTAGTAAGAGACAGGTCGAGGAGAGTCATCAAGCCACCTCAGAGACTTAGGTATGCAGATCTTATAGTTTATACCTTAATCTCTGCAAGTGAGGTTTTAGATGAAGAACCTAGATACTATAAGGAAGTTATGAGGAGTCGAAATAAGATTGAATGGCTAAAGGCCATAGATTCTGAGATAAAATCTCTTTATGATAACAACACCTGGAAACTAATCAAGAAACCTACTGGAGCCAGGTTAGTCAGATGTAAATGGATTTTCAAAGTAAAGGAAGGAATCAAAGGAGTGGCGTCGAAGAGATACAAGGCAAGAGTGGTGTCTACTTCAATGATGAGTTCTCACCTGTTGTGAAGCACAAGTCCATTCGAATGTTGCTTGCCACAGCGGCACAGTTCGACCTGGAACTGGAACAGATGGATGTGAAGATTGCGTTCTTGTATGGTGATCTAGATGAAACAATCCTGATGAGGCAACCTGAAGGGTATGTCAAAAGGGGAAGGAATATTATGTGTGCAAGCTAAATAGATATTTATATGGAGTGAAACAATCTCCTCGACAGTGGCATGCATAAGTTTCATTAAAAGTCAGTTCGACCACTATGTTTACTTCAGATTGTGACCTAGTAATTTATTTGTTATTTTGTTGCTTTATATGGATGATATTCTAATAGCAAGCAACAAAGTCAAAGATATAATGAGGGTGAAGTTTGACTCAAGAAGTATACATACGGAAGATTCTCGAAAAGTTTGGTACGTCAAATTCAAAGCCTGTTGTGACTCCGACAAACCCTCAATTCAAGCTGAGTATAGATTAGTGTCCCAATGATGTTGTCTAAAGAGCTTATATGAATAATATTCCATATACTAATATAGTGGGTTCTTTGATGTGTGTTATGGTTTGTACTAGACCCGACATAGCATATGCAGTAAGTCTTGTAAGCAGGTACATGGTGAATCCTAGAAAGGCTCACTAGCAAGCATTGAAGTGGATTCTAAGGTACATAAATGGGTCTCTGAACAGAGTCTTAATTTATGGTGGAGCCTTGGGTGAAGATAGTAAAGCAGCAATCAAATATATATGTCGAATCTGATTATGCAAGTTGTATGGATTCCAAAATATATATTTCTGGATATGTGTTCACTATATTTGGCACATCAATCAGTAGGAAAGCAGCACTTCAGAAGGTTGTTTCCTTATCAACCACTGAAGCAGAATATATTTCCCTCAGTGAAGCTGTGAAAGAAGCATTGTGGCTTGAAGGTTTTGCAAAGGAATTGAAACTTCAACTTCGAAGTATCATTATTAAGTGTGATAGTCAAAGTGTAATACATCTGTCGAAGAATTCAACCTATCATGAGCGAACCAAGCACATTGATGTGAGGCTGCATTTTGTCAGAGGGGTAATCGAGCATGGAGAAGTCCAAGTGTTGAAGGTTTTGACAAATTATAATGCTGCTGATATCATCACCAAGACGTTACCCAATTATAAGTTTTTTCACTGTATGCAGTTGATAAAGCTGCATGAAAAAAACTAGTTTGTTTCATGATGTTATAGATTTAGATTCAAGGTGGAGATTTGTGAGATATTGTATCGAACTCTAGTTTAGCATGTCGTCGGAGTCTGCTCACATGATGTTGTCGAAGACCTACATGCTGTAGTCGAAATGTGTTATAGTATGTAGTTGTCGAACTGGGCATTGTGTTAAGGATTCAATTGTTTAAGTTAGCGTGTACCCTAAGTTAACTTGTAACAGGTAATTGTTAAAAAGCTATTAGTTTAGTAAGTTAGGTTTTCTTATAAATAGCATACTAGACTCTCATCTTAAGTATGACAAATCCTAATTAGGGTGAAAGGGTTATTTGTTATTTTTGAATACTTGTAATCTGATTTGAAGAGAAAGTAAAGAATAGAAGTTATAACCAATTCTTGTTGTTCTTCTTATTTTTCCTATTAACCCTAACTCTTGCATGTTTCTTGATTATAAAGAAACCGTGTATACTTTATTATAAAGTATTGTTTTTTACAACAAAGATAATTCAGAAATATAGTGCTCTTCAGGTAGTTGCTCCTAATGTTTCAAAAGCGGATAAATCATCACTTTTGAGTGTTGTTATGTCTTGCATTACTGAACTAAAAACAAAGTTTTAGAGAATTGAACCGACTAAAATTGGATTAGAAAAGCAGCTTGATAAAACAAAGTGTGAGCTTCAGAAAGTCAATGAAAAACAACTTGGCGTTTACACCATTGGCAAATGGGTATTTGGAGCTTTGGATCTTTGAATATGATAAATCAAAACAATAATTCAATAAATTATATGAAGTTGCTTTTTTTATTGCAATAATGGCTTTGAGTTTGAATCTTATACGCAGCTAGGTTATTCTACTGTAGTAGCTCATAAAGAAATTAATGTTTCAGAATGCTCAAGGCAATCACATTAAATCTTAGTAGTTCACAATAACAACTACAGCAATAGAGGAAGTAACAACAATGATATAATTTTATCTTATACTACAGGTATTATAGTTTCACCTGCAACATGGAATTTTGAATTCTCAAGTCTTACTAGTGGTGGTTTTCCTTGTGTTTATTTAGAAGAAATCCAATTCTTTTATTTTTCATAGATATTTTAGAGTTTATGTGAAGGTTTTGATGTAGTATTAATTCACTTTGTTTTCCCTTCCTTCTATGTATCTTTTTCTGATAATATGTTTAAAGTTTTCTTTATATGAGATATCATCTCCTCTTTTTGGATAAGGGATAGAAACTCATTAAACTCTGATTGAGTTCCTTAAATAACTATTGATATGACAATATTTGGAGTTTTAAGTTGTAAAGCACATTTATATCACATATTTAATTTTTAACATCTTGTAACCAAATCTTTTTGGGTCTTCTTTCATTAGTCAAAAACATATTATTTCTAAGAGTCCACTTCATATTTTATTCATCATTTTTCTTCAAACAATAGGAAGCAATATTAACATTTTTAACTCAATAAATATATTTAGGCAAGTTGTGATTATTGGTTTTATTTTATGAAAAAACTTTCTAAAAACCTTGGCTTTATTTTTATGTTGATGGTATAAATGAGTTTTATTATAGATTCCTCTTCTATTATCTAAAATAATATTCAGGTTATCTTTCTCTTTGATAAATTTTCTAAAAATTTCATGCATATCTTTAATTTTATTTTTTATATTTTGCAATCACGCATTTGATAAATTTATCTATTTTATTATTAGGAGTAGAAAAAGAATTAACACTTGAGATATGTTTTCTAAGTTGATTTACTTTCTAGATTAATTTATCATCTTCATTTTCAAAAGAAGCAATAGATTTCTTAGAGTTTGAAGTAATATCTTTCAATATACTTGTTTTTAGCATTAAGGTTTTTTTACAGATAGAAAATAACTTATATTAGTACATTTATATTCAACCTTGGTTACTTCGTCTTCTTCATAGTTTGTCATGCAGCATGAGTTTGTGTTATCCTCATGTTCATATTCATCATATGAGTTTGTGTTGTTATTCTCTTGTTCGAATTTTTTTGGATGAGTTTGTGTTGTTATTTTCTTGTTCAAATTCATTTGATTAGTTTGTGTTTTTTATTTTTTGTTTGGATTCATTAGATGAGTCGGTGTTGTTATTTTATATAGTGCTCTTTTACTATCATCTCACTACTACGGAAAACCCATATAACAACGGTTAAAAAATGGATATTATCACGCAGGTCCAACCGTTGTGACGTCAGGTGTGATTGTATGTATGATGATTTCAACCACAGGGGACCGACCGTAATTGTATCCAAGTAGCGTGATACCTATCACAACAGTTACTTTAAACAACCGTTGTGGTATATTAAAATGAAAAATATTTAACAAAGGTGTTTTAGACAATCGTTATTGTATATAGCCCTGAGTTTATTATAAATTATGTGCAATATGCTTATTTCGTTAATACTCGTTAAACATATAACCTTTCAATTTACACTAAAACATTATAATATGACAAATTAAGTTATATTAGAAGAATAAATTCATGTTCAATGCTTGACAAGAGTTCTTCAAGTTCTTATCCATATTTTGTTCTTTGACAGTAAGAACTTGATTTAATGATCCTAGTTCTTCAACAACCCCTGCCTTCAACTCTAATTCTTTTTGCAAAATATTATTTACTTTGCAAACAAAATTAGAGGTGGAGAAAGGGGAAGTTGAAGATCTATGATCACTAAATTAAGTTCTAACGGTCAAGGAACAAAATGCAGTTAACAGTGTGAAGAATTCTTGTCAAGAATTGAACATGTACTTATTTTCTAATACAATTTTATCTATCATATCATAATTTTCTAATGCAGTTTGGAAAGTTATATATTTGGTAAGGGATTGGAAAGACACTCAAACCACATAATATATAATAAACTCATATTTTAAATAGACATTAACAACGTTCATCAAAATCATTCATCAACAACAAACAATAACAAACACGATACAACAAACATATCAAGGCATAAAATACTTCAGAAACATATCCTACATGTCAAGTCTCATAATGGCGTGTCAATAATGAAATAAGGATGAAGATAAATTTAGACTATCGAACTTGTGTATATTTTGAATGGATGTCATTCTGCATCTTTGATACAAGTTTGACAGGCTAAACTTATATTCGTCTTCTTTATTGCAATAAGCATTCATACCTACAAGAGGAAAAAAGAAGAAAGTTCAAACATCATGAAACAAGATATTGAAATAGATTTTGAAAACAAAACTACAGAGAAAACGAACCTGTAAATACTCATTGGTTAAGACTGGTTGTTATGGTTTTGTTTTGTGGTATCCATATGAGAGGGACGAGTGACAAAGTTGTTAGCGCTTTGAGAGACCAATGAAAGAATTGTTAGGATTTTGTTTTGAAAGAGATGGTTGTATGTACTGAAGCGTTAGATAATTTCGCTTATATACTAGCATTCAAACGGGCACTTCCGTGCCCGTTTGTTCGCTTTTTCTAATGTGCGTACACACCAAAATATAAATGCGTATTATTTATTTAGATTTGATTTTAATTAAATAAAATTTGTAATAAAGTTTGTGATTCTATGAGTGAGATTTGAATTTGGAAAATGTAAAAAATAAATAATGTTATACAATTAGCATTTATTCGATCTTCAGTACACTATCTTTTGGTTTTTTAAATGCAAAGTACACTATGCCAAAAAAGACCTTTAGCAACGCTTTTTTTGGCCTTTAGTAGCGTTTAAAAGCGCGGCCTAAAGTGGTGCTGCTAAAGATAAAGGCGGCGCTTTTTTATGGAAAAATCGCTGCTATAGGCCCACTTTTAGCAGCGCTTTTCCATAAAAGCACTCTTTATTCGCCCCCCCCCCTTTTGGTAGCGCTTTTGAAAAGTGTTGTCTATTCCCCCCCCCCCTTAGCAGTGCTTTTCTTAAGAAAAGCGCTGTCTATTCCCCCCTTTAGCAGTGTTTTTTAAAGCGTTATCTTTCCCCTCCCTCCCCCCTATAGCAGCACTTTTATGAGCGCTCTCTATGCCCCCCTTTTAACAGCGCTTTCTCAATAAAAGCGTTGTCTAATCTTCACGTCTTTAAAAAAAATTTTAAAGTCACTTTTTCATAGCGTTTTTTGGTAAAAGCGCTGTCTATTTTTCATATTTTTTATAAATGAGTTTTATTGAATTATGTTGCACCATTTTTTATATTTTTTTTCGATAAACCTGCTTATAACAATTACATTCACCTGCTTATAATTCAGGTCTTTAATTCAACACTTTGGCCTTATATATACCATAATCATTGTAATTCAACACATAAACTTGCTTATAATTCAACACAAGTCGATCCTCAGAACAACTTCACAAATACAGTCACTATACATATAATTACAAAACCGTAACTTTACAAATACATTTAGTACTACACATATAGCGCCAAAACTACATACGACTTCCAGAAATATAATTATCCCGCATCAATATTTGACAATATATATACCTTATACAATTCTCAACTCAAGAATGTATTTACACTATTCCTCCTTAATTTCTTCCAATCTCTCTTTCGAGTAAGTACCACACTTGAATTCATCAAAGTACTACATAATATAACATAACATGCATGATTTAGTTTTAAAACTAGTTACTTAGATGAAATATCAGTTAAATATTAAAATAAATCATATAACTTATAAATTGATCCATACCATGATTGGAATCTCTATTTGACCCGAATGAATAATTTCCTTCATAAACCTCAATACAAAATATCTGCAATTAATCCCATTGCGCTGACGAAGACAATGTAAATGGAAAAAACAAACGAATATTTATTAGGATATATAGTTAAACTAATTTTATCAAGTAGAATCACTATAACAGTCAAAATTGTGAAAATATACCTGCGCTCTGATCTAGCTAATGTTGTTAGCCTTCCTTTTTGGCATTGTTGCTTCTCTTTGTGATCAGAATATTTGTATAGCTCTAACATAATATAAACAAATATTTAGAATAATCTCACATAATAAATAAAGATAATTATTCAGAACAATATATCTCATCACTTACGTATCAACCATATTCTTCATATCAGGATATTTTGTTTGATCGCCATCCAATGAATCCAGATAATACACTATTTCTTTCATCGGATTAATCGTAACCAACAATCAATGCCCACTGTAAAATAAGACAAAAGTTTAGACGAAAATGTTATATAGAATGGCAAAAAACGAATAATTATAATAAATGAATTTAGAATGAAATCTAACCCATGGCCAATATTATATGGCAAAAAATACAACTTCTCTGTATTTAATGCCATAAATGCTTGGACTATGTAATCTCTGACTACATTTGGAGTGTGATCGATTGACCGTGAGTTGATACAGCTAGCAGATACGAATGTGAATCTTGAAGTTAATTGATGCGGGACCAACAACTTATCATACAAGAACCTTAAGTAAAAACATAATCAACATTAGAATATTCATTTAAATGACACTATGCTAAAAAAGACCTTTAGCAGCGCATTTAGGACACTCGTTTAATGATGCATATTCATTTCGAAACGAAATGCAATCATTTGGACAAGCATGTATCTTATCATAGCTCATGCCAATAGAGCATAACATTTTTTTAGCTTCATAGGTTCGATTGGGAAGAACATTATCCTCCGGAAGCATCTCTTGAAGTAGGGCTAACAACTCTGTGAAACTTTTATCCGACCATCCATTACCCGCCTTTAAATTGTACAACTTTAATACCGCGGACAATCTTGTGAAAGTAGTGCAACCTTTATACAACGATTTCTCTGCATCGCTTACCAACCTCTCAAACATCTTGGGACAATCTTGAAGATCTTCTTCAAGTGCTTCTGCAATCTCTTCGACTCGATCACAATCATATGTATCTCTATCATTGTCCTTTGAAGCACATGTCGTATTATTCTGGGGTTCAACATTCTCGTTACTTATCTCACCATGTAATGTCCAACATGTGTAACTTCGATCAATTCCATGTCTCATTAAATGAGATTCCAACTGAACGGCGTCAACTCGATGCCCATAACAGCATCCTAAGCAAGGACATGTGATCCTACTGGGGTCTTTGGCGTGTTCAACAGCAAACTTAACGAACTTTGATACCCCATTCTCGTACTCTTTTGACAATCGATTACCAGACATCCATTTTTTATCCATACTAATTGAGTAATCTACACTAAACTATTAAAGTTAAACAAAACAGAGAATACCTGTAAGGAAATCACTAACTTCTAAGAATGCTACGCATTAGGATGCTTGGAAACGATCACAACTTTGATCTTCACAGGTAACCCCTATAGCAGACAAAATATAAATTTTATTAAAATCATATTAATAATTAACCAAGACAAATCATATTAAAAATACTAGATAATCCACCAAAACAAATCATATTAAAATTACTAGATAATCCTTAAACCAAAATGACACCCTTACTAAACATTGAGAAATCCTAACTAAACATATAAAACCATAATAACATATATATCATATAAACATTGAGAAATCCATCATAATAACATAATAACATATCAACATATAAAACCTTCACTAAACCTTCAATAACTCATTTCTACACAACAACAACACTAAAATTTACTTGCATGTCCTCAAACCTTCAATACAAAACAACAATATACGTATCATACTTGAACTCAACAACAAAAACAATAACTCAACAACAGTATACGTATCAACACTAAAATTTACTTGCATGTCCTCAAACGTAACATATCTACACAACAACAAAAACAATAGTATACGTATCATACTTGAACTCAAATTTACTTGCATGTCCTCAAACCTTCAATACAAAACAACACTAAAAACCTTCACTAAACCTTCAATAACTCAATAAAAACAACAACAGCTCAGAAACCATCAATAACTCAGAAACCATCAATATTTAGTCAACAACATTAATAATTTTATGCAAAGAAACCATCAAACAACATTAATAATTTTACTATGAGTTATTAATAATTTTTCTTACCTATTTAGTCAACAACTCAGAAACCATCAATATTTAGATAAAATTATTAAGAAAAACCTTCAAAACCTTTAATATCTTCAAATACCAACAATGGTGAAAAGAAAAACCATCAATATTTAGATAACATTATTAAGAAAAACCTTCAAAACCTTTAATATCTTCAAATACCAACAATGGTGAAAAGATAAATAAACAAGAAAACCATAGTAAAACTTCACATACCTTAACAATGGTGGAAATGCAATGCAATGCAATGCAGACTCGAAAACGGACAGTGAACGGCGACGGCGGCACAATCCAACGGAAGAGGGCGACGGTCGACGGCGGATGACGGCAACAGAAACGAAACTTTGAATGGGTCGTTCGCTAGAGGAGAAAGAAAGAAGAAAAGAAATATTGCACGACTGTTCTGTTTCTCTTAAAATTCTGGAGGGTATTTTAAAGTTATAATAGTAATACCTATAGCAGCGCTTTTAAAGGCCTTTAGCAGCGCTTTTAAAAGCGCTTTCTTAGGGTGCCTTAGCAATGCCATATAGCAGCGCTTTATAGAAAAAGCGCTGCTAAAGGGGCCCCCTTTAGCAGCGCTTTTTAAAAGCACTTTCTTAGGGTCCCCCTTTAGGTCCCACTTTAGCAGCGCTTTTTAAAAGCGCTTTCTTAGGGTACCCCTTTAGCAGCGCTTTTTAAAAAGTGCTTCCTTAGGGTTCTCCTTTAGCAGCGCTTTTTCAAAAGCGCTGTCTTTTGTAGGAAATTTTTTTTCTTTTTTTTTACTCACCCTTTAGCAGCGCTTTTTTAAGAAGCGCTGCTAAAGGGTGCGCTGCTAAAACTCATTTCTGGTGTAGTGTGAGCAAATAAATTGTTCAATTATTTAATTAAAATTGATCGGAGTACCTGATGTAGGAATGCATAACACCGATGCCCAATTCAGAATGTTGGAAAATCTGATCCAAATCCTCCTTATCAATTGTTTCGGCATATTCAAAACCGAAAATACCTTCCTCCATAGGTATTTGACGAATGCAACTCTCAGTCACATCTGTTGTTCCTACATATGTTTCAAGACACAACCTAAATCGAGGAACAAATGCTTTTTTGCCTCGGCCTTTTTAGTATGTATTATTTTTTTCTTTCATTTGGAAGCAAGTGATCCACAAACTAAAATATTACTATTCATTTTTAAGACTATGGCTAGAGCTTATTAATAAAAAAAAACTACATTATTTTAAAAAAAAAACATAACAATTGTTTAACATAGTTCTATTTTTATTTTGGAAAACCCAACTTTAGTATTTTTGCTTAAACCAACTTTTACAATTTTCCTGTTCTATATTACTTTTAATAAAAAACTATCATTAATTTCTTAAATACAACCTTTGAATAATGAGATGGAAAGAAGAATTACCCTGATTTTTTTATAAAATCAACAATTGAAATGAGTTTCTTTTGCAAGGATATGAGAAGAAGATACTATGAAAAAAATACGTAATGATACAAACACAAATGTAGCTTTAGACAAAAAGAAAAATTATAAATAAACAAAGATACACTCGATGCATTCAAAGTGCTCCACAACTTTATCTCTGTGAAACAATAATCCAAGCATTTATAATTATGCTGACAAAGGTTACCATAAAGATAGATGATTTTAGGAGGGTGTTTATTTTGTGTGCAGCCCTTCTTTTTTCATTTAAGAGAGTTTTGTATGCAGCCCTTCATCGGTAATTTCATTTCAAGATGAAGAAGGAGTTATTTTTTGCAAATACCAAGAAGGAGATGTTATAAAGACATGCATATGCAATTGGTGATGAAGTACAAGTTATTATTGGAATGAAAGTTACATTTTAAGAGGGTTGTGAAAAGTTGTAAAAACCAACTTCAGTAGTTATGTCTTTTTTAAAATCTTTAAATTTTATTTGTATTTTATTTTTTAATTAAATAATTTTTATTATTTTTAAGGGTAAATTGGGAATGAAAATAGGCTAGCCCAAAAACACCTATCCCTTTATACGTAATAGATAAATAAATATCATGTTTCATCACGGTTGAAAATAAAAACTGTGATGATATACATAGTCAATAATATCTTTCATCACGAGAAATGGCTAGTTGTTAGTGATGAGATTCGAACCATTTCACTTAATGTATTTTTTTTTACTACGGTTGTTATTTCTGACCATTGTGACATGTCATATAATAAATAAATAAAATATGCGTCCATGATAAATATATTATCACGGAACACTATGTCCGTCGTAATATTGATGTTACGAAAAATTTATTTTATAGTAGTGTCTTTTTGAATATCTTCATTTAGAGTTTTTTTTCCTCTTTAAGCTTTTTTGAGATTTTTACCTCATTCTAAATTTTATACAACATACCAAGTATACCAGTCATGTTTCTAGACGATGAATCCTTAGGTTTAGAAATTCTAATCACTATATATTTCCAACAACAATTTTTAAATCCAAGAGTTTTGTGAGTTAGATGATTTTTGAAGTTTTTACCAAGAGTTTTGAGATAGTTTCTTTATGGATAAACCATATTTTAATGTTTCCTTTAAAATTTATCGATAACTCAAAGTCTTGATCAAATATGTTTATTTTACCCCTTTTGATTTCAGTTATATTTTCAAAGATCATTTTATAGTTTTTTACATTTTCTTTCAGTACTATAATTTGATACATCAAATTCCTTTGTAGTATTATAATTTGATACATGAAAGTAATCTATAGTGCCTAATAAACTTAGATTTCAAATTGTTTTGCACTTTTTATTTTTCTTCTATGTTCCAAAAGGATTATGATTTATTCATCCCTTTATTATTTATATAATAAATGGGAATAAATTATTCAGTTTTTATCGAATCCCACACATTAAAATCAAATGTTTTAAGAAAAATATTTATTCTTGCTTTCTAGAAATTATAATTTTCACTATTAAAAGGTGGAGTTTTTTTTTTACATAAAGTCCTTTTTAAGAAATAATTGTTTTAAAAAGGCATGTTATCTCCCGGCAATTATTCTTTAAAGATGAGTTAAGCTCTGATGCTATTTTCTATCCAAGTGACTTCAAACATAAGAAGAGAGGTGAATTGTGAAACAAAAAGTTTTTAAATAGTTGATAAATAATTTTGATTTTAGATTGATTTTAAGAAGAGGTGTGGAAGAATAAGATAATGACAAGTAAATAAAAATGGAAAAATAAAGAGTTGAGATATCATAGAAAAACACACTAAATTTTGTTCTATTTTGGCCTAAAATCACGAGGACTACGTTTAGTCCTCAACGATAGCCCCTTTAGATTTTCATTATCATAGAGCTTTTAACACAAGATCAAACAACAACCTTATGACACCAACATTTCATCTAAGGTTCAGCTTACAACCTTTATGATATATATATCAGAGTTCAAGAAAACAATCTTCTCTTGTTTTAAAATTACATATCTGAAAGATAATGCAGAGGTTACATAAGAAAAACTCTAGTAAGTGTTTTCTCTCTCAACCCTAAAGTTATTTTAAGTGACTGTGAAAATTCTAACAGCAAGAAAAATAGGAAAAAAGAAATAATATTATAAAATCTTGTGTTTTTTCAAATGACCACAAGTTCTCCTTTCATAGTAAAACGTTTTTCAAAGAACGAAAATATTGTTAGGTCAGATTGTTTCATAATTGATTAGGCTACGACCATAATCGATCATGACCTAATAAAATAGGATAGTTTATGTTGGATTTGAAGTATAATTTATTATAAGGCTCCCTTAATTGATTATTTAGCAAGCTCATCCCTTAATTGATTAGACAAGTACCATAATTGATTATAAGTTCATATTTATCTACATGATTTCTTAAGTAAACATCATAATCGATTATACCAAGATTTTAAGAATATTTGCCCAAACTAAGGTGATTTTACATGAAATTTTGAAAGCATATGAAGATTTAAAAAGAGATTTTGTGTGTGTGTGTTTGTTTGTGTGTGTGTTATGACCTTAATACTTTGAGAGAGACACACTTAGTTTTAAATTTTTTATCCTATATAAATAAACTTAGAAAATAGTATATGATAACAAGTGAACTTTTAGCAATTGATTGTTTCTTGATGATGTTCTTTAGCATGTGATTCTTTTGTATCAATCATCATTATTATTTTTTTACTTTTTGATTTGATTCAAGTTTTCTTCTTTTTTGATGATGTTTATGGTATTTTCTTTGATCTCTTTATCATCATCGAAATCTTGGTATACCTATTCAACACATAGAACCTCAAAATTAACTAAAAATCATATAAAATATATTAATAAATGAGGTTTCATCACAACAACCTCAAACTTAAACCGTTGATTACTCAAGGAATAATAGTCCCTCAATAGTTTTTTTTATCTACCCTCTTTTAAGATCAACACAATTTATTAGAAACAATATATCATGTCTTAGGTTGTTTTCATCTACAAATGATTAACAAGAATTTTGCTTCAATGTCTTTACCCTTTTCCTCAAATCCAAACCTCTGAAATTAGTCAAATGGGATGGATTTTGACTATGATGATTTGGCTAGTATGAGTTTCCTATAAATACGTACAACACTTGTACATTTCATAGCAAACAAAATCAATCAAAATCAAACTATTTTCACAATTTTTTTTTTTTTTACTTTTCTGCTTTATTTTTTATTTATGCATTTTTTTAGTTTTGTAACTCAATAAATTCAACTATGTACTTAACACTCTTTAGATATCTTAAAGACCTCATTTTTGAGATATATGGTTTCTTCTTTGATGTAATTGTTTGACGTTCAATAAAAATCACAATTGGGAGCTATATTATTTGAATGCTTGACTAACTTCTAAGTTCAACAACTAGTTTTTCACGACCAGTAGAAACTACTACCAATCCCACTAAAAAAATAGTTTTGCAGGCCACGACTATTTAACATATGTACTTGAATTTTGGTAGAAGACTTAATAGTATGCGTTAATCATAAGCTTCAACATCAAAGGGCCTTACACCATACGCAATATGCCGATGTTGTTAGCTGAATGGAAACCAAACTTCAATTTGAAGAATGATATGTTACGTACAATCCCGGTATGGATTCAACTTCCTCAACTGCCGCTGCACCTATGGGGAGCAAAAAATTTAGGGAAGATAGCGAGTGTGTTGGGTACCCCGTTGATGACTGATGAATGCGTCGCGAACATATACTGTATCTCGTATGCTAGAGTTCTAGTAGAAGTTGATGTTACACAAGAACTAATTACTGAAATCACTATAACGGATGAGAAAGGATAGAAGATCCAACAACGGGTAGAATATGAATGGAGGCCTCCATACTGCACAAAATGCCAGCAGATTGGGCATAAATGTGAAGAGAAGCAACTATGGAACTCAACCAAGCAGTGGATCCCTAAAGAGAGGAAGCACCAAGATGATAGGGTGGCTGATAAGGAAGTGGAGACCTTGAAGACACCAACACAGAAAGTACCAGGACAGGAACATACTAAATCTGGAACAATTGTGCGAATGACGAATAACAAACAAACAGAAACAGACGAAGATATGGCGTGGACAGAGGTGAGGAGGAAAGACAAAGTTAAGGCCAATGGCATTGATACTGGTACAAGCCTAAAAAACAAGAAGCCAACGAAGAATGACGGGAATCTTTCTGCAACACTCGGGGATAGTCCAGCCTCGGTGTTCCTAGACGATGTCCCATGATTGTCTCTTGGAACATCAGAGGGCTGAATAAAGCGGGCAAAGTTAGGGAGATCAGCTCTCGTCTTCAAAAACTAACCCCTGCAATATCTGTTTTAATCGAAATAAGAGTTAAGGCAAAGAATGCAATTTGTATTCGTCGGAAACTGAGATTAAAAGGAAACTATATAGATAACTACTCAAACCATGATAATGGCAGAATGTGGATCCATTGGGATGAGAATCGAAGAAACATGGCACTGGTGGAAAGCACAGGTCAGTTGATTCATTATAAGGTTAATGATGTTAATGGGAATTTTCTGTTTTGGTTGACAGCCATTTATGCACATAACCTGCTGTAGCACAGGAGGGAATTGTGGCATGGTATTGAAAGGATTAATGCACAGTAAAGTGGGCCTTGTATCCTGGTAGGTGATTATAACATCGTGATGAAAACTGAAGACAGAATTGGCGGTAATGACATTACAGAGCAAGAATACATAGATTTGACTGCGATGATGAGTAAAACGGGATTATATGAAAAGGATGGTGGGGGAGACTACTTCACATGGTCGAATAAACAGGGAGATAATGCTATTTACTCTACAATTGATCATGTCCTTTGTAATGTTGAATGGCTGCAACAGAATGGAAGTACGACGTTAACGAATATGAACCCCAGTATATTAGACCATGTCATGCTTGTGTTACATGACGATATTGAAGTCCAGCGACCTAAAAAAGTATTTAGATTTATAAACTGTTGCGCAGAATTGGAAAACTTTCAGGAAGTTGTCAAGAACAGTTGGGACATGCCGCTAGTTGGTAAACCAATGTTTGTTGTGTGGAAGAAATTGCAAAGGTTACAACCCCACATTAGGAATTTGAGTAAACCGATGGCTGAGATTCACAAGGAAATTGCACGAGCTCGTAATAATTTGAACAAGGCGCATGATAATTTAATGACTGATAGATTAGATGCAGACAAGATTAATGTGGTTAAAAGATGTTCTAATAATCTTATTAGGCTACAGGAGCTGGATGATAGTATGGTGCGACAACGAGCTAAAATTGACTGGCTGCGACTTAGTGACGGTAATAACAAGTATTTTCATGCCTCTATAAATATGCGACAACAGCTAAATAACATGACCAAAATTCAAAGAATGGATGGAACCATTGTTACAGATCAACAAGGAATGGAAAATGAAGTAATCTCATTCTACAAGAATCTAATGGGTACTAAACTGAACCACCTTGAAGGCATTGATACAACATCTATGAGAAATGGAAGCCAATTGGAAGCTGCACAAAGGGATATGCTGACGGGGCATGTAACCGAAGACGAAATCACCACAACTCTAAAAGGCATTGGTAATGATAAGGCACCTAGTATTTATGGGTTTGGAGCGTATTTTTACAAGAAAGCCTGGAATATCATCAAACTAGATGTTATAGCAGTTGTGCAGGATTTCTTCAAGCATAACCATTTGTACATAACGGCTAACTGCTCTGCTGTCACACTTATCCCGAAGCACAAGGGCGTGAAAGAAATACAAGACTATCGACCTATTGTGTGTTGCAGTACCCTGTACAAAATCATATCCAAGATCTTGTCCAACCGTCTCAACAAAGTACTAGGTACGATAATTGGTGCGAATCAAGCAACATTTGTCAAAGGGCAGAGAATTCACAACCATATTCTACTCACGTATGAATTGATTAAGGGATACGAAAGGAGAAATATTTCTCCCCAATGTTTAATGTAAATGGATATTCAAAAAGCGTATGATACGGTTGATTGGAATGCGCTTGAAAAGATTTTGAATGAGGAGGGTTGCCCACAAAAATTCACTAAATGGGTGATGACAATGGTTTCCACTGTTTCTTATATATTTAACGTCAACGGCCAGCTAACTGACATCATGGAAGCGAAAAGGGGGCTTAAACAAGGCAATCCTATATCACCTATGATGTTTGTCATTGTAATGGAATGTTTGAACAAATACTTATACAAGATGCAGGAGGATTGTGACTTCAATTTTCACCCTAAATGCGATAAGTTGAAAATCACAAACCTATGCTTTGCGGACGACTTACTTATGTTTTCCATGGGAGATAAGGTGTTAGTTGAAATGATGATGAAGACTTATGGGAAATTTTCGAAGTCTACAGGACTTGCAGTTAATCTGCAGAAGTGTCGAATTTACTGTGCTGGCATGGATGAGCTGACAAAGCAGAATATTATCAAAACATCGGGGTTCCAAGAGGTTCGTCTACCTTTTAAGTATATGGGGGTTCCGATAACAGGTAAAAAGCTCTCTGTTCGTCATTATACACCGTTAATAGACAAGATCATGGGCAAGATATAGCATTGAATTGCGCGATTATTGACATACGTGGGGAGGCTGTAACTCATTAACTGTATTATGTTTGCGATGACCAATTATTGGCTCACTTGTTTCCCTTTCCCCAAAACTGTACTACAGAAAATAGAATCGATTTGTCGCATTTTCCTCTGGACAAGAGGTTTTGAAGGGAGCCGTAAGGCACCAGTAGCATGGAAACAGATTTGTAGTCCACGTAGCCATGGCGGTTTAAACATTGTTGACATTGAAGTTTGGAATAAAATAACTATTATGAAGCTACTATGGAATTTAAGTGGGAAGGAAGATTCCCTTTGGGTTAAATGGGTACAAACGTACTATCTCAAGAAAAAAGATCTGATGGAGATCTAGTGTAAACAGAGTGATTCCTGGATAATGAAAGGTATATTCAAGCTTAGGGAGGAATTTAAAAACATGAGCAATCAGGAAGAATTCAAGATGGGGGAAATTTAGATTGAGTAAACTGTATGCAAAATTACATGATTGTGGGCAGCCGGTGGAGTGGAAGAATATGGTGTATGGTAATAACGCGAGACCGAGAGCTAATTTCATGTTATGGCTTGCTTGCCATGGGAGATTAGCTACGAAAGATAGGTTGCATAAGTATGGTATGATTGATTATACCGAGTGTTGCTTCTGCGAGAAAAATGAATCTTTAAACCATCTATTTTTTGAATGTGAACATTTAAAGAGCGTCTGGATAGAGATCCTAAGATGGGCACAAATTAACCATACCCCTGGATGTTGGCATAGCGAGATGAAGTGGCTTATTCAACATATCAAAGGTAAAGGAGTCCGAGCTGCAGTCATAAAAATGGTGATTTCTAAGACCATCTATGAGATATGGCAGGCTAGGAATAATAGTATATTTTGAGAAAAGCCGGAGATCACTACTATAGGAAGAAAAGTAATAGAAACTTTGGTGTATAGAGGATGGAACACTAAAAGACTAAGGAAGTATATAGCTATCTTAATGTTGGAGGGGGGATAGATAGATAGATTGTTGCTTTTGCCCTTTGGTCCTAGGTTGTCTTGTTTTGTAGCTGGATCCATTGGGATCGCTTGTACCTATCGACATTTTTTTGAGTAACATAGTTTTATTTATAAAAAAAAAAAGAGTTCATATCCTTATAGACTTAATGATCCACCACAAACTCTTAAATGTTGATATATGTAGCTCTTCCTATTGATTTTGAAAATCATCCGATAGGTCCATCTGAACAATGCTTAGTTATAACTAGGTGAAAAACCTCTGATGGGTTTTAATGAGGTCGCTCACTCTATTATATGAATTTGTATTATCACTACTTTATTTGATGAGATTTAAGAAGCAAGAAAGATCTTTTTGAAAATGCACCACATGGTGATCATATTTGTTTCATCCTTATACATGAGTCCTTTTCGCCCTTTGAGGCTATCACACATGTTGGATCTTTATGAAGTAAACCTTGTGGCACCTCAAGGCAATCACACATGTTAGATCTTTATGAAAGAATCCTTGCTTTCCATAGGGAAACATTGATATTATCGAGAAAAAAAATCCTTGTTCTCCACGAGAACACCAAGGCTAATACTTGGTCGAGGGATATCCCCATGGAGTTAATACAGAGAAAATATTAGGAAAAAGTAAGAAAAATATACAGAAAACCGTTGAGAGAAATGTTCAACATTATATAGAGATCACCTAGAGCCTAATCAAAGAAAGTTGCCAAAGGCATTATTATATCTTGAAAGGCCAAAAAGAACAATGAAGAGCCTCTAGCTCACTGACCCCCTTCGGGAACCCGCTTTTCCTCTAGAGCGTTTCCTTGGTGGGTCACCCTCGGATCAATGTCCTTAACAGAAGAAGTTATTAGCTCAACTATAGAAGGATCATTCGCTTAGTAGTCCACCAGCTGACTGTCACTGGTGAATTTGAACATGTCCATAAGGCTCAAATCTAGCTCAGGATAAAAGAACGTCATATGCTCCTTCGCAAGCTCAAAGTAGACTTAAAAGGTTTCCACCAAATCTTCTTTGAATACATAAACATCTTTCCCCTCCTTTCTCTAAGAGCCAATGGCTTAATCTAGAGATACATGTAGTTTTTACTCTGAGGCGAAGAACTATTTGACCTTGGTCTGCGTTTCCTGGAGCTTGTTTGTTAAGGTCTCATTCTCCTTCTACAAGGCATATATCATCGCTTACCATTTGTCCAGGTCATCTTTAGGGTATTTGAGCTTTTTTCTTATCTCATTCTCAATTTAGGCATGTTTTCCTTTATCAACACGCTCCATCAAAAGAAACCTCAGCAAGTGGTTCTTCTTGAGACCTCACAACTAGAGCGAAGGGTTATTGTAGACAGCTTTATAATTACCTGGGAAGTCCTCAGGAAAGGGAAGGTGAGCGCCAGTGAAATTGATGACGTCGAAGTCAAGATCATTCCATATAGAGGATTGAGTTGGTGAGTCCCTTCTTGTGGATGGTGCATGGGCGCCAATCCCCCCTCTATCACTAATCTAAACTACCTTACCCTTGGGCACATGGGAGGATTTAGCTTCTCGCATCTGGTTTTATGGGCCTGAGGCTCAAGAGGCACATCGCATTTCATTTTTTGCTTAACACCCCTAATGTGTCAGTCGTCCAGGAGACTCTGAAGGGTATCTAACCTTGAGCATTTAGCTTACCTCTTAGCCAAACGTTTCTTTCTCTCATCCAGGGAGATTTTAGACATCTTTTATGCAAAAAGAAGAATGATTGATACGATTTATATAATCATATAAAAATTTCTGAACAGGGGCCATTATCAATAAAACTTGCTTAGGTATTTGTTCATGGACTTATCATTTCCTTTACCCAAGGTAATCATGGTATGAGAATCTATAACTTTAAACATGTCCAAAAGTTGGACCTCTTCCACTTCTTCAGTAGTGACATGGTCAAAGTTGTATCATGTGATTGCAACTAGATTGGTCATCTAAGCCAGCGGGAAACTAGGGGTGCCACCTTCCCCAATAGTTACTATTGAGAAGTCGTCTCACCCCTTTAATTTTACAAAATTTTCTTTCCAACCCTTGTGTTGATTGGAAAAGGGTTTAAACAAATATCTCCCAAGCATGAAGCCTAGAGTCAACCTACCCCCGCGAACAGTCACTTCGTTTCGTAGAAAGATAAGAACATCCATATGGTAGAGTGAACCTCCAGCCACTGGCATATGATCCCAAATGACTTGATCAAAATCTAGTCATTAAGTGTGATTTAGGATGGGTTAATGTTGATCAACTTAATAACCTCTACCTGGAACAAAGAGAAGGGGAAGATAACCCTTATATTATGAACGATGTGGAAGTAGAAGTAAAAAAGAGGGATTAAGAGAATCGGTAAAAGTAGATATATTGATATCTCCATCGTGGAAGACTCCTCTAGTATGATTTCTTCATCGTCACTTGTAGAAGGGAGTTTAACTTGTTGTCGAAAGGAGGATCTCTTTTCTTGAGTGATATAGTGAGACTCGATTTCCCCGACGTCCTTAGGGTCAATTTTGGAGGTGGTCATTACCTCCTTTTTTCTTGATAAAACAAAAGGGAAAAGGAATCAACATCTCTACCATTGTTGTTATCACTATTAGAGTTAAAGAACTCTCACAGTTACCGAACATGCCTAGATCCACTAATTTACAATCAATTGTCTCGTCGGGACACTAAGCATTTCTATAACAGTATTTCCATAAGGGTATTTGTTCATCGCAAGTTAAGGGTTCTACCAGGTCACCATTCTCATATAAATCCCTAGTCATCGCCATAAAGGGAAAAGAGAGAAGAGAGAATATAAAATTTGTACCTATAAAAGGGAAAAAGCTTAAGCTTGTGAAGGTGTAAGAGTTGTTGGAAAAGACAGAGGAGACTTCTAAAAGCTTTGGTAAAAGGTGTGTGAAAAGGTGTAAGATTTGGGGTTGAATCCATTTAATAGGGGCAAGAAACTATGGGTAATCAAGGGTCTTCTAGGTTTCTCATAAGACATGAAAGGCTCTTCACATTTTTGACACGTGTGAGAGAGACTAAATCTAGTTTGGCATCCCAATGTTAAATCATCATTTATAGCATTAAATATCTCGCACGCTTCTTTCTCTCAACTCACACTTGGGGATATTTCTTAGATGACGTATAGATTACGTCATTGACACCTAGAGACATATCCCAGAGTCGTCTCACACATGGGTGGTCACCTCACACACGAGTGACTCACCCTATACATGAGGGACTAGTTCCCTATATAAGGGAATCACCTCATACTAGAGGAACTAGTCCGGGAAGAGAACAAAACTAAATCGCAACACCCTTTCCAAGCCCTCATGCTTGAGGTTCTGTGTATTTGTATACTAGTAAAGGCCCATAAGAGGCAACATGGGAGGCAAGTAATGATTCACCTCGCCCATAAAGACCTCTTGAACATATGTTTTCTAAATCGATCATCGTTTATTAGATATGTCTCCTTCCTTTGGGATGAGTCGTCTGATGTGGGAAAGTAAGAACATGACGGGTCCCTAATCCACGAAGGTACATAAGAAGTCATGGGGAAGTTAATTACGTTCTCTTGAATAACAATGGATTAACTATCCACTTTCACATTCTCTCGGTGGTGGTTGTTATTTTCAACGGGTCTGATATCTAGGTCTAACAATATTATAAATGTATCAACCCTGAAGTTAGGACGGGCAATCGCATATTCACACAAATATTATATACACAAAGTTTCTCTCGTTCCTACATGAGCTAAATCTAAACCCTAAATCAAACCCTAAAATATCTGACAACCCTTATTATTAATAGTTACGTATTATGATTTTAACAAGTACAATCCTCTATTATATAATACATGTCATTTTAACAAAAAAAAAAAGATGATTTTACTGTACTTTGGCATATATATTTTATTTATATTTTTTATTACACTGTCGATTATTTTTACATTTATTTTTTCCTGTCATGATCTCTCTTTTACCACTAACAAATCACAAATAAAGTTAATAAAGAATAATATTGAAAAATAACCCATAATTTTTATAAAATTAACCAACAAAATTAAATACGTTTAATATATATTTTAATAAAATAATGTTTAGGCGAGTTCGGTTTAAGAGCTACAAATAAAATGTGAATTCATACTATCAATTAATGAGTGACATATATCGCCTCAAATCGCGCACGTATTTTTAAAATGTTAAAATAATAAGATAAAGTTGTAATTTTTTATTGAAAGATCGTTAAAATTATTTTGTGCATCAATATAGATTTATTAAACTCCTTTTTTTTTTTATAAATGGTTATATATATATATATATATATATATATATATATATATATATATATATATATATATATATATATATATATATATATATATATATATATATATATATATATATATATATATATATATATATATATATATATATATATATATATATATATATATATATATATCAAACAACTATTTATTAAACAAAATATATAACTTCATTAAATGATTATAACATGAATACAGTATGGGTAATGTTAACTTGTGCCCTTGGGGCACATGTTAAGAAAATCACTTTTAGTAAATTTGTATTGGAAAAAACAATTTAAAAGTTAATTTTATATTTTAATTAAAGTTTGTACACAATTTCCAAGATGATATTTCTTAATTTAGTTCTTAACATGTGCCTTTGGGGCACAAATTAACATTATCCATAAAGGGTAAATTTGTATTTAAAAAAACAATTTAAAAGTTAATTTTATATTTTAATTAAAGTTTGTACACAATTTCCAAGACGATATTTCTTAATTTAGTTCTTAACATGTGCCTTTGGAGCACAAATTAACATTACCCATAAAATGTTAATGTAAAGTACGTTCTATCCAACACATAATATAAAGTCATTGGGACTGCTGATATACACTTTTTAAATGATGTGTACTCAATTTCAATAAATACAAATAAATTTAGAGTAATTTTTTCTCCTAAAAAAGCCTCTAAAAAGGACATTTTGACATTGACAAAAATATTTTCTAATTAATTCTATGCCAAGTGTCATGGATAATTTTGAAAGGAAAAAAGGTTTCATTCCTTGCCAAGGGACATGTATGTATAATGACAAAAATCTTCTTTATAAGATACTTCAAGCTTTAAATTAAAATTTTAAATTCATTAAAATGAACTATCAACAACAACTTGTATTAATTATAAACTAAACAAGTCAATTAAACACATTAAGAAAATAACAAACTGAGTTGGTCAGTATTGTCATACATGATCTATTATTGCTTCGAGAACTTATAATAATTTCCATGAATGGCCAAACTCGTTTAGGAAAGATGTTGTAATGAAAATTGTAAAAAATGGTAAAGTAGGAAAGAAATATTGGGACCAAAGATAAAGCGTGGATTGAAATTGTGAAGATTACTGTTTTTATTGGACTCTTAAATTATTGGCAACCATTTGAGTCCTTTTAAATATAGAGTCAATGTGTTCTGGGTCCATATACCATTGTCGGTTGAATAAATAGTATTATTAGATTTTAATTTACATAAACTTAAAACAGCTATGGCCAACAACCATCGAGAAATAAAATACTGTTAACATATATTGTTTATTATAAAAAAATAGATTCAAAATATAAGCAAAGTCAGAGAGAACCATAGTTTTATTTTAAAGTTAATATGGTATATGTGTATAATTTAAATTATAGATTTTAAACTAAAGCTCATGTTATATGTATAAAGCTTATTTCGCCTAACTAGTTTGCCTTTTTTTTCAAGAAGACAACTTCTAGATGAGTTGTGGTGTTAAATGATGCTATTCACTTTGTTAAGAGTTCGGAAAAGACTTGTCAATATTGAAAAGATTTATGATTGTGTTAATTCGTTCTGGTTGTTTAAATTATATGTTGAGGGTATTTAGTTTTGGAGATAGGTATTGGAACAAAAGAGTTGTTAAGAAAATAAGCGAAGAAGAAGAGAGAAAAAAGAGAAAAATTAAATTGTAAAAGAAAAAAAATATTATTTAGTGAAGTTGTTAGGGTTTACATCATATAATATTTTTATATATGTAACTAAAGTTTAGACACAAAGTTATACAAATCGACTAAAGACCAAAATATATAAAATGTAAAATACAAAACTACAAGTTACATTTCGACATAACACAGGTGTAGGAAAGACTTTTTACATCGGGCGAAAATCACATTTTACATCGGATCTGGGTCCGATGTAAAGTCAAGCGATATAGTAAATCAAAGACATTTTACATTGGGAAATAGCCTAATGTGAAAAATATACCTACTACATCGGTTGACTGTTACGTCTAATGCGAAATATGAGTTTAACTTTATTTATTTTTTAAATAAATGCACATTTAACATCGTTTGTCTTTCTGGCCAGCCCGATGTAAAATGTAGGTTGTTACAGCGGTTGTCTTTCTGGCACGATGTAATATATAGGTTTGTACATTGGTTGTAAGGCGCGTCTGATGTAATATGTATGTTATTTTAAAAAATTAGACTATTGTTTTAGCGGAATCGAGGTGGAATCTCTGTAATGTTTTTTGGTACCTAATTTTTCATATTTTTCCAACATCACACATACCACATTTAAGTCGCTATTTGGTATCTAATTTTTAATATTTTTCCAACCAGCCTATTAATTTCATTGCACCAAATAGCTAGGATGCACATATTCTTCAAAATGAACAATTGATTTAAAAAGTACTATTCTAGGATACACACAAGTGTACAAAATTATAACAACTATGAGTACAACTGACTCCTCATATTTCGACTAGCTATTTCAACATGGTTGTATGCTAGTCTCCAATAGAACATAGAATTACAACTTCTAAAAAAAACCCATAATTCATATTCTCGAGACTTCTCATCCTGATGCTTCTCCTCAACTCATTGAACCTGATTTTCTTCAGGGATTTGGTGAGTATATCAACTAGTTGTCATTCTGCCTAGTGTGAAGTCAAGCTTCTCCATGATGAATATGTTTTTATGAAGACAATACTCTTAGTGATAAGAAGGAAAAGATGATTGTCACGGTGAGTATCGAATATCAAGCTATTATATTAACTTGAATCATAAAACATTAAATGTTCACCACTGAACATTAATTTATCCAAAGGGAAAAGATTGAATAAAACCCTAATTGTGCAATGTAACAACAATGCAAAGAGATCCAAAGGTTTGGGAGTTGGTTACACTAAGGAAAGATATTAGCACCCTAAATATCTATAGTATCCTAAAGGAACCTCTTGAAAGTATTTGTATTATGTTAATTTGCTTGCTAATGTTTGGAAATGTTCTATTTTTGGGTGTTATGAGATAGGGAACCTAAGGAGGTTTATTTCTAGTGTGCTCGTCAAGACTTCACAGTCTTATGCCTACGTATCCTAACAAGGATAAAATTCGAGCAATCGTAGTTCAACTAACTAAGGGTGAATAACACTTGATAGTGATCAAAGTTCTAAAAAGAGAAGGTAAGTTTTTATAACAATAACACTTACATGGCTTTAACAAAGTCAAAGAGTTTACAAACTCTAACCTAAGGCTATTTTGAAAGGTTAAGGGCTTAAATAAGTTAAAAGGGGTAGTTGATGGAAGATTATACTATCTATGACATAAAGTCAATAAAGGGGATTTTTCCTTTGGATTTAGACAACAAAAGAGAAGAAAGAGGAAGAGAAGAGCTAACAAGCTAACATCATTAGGGGATGACTTTACAAAGTCAAAAACAAGCATGAGTGTATGGGTGATAATGGATGAGATGGACAAGAATGATATTCAAACATGATATCAAAGTAAACAACACATGATAAAGGATGAAATTCAAACATGATACCAACTAAAGTGTACAAAAGATAAATCATAAAGATGATATTCAAACATGATATCAATCAAGGTAAATAAAATATGGCAAAGATGACATTCATACATGATATCAACTATTAGATGTAATGAGATATAACAATGTTAAAATGAACATGGTAACAACCAAATACATGAAGGTAGATGTGACAACATTTAAGACTTAACAAGGTCGTAAATAAATCATGGTAACAACCAAGGGAAGGTCGTAAACAAATCATGGTAACAACCAAGGGTGACATATAAACATGGATGATACATAATCAAAGCATACATGTGACATGATTCTAACAAGACCAAGATGACAACATAAGTGTAGCATATCAAAGCACGTTCATATCAATAACATGTGAGCATGGACATGGATGTAATTACATTAAAAACATCATCATGAAGGATATGACAATATCAATCAAAGGTTCAAATCAACATGGATATAAGAATGTCAAACATGGATAAACTAAGGTGATATGGTTTAGGGTTGACAACTAACACACTTAATCATGAATACAAGTTAATATTCAACAATCACCAACATCACTTAATCATGAATATAACTTAAGACATGGCTTAAGACATCAAGATAAAAACCAAGGGTTTATGTCAAAGGTTCATTATGATCACAATCAAGTCTAAGCATTTCAAAAGGTTTAAACATAATAAGCATGAAGTTTAACAAAGACATGAATCAAAGCTTTAAATAATATGGACATGTTATCAAAGATAAAAATCACAAATAACATGGTAAATTACAATACATAACTCTAAAGAGGATTATCATGTATACAAGTAGAGATACATGGGCATAACAAGCATAAAACTAACCCTAAATATAGGAGACATAAGCATGATTTGCTACATGGAAGTTTATGAAAGAAAAGCTTGCATATGGTGACAAATTGCCACATTTAATCAAGGTCGGCAACATGAAAACAACATTTTAACCATGGTATAAGACATATTATGACCATACAAAAATTCATGAACCAAAATACTAGGAAAACAAATCAAGAAACATCATGAAAAGCCCTAAAAAATCACATTAAAAGGTCATGTTTTCAACCTAATGAAAATGGGTGAAAAAATAATATTTTTTTTTGGAATTTTTTTAGACAATCACAAAATATATGTGACAAGTAATGTGTATGAAAAAAATCAGCTCAAAATAGTAAGTGGTTAATGAGATACACTTGAAACAAAATGATAAAAAAGTGAAAATGGACAAGTGATAAAAAGGAAGGGTTTTGCTTCTGCCAGGGCTTAAACCCACACCCTCTTTGTTACAGGTTAAAAACCTAGCCACTGAATCACTTGTTTGGCCCAGAAAGAACACGCATGCATTAAATTATATTTAAGTCAGAATGAAAAACATGAAAAAATAAAAATAATCAAAGGACTGGGGCGATGGGGATTCGGACCCCAGTCCTCATGCACATAATAAACTCCAATCACAACACACAACCACCATGGCGCAATGCCTCAGTCATTCATAATATTGAAAAAATAAAATATATTTTAAAATAAGTTCATAAGATCATAAAATCATGCGCCATCTTCTTCATCATCCACATCTTCCATTTTCAAAAAATTCAGAAACTCAACTCTCACATTTCTCAACATTTCTTCACGGTGGAAAAATGAAACATGTTTGGATTTTCACAAGGAACTCAATGATATCAAATAATTTTGCTAATTTTCATCATACAAGGAATTACCAAATTAGAATCAGTATGAACCCTAATTGTTCATAGAAGCACAACTTCACATACACACATGATTCATTGCAATTAACTTATGGAACACCAACTATACATCAAAAGCTAAATTTTTGCTTCAGAAATCAAACACTAAGGATGCTTGTATGAGTGAGTTCAAGTTTGAGAAACCTTACCTATTGGAGCAAGGTCAAATGCCTCTTCAATCTGGTTACAAAAATTATTTCTTAATTCAACAAGCTTCTATGAACCTCCTTGATGCTTTTGGAATGCCTACTTTGCTTTAGAACAACTTCAATCCTTCTGCATGATTCCTCTTGCAAGAATGGAAAATTATGAATTTGATTCTAGTTCAAATGGTGTTACAGTTGAGAAATGATGTTATGAACACTTCAGGACATGTTTATGGATGGTTTTTTAAGGCTTGAAAGGATTGAAAATGGTCAGAATGAGGTTTTGGATTGGTTTATGCAAAAAGTCAACAAAATGAGGGTTTGATGGTTGACTTTCTGATTCTGCAGGTTTTCGATAAATATGAAGGTTTGAACACCTTTGTTAGATGTTTTTTTGATGTTCTTGGATGGTTGGTTTGATGATTTTATGGATGGAAAAGGTTTTGGACAAGTTAAAGCAAAGTGGAAGTTTTTGGTGCAAAGTGAGGTCTTGATGCAAGTTCTGGTGTGATGTTTGCTCAAGTGTGTTTTTGGTGTGTTTATTGTGTGTTTTGGACTAAGGAGATGCCCTTGATTTATAGGAAAATATTGGAGTTTGAGGGTTTTGCAGAATTGGAGTTGTGGAGGCAAATGGCTTGGTTGGAATTCAACTTGTAGTTTCATGAATTTTTGAAGTTCGAATGCAAGGTAAAATGCTTTCTAGAGTTGTTGGAAAGTTCAGAGAATTTGCTTCTATGCCAAAAAAATGTTTGAGTGCAAAAGAAAAAGTGTGGAGCTCAAGCAAAGTTGACTTTATGATTAAAGTCACTTTATCAAAATGGCAATGTGATCTTTATTCCCTAAATGGAATGATCCTTTGAAAAATCCCTTAATCACTTAGATAATGTATTATTAATCTATGTAAAGCATATACTTTGTTCAAGGGGCAAAGAATCTTCCACTTCATAGCTTCATATCTCTCAATCTATGAATTTTCTAGAGATCAACCCATAGGAAGAAGTTGAAGTATGTATCAAGATCTTCATTTTGGTATTTGGAGCAAAGAAAATGGTTGTTTGGATTGGAAGTTACAAGCTTGGGAAGTTGGACAAAAATCATGAACTGCCATAACTTAGAAAATATTTCAATTTCTTCACTGTTGCCCTTTTTGCAAGTAACGTCACATTTATTGATTTCTCTTTATTGATCATGATCCAAATCACATATGATCACTATTCTTGGCTTGAGGAACCCATGTTTGACAAAAAAAAAATTCAAAAGTCAAACTTGACTTGGATCAATGGTTGACTTTTCATCAGATGAACTTGAATTCTTGCACTGCTTATGAATCAAGCTCGTTGGATCAATCCAATCATATGAATGGACTAATATGATGCATTTGAGGTCCTTGAAACATATTTTGAGATGTCAGATCATGCCTTGCTCTAAAAGTCAAATGAGAGACTGCCTTAGGTAAAAACCCTAATTTGGGTGTAGCAGATGACTTGAGACCTATTGGTCTTGATTCAATGAAACTTTGCACTTGATTATTGATGTATGGAAACTATTGATTATTAGAACTTGATATATTGATGGTCAATCCAAGATTTTGACTGATCAACCAACAATCTCCCTAGTGCAAACCCTAATTCACAAATGAAACAAAGGCAAGCCAAAATCTTGATAATTTGAGGGTTAACTATGCATGAATGACACACCTAAAATGTGTTTCGTGCTATGCAAATAATGATGGGACCTAGGGGTAAAATTTGGGGTATGACAGTTTCCCCTACTTAAATAACTTTATTGGATGGCATGAGTGATGACAATCTTCATAAAATCAGGGTGAAAGGTATTTAAATATAGAAAAACTGGAAATTTTGCCCCTAGATGCAATGACATGCTATGCTATGGACAAATGAACTTTCTCTGTACATGATGGGAACAATGCTATGCAATAAATTCTATCATTATGATTTATGATGAATGATAAATGTGATATATGGAGAATGATGGAAGCAAAGGGTAATGCCAATGACAATGGGTAACATAACTCACTGGGGATGACATATACTGGGGAAACAGAAACAAACTGGGGGATATCCAAAGTGGTTGATCAACATGTTTAAGCATGACCGAATGACACTCTATAATACAATTGACAAGAAATATATCTTCTAACAAGAGACCAAACCAGAAAATATTTTCTGACAAGAGATTAAGCCAAACAAGAAAATGATTTCCACTAGGGACCAAGCCAAACATGGAAATGATCTTCTAACAAGATACCAAACCAAACATTGGAGTTTCTCTGACCATAATACATCCAAGATGCTGGAAATTTCTTAACATGAAGAAGTCAAATATGCTCTTCAGAAAACATCAGGAAAAAACGGGGTAACTAAACTCTTCCATATATGCCAAAGTTATTGGACTTAGACAACAAGCAAAGGCGATTACCATCTTCTAACAAGTCGGTGCCAGCGGCTACTGGACTTCAAAGGGGATGTTGGTGATAACCAAACTTTTAATACCAAAAATAAGTTGGATAAGAGTGCCAATAAGAATTAGACTTTAAAATAATCACGGTAACAACCTGACTTGGAAAAAAAAGTCAGTAACAACTGGACTTCAAGAAGGGACTAGTGACAACCATATTTGAAATACCAATGACAATTGAACTACAAAAGAGAATGCCAGTAACAGCTGGACTTCGATAGAGGATTAGTGATAACCAAATATTTTTAACAAGATGCCAATAACAATTGGACTTGGGGTTAAAGGGTGTTGCATCGCTGCGAAGAGGGGCCGAAAAGGATAGAAGAGTTGCCACCGTTCGTTATTTATCCCTAAAGAGGTAAAGGAAACAATCAAAGAAAACCTAACGAAAAGGGGAAAAGACAGATCATCGCAACCATATCTCGGGTTCGGGAGTCGGTTACGCAAGGGGAAGGTGTTAGCACCCCTCACGTCCGTTGTACTCAACGGGATCCACGCTTTGATGTCTATCTAAAAAGGGTGTTTACTATCTAAACTACAGGCTCAGGGACAAAAGAAAAGAAAAGAGACTCAATAGAGCATCGCCGCTCTATGCCTACCTATTCCCTCGTGCAATTGGGAAAGTCAGAGTCAACATAGTTTGGTTAACTACGGGTGAAGGTGGGGAAAGGTTGCTCGCCGAGACATAACCGTTTTGTGCCTACGTATTCTCATCTGGTATGAGAAATCAGAGCAAACATAGTTCGGGCCAACAAGAACACCGGTTGGTTCAAATGTTTTTAGGCCCGAGTAAGGTTAAAACATAGTTCTAGCAGTTAGGTGTATGCGGCTCGACCATTGGAGACTTAGGTGTTACCTGTTTGCGGTAGAACCAAGAGTTAACAAAACTCTCCTTATGAAAAAGGTTTTCCAAATTAAGATCCCCAAGGATAAAAAGGTTTGAAGCTTGTTTTTGTGTTTTTTAGAGAAGAAGTGCATTGATTATTGTTTGTAATTCATGTTGCACTAAAGACTATGACTTAGGAGCGAATGCGTCGCATATCGTTTTAAGGACGCACACTAAACACTCTAAGCAATTGAGAGGAAGCCCCTAATCCGCATTCCCCAAGAACTTAAGGCTTGTAACATACAACAATCCTTAACCTTTATTAGATGTTTTGAGAAAGTTTGAAGATGAGAAGAAAGAGACACTCTAAAGGGAGACTAAGACTCAACCTAATGTTCTCATGCAAAGTGTACCTATAATTGGGATGAAAGGGAATGCTACCTAATGTTATCATGCATGGGTTCAAGGATAAGGTCTATCATAATCAACCTTGAATAAGGAATATTAGAGGTCCTAAGGGAACATGGAAAAGAGGAAAGAAAAAGAAGAAGGAAGCATGAAATAAGGAAGATGCAAGTATGCAAACATGTAACGCACAAATAGAATGAAAGTGAGGGAGTAAAAAAGTGTGGGGCAGTATCCTCCACAAGCACATATCAACCTCAAGCATGCATATGAGAGGTGCAAAGAAGAAGGGTAAAATAATGCACACAAAAGAGAGCAAACAAGCATACAAAAGTGGGATGAAATGGGAGAACAAGTCCTACAATCATTCAAGCATCAACCACAAGCCCAAAGGAAAACCAAAAAGAAATAGATAAAGACTCAAAGCAAAGTGAGGATGGTAGATTAGATGAGAACAATAAGGAACTCATACGGAACACTCAACCATAAGCATCACCAAAGATGTGCAAAGGAATGCACAAAAGAATCCTCAAAGATTCACCATTCAAGACATGTTCCAAGTACCTCTTAAAGAGAGACCAAACCATCTTGAATGGGATTCTAAGGTCATTGGACAGAGGCAAAGATAAGAGGAGAAGATGCATAAACCAAAGAAGGAAAAGCATACAAAAGAATGCAAGAATAGGCATAGAGAAATACCTAAGTCTTAAGCATAATCAACACTTGAACTTCAAGTGGAAAGCCTAAAAGATATGCAAATCTCAACAAGCAATGAACAAGTTTATGACCTAAAAATTTAGATTCATATTTTCAACATATTGAAAATATGAATCAAGAAGAGTTGAGAGCTCAAGGGATCCACAAAGGTCATTTCCCATTCAAACTAGGTCAAGTACTTGTGTGAACCTCCCTTAGAAGTAACTTGACTTGCAAGTTTCCTCAAAAATAGGAAAAAGGATCAAAATAATCCAAATAAAATCTCAAATGAACATTAAAATGTTCGCAACCAGAGGCCAAAAGCACAAGGGCAATGTTCCCCCAAAGCATCACCAAAAGAAATAAATCCCTAAGGTGCACCACTTTGGAATGGAATAATCGAGGGTCAGCAAAAATGACTTAAAAGTCAAACCAAAAGTGGTCAAACCAGGGGCAAAAGTGTCCTTAAAAATCATTCAACTCATTATTGAAATGAGGAATGATTCTCATTCATTGGATCAAAAACAAAGCATGAACAAGAAATATCAATTAAAATTCAATTAAAAAACAACTCCAAATGATAAATTCCATTTTAATTGAAAAATAAACCAAAAAATAAAATAAAAATTTTCTAAAATTAAAGGACATCTCAAAATGTCCTAAAAGTATTTTTGTGGGATTTCATAACATTTGCAATTATTTTTAATGAATTAAAATCAAAACAGAATAAAAAATAAAAAGAAAATAAAAGAATAAAATATGGCGTGGCAAATAGAAAAAATCGAAGGCAAACAGATTGGACTCAACATAAAGGGGGGGTGCAAGGAGCAATGTGAGCCCAAGACCAAAACACCAAGCAACAACATCAAAATGCTGCGCACAATTAAATGACGTGGAAGTCCAACAACACACATCAGCCAGTCAAACAAATCTAGGTCGCTCATCCTTTCAGGTTAACCATTCAACTCACAAACGTGGAGAGCATATGTCATCCAAACGGAAAACAAACCAGACGCCGGAACAACTGTTCCGGTCGTCTTCTTCGGCCACACCACCGGAGTTGCAGATCAAAAACATCACCAAATTGCATCAAATTTTATATAAAATTGAAGGGGAGCTTACGCAGATCACAGATCCACAGTCCAAAGTTTCATGCTTAAAACTAAAAATATCACAAACAAGCCAAATAATGATCCAGGTTTTGCCTACATGATGTAGGACTTCAGATGCAACAATAATGGTGATGAATCAATGCATATTGAGAGAGAATTTTGGAAGAGAAGAATACCTAACGGAGTCTCTCTGTTGGAGCTTCTCACGTGCTCAAGCTTGCTCAAAATGATGCAGAAACACTCAATGAAGTTCAAGGAAGCTACTGATCACTTCAATTTTGCTTCAAATGGCTTGAATATGAATTTTCAATTATCAAATTTCTCTCCACTTTCCAAATTCGTATTCTGCTCCCCCTCCACGAAAATGCTTGAATGAGAGCTCCAATTCAATTTGAAGCTTTTATATGATGGATCTGGAATGGTTTAGAGGCCCAATTTGGCCTGGTTAGGATGTAATTCAAAAATGCCCAAATTGGAAATGGAAGCTTTATGCACACGTGAAAATAGCTCCAATTCTCCTTGATTTTGATTCAAGTCAGTTGCTAGGAGTGTGTAGTGATCATGTGGATGTAAATTACTCCTTAATTTGATCCAATGGTGGAGATTGGATGTGAGTCTTCTTCTTGAAGTAATATGAATTTGCACGTGTTCTAGCTTGCATAACTCAAATACAATTTGTGCATTCTCCTTGTTGTGATATTGTGACTCAAAATATGCACAACACATGGCATGAAAAGGCATTAAAACCAAATCAATTTAATTCATGACTTTAAGTTCAAATTTCCATCGAATTTCTTCTCCAATCTTCATATCCATGCCAAATCCATGACAAACTTGTGTTTTAGGATGAAATTGATACCATTTGAAGCAAATTTCATGTTGGGAAAATTTTCATTGAAGTGCATAAGTGCATGAACAAGACTTATAGTCAAAATGACCTATAACCTCACTTTCCCAAAATACCCCTGCCTTGCAAGCTTCATAACTTGAGTTCTACAAATGATATGAATAACTTCTAGGACTTTTTGGAAATCTAAGATCATGAGGAACAACTTTCATGTTCATCAAAAGTTGAGTAGAAACATGATTATAGGTCAAAAGTGCCTTGGAAGTTGGTTGACTTTTGTTGACTGAAAATATGATTCATATGAGACCTCTAACTTGCCAGCATCATAACTTGAGTTCTAGAAACCCAATGGATGAGTTCTAGTACTCAAAAGAAAGCTAGGAACATTCTCTACAAGTTTTATGTTTATGTAAAAGTGAGATTACACTTGCATCTTGAGATATGTGGTCTTGAAGTTAGGCACTAAATAGGGGATTTTACACTAACAAACCTCTGAAACTCTAATTTAGTAACTTCTCACACTCTTGATTCTTCTTTAATTGATCTTGAAATAACATCTTAGATGCCTAAAAACAACTTTCCATGACTCCAAATACTTAGAACTAAGTTTTAATCTCCTTCAAATCCTCAGTGGATCTTGCACTAGGCAGATGAAATCCTAGGTGTGCAATCCTTTGACTGCAACCTCTTGCACATGATATAACAACTTGCATAAGCTCCACAATGGCCCTCAAAGCACTCAATGAAATTTAAAACATCTCATATCCATATCCATGAACTTGTGATCCTCACATGATCCTTAGTTGGCCTCCAAGATAGGAGATATGCAATATACATTCACTCATTTTCTCAAAGAGCTCTGACCAGCTTCTGATGACTTGATGAGCATTCAAACTTGTTTGGAACCCTTGACAAACCTCCTCTTGCTATGCACACCTCTTGATCCCCTGTAAATGAACAATGATATGCAAATTCAAATGCTAGAACAATGCAATGAAAACATAAGCCAAGTAAAGAAAAGGTTGGGCAAATTTTGGGGTACAACAACTGCCCCTATTCAAGCGACTTGAACCTGAATGAGTGAAAAGAGAACGACTTTCAATTAATCAAGGTAAAAGACGGTTGAATATGAAAAACCCAGAAATTTGCCAACCGTAGAAATAAACTGCAAACTCTGATTGGAACAAAAATCTCCGGAAATAACTGAACTGATAGTTGCAACAGTAACGAGCGAACTGATTACCACTTCAAATCGTCGACACTAAGTTGGAAAGATCATCTGACATCACCTTCAGGCATCGACACTAAATCGGAAAAATCATCTGATATCGCTTAGCGGATACTGAACCTCTGACTTCGCCGTCAAACCTCTGCATCAATTTGGGAAAACGTCTGACATCGCCATCGGGCGTCTGACCTCGCCGTCAGGCATCTAACCTCGCCGTCAGGCATTGACATCAAGTCGGTAAAACATCTGACATCGACGTCAGGCATCTGAACTCACCATCAGAATCATTGAACACAATAGGAAATGAACCCGAAGGCTAGCTCAACCCGCAGCTGAGAAGAAACATCTGACATCACCGTCAGACAACTGATAAATAAAAACATGTACTGAATCCAAAGACGCGGACATCTGACATCACCGCCAGGCCTTCGCTAAATTAAAGCGAGTAACAAAATTGAAAATCGGGTCAACACATAGCATCTGACATCGCCGCCAGGCCTCTATTGAGTTGATAAAAACATCTGACATCGCGGCCAGGCATCTGCAGGGGATAAAACATCTGACATCATCGTCAAGTATCCACGTCGTTGATACACATATGACATCACCGTCAGGCATATATTGCAACCAATAGGCAAACCCAAAGGTAAGGACATCTGACACCGTCGCCAGACATTCGCTAAATAAAAGCGAGCAACAAACCCAAAGGTAAGGACTTCTGACATCCCCTCCAGACATTCACTAAATAAAAGCGAGAAACAAACCCAAATGTAATGACTACTGACATCGCCGCCAAATATTCGCTAAATAAAAGCAAGCAACAAACCGAAAGCTAAGAACCTCTGACATCCCCGCCAGACATTCGCATGACCCGAGCTTGAACGCTAACCGTAATAACCAGAGTCTGGATACTCGGCGAAAATGACCGGAGCCTGAACACTCAACGTAATAACCGGAGTCTGGATACTCAACGAAAATGACCGGAGCCTGAACGCTCAACGTAATAACCAGAGTCTGGATACTCAACGAAAATGACTGGAGCCTGAATGCTCAACGTAATAACCGGAGTCTAGATACTCAACAAAAACGACCAGAGCCTGAACGCTCAACGTAATAACAGGAGGCTGGATACTCAACGAAAATGGCCGGAGCCTAAACACTCAACGTAATAACTGGAGTCTGGATACTCAACGAAAATGACTGGAGCCTGAATGCTCAACTTAATAATAGGAGTCTAGATACTCAACGAAAACGAATAGAGCTTGAACGCTCAACGTAATAACCATAGTCTGGATACTCAACGAAAATGACCGGAGCCTGAACGCTCAATGTAAGAACCTGAGTCTAGATACTCAATGAAAACGACCGGAGCTTGAATGCTCAACGTAATAACCGGAGTCTGGATACTCAACGAAAATGACCGGAGCCTGAACACTCAACATAGACGAAAACAACCGGAGCCTGAATGCTCAATGTAATAACCGGAGTCTGGATACTCAACGAAAATAACCAGAGCCTGAATGCTCAACGTAATAACCGGAGTCTGGATACTCAACAAAAATGACTAGAGACTGAACGCTCAACGTAATAACCGGAGTCTGGATACTCAACGAAAACGACTGGAGCCTGAATGCTCAACGTAATAATCGGAGTCTGGATACTCAATAAAAATGATCGGAGCTTGAACGCTCAACGTAATAACCAGAGTCTGGATACTAAAAAAAAATGACCGGAGCCTGAACGCTCAACATAATAACCGGAGTCTGGATACTCAACAAAAAAGATCGGAGCCTGAACGCTCAAAGTAATAACCGGAGTCTGGATACTCAACAAAAATGACCGGAGCCTGAACGCTTAACGTAATAACCGGAGTCTGGATACTAAAAAAAACGACCGGAGCCTGAACGCTCAACATAATAATAGGAGTCTGGATACACAACGAAAATGACTGGAGCCTGAACACTCAACGAAATAACCGGAGTCTGGATACTCAACAAAAACGACTGGAGCCTCAACGTTCAATGTAATAACCAGAGTCTAGATACTCAACGAAAATGACCGAAACCTGAACGCTAAACGTAATAACCGGAGTCTGGATACTCAACGAAAATGACTGGAGCCTGAATGCTCAACGTAATAACCGGAGTCTGGATACTCAACAAAAACGACCGGAGCCTGAACGCTCAATGTAATAACAGGAGTCAGGATACTCAACGAAAATGGTCGGAGCCTAAACGCTCAACGTAATAACTGGAGTCTGGATACTCAAGGAAAATGACCGGAGCCTGAATGCTCAACTTAATAACAGGAGTCTAGATACTCAACGAAAATGACTAGAGCTTGAACGCTCAACGTAATAACCATAGTCTGGATACTCAACGAAAATGACCGGAGCCTGAACGCTCAATGTAAGAACCTGAGTCTGGATACTCAATGAAAACTGCCGGAGCTTGAATGCTCAACGTAATAACCGGAGTCTGGATACTCAATGAAACTCACCGGAGCCTGAACACTCAACATAGACGAAAACAACCGGAGCCTGAATGCTCAATGTAATAACCGGAGTCTGGATACTCAACGAAAATGATCAGAGCCTGAATGCTCAACGTAATAACAGGAGTATGGATACTCAATGAAAAGGGTCGGAGCCTGAACGCTTAATGTAATAACCAGAGTCTGGATACTCAACGAAAATGACCGGAGCCTGAACGCTAAACGTAATAACCAGAGTCTGGATACTCAACAAAAACGACTGGAGCCTCAATGCTCAACGTAATAACCGGAGTCTGGATACTCAACGAAAATGACCGGAGCTTGAACGCTCAACGTAATAACAGGAGTCTGGATACTCAATGAAAATGGCCTAACCCTGAACACTCAACGTAATAACAGGAGTCTGGATACTCAACAAAAATGACCAGAGACTGAATGCTCAACGTAATAACCGGAGTCTGGATACTCAACGAAAACGACTGGAGCCTGAATGCTCAACGTAATAATCGAAGTCTGGATACTCAATAAAAATGATCGGAGCTTGAACGCTCAACGTAATAACCAGAGTCTGGATACTAAAAAAAAACGACCGGAGCCTGAACGCTCAACATAATAACCGGAGTATGGATACTCAACGAAAAGATCGGAGCCTGAACGCTCAAAGTAATAACCGGAGTCTGGATACTCAACAAAAATGACCGGAGCCTGAACGCTCAACGTAATAACCGGAGTCTGGATACTAAAAAAAAACAACCGGAGCCTGAACGCTCAACATAATAACAGGAGTCTGGATACACAACGAAAATGACTGGAGCCTGAACGCTCAACGAAATAACCGGAGTCTGGATACTCAACAAAAACGACTTGAGCCTCAACGCTCAATGTAATAACCGAAGTCTAGATACTCAACGAAAATGACCGAAACCTAAACGCTAAACGTAATAACCGGAGTCTGGATACTCAACGAAAATGAGCGGAGCCTGAATGCTCAACTTAATAACCGAAGTCTGGATACTCAACAAAAACGACTAGAGCTTGAACACTCAATGTAATAACCAGAGTCTGGATACTCTACGAAAATGACCGGAGCCTAAACGCTCAATGTAAGAACCGGAGTGTGGATACTCAACGAAAACTACCGGGGCCTGAATGCTCAACGTAATAACCGGAGTCTGGATACTCAACGAAAATGACCGGATCCTGAACACTCAACATAGACGAAATCAACCGGAGCCTGAACGCTCAACGTAATAACCGGAGTCTGGATACTCAACGAAAATGACCAGAGCCTGAATGCTCAACGTAATAACAGGAGTATGGATACTCAACGAAAATGGTCTAAGCCTGAAAACTCAACGTAATAACAGGAGTCTGGATGCTCAACAAAAATGACCAGAGACAGAACGCTCAACGTAATAACCGGAGTCTGGATACTCAATAAAAACGACTGGAGCCTGAACGCTCAACGTAATAATCGGAGTCTGGATACTCAATAAAAATGACCGAAGCTTGAACGCTCAACGTAATAACCAGAGCCTGGATACTCAACTAAAACGATCGGAGCCTGAACGCTCAAAGTAATAACTGGAGTCTAGATACTCAACAAAAATGATCGGAGCCTGAATGCTCAACGTAATAACCGGAGTCTGGATACTCAACGAAAACGACCGGAGCCTGAACGCTCAACGTAATATTAGGAGTCTGGATACTCAACGAAAATGACTCGAGCCTGAACGCTCAACGTAATAACTGGAGTCTGGATACTCAACAAAAACGAATGGAGCCTGAACGCTCAATGTAATAACCGGAGTCTAGATACTCAACGAAAATGACCAAAACCTGAACGCTAACCGTAATACCCGAAGTCTAGATACTCAACGAAAATTATCGGAGCCTGAACGTTCAACGTAATAACCGGAGTCTGGATACTCAACGAAAATGACCGGAGCCTGAACACTTAACATAATAACCGGAGTCTGGATACTCAACGAAAATGACCGGAGCCTGAACGCTCAACGTAATAACCAGAGTCTAGATACTCAACAAAAACGACTGGAGACTGAACGCTCAACGTAATAACCGTAGTCTGGATACTCAACGAAAATGACCAGAGCCTGAACGCTCAATGTAATAACCGGAGTCTGGATACTCAACGAAAATGACTGGAGCCTGGACGCTCAACGTAATAACCGGAGTCTAGATACTCAACAAAAACGACCGGAGCCTGAACGCTCAACGTAATAACAGGAGTCTGGATACTTAACGAAAATGGCCGGAGCCTGAACGCGCAACATAATAACCGGAGTCTGGATACTCAACGAAAATGACCGGAGCCTGAATGCTCAACTAAATAACAAGAGTCTAAATACTCAACGAAAATGACCGGAGCCTGAACGCTCAATGTAAGAACCTGATTCTGGATACTCAATGAAAACGACCGGAGCTTGAATGCTCAACGTAATAACCGGAGTCTGGATACTCAACGAAAATGATCGGAGCCTGAACACTCAACATAGACGAAAACAACTAGAGCCTGAACGCTCAACGTAATAACCGGAGTCTTGATACTCAATAAAAATGACTGGAGCCTGAACGCTCAACGTAAAAACCAGAGTCTAGATACTCAACAAAAACGACTGGAGCCTGAACGCTCAACGTAATAACCATAGTCTGGATACTAACCGAAAATGACCGGAGCCTGAACGCTCAACGTAATAACTGGAGTCTGGATACTCAACGAAAAGGACTGGATCCTGAACGCTCAATGTAATAACTAGAGTCTGGATACTCAACAAAAACGACTTGAGCCTGAACGCTCAACGTAATAACAGGAGTCTGGATACTCAACGAAAATGGCCTAAGCCTGAACACTCAACGTAATAACAGGAATCTGGATACTCAACGAAAACGACTAGAGCTTGAACGCTCAATGTAATAACCAGAGTCTGGATACTCAACTAAAACGACTGGAGCCTGAATGCTCAACGTAATAACCGGAGTCTGGATACTCAACAAAAATGACCGGAGCCTGAACGCTCAATGTAATAACCGGAGTCTGGATACTCAACGAAAATGACTGGAGCCTGGACGCCCAACGTAATAACCGGAGTCTGGATACTCAACAAAAACGACCGGAGCCTGAACGCTCAACGTAATAACAGGAGTCTGGATACTCAACGAAAATGGCCGGAGCCTGAACGCGAACATAATAACCGGAGTCTGGATACTCAACGAAAATGACCGGAGCCTGAATGCTCAACTTAATAACAGGAGTCTAAATACTCAACGAAAACGACTAGAGCTTGAACGCTCAACGTAATAACCAGAGTCTGGATACTCAACAAAAATGACCGGAGCCTGAACGCCCAATGTAAGAACCTGAGTCTGGATACTCAATGAAAACGACCGGAGCTTGAATGTTCAACAAAATAACCGGAGTCTGGATACTCAACGAAAATGATCGGAGCCTGAACACTCAACATAGACGAAAACAACTAGAGCCTGAACGCTTAACGTAATAACCGGAGTCTTGATACTCAATAAAAATGACCGGAGCCTGAACGCTCAACGTAAAAACCAGAGTCTAGATACTCAACAAAAACGACTGGAGCCTGAATGCTCAACGTAATAACCATAGTCTGGATACTAACCGAAAATGACCGGAGCCTGAACGCTCAACGTAATAACTGGAGTCTGGATACTCAACGAAAATGACTGGATCCTAAACGCTCAACGTAATAACCGGAGTCTGGATACTCAACAAAAACGACCTGAGCCTAAACGCTCAACGTAATAACAGGAGTCTGGATACTCAACGAAAATGGCCTAAGCCTGAACACTCAACGTAATAACAGGAATTTGGATACTCAACAAAAATGACCAGAGACTGAACGCTCAACGTAATAACCGGAGTCTGGATACTCAACGAAAACGACTGGAGCCTGAATGCTCAACGTAATAACCAGAGTCTGGATACCCAATAAAAATGACCGGAGCTTGAACGCTCAACGTAATAACCAGAGTCTTGATACTCAACAAAAACGACCGGAGCCTGAACGCTCAACATAATAACCGGAGTCTGGATACTCAACGAAAACGATCGGAGCCTGAACGCTCAAAGTAATAACCGGAGTCTAGATACTTAACAAAAATGATCGGAGCCTGAACGCTCAACTTAATAACCAGAGTCTGGATACTCAACAAAAACGACCGGAGCCTGAACGCTCAACGTAATAACAGGAGTCTGGATACACAACGAAAATGACTGGAGCCTGAACACTCAACGAAATAACCGGAGTCTGGATACTCAACAAAAACGACTGGAGCCTCAACGCTCAAGGTAATAACCGGAGTCTAGATACTCAACGAAAATGACCGAAAGCTGAACGCTAAACGTAATAACCGGAGTCTGGATACTCAACGAAAATGACCGGAGCCTGAATGCTCAACTTAATAACCGAAGTCTGGATACTCAACGAAAACGACTAGAGCTTGAACGCTCAATGTAATAACCAGAGTCTGGATACTCTACGAAAACGACCGGAGCCTAAACGCTCAATGTAAGAACCGGAGTCTGGTTACTCAACGAAAACTTCCGGGGCCTGAATGCTCAACGTAATAACCGGAGTCTGGATACTCAACGAAAATGACCGGATCCTGAACACTCAACATAGACGAAATCAACCGGAGCCTGAACGCTCAACGTAATAACCGGAGTCTGGATACTCAACGAAAATGACCAGAGCCTGAATGCTCAACGTAATAACAGGAGTATGGGTACTCAATGAAAAGGGTCGGAGCCTGAACGCTCAATGTAATAACCATAGTCTAGATACTCAACGAAAATGACCGGAGCCTGAACGCTAAACGTAATAAACGGAGTCTGGATACTCAACAAAAACGCTTGGAGCCTCAATGCTCAACGTAATAACCGGAGTCTGGATACTCAACGAAAATGACCGGAGCTTGAACGCTCAACGTAATAAAAGGAGTCTGAATACTCAACGAAAATGGCCTAAGCCTGAAAACTCAACGTAATAACAGGAGTCTGGATGCTCAACAAAAATGACCAGAGACTGAATGCTCAACGTAATAACCGGAGTCTGGTTACTCAATAAAAACGACTGGAGCCTGAACGCTCAACGTAATAACCGGAGTCTGGTTACTCAATAAAAACGACTGGAGCCTGAACGCTCAACGTAATAATCGGAGTCTGGATACTCAATAAAAATGACCAAAGCTTGAACGCTCAATGTAATAACCAGAGTCTAGATACTCAACGAAAATGACCGGAGCCTGAACGCTCAACGTGATAACAGGAATCTGGATACTCAACGAAAATGGCCTAAGCCTGAACACTCAACGTAATAACAGGAATTTGGATACTCAACAAAAACGACCGGAGCCTGAACGCTCAACATAATAACCGGAGTCTGGATACTCAACGAAAACGATCGGAGCCTGAACGCTCAAAGTAATAACCGGAGTCTGGATACTCAACAAAAACGACCGGAGCCTAAACGCTCAACGTAATAACAGGAGTCTGGATACACAACGAAAATGACTGGAGCCTGAACACTCAACGAAATAACCGGAGTCTGGATACTCAACAAAAACGACTGGAGCCTCAACGCTCAACGTAATAACCGGAGTCTAGATACTCAACGAAAATGACCGAAAGCTGAACGCTAAACGTAATAACCGGAGTCTGGATACTCAACGAAAATGACCGGAGCCTGAATGCTCAACTTAATAACCGAAGTCTGGATACTCAACGAAAACGACTAGAGCTTGAACGCTCAATGTAATAACCAGAGTCTGGATACTCTACGAAAATGACCGGAGCCTAAACGCTCAATGTAAGAACCGGAGTCTGGATACTCAACGAAAACTACCAGGGCCTGAATGCTCAACGTAATAACCGGAGTCTGGATACTCAACGAAAATGACCGGATCCTGAACACTCAACATAGACGAAATCAACCGGAGCCTGAACGCTCAACGTAATAACCGGAGTCTGGATACTCTACGAAAATGACCAGAGCCTGAATGCTCAACGTAATAACAGGAGTTTGGATACTCAATGAAAACGGTCGGAGCCTGAACGCTCAATGTAATAACCATAGTCTAGATACTCAACGAAAATGACCGGAGCCTGAACGCTAAACGTAATAAACGGAGTCTGGATACTCAACAAAAACGCCTGGAGCCTCAATGCTCAACGTAATAATCGGAGTCTGGATACTCAACGAAAATGACCGGAGCTTGAACGCTCAACGTAATAAAAGGAGTCTGAATACTCAACGAAAATGGCCTAAGCCTGAAAACTCAAAGTAATAACAGGAGTCTGGATGCTCAACAAAAATGACCAGAGACTGAACGCTCAACGTAATAACCGGAGTCTGGTTACTCAATAAAAACGACTGGAGCCTGAACGCTCAACGTAATAATCGGAGTCTGGATACTCAATAAAAATGACCGAAGCTTGAACGCTCAACGTAATAACCAGAGTCTAGATACTCAACGAAAATGACCGGAGCCTGAACGCTCAACGTAATAACAGGAGTCTGGATACTCAACCAAAATGGCCTAAGCCTGAACACTCAACGTAATAACAGGAATTTGGATACTCAACAAAAATGACCAGAGACTGAACGCTCAACGTAATAACCGGAGTCTGGATACTCAACGAAAACGACTGGAGCCTGAATGCTCAACATAATAACCGGAGTCTGGATACTCAACGAAAACGATCGGAGCCTGAACGCTCAAAGTAATAACCGGAGTCTGGATACTCAATAAAAATGATTGGAGCCTGAACGCTCAACGTAATAACCGGAGTCTGGATACTCAACAAAAACGACCGGAGCCTGAACGCTCTACGTGATAATAGGAGTCTGGATACACAACGAAAATGACTGGAGCCTGAACACTCAACGAAATAACCGGAGTCTGGATACTCAACAAAAACGACCGGAGCCTCAACGCTCAAGGTAATAACCGGAGTCTAGATACTCAACGAAAATGACCGAAAGCTGAACGCTAAACGTAATAACCGGAGTCTGGATACTCAACGAAAATGACCGGAGCCTGAATGCTCAACTTAATAACCGAAGTCTGGATACTCAACGAAAACGACTAGAGCTTGAACGCTCAATGTAATAACCAGAGTCTGGATACTCTACGAAAATGACCGGAGGCTAAACGCTCAATGTAAGAACCGGAGTCTGGATACTCAACGAAAACTACCAGGGCCTGAATGCTCAACGTAATAACCGGAGTCTGGATACTCAACGAAAATGACCGGATCCTGAACACTCAACATAGACGAAATCAACCGGAGCCAGAACGCTCAACGTAATAACCGGAGTCTGGATACTCAACGAAAATGACCAGAGCCTAAATGCTCAACGTAATAACAGGAGTTTGGATACTCAATGAAAAGGGTCGGAGCCTGAACGCTCAATGTAATAACCATAGTCTAGATACTCAACGAAAATGACCGGAGCCTGAACGCTAAACGTAATAAACGGAGTCTGGATACTCAACAAAAATGCTTGGAGCCTCAATGCTCAACGTAATAACCGGAGTCTGGATACTCAACGAAAATGACCGGAGCTTGAACGCTCAACGTAATAAAAGGAGTCTGAATACTCAACGAAAATGGCCTAAGCCTGAAAACTCAACGTAATAACAGGAGTCTGGATGCTCAACAAAAATGACTAGAGACTGAATGCTCAACGTAATAACCGGAGTCTGGTTACTCAATAAAAACGACTGGAGCCTGAACGCTCAACGTAATAATCGGAGTCTGGATACTCAATAAAAATGACCGAAGCTTGAACGCTCAATGTAATAACCAGAGTCTAGATACTCAACGAAAATGACCGGAGCCTGAACGCTCAACGTAATAACAGGAGTCTGGATACTCAACGAAAATGGCCTAAGCCTGAACACTCAATGTAATAACAGGAATTTGGATACTCAACAAAAATGACCAGAGACTGAACGCTCAACGTAATAACCGGAGTCTGGATACTCAACGAAAACGACTAGAGCCTGAATGCTCAACGTAATAACCGGAGTCTGGATACTCAATAAAAATGACCGGAGCTTGAACGCTCAACGTAATAACCAGAGTCTTGATACTCAAAAAAACGACCGGAGCCTGAACGCTCAACGTAATAACCGGAGTCTGGATACTCAATGAAAACGATCGGAGCCTGAACGCTCAAAGTAATAACCGGAATCTGGATACTCAACAAAAATGATCGGAGCCTGAACGCTCAACGTAATAACCGGAGTCTGGATACTCAACAAAAACGACCGGAGCCTGAACGCTCAATGTAATAACAGGAGTCTGGATACACAACGAAAATGACTGGAGCCTAAACACTCAACGAAATAACCGGAGTCTGGATACTCAACAAAAACGACTGGAGCCTCAACGCTCAAGGTAATAATCGGAGTCTAGATACTCAACGAAAATGACCGAAAGCTGAACGCTAAACGTAATAACCAGAGTCTGGATACTCAACGAAAATGACCGGAGCCTGAATGCTCAACTTAATAACCGAAGTCTGGATACTCAACGAAAACGACTAGAGCTTGAACGCTCAATGTAATAACCAGAGTCTGGATACTCTACGAAAATGACCGGAGCCTAAACGCTCATTGTAAGAACCAGAGTCTAGATACTCAACAAAAATGACCGGAGCCTGAACGCTCAATGTAATTACCGGAGTCTGGATACTCAACGAAAATGACTGGAGCCTGGACGCTCAACGTAATAACCGGAGTCTGGATACTCAACGAAAACGACTGGAGCCTGAATGCTCAACGTAATAACCGGAGTCTGGATACTAAATAAAAATGACCGAAGCTTGAACGCTCAACGTAATAACCAGAGTCTTGATACTCAACAAAAACGACCGGAGCCTGAACGCTCAACGTAATAACCGGAGTCTGGATACTCAATGAAAACGATCGGAGCCTGAACGCTCAAAGTAATAACCGGAGTCTGGATACTCAATAAAAATGATCGGAGCCTGAACGCTCAACGTAATAACCGGAGTCTGGATACTCAACAAAAACGACCGGAGCCTGAACGCTCAACGTAATAACAGGAGTCTGGATACACAACGAAAATGACTGGAGCCTGAACACTCAACGAAATAACCGGAGTCTGGATACTCAACAAAAACGACTGGAGCCTCAACGCTCAAGGTAATAACCGGAGTCTGGATACTCAACGAAAATGACCGAAAGCTGAACGCTAAACGTAATAACCGGAGTCTGGATACTCAACGAAAATGACCGGAGCCTGAATGCTCAACTTAATAACCGAAGTCTGGATACTCAACGAAAACGACTAGAGCTTGAACGCTCAATGTAATAACCAGAGTCTGGATACTCTACGAAAATGACCGGAGCCTAAACGCTCAATGTAAGAACCGGAGTCTGGATACTCAACGAAAACTACCAGGGCCTGAATGCTCAACGTAATAACCGGAGTCTGGATACTCAACGAAAATGACCGGATCCTGAACACTCAACATAGACGAAATCAACCGGAGCCTGAACGCTCAACGTAATAACCGGAGTCTGGATACTCAACGAAAATGACCAGAGCCTGAATGCTCAACGTAATAACAGGAGTTTGGATACTCAATGAAAAGGGTCGGAGCCTGAACGCTCAATGTAATAACCATAGTCTAGATACTCAACGAAAATGACCGGAGCCTGAACGCTAAACGTAATAAACAGAGTCTGGATACTCAACAAAAACGCTTGGAGCCTCAATGCTCAACGTAATAACCGGAGTCTGGATACTCAACGAAAATGACCGGAGCTTGAACGCTCAACGTAATAAAAGGAGTCTGAATACTCAACGAAAATGGCCTAAGCCTGAAAACTCAACGTAATAACAGGAGTCTGGATGCTCAACAAAAATGACCAGAGACTGAATGCTCAACGTAATAACCGGAGTCTGGTTACTCAATAAAAACGACTGGAGCCTGAACGCTCAACCTAATAATCGGAGTCTGGATACTCAATAAAAATGACCGAAGCTTGAACGCTCAATGTAATAACCAGAGTCTAGATACCCAACAAAAATGACCGGAGCCTGAACGCTCAACGTAATAACAGGAGTCTGGATACTCAACGAAAATGGCCTAAGCCTGAACACTCAAGGTAATAACAGGAATTTGGATACTCAACAAAAATGACCAGAGACTGAACGCTCAACGTAATAACCGGAGTCTGGATACTCAACGAAAACGACTGGAGCCTGAATGCTCAACGTAATAACAGGAGTCTGGATACTCAATAAAAATGACCGGAGCTTGAACGCTCAACGTAATAACCAGAGTCTTGATACTCAACAAAAACGCCCGGAGCCTGAACGCTCAACATAAGTACCGGAGTCTGGATACTCAACAAAAACGATCGGAGCCTGAACGCTCAAAGTAATAACCGGAGTCTGGATACTCAACAAAAATGATCGGAGCCTGAACGCTCAACGTAATAACCGGAGTCTGGATACTCAACAAAAACGACCGGAGCCTGAACGCTCAATGTAATAACAGGAGTCTGGATACACAACGAAAATGACTGGAGCCTGAACACTCAACGAAATAACAGTCTGGATACTCAACAAAAACGACTGGAGCCTCAACGCTCAAGGTAATAACTAGAGTCTAGATACTCAACGAAAATGACCGAAAGCTGAACACTAAACGTAATAACCGGAGTCTGGATACTCAACGAAAATGACCGGAGCCTGAATGCTCAACTTAATAACCGAAGTCTGGATACTCAACGAAAACGACTAGAGCTTGAACGTTCAATGTAATAACCAGAGTCTGGATAATCTACGAAAATGACCGGAGCCTAAACGCTTAATGTAAGAACCGGAGTCTGGCTACTCAACGAAAACTACCAGGGCCTGAATGCTCAACGTAATAACCGGAGTCTGGATACTCAACGAAAATGACCGGATCCTGAACACTCAACATAGACGAAATCAATCGGAGCCTGAACGCTCAACGTAATAATCAGAGTCTGGATACTCAACGAAAATGACCAGAGCCTGAATGCTCAACGTAATAACAGGAGTATGGATACTCAATGAAAAGGGTCGGAGCCTGAACGCTCAATGTAATAACCATAGTCTAGATACTCAACGAAAATGACCGGAGCCTAAACGCTAAACGTAATAAACGGAGTCTGGATACTCAACAAAAACGCCTGGAGCCTCAATGCTCAACGTAATAACCGGAGTCTGGATACTCAACGAAAATGACCGGAGATTGAACGCTCAACGTAATAAAAGGAGTCTGAATACTCAACGAAAATGGGCTAAGCCTGAAAACTCAACGTAATAACAGGAGTCTAGATGCTCAACAAAAATGACCAGAGACTGAACGCTCAACGTAATAACCGGAGTCTGGATACTCAATAAAAACGACTGGAGCCTGAACGCTCAACGTAATAATCAGAGTCTGGATACTCAATAAAAATGACCGAAGCTTGAACGCTCAATGTAATAACCAGTGTCTAGATACTCAACGAAAATGACCGGAGCCTGAACGCGCAACGTAATAACAGGAGTCTGGATAATCAACGAAAATGGCCTAAGCCTGAACACTCAACGTAATAACAAGAATTTGGATACTCAACAAAAATGACCAGAGACTGAACGCTCAACGTAATAACCGGAGTCTGGATACTCAACGAAAACGACTGGAGCCTGAATGCTCAACGTAATAACCGGAGTCTGGATACTCAATAAAAATGACCGGAGCTTGAACGCTCAACGTAATAACCAGAGTCTTGATACTCAACAAAAAAGACCGGAGCCTGAACGCTCAACATAATAACCGGAGTCTGGATACTCAACGAAAACGATCCGAGCCTGAACGCTCAAAGTAATAACCGGAGTCTGGATACACAACAAAAATGACCGGAGCCTGAACGCTCAACGTAATAACCGGATTCTGGATACTCAACAAAAACAACTGGAGCCTGGACGCTCAACGTAATAACAGGAGTCTGGATACACAACGAAAATGACTGGAGCCTGAATGCTCAACGAAATAACCGGAGTCTAGATACTCAACAAAAATGACTGGAGCCTCAACGCTCAATGTAATAACCGGAGTCTAGATACTCAACGAAAATGATCGAAACCTGAACGCTGAACGTAATAACCGGAGTCTAGATACTCAACGAAAATGACCGGAGCCTGAATGCTCAACTTAATAACCGAAGTCTGGATACTCAACGAAAACAACTAGAGCTTGAACGCTCAATGTAATAACCAGAGTCTGGATACTCTACGAAAATGACCGGAGCCTAAACGCTCAATGTAAGAACCGGAGTCTGGATACTCAACGAAAACTACCGGGGCCTGAATGCTCAACGTAATAACCGGAGTCTGGATACTCAACGAAAATGACCAGATCCTGAACACTCAACATAGACGAAATCAACCGGAGCCTGAACGCTCAACGTAATAACCGGAGTCTGGATACTCAACGAAAATGACCAAAGCCTGAATGCTCAACGTAATAACAGGAGTATGGATACTCAATGAAAAGGGTCGGAGCCTGAACGCTCAATGTAATAACCATAGTCTAGATACTCAACGAAAATGACCGGAGCCTGAACGCTAAACGTAATAAACGGAGTCTGGATACTCAACAAAAACGCCTGGAGCCTCAATGCTCAACGTAATAACCGGAGTCTGGATACTCAACGAAAATGACCGGAGCTTGAACGCTCAACGTAATAAAAGGAGTCTGAATACTCAACGAAAATGGCCTAAGCCTGAAAACTCAATGTAATAACAGGAGTCTGGATGCTCAACAAAAATGACCAGAGACTGAACGCTCAACGTAATAACCGGAGTCTGGATACTCAATAAAAACGACTGGAGCCTGAACGCTCAACGTAATAATCGGAGTCTGGATACTCAATAAAAATGACCGAAGCTTGCACGCTCAACGTAATAACCAGAGTCTAGATACTCAACGAAAATGACCGGAGCCTAAACGCTCAACATAATAACCGGAGTCTGGATACTCAACTAAAACGATCGGAGCCTGAACGCTCAAAGTAATAACTGGAGTCTAGATACTCAACAAAAATGATCGGAGCCTGAACACTCAACGTAATAACCGGAGTCTGGATACTCAACGAAAACGACCGGAGCCTGAACGCTCAACCTAATATCAGGAGTCTGGATACTCAACGAAAATGACTCGAGCCTGAACGCTCAACGTAATAACTGGAGTCTGGATACTCAACAAAAAAGACTGGAGCCTGAACGCTCAATGTAATAACCGGAGTCTAGATACTCAACGAAAATGACCGAAACCTGTACGCTAAACGTAATAACCGGAGTCGAGATACTCAACGAAAATGATCGGAGCCTGAACGTTCTACGTAATAACCAGAGTCTGGATACTCAACGAAAATGACTGGAGCCTGAACACTTAACATAATAACCGGAGTCTGGATACTCAACGAAAATGACCGGAGCCTGAACGCTCAACGTAATAACCAGAGTCTAGATACTCAACAAAAACGACTGGAGACTGAACGCTCAACGTAATAACCGTAGTCTGGATACTCAACGAAAATGACCGGAGCCTTAATGCTCAATGTAATAACCGGAGTCTGGATACTCAATGAAAATGACTGGAGCCTGAACGTTCAACGTAATAACCGGAGTCTGGATACTCAACGAAAATGACCGGAGCCTGAACACTTAACATAATAACCGGAGTCTAGATACTCAACGAAAATGATCGGAGCCTGAACGTTCAACGTAATAACCGAAGTCTGGATACTCAACGAAAATGACCGGAGCCTGAACACTTAACATAATAACCGGAGTCTGGATACTCAACGAAAATGACCGGAGCCTGAACGCTCAACGTAATAACCAGAGTCTAGATAATCAACAAAAACGACTGGAGACTGAACGCTCAACGTAATAACCGTAGTCTGGATACTTACCGAAAATGACCGGAGCCTTAACGCTCAATGTAATAACCGGAGTCTGGATACTCAATGAAAATGACTGGAGCCTGGACGCTCAACGTAATAACCGGAGTCTGGATACTCAACAAAAACGACCGGAGCTTGAACGCTCAATGTAATAACAGGAGTCTGGATACTCAACGAAAATGGCCGGAGCCTGAACGCTCAACATAATAACCGGAGTCTAGATACTCAACGAAAATGACCGGAGCCTGAATGCTCAACTTAATAACAGGAGTCTAAATACTCAACAAAAACGACTAGAGCTTGAACGCTCAACGTAATAACCGGAGTCTGGATACTCAATAAAAATGACCAGAGCTTGAACGCTCAACGTAATAACCAGAGTCTGGATACTCAACAAAAACGACCGGAGCCTGAACACTCAACATAATAACCGGAGTCTGGATACTCAACGAAAACGATCAGAGCCTGAACGCTCAAAGTAATAACCGGAGTCTGGATACACAACAAAAATGACCGGAGCCTGAATGCTCAACGAAATAACCGGAGTCTAGATACACAACGAAAATGACTGGAGCCTGAATGCTCAACGAAATAACCGGAGTCTAGATACTCAACAAAAATGACTGGAGCCTCAACGCTCAATGTAATAACCGGAGTCTAGATACTCAACGAAAATGATCGAAACCTGAACATTGAACGTAATAACCGGAGTCTGGATACTCAACGAAAATGACCAGAGCCTGAATGCTCAACTTAATAACCGAAGTGTGGATACTCAACGAAAACGACTAGAGCTTGAACGCTCAATGTAAAAACCAGAGTCTGGATACTCTACGAAAATGACCGGAGCCTGAACGCTCAATGTAAGAACCGGAGTCTGGATACTCAACGAAAACTACCGGAGCCTGAATGCTCAAAGTAATAACTGGAGTCTGGATACTCAACGAAAATGACCGGAGCCTGAACACTCAACATAGACGAAATCAACCGGAGCCTGAACGCTCAACGTAATAACCGGAGTCTGGATACTCAACGAAAATGACCAGAGCCTGAATGCTCAACGTAATAACAAGAGTATAGATACTCAATGAAAAGGGTTGGATCCTGAACGCTCAATGTAATAACAAGAGCCTAGATACTCAACGAAAATGACTGGAGCCTGAACGCTAAACATAATAACCAGAGTCTGGATACTCAACAAAAACGACTAGAGCCTCAATGCTCAATGTAATAACCGGAGTCTGGATACTCAACGAAAATGACCGGAGCTTGAACGCTCAACGTAATAACAGGAGTCTGGATACTCAACGAAAATGGCGTAAGCCTGAAAACTCAACGTAATAACAGGAGTCTGGATGCTCAACAAAAATGTCCAGAGACTGAACGCTCAACGTAATAACCGGAGTATGGATACTCAATAAAAACAAATGGAGCCTGAACGCTCAACGTAATAATCAGAGTCTGGATACTCAATAAAAATGACCGAAGCTTGAACGCTAAATGTAATAACCAGAGTCTGGATACTCAATGAAAATGACCGGAGCCTGAACGCTCAACATAATAACCGAAGTCTGGATACTCAACTAAAACGATCGGAGCCTGAACGCTCAAAGTAATAACAGGAGTCTAGATACTCAACAAAAATGACCGGAGCCTAAACGCTCAACGGAATAACCGGAGTCTGGATACTCAACAAAAACGACAGGAGCCTGAACGCTCAACGTAATATCAGGAGTCTGGATACTCAACGAAAATGACTGGAGCCTGAACGCTAAACGTAATAACTGAAGTCTGGATACTCAACAAAAACGAATGGTGCCTGAACGCTCAATGTAATAACCGGAGTCTAGATACTCAACGAAAATGACCGGAACCTGAATGCTAAACGTAATAACCGGAGTCTAGATACTCGAAGAAAATGATCGGAGCCTGAACGTTCAATGTAATAACCGGAGTCTGGATACTCAACAAAAATGACCGCAGCCTGAACACTTAATATAATAACCGGAGTCTGGATACTCAACGAAAATGACCAGAGCTTGAACGCTTAACGTAAAAACTGGAGTCTGGATACTCAACGAAAACGACTGGAGCCTGAATGCTCAACGTAATAACCGGAGTCTGGATACTCAACGAAAACGACTGGAGCCTGAATGGTCAACGTAATAACCGGAGTCTGGATACTCAATAAAAATGACCAGAGCTTGAACGCTCAACGTAATAACCAGAGTCTGGATACTCAACAAAAACGACCAGAGCCTGAACGCTCAACATAATAACCGGAGTCTGGATACTCAACGAAAACGATCAGAGCCTGAACGCTCAAAGTAATAATCGGAGTCTGGATACACAACAAAAATGACCGGAGCCTGAACGCTCAACGTAATAACCGGAGTCTGGATACTCAACAAAAACGACCGGAGCCTGGACGCTCAACGTAATAACAGGAGTCTGGATACACAACGAAAATGACTGGAGCCTGAATGCTCAACGAAATAACCGGAGTCTAGATACTCAACAAAAATGACTGGAGCCTCAACGCTCAATGTAATAACCGGAGTCTAGATACTCAACGAAAATGATCAAAACCTGAACGTTGAACGTAATAACCAGAGTCTGGATACTCAACGAAAATGACCGGAGCCTGAATGCTCAACTTAATAACCGAAGTGTGGATACTCAACGAAAACGACTAGAGCTTGAACGCTCAATGTAAAAACCAGAGTCTGGATACTCTACGAAAATGACCGGAGCCTGAACGCTCAATGTAAGAACCGGAGTCTGGATACTCAACGAAAACTACTGGAGCCTGAATGCTCAAAGTAATAACCGGAGTCTGGATACTCAACGAAAATGACCGGAGCCTGAACACTCAACATAGACGAAATCAACCGGAGCCTGAACGCTCAACGTAATAACCGGAGTCTGGATACTCAACGAAAATGACCAGAGCCTGAATGCTCAACGTAATAACAAGAGTATAGATACTCAATGAAAAGGGTTGGATCCTGAACGCTCAATGTAATAACCAGAGTCTAGATACTCAACGAAAATGACTGGAGCCTGAACGCTAAACGTAATAACCAGAGTCTGGATACTCAACAAAAACGACTAGAGCCTCAATGCTCAACGTAATAACCGGAGTCTGGATACTCAACGAAAATGACCGGAGCTTGAACGCTCAACGTAATAACAGGAGTCTGGATACTCAACGAAAATGGCGTAAGCCTGAAAACTCCACGTAATAACAGGAGTCTGGATGCTCAACAAAACTGTCTAGAGACTGAACGCTCAACGTAATAACCGGAGTCTGGATACTCAATAAAAACAAATGGAGCCTGAACGCTCAACGTAATAATCAGAGTCTGGATACTCAATAAAAATGACCGAAGCTTGAACGCTAAATGTAATAACCAGAGTCTGGATACTCAATGAAAATGACCGGAGCCTGAACGCTCAACATAAGAACCGAAGTCTGGATACTCAACTAAAACGATCGGAGCCTTAACGCTCAAAGTAATAACCGGAGTCTAGATACTCAACAAAAATGACCGGAGCCTGAACGCTCAACGTAATAACCGGAGTCTGGATACTCAACAAAAACGACAGGAGCCTGAACGCTCAACGTAATATCAGGAGTCTGGATACTCAACGAAAATGACTGGAGCCTGAACGCTAAACGTAATAACTGAAGTCTGGATACTCAACAAAAACGAATGGTGCCTGAACGCTCAATGTAATAACCGGAGTCTAGATACTCAACGAAAATGACCGGAACCTGAATGCTAAACGTAATAACCGGAGTCTAGATACTCGAAGAAAATGATCGGAGCCTGAACGTTCAACGTAATAATCGGAGTCTGGATACTCAACGAAAATGACCGCAGCCTGAACACTTAACATAATAACCGGAGTCTGGATACTCAACGAAAATGACCGGAGCTTGAACGCTTAACGTAAAAACCGGAGTCTGGATACTCAACGAAAACGACTGGAGCCTGAACGCTCAACGTAATAACCGGAGTCTGGATACTCAACGAAAATGACCGGAGCCTGAACGCTCAACGTAATAACCGGAGTCTGGATACTCAACGAAAATGACTAGATCCTGAACGCTCAACGTAATAACCGGAGTCTGGATACTCAACAAAAACGACCGGAACCTGAACGCTCAACGTAATAACAGGAGTCTGGATACTCAACGAAAATGGCCGGAGCCTGAACGCTCAACGTAATAACCGGAGTCTGGATACTCAACGAAAATGACCGGAGTCTGAATGCTCAACTTAATAACAGGAGTCTAGATACTCAAAGAAAATGACTAGAGCTTGAACGCTCAACGTAATAACCAGATTCTGGATACTCAACGAAAATGACCGGAGCCCGAACGCTCAATGTAAGAACCTGAGTCTGGATACTCAATGAAAACGACCGGAGCATGAATGCTCAACGTAATAACCGGAGTCTGGATACTCAACGAAAACGACTGGAGCCTGAATGCTCAACGTAATAACCGGAGTCTGGATACTCAACGAAAACGACTGGAGCCTGAATGCTCAACGTAATAACCGGAGTCTGGATACTCAATAAAAATGACCAGAGCTTGAACGCTCAACGTAATAACCAGAGTCTGGATACTCAACAAAAACGACCAGAGCCTGAACGCTCAACATAATAACCGGAGTCTGGATACTCAACGAAAACGATCAGAGCCTGAACGCTCAAAGTAATAACCGGAGCCTGGATACACAACAAAAATGACCGGAGCCTGAACGCTCAACATAATAACCGGAGGCGGGATACTCAACAAAAATGACCGGATCCTGAACGCTCAACGTAATAACAGGAGTCTGGATACAAAACGAAAATGACTGGAGCCTGAATGCTCAACGAAATAACTGGAGTCTAGATACTCAACAAAAACGACTGGAGCCTCAACGCTCAATGTAATAACCGGAGTCTAGATACTCAACGAAAATGATCCAAACCTGAACGCTGAACGTAATAACCAGAGTCTGGATACTCAACGAAAATGACCGGAGCCTGAATGCTCAACTTAATAACCGAAGTGTGGATACTCAACGAAAACGACTAGAGCTTGAACGCTCAATGTAATATCCAGAGTCTGGATACTCTACGAAAATGACCGGAGCCTGAACGCTCAATGTAAGAACCGGAGTCTGGATACTCAACGAAAACTACCGGAGCCTGAATGCTCAACGTAATAACCGGAGTCTGGATACTCAACGAAAATGACCGGAGCCTGAACACTCAACATAGACGAAATCAACCGGAGCCTGAACGCTCAACGTAATAACCGGAGTCTGGATACTCAACGAAAATGACCAGAGCCTGAATGCTCAACGTAATAACAAGAGTATGGATACTCAATGAAAAGGGTTGGATCCTGAACGCTCAATGTAATAACCAGAGTCTAGATACTCAACGAAAATGACTGGAGCCTGAACGCTAAACGTAATAACCAGAGTCTGGATACTCAACAAAAACGACTAGAGCCTCAATGCTCAACGTAATAACCGGAGTCTGGATACTCAACAGAAATGACCGGAGCTTGAACGCTCAACGTAATAACAGGAGTCTGGATACTCAACGAAAATGGCGTAAGCCTGAAAACTCAACGTAATAACAGGAGTCTGGATGCTCAACAAAAATGTCCAGAGACTGAACGCTCAACGTAATAACCGGAGTCTGGGTACTCAATAAAAACAAATGGAGCCTGAACGCTCAACGTAATAATCGGAGTCTGGATACCTAATAAAAATGACCGAAGCTTGAACGCTCAATGTAATAACCAGAGTCTGGATACTCAATGAAAATGACCAGAGCCTGAACGCTCAACATAATAACCGAAGTCTGGATACTCAACTAAAACGATCGGAGCCTGAACGCTCAAAGTAATAACCGGAGTCTAGATACTCAACAAAAATGACCGGAGCCTGAACGCTCAACGTAATAACCGTAGTCTGGATACTCAACGAAAACGACAGGAGCCTGAACGCTCAATGTAATATCAGGAGTCTGGATACTCAACGAAAATGACTGGAGCCTGAACGCTAAACGTAATAACTGAAGTCTGGATACTCAACAAAAACGAATGGTGCCTAAACGCTCAATGTAATAACTGGAGTCTAGATACTCAACGAAAATGACCGGAACCTGAATGCTAAACGTAATAACCGGAGTCTAGATACTCGAAGAAAATGATCGGAGCCTGAATGTTCAACGTAATAACCGGAGTCTGGATACTCAACGAAAATGACCGCAGCCTGAACACTTAACATAATAACCGGAGTCTGGATACTCAACGAAAATGACCAGAGCCTGAACGCTCAACGTAAAAACCGGAGTCTGGATACTCAACGAAAACGACTGGAGCCTGAACGCTCAACGTAATAACCGTAGTCTGGATACTCAACGAAAATGACCGGAGCCTGAACGCTCAACGTAATAACCGGAGTCTGGATACTCAACGAAAATGACTAGATCCTGAACGCTCAACGTAATAACCGGAGTCTAGATACTCAACAAAAACGACCGGAGCCTGAACGCTCAACGTAATAACAGGAGTCTGGATACTCAACGAAAATGGCCGGAGCCTGAACGCTCAACGTAATAACCGGAGTTTAGATACTCAACGAAAATGACCGGAGTCTGAATGCTCAACTTAATAACAGGAGTCTAGATACTCAAAGAAAATGACTAGAGCTTGAACGCTCAACGTAATAACCAGATTCTGGATAATCAACGAAAATGACCAGAGCCCGAACGCTCAATGTAAGAACCTGAGTCTGGATACTCAATGAAAACGACCGGAGCATGAATGCTCAACGTAATAACCGGAGTCTGGATACTCAACGAAAACGACTGGAGCCTGAATGCTCAACGTAATAACCGGAGTCTGGATACTCAACGAAAACGACTGGAGCCTGAATGCTCAACGTAATAACCGGAGTCTGGATACTCAATAAAAATGACCAGAGCTTGAACGCTCAACGTAATAACCAGAGTCTGGATACTCAACAAAAACGACCAGAGCCTGAACGCTCAACATAATAACCGGAGTCTGGATACTCAACGAAAACGATCAGAGCCTGAACGCTCAAAGTAATAACCGGAGCCTGGATACACAACAAAAATGACCGGAGCCTGAACGCTCAACATAATAACCGGAGGCGGGATACTCAACAAAAATGACCGGATCCTGAACGCTCAACGTAATAACAGGAGTCTGGATACAAAACGAAAATGACTGGAGCCTGAATGCTCAACGAAATAACTGGAGTCTAGATACTCAACAAAAACGACTGAAGCCTCAACGCTCAATGTAATAACCGGAGTCTAGATACTCAACGAAAATGATCCAAACCTGAACGCTGAACGTAATAACCAGAGTCTGGATACTCAACGAAAATGACCGGAGCCTGAATGCTCAACTTAATAACCGAAGTGTGGATACTCAACGAAAACGACTAGAGCTTGAACGCTCAATGTAATATCCAGAGTCTGGATACTCTACGAAAATGACCGGAGCCTGAACGCTCAATGTAAGAACCGGAGTCTGGATACTCAACGAAAACTACCGGAGCCTGAATGCTCAACGTAATAACCGGAGTCTGGATACTCAACGAAAATGACCGGAGCCTGAACACTCAACATAGACGAAATCAACCGGAGCCTGAACGCTCAACGTAATAACCGGAGTCTGGATACTCAACGAAAATGACCAGAGCCTGAATGCTCAACGTAATAACAAGAGTATGGATACTCAATGAAAAGGGTTGGATCCTGAACGCTCAATGTAATAACCAGAGTCTAGATACTCAACGAAAATGACTGGAGCCTGAACGCTAAACGTAATAACCAGAGTCTGGATACTCAACAAAAACGACTAGAGCCTCAATGCTCAACGTAATAACCGGAGTCTGGATACTCAACAGAAATGACCGGAGCTTGAACGCTCAACGTAATAACAGGAGTCTGGATACTCAACGAAAATGGCGTAAGCCTGAAAACTCAACGTAATAACAGGAGTCTGGATGCTCAACAAAAATGTCCAGAGACTGAACGCTCAACGTAATAACCGGAGTCTGGGTACTCAATAAAAACAAATGGAGCCTGAACGCTCAACGTAATAATCGGAGTCTGGATACTCAATAAAAATGACCGAAGCTTGAACGCTCAATGTAATAACCAGAGTCTGGATACTCAATGAAAATGACCAGAGCCTGAACGCTCAACATAATAACCGAAGTCTGGATACTCAACTAAAACGATCGGAGCCTGAACGCTCAAAGTAATAACCGGAGTCTAGATACTCAACAAAAATGACCGGAGCCTGAACGCTCAACGTAATAACCGTAGTCTGGATACTCAACGAAAACGACAGGAGCCTGAACGCTCAATGTAATATCAGGAGTCTGGATACTCAACGAAAATGACTGGAGCCTGAACGCTAAACGTAATAACTGAAGTCTGGATACTCAACAAAAACGAATGGTGCCTAAACGCTCAATGTAATAACTGGAGTCTAGATACTCAACGAAAATGACCGGAACCTGAATGCTAAACGTAATAACCGGAGTCTAGATACTCGAAGAAAATGATCGGAGCCTGAATGTTCAACGTAATAACCGGAGTCTGGATACTCAACGAAAATGACCGCAGCCTGAACACTTAACATAATAACCGGAGTCTGGATACTCAACGAAAATGACCAGAGCCTGAACGCTCAACGTAAAAACCGGAGTCTGGATACTCAACGAAAACGACTAGAGCCTGAACGCTCAACGTAATAACCGTAGTCTGGATACTCAACGAAAATGACCGGAGCCTGAACGCTCAACGTAATAACCGGAGTCTGGATACTCAACGAAAATGACTAGATCCTGAACGCTCAACGTAATAACCGGAGTCTAGATACTCAACAAAAACGACCGGAGCCTGAACGCTCAACGTAATAACAGGAGTCTGGATACTCAACGAAAATGGCCGGAGCCTGAACGCTCAACGTAATAACCGGAGTTTAGATACTCAACGAAAATGACCGGAGTCTGAATGCTCAACTTAATAACAGGAGTCTAGATACTCAAAGAAAATGACTAGAGCTTGAACGCTCAACGTAATAACCAGATTCTGGATAATCAACGAAAATGACCAGAGCCCGAACGCTCAATGTAAGAACCTGAGTCTGGATACTCAATGAAAACGACCGGAGCATGAATGCTCAACGTAATAACCGGAGTCTGGATACTCAACGAAAACGACTGGAGCCTGAATGCTCAACGTAATAACCGGAGTCTGGATACTCAACGAAAACGACTGGAGCCTGAATGCTCAACGTAATAACCGGAGTCTGGATACTCAATAAAAATGACCAGAGCTTGAACGCTCAACGTAATAACCAGAGTCTGGATACTCTACAAAAACGACCAGAGCCTGAACGCTCTACATAATAACCAAAGTCTGGATACTCAACAAAAACGATCAGAGCCTGAACGCTCAAAGTAATAACCGGAGTCTGGATACACAACAAAAATGACCGGAGCCTGAACGCTCAACGTAATAACCGGAGTCTGGATACTCAACAAAAACGACCGGAGCCTGAACGCTCAACGTAATAACAGGAGTCTGGATACAAAACGAAAATGACTGGAGCCTGAATGCTCAACGAAATAACTGGAGTCTAGATACTCAACAAAAATGACTGGAGCCTCAACGCTCAATGTAATAACCAGAGTCTAGATACTCAACGAAAATGATCCAAACCTGAACGCTGAACGTAATAACCAGAGTCTGGATACTCAACGAAAATGACCGGAGCCTGAATGCTCAACTTAATAACCGAAGTGTGGATACTCAACGAAAACGACTAGAGCTTGAACGCTCAATGTAATATCCAGAGTCTGGATACTCTACAAAAATGACCGGAGCCTGAACGCTCAATGTAAGAACCGGAGTCTAGATACTCAACGAAAACTACCGAAGCCTGAATGCTCAACGTAATAACCGGAGTCTGGATACTCAACGAAAATGACCGGAGCCTGAACACTCGACATAGACGAAATCAACCGGAGCCTGAACGCTCAACGTAATAACCGGAGTCTAGATACTCAACCAAAATGACAAGAGCCTGAATGCTCAACATAATAACAAGAGTATGGATACTCATTGAAAAGGGTTGGATCCTGAACGCTCAATGTAATAACCAGAGTCTAGATACTCAACGAAAATGACTGGAGCCTGAACGCTAAACGTAATAACCAGAGTCTGGATACTCAACAAAAACGACTAGAGCCTCAATGCTCAACGTAATAACCGGAGTCTGGATACTCAACGAAAATGACCGGAGCTTGAACGCTCAACGTAATAACAGGAGTCTGGATACTCAACGAAAATGGCGTAAGCATGAAAACTCAACGTAATAACAAGAGTCTGGATGCTCAACAAAAATGACCAGAGACTGAACGCTCAACGTAATAACCGGAGTCTGGATACTCAATAAAAACAACTGGAGCTTGAACGCTCAACGTAATAATCGGAGTCTGGATACTCAATAAAAATGACCGAAGCTTGAACGCTCAATGTAATAACCAGAGTGTGGATACTCAATGAAAATGACCGGAGCCTGAACGCTCAACATAATAACCGAAGTCTGGATACTCAACTAAAACGATCGGAGCCTGAACGCTCAAAGTAATAACCGGAGTCTAGATACTCAACAAAAATGACCGGAGCCTAAACACTCAACGTAATAACCGGAGTCTGGATACTCAACGAAAACGACCGGAGCCTGAACGCTCAACGTAATATCAGGAGTCTGGATACTCAACGAAAATGACTAGAGCCTGAACGCTAAACGTAATAACTGAAGTCTGGATACTAAAAAAAAACGAATGGAGCCTGAACGCTCAATGTAATAACCGGAGTCTAGAAACTCATCAAAAATGACCGGAACCTGAACGCTAAACGTAATAACCGGAGTCTAGATACTCGAAGAAAATGATCGGAGCCTGAACGTTCAACGTAATAACCGGAGTCTGGATACTCAATGAAAATGACCGCAGCCTGAACACTTAACATAATAACCGGAGTCTGGATACTCAACGAAAATGACCGGAGCTTGAACGCTTAACGTAAAAACCGGAGTCTGGATACTCAACGAAAACGACTGGAGCCTGAACGATCAACGTAATAACCGTAGTCTGGATACTCAACGAAAATGACCGGAGCCTGAACGCTCAACGTAATAACCGGAGTCTGGATACTCAACGAAAATGACTAGAACCTGAACGCTCAACGTAATATCTGGAGTCTGGATACTCAACAAAAACGACCGGAGCCTGAACGCTCAACGTAATAACAGGAGTCTGGATAGTTAACAAAAATGGCCGGAGCCTGAACGCTCAACGTAATAACCGGAGTCTGGATACTCAACGAAAATGACCGGAGCCTGAATGCTCAACTTAATAACAGGAGTCTAGATACTCAACGAAAATGACTAGAGCTTGAACGCTCAACGTAATAACCAGATTCTGGATACTCAACGAAAATGACCGGAGCCCGAACGCTCAATGTAAGAACCTGAGTCTGGATACTCAATGAAAACGACCGGAGCATGAATGCTCAACGTAATAACCGGAGTCTGGATACTCAACGAAAACGACTGGAGCCTGAATGATCAACGTAATAACCGGAGTCTGGATACTCAACGAAAACGACTGGAGCCTGAATGCTCAACGTAATAACCGGAGTCTGGATACTCAATAAAAATGACCAGAGCTTGAACGCTCAACGTAATAACCAGAGTCTGGATACTCAACAAAAACGACCGGTGCCTGAACGCTTAACATAATAACCGGAGTCTGGATACTCAACGAAAACGATCAGAGCCTGAACGCTCAAAGTAATAACCGGAGTCTGGATACACAACAAAAATGACCGGAGCCTGAACGCTCAACGTAATAACCGGAGTCTGGATACTCAACAAAAACGACCGGAGCCTGAACGCTCAACGTAATAACAGGAGACTGGATACAGAACGAAAATGACTGGAGCATGAATGCTCAACGAAATAACCGGAGTCTAGATACTCAACAAAAACGACTGGAGCCTCAACGCTCAATGTAATAACCGGAGTCTAGATACTCAACGAAAATGATCGAAACCTGAACGCTGAACGTAATAACCGGAGTCTGGATACTCAACGAAAATGACCGGAGCCTGAATGCTCAACTTAATAACCGAAGTGTGGATACTCAACGAAAACGACTAGAGCTTGAACGCTCAATGTAATAACCAGAGTCTGGATACTCTACGAAAATTACCGGAGCCTGGACGCTCAATGTAAGAACCGGAGTCTGGATACTCAACGAAAACTACCGGAGCCTGAATGCTCAACGTAATAACCGGAGTCTGGATACTCAACGAAAATGACCGGAGCCTGAACACTCAACATAGACGAAATCAACCGGAGCCTGAACGCTCAACGTAATAATCGGAGTCTGGATACTCAACGAAAATGACCAGAGCCTGAATGCTCAACGTAATAACAAGAGTATGGATACTCAATGAAAAGGGTTGGATCCTGAACGCTCAATGTAATAACCAGAGTCTAGATACTCAACGAAAATGACTGGAGCCTGAACGCTAAACGTAATAACCAGAGTCTGGATACTCAACAAAAACAACTAGAGCCTCAATGCTCAACGTAATAACCGGAGTGTGGATACTCAACGAAAATGACCGGAGCTTGAACGCTCAACGTAATAACAGGAGTCTGGATACTCAAAGAAAATGGCGTAAGCCTGAAACCTCAACGTAATAACAGGACTCTGGATGCTCAACAAAAATGACCAGAGACTAAACGCTCAACGTAATAACCGGAGTCTGGATACTCAATAAAAACAACTAGAGCCTGAACGCTCAACGTAATAATCGGTGTCTGGATACTCAATAAAAATGACCGAAGCTTGAACGCTCAATGTAATAACCAGAGTGTGGATACTCAATGAAAATGACCGGAGCCTGAACGCTCAACATAATAACCGAAGTCTGGATACTCAACTAAAACGATCGGAGCCTGAACGCTCAAAGTAATAACCGGAGTCTAGATACTCAACAAAAATGACCGGAGCCTAAACACTCAACGTAATAACCGGAGTCTGGATACTCAACGAAAACGACCGGAGCCTGAACGCTCAACGTAATATCAGGAGTCTGGATACTCAACGAAAATGACTGGAGCCTGAACGCTAAACGTAATAACTGAAGTCTGGATACTAAAAAAAAACGAATGGAGCCTGAACGCTCAATGTAATAACCGGAGTCTAGAAACTCATCGAAAATGACCGGAACCTGAACGCTAAACGTAATAACCGGAGTCTAGATACTCGAAGAAAATGATCGGAGCCTGAACGTTCAACGTAATAACCGGAGTCTGGATACTCAATGAAAATGACCGCAGCCTGAACACTTAACATAATAACCGGAGTCTGGATACTCAACGAAAATGACCGGAGCTTGAACGCTTAACGTAAAAACCGGAGTCTGGATACTCAACGAAAACGACTGGAGCCTGAACGATCAACGTAATAACCGTAGTCTGGATACTCAACGAAAATGACCGGAGCCTGAACGCTCAACGTAATAACCGGAGTCTGGATACTCAACGAAAATGACTAGAACCTGAACGCTCAACGTAATATCTGGAGTCTGGATACTCAACAAAAACGACCGGAGCCTGAACGCTCAACGTAATAACAGGAGTCTGGATAGTTAACAAAAATGGCCGGAGCCTGAACGCTCAACGTAATAACCGGAGTCTGGATACTCAACGAAAATGACCGGAGCCTGAATGCTCAACTTAATAACAGGAGTCTAGATACTCAACGAAAATGACTAGAGCTTGAACGCTCAACGTAATAACCAGATTCTGGATACTCAACGAAAATGACCGGAGCCCGAACGCTCAATGTAAGAACCTGAGTCTGGATACTCAATGAAAACGACCGGAGCATGAATGCTCAACGTAATAACCGGAGTCTGGATACTCAACGAAAACGACTGGAGCCTGAATGATCAACGTAATAACCGGAGTCTGGATACTCAACGAAAACGACTGGAGCCTGAATGCTCAACGTAATAACCGGAGTCTGGATACTCAATAAAAATGACCAGAGCTTGAACGCTCAACGTAATAACCAGAGTCTGGATACTCAACAAAAACGACCGGTGCCTGAACGCTTAACATAATAACCGGAGTCTGGATACTCAACGAAAACGATCAGAGCCTGAACGCTCAAAGTAATAACCGGAGTCTGGATACACAACAAAAATGACCGGAGCCTGAACGCTCAACGTAATAACCGGAGTCTGGATACTCAACAAAAACGACCGGAGCCTGAACGCTCAACGTAATAACAGGAGACTGGATACAGAACGAAAATGACTGGAGCATGAATGCTCAACGAAATAACCGGAGTCTAGATACTCAACAAAAACGACTGGAGCCTCAACGCTCAATGTAATAACCGGAGTCTAGATACTCAACGAAAATGATCGAAACCTGAACGCTGAACGTAATAACCGGAGTCTGGATACTCAACGAAAATGACCGGAGCCTGAATGCTCAACTTAATAACCGAAGTGTGGATACTCAACGAAAACGACTAGAGCTTGAACGCTCAATGTAATAACCAGAGTCTGGATACTCTACGAAAATTACCGGAGCCTGGACGCTCAATGTAAGAACCGGAGTCTGGATACTCAACGAAAACTACCGGAGCCTGAATGCTCAACGTAATAACCGGAGTCTGGATACTCAACGAAAATGACCGGAGCCTGAACACTCAACATAGACGAAATCAACCGGAGCCTGAACGCTCAACGTAATAATCGGAGTCTGGATACTCAACGAAAATGACCAGAGCCTGAATGCTCAACGTAATAACAAGAGTATGGATACTCAATGAAAAGGGTTGGATCCTGAACGCTCAATGTAATAACCAGAGTCTAGATACTCAACGAAAATGACTGGAGCCTGAACGCTAAACGTAATAACCAGAGTCTGGATACTCAACAAAAACAACTAGAGCCTCAATGCTCAACGTAATAACCGGAGTGTGGATACTCAACGAAAATGACCGGAGCTTGAACGCTCAACGTAATAACAGGAGTCTGGATACTCAAAGAAAATGGCGTAAGCCTGAAACCTCAACGTAATAACAGGACTCTGGATGCTCAACAAAAATGACCAGAGACTAAACGCTCAACGTAATAACCGGAGTCTGGATACTCAATAAAAACAACTAGAGCCTGAACGCTCAACGTAATAATCGGTGTCTGGATACTCAATAAAAATGACCGAAGCTTGAACGCTCAATGTAATAACCAGAGCCTGGATACTCAATGAAAATGACCGGAGCCTGAACGCTCAACATAATAACCGAAGTCTGGATACTCAACTAAAACGATTGGAGCCTGAACGCTCAAAGTAATAACCGGAGTCTAGATACTCAACAAAAATGACCGGAGCCTGAACGCTCAACGTAATAACCGGAGTCTGGATACTCAACGAAAACGACCGGAGCCTGAACGCTCAATGTAATATCAGGAGTCTGGATACTCAACGAAAATGACTGGAGCCTGAACGCTAAACGTAATAACTGAAGTCTGGATACTCAACAAAAACGAATGGAGCCTGAACGCTCAATGTAATAACAGGAGTCTAGATACTCAACGAAAATGACCGGAACCTGAACGCTAAACGTAATAACCGGAGTCTAGATACTGGAAGAAAATGATCGGAGCCTGAACGTTCAACGTAATAACCGGAGTTTGGATACTCAATGAAAATGACCGCAGCCTGAACACTTAACATAATAACCGGAGTCTGGATACTCAACGAAAATGACCGGAGCTTGAACGCTTAACGTAAAAACCGGAGTCTGGATACTCAACGAAAACGACTGGAGCCTGAACGATCAACGTAATAACCGTAGTCTGGATACTCAACGAAAATGACCGGAGCCTGAACGCTCAACGTAATAACCGGAGTCTGGATACTCAACGAAAATGACTAGAACCTGAACGCTCAACGTAATATCTGGAGTCTGGATACTCAACAAAAACGACCGGAGCCTGAACGCTCAACGTAATAACAGGAGTCTGGATAGTTAACAAAAATGGTCGGAGCCTGAACGCTCAACGTAATAACCGGAGTCTGGATACTCAACGAAAATGACCGGAGCCTGAATGCTCAACTTAATAACAGGAGTCTAGATACTCAACGAAAATGACTAGAGCTTGAACGCTCAACGTAATAACCAGATTCTGGATACTCAACGAAAATGACCGGAGCCCGAACGCTCAATGTAAGAACCTGAGTCTGGATACTCAATGAAAACGACCGGAGCATGAACGCTCAACGTGATAACCGGAGTCTGGATACTCAACGAAAACGACTGGAGCCTGAATGATCAACGTAATAACCGGAGTCTGGATACTCAACGAAAACGACTGAAGCCTGAATGTTCAACGTAATAACCGGAGTCTGGATACTCAATAAAAATGACCAGAGCTTGAACGCTCAACGTAATAACCAGAGTCTGGATACTCAACAAAAACGACCGGTGCCTGAACGCTTAACATAATAACCGGAGTCTGGATACTCAACGAAAACGATCAGAGCCTGAACGCTCAAAGTAATAACTGGAGTCTGGATACACAACAAAAATGACCGGAGCCTGAACGCTCAACGTAATAACCGGAGTCTGGATACTCAACAAAAACGACCGGAGCCTGAACGCTCAACGTAATAACAGGAGACTGGATACAGAACGAAAATGACTGGAGCATGAATGCTCAACGAAATAACCGGAGTCTAGATACTCAACAAAAACGACTGGAGCCTCAACGCTCAATGTAATAACCGGAGTCTAGATACTCAACGAAAATGATCGAAACCTGAACGCTGAACGTAATAACCGGAGTCTGGATACTCAACGAAAATGACCGGAGCCTGAATGCTCAACTTAATAACCGAAGTGTGGATACTCAACGAAAACGACTAGAGCTTGAACGCTCAATGTAATAACCAGAGTCTGGATACTCTACGAAAATTACCGGAGCCTGAACGCTCAATGTAAGAACCGGAGTCTGGATACTCAACGAAAACTACCGGAGCCTGAATGCTCAACGTAATAACCGGAGTCTGGATACTCAACGAAAATGACCGGAGCCTGAACACTCAACATAGACGAAATCAACCGGAGCCTGAACGCTCAACGTAATAATCGGAGTCTGGATACTCAACGAAAATGACCAGAGCCTGAATGCTCAACGTAATAACAAGAGTATGGATACTCAATGAAAAGGGTTGGATCCTGAACGCTCAATGTAATAACCAGAGTCTAGATACTCAACGAAAATGACTGGAGCCTGAACGCTAAACGTAATAACCAGAGTATGGATACTCAACAAAAACGACTAGAGCCTCAATGCTCAACGTAATAACCGGAGTGTGGATACTCAACGAAAATGACCGGAGCTTGAACGCTCAACGTAATAACAGGAGTCTGGATACTCAAAGAAAATGGCGTAAGCCTGAAAACTCAACGTAATAACAGGACTCTGGATGCTCAACAAAAATGACCAGAGACTAAACGCTCAACGTAATAACCGGAGTCTGGATACTCAATAAAAACAACTAGAGCCTGAATGCTCAACGTAATAATCGGTGTCTGGATACTCAATAAAAATGACCGAAGCTTGAACGCTCAATGTAATAACCAGAGTCTGGATACTCAATGAAAATGACCGGAGCCTGAACGCTCAACATAATAACCGAAGTCTGGATACTCAACTAAAACGATTGGAGCCTGAATGCTCAAAGTAATAACCGGAGTCTAGATACTCAACAAAAATGACCGGAGCCTGAACGCTCAACGTAATAACCGGAGTCTGGATACTCAACGAAAACGACCGGAGCCTGAACGCTCAATGTAATATCAGGAGTCTGGATACTCAACGAAAATGACTGGAGCCTGAACGCTAAACGTAATAACTGAAGTCTGGATACTCAACAAAAACGAATGGAGCCTGAACGCTCAATGTAATAACAGGAGTCTAGATACTCAACGAAAATGACCGGAACCTGAACGCTAAACGTAATAACCGGAGTCTAGATACTGGAAGAAAATGATCGGAGCCTAAACGTTCAACGTAATAACCGGAGTCTGGATACTCAACGAAAATGACCGCAGCCCGAACACTTAACATAATAACCGGAGTCTGGATACTCAACGAAAATGACCGGAGCCTGAACGCTCAACGTAATAACCGGAGTCTGGATACTCTACGAAAATGACTAGATCCTGAACGCTCAACGTAATAACCGGAGTCTGGATACTCAACAAAAACGACCGGAGCCTGAACGTTCAACGTAATAACAGGAGTCTGGATACTAAACGAAAATGGCCGGAGCCTGAACGCTCAACGTAATAACCGGAGTCTGGATACTCAACGAAAATGACCGGAGCCTGAATGCTCAACTTAATAATAGGAGTCTAGATACTCAACGAAAATGACTAGAGCTTGAACGCTCAACGTAATAACCAGATTCTGGATACTCAACGAAAATGACCGGAGCCTGAACGCTCAATGTAAGAACCTGAGTCTGGATATTCAATGAAAACGACCGCAGCATGAATGCTCAACGTAATAACCGGAGTCTCGATACTCAACGAAAATGACCGGAGCCTGAACACTCAACATAGACGAAAACAAATGGAGCCTGAACGCTCAATTTAATAACCGGTGTCTGGATACTCAACGAAAATGACCAGAGTCTGAATGCTCAACATAATAACAGGAGTATAGATACTCAATGAAAAGGGTCGGAGCCTGAACGCTCAATGTAATAACCAGAGTCTGGATACTCAACGAAAATGACCGGAGCCTGAACGCTAAACCTACTAACCAGAGTCTGGATACTCAACAAAAACGACTGGAGCCTCAATGCTCAACGTAATAACCAGAGTCTGGATACTCAAAGAAAATGACCGGAGCCTGAACGCTCAACATAATAACCGAAGTCTGGATACTCAACTAAAACGATCGGAGCCTGAACGCTCAAAGTAATAACCAGATTCTAGATACTCAACAAAAATGACCGGAGCCTGAACGCTCAACGTAATAACCGGAGTCTGGATACTCAACGAAAACGACCGGAGCCTGAACGTTCAACGTAATATCAGGAGTCTGGATACTCAACGAAAATGACTGGAGCCTGAACACTAAACGTAATAACTGGAGTCTGGATACTCAACAAAAACGAATGGAGCCTGAACGCTCAACGTAATAACCGGAGTCTGGATACTCAACAAAAATGACCGGAGCCTGAATGCTCAACTTAATAACAGGAGTCTAGATACTCAACGAAAATGACTAGAGCTTGAACGCTCAACGTAATAACCAGATTCTGGATACTCAACGAAAATGACCGGAGCCTGAACGCTCAATGTAAGAACCTAAGTCTGGATATTTAATGAAAACGACCGCAGCATGAATGCTCAACGTAATAACCGGAGTCTCGATACTCAACGAAAATGACCGGAGCCTGAACACTCAACATAGACGAAAACAACCGGAGCCTGAACGCTCAATTTAATAACCAGTGTCTGGATACTCAACGAAAATGACCAGAGTCTGAATGCTCAACGTAATAACAGGAGTATAGATACTCAATGAAAAGGGTCGGAGCCTGAACGCTCAATGTAATAACCAGAGTCTGGATACTCAACGAAAATGACCGGAGCCTGAACGCTAAACGTACTAACCAGAGTCTGGATACTCAACAAAAACGACTGGAGCCTCAATGCTCAACGTAATAACCAGAGTCTGGATACTCAACGAAAATGACCGGAGCCTGAACGCTCAACATAATAACCAAAGTCTGGATACTCAACTAAAACGATCGGAGCCTGAACGCTCAAAGTAATAACCAGAGTCTAGATACTCAACAAAAATGACCGGAGCCTGAACGCTCAACGTAATAACCGGAGTCTGGATACTCAACGAAAACGACCGGAGCCTGAACGTTCAACGTAATATCAGGAGTCTGGATACTCAACGAAAATGACTGGAGCCTGAACACTAAACGTAATAACTGGAGTCTGGATACTCAACAAAAACGAATGGAGCCTGAACGCTCAATGTAATAACCAGAGTCTAGATACTCAACAAAAATGACCGGAACCTGAACGCTAAACGTAATAACCGGAGTCTAGATACTCAAAGAAAATGATCGGAGCCTGAACGTTCAACGTAATAACAGGAGTCTGGATACTCAACGAAAACGACCGCAGCCTGAACACTTAACATAATAACCGGAGTCTGGATACTCAACGAAAATGACCGGAGCCTGAACGCTTAACGTAAAAAGCGGAGTCTGGATACTCAACGAAAACGACTGGAGCTTGAATGATCAACGTAATAACCATAGTCTGGATACTCAACGAAAATGACCGGAGCCTGAACGCTCAACGTAATAACCGGAGTCTGGATACTCAACGAAAATGACTAGAACCTGAACGCTCAACGTAATATCTGGAGTCTGGATACTCAACAAAAACGACCGGAGCCTGAACGCTCAACGTAATAACAGGAGTCTGGATACTCAACGAAAATGGTCGGAGCCTGAACGCTCAGCGTAATAACCGGAGTTTGGATACTCAACAAAAATGACCGGAGCCTGAATGCTCAACTTAATAACAGGAGTCTAGATACTCAACGAAAATGACTAGAGCTTGAACGCTCTACGTAATAACCAGATTCTGGCTACTCAACGAAAATGACCGGAGCCCGAACGCTCAATGTAAGAACCTGAGTGTGGATACTCAATGAAAACGACCGGAGCATGAATGCTCAACGTAATAACCGGAGTCTTGATACTCAACGAAAATGACCGGAGCCTGAACACTCAACATAGACGAAAACAACCGGAGCCTGAACGCTCAATTTAATAACCGGTGTCTGGATACTCAACGAAAATGACCAGAGTCTGAATGCTCAACGTAATAACAGGAGTATAGATACTCAATGAAAAGGGTCGGAGCCTGAACGCTCAATGAAATAACCAGAGTCTGGATACTCAACGAAAATGACCGGAGCCTGAACGCTAAACGTACTAACTAGAGTCTGGATACTCAACAAAAATGACTGGAGCCTCAATGCTCAACGTAATAACCAGAGTCTGGATACTCAACGAAAATGACCGGAGCCTGAACGCTCAACATAATAACCGAAGTCTGGATACTCAACTAAAACGATCGGAGCCTGAACGCTCAAAGTAATAACCAGAGTCTAGATACTCTACAAAAATGACCGGAGCCTGAACGCTCAACGTAATAACCGGAGTCTGGATACTCAACGAAAACGACTGGAGCCTAAACGTTCAACGTAATATCAGGAGTCTGGATACTCAATGAAAATGACTGGAGCCTGAACGCTAAACGTAATAACTGGAGTCTGGATACTCAACAAAAACGAATGGAGCCTGAACGCTCAATGTAATAACCAGAGTCTAGATACTCAACGAAAATGACCGGAACCTGAACGCTAAACATAATAACCGGAGTCTAGATACTCAAAGAAAATGATCGGAGCCTGAACGTTCAACGTAATAACAGGAGTCTGGATACTCAACGAAAATGACCGCAGCCTGAACACTTAACATAATAACCGGAGTCTGGATACTCAACGAAAATGACCGGAGCCTGAACGCTTAACGTAAAAAGCGGAGTCTGGATACCTAACGAAAACGACTGGAGCCTGAACGCTCAACGTAATAACCGTAGTCTGGATACTCAACGAAAATGACCGGAGCCTGAACGTTCAACGTAATAACCGGAGTCTGGATACTCAACGAAAATGACTAGATCCTGAATGCTCAACGTAATAACCGGAGTCTGGATACTCAACAAAAACGACCGGAGCCTGAACGCTCAACGTAATAACAGGAGTCTGGATATTCAACGAAAATGGCCGGAGCCTGAACGCTCAACGTAATAACCGGAGTCTGGATACTCAACGAAAATGACCGGAGCCTGAATGCTCAACTTAATAACAGGAGTCTAGATACTCAACGAAAATGACTAGAGCTTGAACGCTCAACGTAATAACCAGATTCTGGATACTCAACGAAAATGACCGGAGCCCGAACGCTCAATGTAAGAACCTGAGTCTGGATACTCAATGAAAACGACCGGAGCATGAATGCTCAACGTAATAACCGGAGTCTCGATACTCAACGAAAATGACCGGAGCCTGAACACTCAACATAGACGAAAACAACCGGAGCCTGAACGCTCAATTTAATAACCGGTGTCTGGATACTCAACGAAAATGACCAGAGTCTGAATGCTCAACGTAATAATAGGAGTATAGATACTCAATGAAAAGGGTCGGAGCCTGAACGCTCAATGTTATAACCAGAGTCTGGATACTCAACGAAAATGACCGGAGCCTGAACGCTAAACATACTAACTAGAGTCTGGATACTCAACAAAAACGACTGGAGCCTCAATGCCTAACGTAATAACCGGAGTCTGGATACTCAACAAAAATTACCAGAGCTTGAATGCTCAACGTAATAACAGGAGTCTGGATACTCAACGAAAATGGCATAAGCCTGAACACTCAACGTAATAACAAAAGTCTTGATACTCAACAAAAATGACTAGAGTTTGAACGCTGAACGTAATAACCGGAGTCTGGATACTCAACGAAAACGACTGGAGCCTGAATGCTCAACGTAATAACCGGAGTCTGGATACTCAATAAAAATGACCAGAGCTTGAACGCTCAACGTAATAACCAGAGTCTGGATACTCAACAAAAACGACCAGAGCCTGAACGCTGAACGTAATAACCGGAGTCTGGATACTCAACGAAAATGACCAGAGCCTGAATGCTCAACTTAATAACCGAAGTGTGGATACTCAACGAAAACGACTAGAGCTTGAACGCTCAATGTAATAACCAGAGTCTGGATACTCTACGAAAATTACCGGAGCCTGAACGCTCAATGTAAGAACCGGAGTCTGGATACTCAACGAAAACTACCGGAGCCTGAATGCTCAACGTAATAACCGGAGTCTGGATACTCAACGAAAATGACCGGAGCCTGAACATTCAACATAGACGAAATCAACCGGAGCCTGAACGCTCAACGTAATAATCGGAGTCTGGATACTCAACGAAAATGATCAAAGCTTGAATGCTCAACGTAATAACAAGAGTATGGATACTCAATGAAAAGGGTTGGATCCTGAACGCTCAATGTAATAACCAGAGTCTAGATACTCAACGAAAATGACTGGAGCCTGAACGCTAAACGTAATAACCAGAGTCTGGATGCTCAACAAAAACGACTAGAGCCTTAATGCTCAACGTAATAACCGTAGTGTGGATACTCAACGAAAATGACCGGAGCTTGAACGCTCAACGTAATAACAGGAGTCTGGATACTCAAAGAAAATGGCGTAAGCCTGAAAACTCAACGTAATAACAGGACTCTGGATGCTCAACAAAAATGACCAGAGACTAAACGCTCAACGTAATAACCGGAGTCTGGATACTCAATAAAAACAACTAGAGCCTGAACGCTCAACGTAATAATCGGAGTCTGGATACTCAATAAAAATGACCGAAGCTTGAACGCTCAATGTAATAACCAGAGTCTGGATACTCAATGAAAATGACCGGAGCCTGAACGCTCAACATAATAATCGAAGTCTGGATACTCAACTAAAACGATTGGAGCCTGAACGCTCAAAGTAATAACCGGAGTCTAGATACTCAACAAAAATGACCGGAGCCTGAACGCTCAACGTAATAACCGGAGTCTGGATACTCAACGAAAACGACCGGAGCCTGAACGCTCAATGTAATATCAGGAGTCTCGATACTCAAGGAAAATGACTGGAGCCTGAACGCTAAACGTAATAACTGAAGTCTGGATACTCAACAAAAACGAATGGAGCCTGAACGCTCAATGTAATAACAGGAGTCTAGATACTCAACGAAAATGACCGGAACCTGAACGCTAAACGTAATAACCGGAGTCTAGATACTGGAAGAAAATGATCGGAGCCTGAACGTTCAACGTAATAACCGGAGTTTGGATACTCAACGAAAATGACCGCAGCCTGAACACTTAACATAATAACCGGAGTCTGGATACTCAACGAAAATGACTGGAGCCTGAACGCTCAACGTAATAACCGGAGTCTGGATACTCAACGAAAATGACTAGATCCTAAACGCTCAACGTAATAACCGGAGTCTGGATACTCAACAAAAACGACCGGAGCCTGAACGTTCAACGTAATAACAGGAGTCTGGATACTAAACGAAAATGGCCGGAGCCTGAACGCTCAACGTAATAACCGGAGTCTGGATACTCAACGAAAATGACCGGAGCCTGAATGCTCAACTTAATAACAGGAGTCTAGACACTCAACGAAAATGACTAGAGCTTGAACGCTCAACGTAATAACCAGATTCTGGATACTCAACGAAAATGACCGGAGCCTGAACGCTCAATGTAAGAACCTGAGTCTGGATATTCAATGAAAACGACCGCAGCATGAATGCTCAACGTAATAACCGGAGTCTCGATACTCAACGAAAATGACCGGAGCCTGAACACTCAACATAGACGAAAACAACCGGAGCCTGAACGCTCAATTTAATAACCGGTGTCTGGATACTCAACGAAAATGACCAGAGTCTGAATGCTCAACGTAATAACAGGAGTATAGATACTCAATGAAAAGGGTCGGAGCCTGAACGCTCAATGTAATAACCAGAGTCTGGATACTCAACGAAAATGACCGGAGCCTGAACGCTAAACGTACTAACCAGAGTCTGGATACTCAACAAAAACGACTGGAGCCTCAATGCTCAACGTAATAACCAAAGTCTGGATACTCAACGAAAATTACCAGAGCCTGAACGCTCAACATAATAACCGAAGTCTGGATACTCAACTAAAACGATCGGAGCCTGAACGCTCAAAGTAATAACCAGAGTCTAGATACTCAACAAAAATGACCGGAGCCTGAACGCTCAACGTAATAACCGGAGTCTGGATACTCAACGAAAACGACCGGAGCCTGAACGTTCAACGTAATATCAGGAGTCTGGATACTCAACGAAAATGACTGGAGCCTGAACACTAAACGTAATAACTGGAGTCTGGATACTCAACAAAAATGAATGGAGCCTGAACGCTCAACGTAATAACCGGAGTCTGGATACTCAACGAAAATGACCGGAACCTGAATGCTCAACTTAATAACAGGAGTCTAGATACTCAACGAAAATGACTAGAGCTTGAACGCTCAACGTAATAACCAGATTCTGGATACTCAACGAAAATGACCGGAGCCTGAACGCTCAATGTAAGAACCTGAGCCTGGATATTCAATGAAAACGACCGCAGCATGAATGCTCAACGTAATAACCGGAGTCTCGATACTCAACGAAAATGACCGGAGCCTGAACACTCAACATAGACGAAAACAACCGGAGCCTGAACGCTCAATTTAATAACCAGTGTCTGGATACTCAACGAAAATGACCAGAGTCTGAATGCTCAACGTAATAACAGGAGTATAGATACTCAATGAAAAGGGTCGGAGCCTGAACGCTCAATGTAATAACCAGAGTCTGGATACTCAACGAAAATGACCGGAGCCTGAACGCTAAACGTACTAACCAGAGTCTGGATACTCAACAAAAACGACTGGAGCCTCAATGCTCAACGTAATAACCAGATTCTGGATACTCAACGAAAATGACCGGAGCCTGAACGCTCAACATAATAACCGAAGTCTGGATACTCAACTAAAACGATCGGAGCCTGAACGCTCAAAGTAATAACCAGAGTCTAGATACTCTACAAAAATGACCGGAGCCTGAACGCTCAACGTAATAACCGGAGTCTGGATACTCAACGAAAACGACTGGAGCCTAAACGTTCAACGTAATATCAGGAGTCTGGATACTCAATGAAAATGACTGGAGCCTGAACGCTAAACGTAATAACTGGAGTCTGGATACTCAACAAAAACGAATGGAGCCTGAACGCTCAATGTAATAACCAGAGTCTAGATACTCAATGAAAATGACCGGAACCTGAACGCTAAACATAATAACCGGAGTCTAGATACTCAAAGAAAATGATCGGAGCCTGAACGTTCAACGTAATAACAGGAGTCTGGATACTCAACGAAAATGACCGCAGCCTGAACACTTAACATAATAACCGGAGTCTGGATACTCAACGAAAATGACCGGAGCCTGAACGCTTAACGTAAAAAGCGGAGTCTGGATACTCAACGAAAACGACTGGAGCCTGAACGCTCAACGTAATAACCGTAGTCTGGATACTCAACGAAAATGACCGGAGCCTGAACGTTCAACGTAATAACCGGAGTCTGGATACTCAACGAAAATGACTAGATCCTGAATGCTCAACGTAATAACCGGAGTCTGGATACTCAACAAAAACGACCGGAGCCTGAACGCTCAACGTAATAACAGGAGTCTGGATATTCAACGAAAATGGCCGGAGCCTGAACGCTCAACGTAATAACCGGAGTCTGGATACTCAACGAAAATGACCGGAGCCTGAATGCTCAACTTAATAACAGGAGTCTAGATACTCAACGAAAATGACTAGAGCTTGAACGCTCAACGTAATAACCAGATTCTGGATACTCAACGAAAATGACCGGAGCCCGAACGCTCAATGTAAGAACCTGAGTCTGGATACTCAATGAAAACGACCGGAGCATGAATGCTCAACGTAATAACCGGAGTCTCGATACTCAACGAAAATGACCGGAGCCTGAACACTCAACATAGACGAAAACAACCGGAGCCTGAACGCTCAATTTAATAACCGGTGTCTGGATACTCAACGAAAATGACCAGAGTCTGAATGCTCAACGTAATAATAGGAGTATAGATACTCAATGAAAAGGGTCGGAGCCTGAACGCTCAATGTTATAACCAGAGTCTGGATACTCAACGAAAATGACCGGAGCCTGAACGCTAAACATACTAACTAGAGTCTGGATACTCAACAAAAACGACTGGAGCCTCAATGCCTAACGTAATAACCGGAGTCTGGATACTCAACAAAAATTACCAGAGCTTGAATGCTCAACGTAATAACAGGAGTCTGGATACTCAACGAAAATGGCATAAGCCTGAACACTCAACGTAATAACAAAAGTCTTGATACTCAACAAAAATGACTAGAGTTTGAACGCTGAACGTAATAACCGGAGTCTGGATACTCAACGAAAACGACTGGAGCCTGAATGCTCAACGTAATAACCGGAGTCTGGATACTCAATAAAAATGACCAGAGCTTGAACGCTCAACGTAATAACCAGAGTCTGGATACTCAACAAAAACGACCAGAGCCTGAACGCTGAACGTAATAACCGGAGTCTGGATACTCAACGAAAATGACCAGAGCCTGAATGCTCAACTTAATAACCGAAGTGTGGATACTCAACGAAAACGACTAGAGCTTGAACGCTCAATGTAATAACCAGAGTCTGGATACTCTACGAAAATTACCGGAGCCTGAACGCTCAATGTAAGAACCGGAGTCTGGATACTCAACGAAAACTACCGGAGCCTGAATGCTCAACGTAATAACCGGAGTCTGGATACTCAACGAAAATGACCGGAGTCTGAACACTCAACATAGACGAAATCAACCGGAGCCTGAACGCTCAACGTAATAATCGGAGTCTGGATACTCAAAGAAAATGACCAAAGCTTGAATGCTCAACGTAATAACAAGAGTATGGATACTCAATGAAAAGGGTTGGATCCTGAACGCTCAATGTAATAACCAGAGTCTAGATACTCAACGAAAATGACTGGAGCCTGAACGCTAAACGTAATAACCAGAGTCTGGATGCTCAACAAAAACGACTAGAGCCTTAATGCTCAACGTAATAACCGGAGTGTGGATACTCAACGAAAATGACCGGAGCTTGAACGCTCAACGTAATAACAGGAGTCTGGATACTCAAAGAAAATGGCGTAAGCCTGAAAACTCAACGTAATAACAGGACTCTGGATGCTCAACAAAAATGACCAGAGACTAAACGCTCAACGTAATAACCGGAGTCTGGATACTCAATAAAAACAACTAGAGCCTGAACGCTCAACGTAATAATCGGAGTCTGGATACTCAATAAAAATGACCGAAGCTTGAACGCTCAATGTAATAACCAGAGTCTGGATACTCAATGAAAATGACCGGAGCCTGAACGCTCAACATAATAATCGAAGTCTGGATACTCAACTAAAACGATTGGAGCCTGAACGCTCAAAGTAATAACCGGAGTCTAGATACTCAACAAAAATGACCGGAGCCTGAACGCTCAACGTAATAACCGGAGTCTGGATACTCAACGAAAACGACTGGAGCCTTAACGTTCAACGTAATATCAGGAGTGTGGATACTCAACGAAAATGACTGGAGCCTGAACGCTAAACGTAATAATTGGAGTCTGGATACTCAACAAAAACGAATGGAGCCTGAACGCTCAATGTAATAACCAGAGTCTAGATACTCAACGAAAATGACCGGAACCTGAACGCTAAACGTAATAACCGGAGTCTAGATAGTCAAAGAAAATGATCGGAGCCTGAACGTTCAACGTAATAACAGGAGTCTGGATACTCAACGAAAATGACCGCAGCCTGAACACTTAACATAATAACCGGAGTCTGGATACTCAACGAAAATGACCGGAGCCTGAACGCTTAACGTAAAAAGCGGAGTCTGGATACTCAACGAAAACGACTGGAGCCTGAACGCTCAACGTAATAACCGTAGTCTGGATACTCAACGAAAATGACCGGAGCCTGAACGTTCAACGTAATAACCGGAGTCTGGATACTCAACGAAAATGACTAGATCCTGAACGCTCAACGTAATAACCGGAGTCTGGATACTCAACAAAAACGACCGGAGCCTGAACACTCAACGTAATAACAGGAGTCTGGATATTCAACGAAAATGGCCGGAGCCTGAACGCTCAACGTAATAACCGGAGTCTGGATACTCAACGAAAATGACCGGAGCCTGAATGCTCAACTTAATAACAGGAGTCTAGATACTCAACGAAAATGACTAGAGCTTGAACGCTCAACGTAATAACCAGATTCTGGATACTCAACGAAAATGACCGGAGCCCGAACGCTCAATGTAAGAACCTGAGTCTGGATATTCAATGAAAACGACCGCAGCATGAATGCTCAACGTAATAATCGGAGTCTCGATACTCAACGAAAATGACCGGAGCCTGAACACTCAACATAGACGAAAACAACCGGAGCCTGAACGCTCAATTTAATAACCGGTGTCTGGATACTCAACGAAAATGACCAGAGTCTGAATGCTCAACGTAATAACAGGAGTATAGATACTCAATGAAAAGGGTCGGAGCCTGAACGCTCAATGTAATAACCAGAGTCTGGATACTCAACGAAAATGACCGGAGCCTGAACGCTAAACGTACTAACCAGAGTCTGGATACTCAACAAAAACGACTGGAGCCTCAATGCTCAACGTAATAACCAAAGTCTGGATACTCAACGAAAATTACCGGAGCCTGAACGCTCAACATAATAACCGAAGTCTGGATACTCAACTAAAACGATCGGAGCCTGAACGCTCAAAGTAATAACCAGAGTCTAGATACTCAACAAAAATGACCGGAGCCTAAACGCTCAACGTAATAACCGGAGTCTGGATACTCAACGAAAACGACCGGAGCCTGAACGTTCAACGTAATATCAGGAGTCTGGATACTCAACGAAAATGACTGGAGCCTGAACACTAAACGTAATAACTGGAGTCTGGATACTCAACAAAAACGAATGGAGCCTGAACGCTCAACGTAATAACCGGAGTCTGGATACTCAACGAAAATGACCGGAACCTGAATGCTCAACTTAATAACAGAAGTCTAGATACTCAACGAAAATGACTAGAGCTTGAACGCTTAACGTAATAACCAGATTCTGGATACTCAACGAAAATGACCGGAGCCTGAACGCTCAATGTAAGAACCTGAGCCTGGATATTCAATGAAAACGACCGCAGCATGAATGCTCAACGTAATAACCGGAGTCTCGATACTCAACGAAAATGACCGGAGCCTGAACACTCAACATAGACGAAAACAACCGGAGCCTGAACGCTCAATTTAATAACCAGTGTCTGGATACTCAACGAAAATGACCAGAGTCTGAATGCTCAACGTAATAACAGGAGTATAGATATTCAATGAAAAGGGTCGGAGCCTGAACGCTCAATGTAATAACCAGAGTCTGGATACTCAACGAAAATGACCGGAGCCTGAACGCTAAACGTACTAACCAGAGTCTGGATACTCAACAAAAACGACTGGAGCCTCAATGCTCAACGTAATAACCAGAGTCTGGATACTCAACAAAAATGACCGGAGCCTGAACGCTCAACATAATAACCAAAGTCTGGATACTCAACTAAAACGATCGGAGCCTGAACGCTCAAAGTAATAACCAGAGTCTAGATACTCAACAAAAATGACCGGAGCCTGAACGCTCAACGTAATAACCGGAGTCTGGATACTCAACGAAAACGACCGGAGCCTGAACGTTCAACGTAATATCAGGAGTCTGGATACTCAGCGAAAATGACTGGAGCCTGAACACTAAACGTAATAAGTGGAGTCTGGATACTCAACAAAAACGAATGGAGCCTGAACGCTCAATGTAATAACCAGAGTCTAGATACTCAACGAAAATGACCGGAACCTGAACGCTAAACGTAATAACCGGAGTCTAGATACTCAAAGAAAATGATCGGAGCCTGAACGTTCAACGTAATAACAGGAGTCTGGATACTCAACGAAAATGATCGCAGCCTGAACACTTAACATAATAACCGGAGTCTTGATACTCAACGAAAATGACCGGAGCCTGAACGCTTAACGTAAAAAGCGGAGTCTGGATACTCAACGAAAACGACTGGAGCCTGAACGATCAACGTAATAACCATAGTCTGGATACTCAACGAAAATGACCGGAGCCTGAACGCTCAACGTAATAACCGGAGTCTAGATACTCAACGAAAATGACTAGAACCTGAACGCTCAACGTAATATCTGGAGTCTGGATACTCAACAAAAACGACCGGAGCCTGAACGCTCAACGTAATAACAGGAGTCTGGATACTCAACGAAAATGGCCGGAGCCTGAACGCTCAACGTAATAACCGGAGTCTGGATACTCAACAAAAATGACCGGAGCCTGAATGCTCAACTTAGTAACAGGAGTCTAGATACTCAACGAAAATGACTAGAGCTTGAACGCTCTACGTAATAACCAGATTCTGGCTACTCAACGAAAATGACCGGAGCCCGAACGCTCAATGTAAGAACCTGAGTCTGGATACTCAATGAAAACGACCGGAGCATGAATGCTCAACGTAATAACCGGAGTCTCGATACTCAACGAAAATGACCGGAGCCTGAACACTCAACATAGACGAAAACAACCGGAGCCTGAACGCTCAATTTAATAACCGGTGTCTGGATACTCAACGAAAATGACCAGAGTCTGAATGCTCAACGTAATAACAGGAGTATAGATACTCAATGAAAAGGGTCGGAGCCTGAACGCTCAATGTAATAACCAGAGTCTGGATACTCAACGAAAATGACCGGAGCCTGAACGCTAAACATACTAACTAGAGTCTGGATACTCAACAAAAATGACTAGAGCCTCAATGCTCAACGTAATAACCAGAGTCTGGATACTCAACGAAAATGACCGGAGCCTGAACGCTCAACATAATAACCGAAGTCTGGATACTCAACTAAAACGATCGGAGCCTGAACGCTCAAAGTAATAACCAGAGTCTAGATACTCTACAAAAATGACCGGAACCTGAACGCTCAACGTAATAACCGGAGTCTGGATACTCAACGAAAACGACTGGAGCCTTAACGTTCAACGTAATATCAGGAGTGTGGATACTCAACGAAAATGACTGGAGCCTGAACGCTAAACGTAATAACTGGAGTCTGGATACTCAACAAAAACGAATGGAGCCTGAACGCTCAATGTAATAACCAGAGTCTAGATACTCAACGAAAATGACCGGAACCTGAACGCTAAACGTAATAACCGGAGTCTAGATAGTCAAAGAAAATGATCGGAGCCTGAACGTTCAACGTAATAACAGGAGTCTGGATACTCAACGAAAATGACCGCAGCCTGAACACTTAACATAATAACCGGAGTCTGGATACTCAACGAAAATGACCGGAGCCTGAACGCTTAACGTAAAAAGCGGAGTCTGGATACTCAACGAAAACGACTGGAGCCTGAACGCTCAACGTAATAACCGTAGTCTGGATACTCAACGAAAATGACCGGAGCCTGAACGTTCAACGTAATAACCGGAGTCTGGATACTCAACGAAAATGACTAGATCCTGAACGCTCAACGTAATAACCGGAGTCTGGATACTCAACAAAAACGACCGGAGCCTGAACGCTCAACGTAATAACAGGAGTCTGGATATTCAACGAAAATGGCCGGAGCCTGAACGCTCAACGTAATAACCGGAGTCTGGATACTCAACGAAAATGACCGGAGCCTGAATGCTCAACTTAATAACAGGAGTCTAGATACTCAACGAAAATGACTAGAGCTTGAACGCTCAACGTAATAACCAGATTCTGGATACTCAACGAAAATGACCGGAGCCCGAACGCTCAATGTAAGAAACTGAGTCTGGATACTCAATGAAAACGACCGGAGCATGAATGCTCAACGTAATTACCGGAGTCTCGATACTCAACGAAAATGACCGGAGCCTGAACACTCAACATAGACGAAAACAACCGGAGCCTGAACGCTCAATTTAATAACCGGTGTCTGGATACTCAACGAAAATGACCAGAGTCTGAATGCTCAACGTAATAACAGGAGTATAGATACTCAATGAAAAGGGTCGGAGCCTGAACGCTCAATGTAATAACCAGAGTCTGGATACTCAACGAAAATGACCGGAGCCTGAACGCTAAACGTACTCACCAGAGTCTGGATACTCAACAAAAACGACTGGAGCCTCAATGCCTAACGTAATAACCGGAGTCTAGATACTCAACAAAAATTACCAGAGCTTGAATGCTCAACGTAATAACAGGAGTCTGGATACTCAACGAAAATGGCATAAGCCTGAACACTCAACGTAATAACAAGAGTCTTGATACTCAACAAAAATGACTAGAGACTGAACGCTGAACGTAATAACCGGAGTCTGGATACTCAACGAAAACGACTGGAGCCTGAATGCTCAATGTAATAACCGGAGTCTGGATACTCAATAAAAATGACCAGAGCTTGAACGCTCAACGTAATAACCAGAGTCTGGATACTCAACAAAAACGATCGGAGCCTGAACGCTCAACATAATAACCGGAGTCTGGATACTCAACGAAAACGATCAGAGCCTGAACGCTCAAAGTAATAACCAGAGTCTGGATACACAACAAACATGACCGGAGCCTGAACGCTCAACGTAATAACCGGAGTCTGGATACTCAACAAAAACGACCGGAGCCTGAACGCTCAACGTAATAACAGGAGACTGGATACACAACGAAAATGATTGGAGCCTGAATGCTCAACGAAATAACCGGAGTCTAGATACTCAACAAAAACGACTGGAGCCTCAACGCTCAATGTAATAACCGGAGTCTAGATACTAAACGAAAATGATCGAAACCTGAACGCTGAACGTAATAACCGGAGTCTGGATACTCATCGAGAATGACCGGAGCCTGAATGCTCAACTTAATAACCGAAGTCTGGATACTCAACGAAAACGACTAGAGCTTGAACGCTCAATGTAATAACCAGAGTCTGGATACTCTACAAAAATGACCGGAGCCTGAACGCTCAATGTAAGAATCGGAGTCTGGATACACAACGAAAACTACCGGAGCCTGAATGCTCAACGTATTAACCGGAGTCTGGATACTCAACGAAAATGACCGGTGCCTGAACACTCAACATAAACGAAATCAACCGGAGCCTGAACGCTCAACGTAATAACCGGAGTCTGGATACTCAACGAAAATGACCAGAGCCTGAATGCTAAACCTAATAACAGGAGTATGGATACTTAATGAAAAGGGTCGGAGCCTGAACGCTCAATGTAATTACCAGAGTCTAGATACTCAATGAAAATGATCGGAGCCTGAACGCTAAACGTAATAACCGGAGTCTAGATACTCAACAAAAACGACTGGAACCTCAATGCTCAACGTAATAACCGGAGTCTGGATACTCAACGAAAATGACCGGAGCTTGAACGCTCAACGTAATAACAGGAGTCTGGATACTTAACGAAAATGGCCTAAGCCTGAAAACTCAACGTAATAACAGGAGTCTGGATACTCAACAAAAATGACCAGAGACTGAACGCTCAACGTAATAACCGGAGTCTGGATTCTCAATAAAAACGACTGGAGCCTGAACGCTCAACGTAATAACCGGAGTCTGGATACTCAATAAAAATGACCGAAGCTTGAACGCTCAATGTAATAACCAGAGTCTGGATACTCAACGAAAATGACCGGAGCCTGAACGCTGAACATAATAACCGGAGTCTGGATACTCAACTAAAATGATCGGAGCCTGAACGCTAAAAGTAATAACCGGAGTCTAGATACTCAACAAAAATAACCGGAGCCTGAACGCTCAACGTAATAACCGGAGTCTGGATACTTAACGAAAACGACCGGAGCCTGAACGCTCAACGTAATAACAGGAGTCTGGATACTCAACGAAAATGGCCTAAGCCTGAACACTCAATGTAATAACAAGAGTCTGGATACTCAACAAAAATGACCAGAGACTGAACGCTCAACATAATATCAGGAGTCTGGATACTCAACGAAAATGACTGGAGCCTGAACGCTATACATAATAACCGGAGTCTGGATACTCAACAAAAACGACTGGAGCCTGAACGCTCAATGTAATAACCGGAGTCTAGATACTCAACGAAAATGACCGGAACCTGAACGCTAAACGTAATAACCGGAGTCTGGATACTCAAAGAAAATGATCGGAGCCTGAATGTTCAACGTAATAACCGGAGTCTGGATACTCAACGAAAATGATCAGAGCCTGAACGCTTAACATAATAACCGGAGTCTGGATACTCAACGAAAATGACCGGAGCCTGAACGTTCAACGTAATAACCAGAGTCTAGATACTCAACAAAGACAACTAGAGCCTGAACGCTCAACGTAATAACCGTAGTCTGGATACTCAACGAAAATGACCGGAGCCTGAACGCTCAACGTAATAACCGGAGTCTGGATACTCAACGAAAATGACTAGATCCTGAACAATCAACGTAATAACCGGAGTCTGGATACTCAACAAAAACGACCGAAGCCTGAACGCTCAACATAATAATAGGAGTCTGGATACTCAACGAAAATGGCCGGAGCCTGAACGCTCAACGTAATAACCGGAGTCTGGATACTCAACAAAAATGACTGAAGCCTGAATGCTCAAATTAATAACAGGAGTCTAGATACTCAACGAAAACGACCGGAGCCTGAACACTCAACATTGACGAAAACAACTGGAGCCTGAACGCTTAACGTAATAACCAGAGTCTGAATACTCAATAAAAATGACCGAAGCTTGAACGCTCAACGTAATAACCAGAGTTTGGATACTCAACAAAAATAACCGGAGCCTGAACGCTCAACATATTAACCGGAGTCTGGATACTCAACGGAAATGACCGGAGCCTGAACACTCAACATAGACGAAAACAACTGGAGCCTGAACGCTCAACGTAATAACCGGAGTCTGGATACTCAATAAAAATGACCGAAGCTTGAACGCTCAACATAATAACCAGAGTCTGGATACTCAACGAAAATGACCGGAGCCTGAACACTCAACATAATAACCGGAGTCTGGATACTAAACGAAAATGATCGGAGCCTGAACGCTCAAAGTAATAACCGGAGTCTAGATACTTAACAAAAATGTCCGGAGCCTGAACGCTCAACGTAATAACCGGAGTCTGGATACTCAACGAAAACGACCGGAGCCTAAATGCTCAACGTAATAACAGGAGTATGGATACTCAACGAAAAGGGTCGGAGCCTGAACGCTTAACGTAATAACCGGAGTCTAGATACTCAACAAAAACAACTGGAGCCTCAATGCTCAACGTAATAACCGGAGTCTGGATACTCAACGAAAATGACCGGAGCTTGAACGCTCAACGTAATAACAGGAGTCTTGATACTCAACGAAAATGGCCTAAGCTTGAAAACTCAACGTAATAACAGGAGTCTGGATACTCAACAAAAATGACCAGAGACTGAACGCTCAACGTAATAACCGGAGTCTGGATACTCAATAAAAACGACTGGAGCCTGAACGCTCAACGTAATAACCGGAGTCTGGATACTCAATAAAAATGACCGAAGCTTGAACGCTCAATGTAATAACCAGAGTCTGGATACTCAACGAAAATGACCGAAGCCTGAACGCTCAACATAATAACCGGAGTCTGGATACTCAACTAAAAGGATCGGAGCCTGAACGCTCAACGTAATAACCGGAGTCTGGATACTCAACGAAAACGACCGGAGCCTGAACACTCAACGTAATAACAGGAGTCTGGATACTCAATTAAAATGGCCTAAGCCTGAAGACTCAACGTAATAACAGGAGTCTGGATACTCAACAAAAATAACCAGAGACTGAACGCTCAATGTAATAACCGGAGTCTGGATACTCAATAAAAAAGACTGGAGCCTGAACGCTTAACGTAATAACTAGAGTCTGGATACTCAATAAAAATGACCGAAGCTTGAACGCTCAATGTAATAACCAGAGTCTGGATACTCAATGAAAATGACCGGAGCCTGAACGCTGAACATAATAACCGGAGTCTGGATACTCAACTAAAACGATCGGAGCCTGAGCGCTCAGAGTAATAACCGGAGTCTAGATACTCAACAAAAATGACCGGAGCCTGAACGCTCAACGTAATAACCAGAGTCTGGATACTCAACAAAAACGACCGGAGCCTGAACGCTCAACGTAATAACAGGAGTCTGGATACACAACGAAAATGGCCTAAGCCTGAACACTCGATGTAATAGCAGGAGTCTGGATACTCAACAAAAAGGACCAGAGACTGAACGCTCAACGTAATATCAGGAGTCTGGATACTCAACGAAAATGACTGGAGCCTGAACGCTATACGTAATAACCGGAGTCTGGATACTCAACAAAAACGACTGGAGCCTGAACGCTCAATGTAATAACCGGAGTCTAGATACTCAACGAAAATGACCGGAAACTGAACGCTAAACGTAATAACCGGAGTCTAGATACTCAAAGAAAATGATCGAAGCCTCAACGTTCAACGTAATAACCGGAGTATGGATACTCAACAAAAATGATCGGAGCCTAAAAACTTAACATAATAACCAGAGTCTGGATACTCAACGAAAATGACCGGAGCCTGAACGCTCAACGTAATAACCGTAGTCTGGATACTCAACGAAAATGACCGGAGCCTGAACGCTCAACGTAATAACCGGAGTCTGGATACTCAACGAAAATGACTGGATCCTGAATGCTCAACGTAATAACCGGAGTCTGGATACTCAAAAAAACGACCGGAGCCTGAACGCTCAACGTAATAACAGGAGTCTGGATATCCAACAAAAATGGCCGAAGCCTGAACGCTCAACGTAATAATCGGAGTCTAGATACTCAACGAAAATGACCGAAGCCTGAATGCTCAAATTAATAACAGGAGTCTAGATACTCAACGAAAACGACCGGAGCCTGAACACTCAACATTGACGAAAACAACTGGAGCCTGAACGCTCAACGTAATAACCGGAGTCTGGATACTCAATAAAAATGACTGAAGTTTGAACGCTCAATGTAATAACCAGAGTCTGGATACTCATCGAAAATGACCGAGCCTGAACACTCAACATAGACGAAAACAACTCGAGCCTGAACGCTCAATGTAATAACCGGAGTCTGGATACTCAATAAAAATGACTGAAGCTTGAACGCTCAACGTAATAACCAGAGTCTGGATACTCAACGAAAATGACCGGAGCATGAACGCTGAAAATAATAACTGGAGTCTGGATACTCAACGAAAATGATCGGAGCCTGAACGCTCAAAGTAATAACCGGAGTCTAGATACTCAACAAAAATGACCGGAGCCTGAATGCTCAACGTAATAACCGGAGTCTGGATACTCAACGAAAACGATCGGAGCCTGAATGCTCAACGTAATAACAGGAGTCTGGATACTCAACAAAAATAACCAGAGACTGAACGCTCAACGTAATAACCGGAGTCTGGATATTCAATTAAAACAACTGTAGCCTGAACGCTCAACGTAATAACCGGAGTCTGGATACTCAATAAAAATGACCGAAGCTTGAACGCTCAACGTAATAACCAGAGTCTGGATACTCAACGAAAATGACCGGATCCTGAACGCTGAACATAATAACCGGAGTCTAGATACTCAACAAAAATGACTGGAGCATGAACGCTCAACGTAATAACAAGAGTCTGGATACTCAACGAAAATGACCGGAGCCTGAACGCTCAACATAATAACAGGAGTCTGGATACTAAACAAAAATGACCAGAGACTGAATGCTCAATGTAATATCAGGAGTCTGGATACTCAACGAAAATGACTAGAGCCTGAACGCTATACGTAATAATCGGAGTCTGGATACTCAACAAAAACGACTGAAGCCTGAACGCTCAATGTAATAACCGGAGTCTAGATACTCAACGAAAATGACTGGAACCTGAACGCTAAACGTAATAACCGGAGTCTAGATACTCAAAGAAAATGATCGGAGCCTGAACGTTCAACGTAATAACCGGAGTCTGGATACTCAACGAAAATGATCGGAGCCTGAAAAGTTAACATAATAACCAAAGTCTGGATACTCAACGAAAATTACCGGAGCCTGAACGCTCAACGTAATAACCGTAGTCTGGATACTCAACAAAAATGATCGGAGCCTGAACGCTCAACGTAATAACCGGAGTCTGGATACTAAACGAAAATGATTGGATCCTGAATGCTCAATGTAATAACCGGAGTCTGGATACTCAACAAAAACGACCAGAGCCTGAATGCTCAACGTAATAACAGGAGTCTGGATACTCAACGAAAATGGTCGGAGCCTGAACGCTTAACATAATAACCGGAGTCTGGATATTCAACGAAAATGTCCGAAGCCTGAATGCTCAAATTAATAATAGGAGTCTAGATACTCAACGAAAACGACCGGAGCCTGAACACTCAACATAGACGAAAACAACTGGAGCCTGAATGCTCAACGTAATAACCGGAGTCTGGATACTCATTAAAAATGACCGAAGCTTGAACACTCAACGTAATAACCAGAGTCTAGATACTCAACGAAAATGACCGGAGCATGAACGCTCAACATAATAACTGGAGTCTGGATACTCAACGAAAATGATCGAAGCCTGAACGCTCAAAGTAATAACCGGAGTCTAGATACTTAACAAAAATGACCAGAGCCTGAACGCTCAACGTAATAACCGGAGTTTGGATACTCAACGAAAACGACCGGAGCCTGAATGCTCAAAGTAATAACAGGAGTATGGATACTCAACGAAAATAGCCTAAGCCTGAACACTCAACGTAATAACAAGAATCTGGATACTCAACAAAAATGACCAGAGACTAAACGCTCAACGTAATAACCGGAGTCTGGATACTCAACGAAAACGATTGGAGCCTGAATGCTCAACGTAATAACTGGAGTCTGGATACTCAATAATAATGACCGGAGCTTGAACGCTCAACGTAATAATCAGAGTCTGGATACTCAACAAAAACGACCGGAGCCTGAACGCTCAACATAATAACCGGAGTCTCGATACTCAACGAAAACGACCGGAGCCTGAACGCTCAAAGTGATAACCGGAGTCTGGATACTCAACAAAAATGACCGGAGCCTGAACGCTCAACGTAATAACTAGAGTCTGGATACTCAACAAAAATGACCTTAGCCTGAACGCTCAACGTAATAACAGGAGTCTGGATACACAACGAAAATGACTGAAGCCTGAATGCTCAACGAAATAACCGGAGTCTGGATACTCAACAAAACCGACTGGAGCCTCAACGCTCAATGTAATAACCGGAGTTTAGATACTCAACGAAAATGATTGAAACCTGATCGCTAAATGTAATAACCGGAGTCTGGATACTCAACGAAAATGACCAGAGCCGGAATGCTCAACTTAATAACCGAAGACTGGATACTCAATGAAAATGACTAGAGCTTGAACGCTCAATGTAATAACCAGAGTCTGGATACTCTACAAAAATGACCGGAGCCTGAACGCTCAATGTAAGAACCGGAGTCTGGATCATCAACGAAAACTACCGGAGCCTGAATGCTCAACATAATAACCGAAGTCTGGATACTCAACGAAAATGACTGGAGCCTGAATGCTCAACGTAATAACAGGAGTATGGATACTCAATGAAAAGGGTCAGAGCCTGAACGCTCAATGTAATAACCAGAGTCTAGATACTCAACGAAAATGAACGGAGCCTGAACGCTAAACGTAATAACCAGAGTCTGGATACTCAACAAAAACGACTGGAGCCTCAACGCTCAACGTAATAACCGGAGTCTGGATACTCAATAAAAATGAACGAAGCTTGAACGCTCAACGTAATAACCAGAGTCTGGATACTCAAGGAAAATGAACGGAGCCTAAACGCTCAACAAAATAACCGATGTCTGGATACTCAACTAAAACGATCGGATCCTGAACGCTCAAAGTAATAACCGGAGTCTAGATACTTAACAAAAATGACCGGAGCCTGAACGCTCAACGTAATAACCGGAGTCGGGATACTCAACAAAAACGACCGGAGCCTGAACGCTCAACGTAATAATAGGAGTCTGGATACTCAACGAAAATGGCCTAAGCCTGAAGACTCAACGTAATAACAGGAGTCTGGATACTCAACAAAAATAACCAGAGACTGAACGCTCAACGTAATAACCGGAGTCTGGATACTCAATAAAAACGACTAGAGCCTGAACGCTCAACGTAATAACCGGAGTCTGGATACTCAATAAAAATGACCGAAGTTTGAACGCTCAACATAATAACCAGAGTCTGGATACTCAACGAAAATGACCGGAGCCTGAACGCTGAACATAATAACCGGAGTCTGGATACTCAACTAAAATGACCGGAGCCTGAACGCTCAACGTAATAACAGGAGTCTGGATACTCAACGAAAATGGCCTAAGTCTGAACACTCAATGTAATAATAGGAGTCTAGATACTTAACAAAAATGACCAGAGACTGAACGCTCAACGTAATATCAGGAGTCTGGATACTCAACGAAAATGACTGGAGCCTGAACACTATACGTAATAACCGGAGTCTGGATACTCAACAAAAACGACTGGAGCCTGAACGCTCAATGTAATAACCGGAGTCTACATACTCAACGAAAATGACCGGAACCTGAATGCTAAACGTAATAACCGGAGTCTAGATACTCAAAGAAAATGATCGGAGCCTGAACGTTCAACGTAATAACCGGAGTCTGGATACTCAACGAAAATGATCGGAGCCTGAAAACTTAACATAATAACCGGAGTCTGGATACTCAACGAAAATGACCGGAGCCTGAACGCTCAACGTAATAACCGTAGTCTGGATACTCAACGAAAATGACCGGAGCCTGAACGCTCAACGTAATAACCGGAGTCTGGATACTCAACGAAAATGACTGGATCCTGAACGCTCAACGTAATAACAGGAGTCTGGATACTCAACGAAAATGGTCGGAGCCTGAACGCTCAACGTAATAACCGGAGTCTGGATATTCAACGAAAATGACCGAAGCCTGAATGCTCAAATTAATAACAGGAGTCTAGATACTCAACGAAAACGACCGGAGCCTGAACACTCAACATAGACGAAAACAACTGGAGCCTGAACACTCAACGTAATAACCGGAGTCTGGATACTCAATAAAAATGACCGAAGCTTGAACGCTCAACGTAATAACCAAAGTCTAGATACTCAACGAAAATGACCGAAGCCTGAACGCTCAACATAATAACTGGAGTCTGGATACTCAACAAAAATGATCGGAGCCTGAACGCTCAAAGTAATAACCGGAGTCTAGATACTTAACAAAAATAACCGGAGGCTGAACGCTCAACGTAATAACCGGAGTCTGGATACTCAATGAAAACGACCGGAGCCTGAACGCTCAACGTAATAACAGGAGTCTGGATACTCAACGAAAATAGCCTAAGCCTTAACACTCAACGTAATAACAAGAATCTGGATACTCAACAAAAATGACCAGAGACTGAACGCTCAACGTAATAATCGGAGTCTGGATACTCAACGAAAACGACTGGATCCTGAATGCTCAACGTAATAACCGGAGTCTGGATACTCAATAAAAATGACCGGAGCTTGAACGCTCAACGTAATAACCAGAGTCTGGATACTCAACAATAACGACCGGAGCCTGAACGCTCAACATAATAACCGGAGTCTGGATACTCAACGAAAACGATCGGAGCGTGAATGCTCAAAGTAATAACCGGAGTTTGGATACTCAACAAAAATGACCGGAGCCTGAACGCTCAACGTAATAACCGGAGTCTGGATACTCAACAAAAACGACCGGAGCCTGAACGCTCAACGTAATAACAGGAGTCTGGATACACAATGAAAATGACTAGAGCCGGAATGCTCAACGAAATAACCGGAGTCTGGATACTCAACAAAAATGACCGGAGCCTCAACACTCAATGTAATAACCAGAGTCTAGATACTGTACGAAAATGATCGAAACCTGAACGCTAAACGTAATAACCGGAGTCTGGATACTCAACGAAAATGACCGGAGCCGGAATGCTCAACTTAATAACCGAAGACTGGATACTCAACAAAAACGACTAGAGCTTGAACGCTCAATGTAATAACCAGAGTCTGGATACTCTACGAAAATGACCGGAGCCTGAACGCTCAATGTAAGAACCGGAGTCTGGATACTCAACGAAAACTACCGGAGCCTGAATGCTCAACGTAATAACCGGAGTCTGGGTACTCAACGAAAATGACTGGAGCCTGAATGCTCAACGTAATAACAGGAGTATGGATACTCAATGAAAAGGGTCAGAGCCTGAACGCTCAATGTAATAACCAGAGTCTAGATACTCAACGAAAATGACCGGAGCCTGAACGCTAAACGTAATAACCAGAGTCTGGATATTCAACAAAAATGACTGGAGCCTCAACGCTCAACGTAATAACCGGAGTCTGGATACTCAATAAAAATGAACGAAGCTTGAACGCTCAACGTAATAACCAAAGTCTGGATACTCAATGAAAATAAACGGAGCCTAAACGCTCAACATAATAACCGAAGTCTGGATACTCAACTAAAACGATCGGAACCTGAACGCTCAAAGTAATAACCGGAGTCTAGATACTCAACAAAAATGACCGGAGCCTGAACGCACAACGTATTAATCGGAATCTGGATACTCAACGAAAACGACCGGAGCCTGAACGCTCAACGTAATAACAGGAGTCTGGATACTCAACGAAAATGGCCTAAGCCTGAAGACTCAGAGTAATAACAGGAGTCTGGATACTCAACAAAAATAACCAGAGACTGAACGCTCAACGTAATAACCAGAGTCTGGATACTCAATAAAAACGACTGGAGCCTGAACGCTCAACGTAATAACCGGAGTCTGGATACTCAATAAAAATGACCGAAGCTTGAACGCTCAACGTAATAACCAGAGTCTGGATACTCAATGTTAATGACCGGAGCCTGAACGCTGAACATAATAACCGGAGTCTGGATACTCAACTAAAACGATCGGAGCCTGAGTGCTCAAAGTAATAACCGGAGTCTAGATACTCAACAAAAAAGACCGGAGCCTGAACGCTCAACGTAATAACCAGAGTCTGGATACTCAACGAAAACGACCGGAGCCTGAACGCTCAACGTAATAACAGGAGTCTGGATACTCAACAAAAATGGCCTAAGCCTGAACACTCAATGTAATAACAGGAGTCTGGATACTCAACAAAAATGACCAGAGACTGAACGCTCAACGTAATATAAGGAGTCTGGATACTCAACGAAAATGACTGGAGCCTGAACGCTATACGTAATAACCGGAGTCTGGATACTCAACAAAAACGACTGGAGCCTGAACGCTCAATGTAATAACCGGAGTCTAGATACTCAACGAAAATGACCGGAACCTGAACGCTAAACGTAATAACCGGAGTGTAGATACTCAAAGAAAATGACCGGAGCCTGAACGTTCAACGTAATAACCGGAGTCTGGATACTCAACGAAAATGATCGGAGCCTGAAAACTTAACATAATAACCGAAGTCTGGATACTCAACGAAAATGACCGGAGCCTGAACGCTCAACGTAATAACCGTAGTCTGGATACTCAACGAAAATGACCGGAGCCTGAACGCTCAACGTAATAACCGGAGTCTGGATACTCAACGAAAATGACTGTAGCCTGAACGCTCAACGTAATAACTGGAGTCTGGATACTCAACGAAAATGACTGGATCCTGAACGCTCAACGTAATAACCGGAGTCTAGATACTCAACAAAAACGACCGGAGCCTGAACGCTCAACGTAATAACAGGAGTCTGGATACTCAACGAAAATGGCCGGAGCCTGAAAGTTCAACGTAATAACCGGAGTCTGGATACTCAACGAAAATGACCGAAGCCTGAATGCTCAAATTAATAACAGGAGTCTAGATACTCAACAAAAACGACCGGAGCCTGAACACTCAACATAGACGAAAACAACTGGAGCCTGAATGCTCAACGTAATAACCGGAGTCTAGATACTCAATAAAAATAACCCAAGCTTGAACGCTCAACGTAATAACCAGAGTCTAGATACTCAACGAAAATGACCGGAGCGTGAACGATCAACATAATAACTGGAGTCTGGATACTCAACGAAAATGATCGGAGCCTGAACGCTCAAAGTAATAACTGGAGTCTTGATACTTAACAAAAATGACCGGAGCCTGAACGCTCAACGTAATAACCGGAGTCTGGATACTCAACGAAAACGACCGGAGCCTGAACGCTCAACGTAATAACAGGAGTCTGGATACTCAACGAAAATAGCCTAAGCCTGAACACTCAACTTAATAACAAGAATCTGGATACTCAACAAACATGACCAGAGACTGAACGCTCAACGTAATAACCGGAGTCTGGATACTCAACGAAAACGACTGGAGCCTGAATGCTCAACGTAATAACCGGAGTCTGGATACTCAATAAAAATGACCGGAGCTTGAACGCTCAACGTAATAACCAGAGTCTGGATACTCAACAAAAACGACCGGAGCCTGAACGCTCAATATAATAACCGGAGTCTGGATACTCAACAAAAAGGATCGGAGCCTGAACGCTCAAAGTAATAACCGGAGTCTGGATACTCAACAAAAATGACCGAAGCCTGAACGCTCAACGTAATAACCGGAGTCTGGATACTCAACAAAAACGACCGGAGCCGGAACGCTCAACGTAATAACAGGAGTCTAGATACACAATGAAAATGACTAGAGCCTGAACGCTCAACGAAATAACCGGAGTCTGGATACTCAACAAAAACGACTGGAGCCTCAACGCTCAATGTAATAACCGGAGTCTAGATACTCAACGAAAATGATCGAAACCTGAACGCTAAACGTAATAATCGGAGTCTGGATACTCAACGAAAATGACCGGAGCCGGAATGCTAAACTTAATAACCGAAGACTAGATACTCAACAAAAACGACTAGAGCTTGAACGCTCAATGTAATAACCAGAGTCTGGATACTCTACGAAAATGACCGGAGCCTGAACGCTCAATGTAAGAACCAGAGTCTAGATACTCAACGAAAACTACCGGAGCCTGATTGCTCAACGTAATAACCGGAGTCTGGATACTCAACGAAAATGACCGGAGCCTGAACACTCAACATATACGAAATCAACCGGAGCCTGAACGCTCAACGTAATAACCGGAGTCTGGATACTCAACGAAAATGCCCAGAGCCTGAATGCTCAATGTAATAACCAGAGTCTAGATACTCAACGAAAATGACCGGAGCCTGAACGCTAAACGTAATAACCAGAGTCTGGATACTCAACAAAAACAACTGGAGCCTCAACGCTCAACGTAATAACCGGAGTCTGGATACTCAATAAAAATGAACGAATCTTGAACGCTCAACGTAATAACTAGAGTCTGGATACTCAACGATAATGAAAGGAGCCTAAACGCTCAACATAATAACCTAAGTCTGGATACTCAACTAAAACGATCGGAGCTTGAAAGCTCAAAGTAATAACCGGAATCTAGATACTCAACAAAAATGACCGGAGCCTGAACGCTCAATGTAATAACCGGAGTCTGGATAATCAACGAAATCGACCGGAGCCTGAACGCTCAACGTAATATCAGGAGTCTGGATACTCAACGAAAATGACTGTAGCCTGAACGCTATACGTAATAACCGGAGTCTGGATACTCAACAAAAACGAATGGAGCCTGAACGCTAAATGTAATAACCGGAGTCTAGGTACTCAACCGAAATGACCGGAACCTGAACGCTAAACGTAATAAGCGGAGTCTGGATACTCAAAGAAAATGATCGGAGCCTGAACGTTCAACGTAATAACCGGAGTCTGGATACTCAACGAAAATGACCGGAGCCTAAACACTTAACATAATAACCGGAGTCTGGATACTCAACGAAAATGACTGGAGCCTAAACGCTCAACGTAAAATCCGGAGTCTAGATACTCAACAAAAACGACTGGAGCCTGAACGCTCAACGTAATAACCGTAGTCTGGATACTAAACGAAAATGACCGGAGCCTGAACGCTCAACGTAATAACTGGAGTATGGATACTCAACGAAAATGACTGGATCCTGAACGCTCAACGTAATAACCGGAGTCTAGATACTCAACAAAAACGACCGGAGCCTGAACGCTCAACGTAATAATAGGAGTCTGGATACTCAACGAAAATGGCCTAAGCCTGAACACTCAACGTAATAACAGGAGTCCGGATACTCAACAAAAATGACCAGAGACTGAACGCTCAACATAATAACCGGAGTCTGGATACTCAACGAAAACGATTGGAGCCTGAATGCTCAACGTAATAACCGGAGTCTGGATACTCAATAAAAATGACCGGAGCTTGAATGCTCAACGTAATAACCAGAGTCTGGATACTCAACAAAAATGACCGGAGCCAGAACGCTCAACGTAATAACCAGAGTCTGGATACTCAACAAAAACGACCGGAGCCTGAACGCTCAACGTAATAACAGGAGTCTGGATACACAACGAAAATGACTGGAGCCTGAATGCTCAACGAAATAACCGGAGTCTGGATACTCAACAAAAACGACTGGAGCCTCAACGCTCAATGTAATAACCGGAGTCTGGATACTCAACGAAAATGACCGAAACTTGAATGCTAAACGTAATAACCGGAGTCTGGATACTCAACAAAAATGACCGGAGCCTGAATGCTCAACTTAATAACCGGAGTCTGGATACTCAACGAAAATGACCGGAGCCTGAATGCTCAACTTAATAACCGAAGTCTGGATACTCTACGAAAACGACTAGAGCTTGAACGCTCAATGTAAGAACCGGAGTCTGGATACTCAACGAAAACTACCGGGGCCTGAATGCTCAACGTAATAACCGGAGTTTGGATATTCAACGAAAATGATCAGAGCCTGAACACTCAACATAGACGAAATCAACCGGAGCCTGAACGCTCAACATAATAACCGGAGTCTGGATACTCAACAAAAATGACCAGAGCCTAAATGCTCAACGTAATAACAGGAGTATGGATACTCAATGAAAAGGGTCGGAGCCTGAACGCTCAATGTAATAACCAGAGTCTAGATACTCAACGAAAATGACCGGAGCCTGAACGCTAAACGTAATAACCGGAGTCTAGATACTCAACAAAAACAACTGGAGCCTCAATGCTAAACGTAATAACCGGAATCTGGATACTCAACGAAAATGACCGGAGCTTGAACGCTCAATGTAATAACAGGAGTCTGGATACTCAACAAAAATGATCAGAGACTGAATGCTCAACGTAATAACCGGAGTCTGGATACTCAATAAAAACGACTGGAGCCTGAACGATCAACGTAATAATCGGAGTCTGGATACTCAATAAAAATGATCGAAGCTTGATCGCTCAACGTAATAACAAGAGTGTGGATACTCAACGAAAATGACCGGAGCCTAAACGCTCAACATAATAACCGGAGTCTGGATACTCAACTAAAACGATCGGAGCCTGAACGCTCAAAGTAATAACCGGAGTCTAGATACTCAACAAAAATGATCGGAGCCTTAACACTCAACGTAATAACCGGAGTCTGGATACTCAACGAAAACGACCGGAGTCTGAACGCTCAACGTAATATCAGGAGTCTGGATACTCAACGAAAATGACTCGAGCCTGAACGCTCAACGTAATAACTGGAGTCTGGATACTCAACAAAAATGACTGGAGCTTGAACGCTCAATGTAATAACCGGAGTCTAGATACTCAACGAAAAATACCGAAACCTGAATGCTAAACGTAATAACCGGAGTCTAGATACTCAACGAAAATGATCGGAGCCTGAATGTTTAACGTAATAACCGGAGTCTGGATACTCAACGAAAATGACAGGAGCCTAAACACTTAACATAATATCCGGAGTCTGGATACTCAACAAAAATGACCGGAGCCTGAACGCTCAACGTAATAACCAGAGTCTAGATACTCAATAAAAACGACTGGAGACTGAACGCTCAACGTAATAACCGTAGTCTGGATACTCAACGAAAATGACCAGAGCCTGAACGCTCAACGTAATAACTGGAGTCTGGATACTCAACGAAAATGACTGGAGCCTGAACGCTCAACGTAATAACCGGAGTCTGGATACTCAACAAAAACGACCGGAGCCTGAACGCTCAACGTAATAACAGGAGAATGGATACTCAACAAAAATGATCGGAGCCTGAATTTTCAACGTAATAACCGGAGTCTGGATACTCAACGAAAATGATCGGAGCCTGAATGCTCAACTTAATAACAGGAGTCTAAATACTCAACGAAAACGACTAGAGCTTGAACGCTCAACGTAATAACCAGAGTCTGGATACTCAACGAAAATGACCGGAGCCTGAACGCTCAATGTAAGAACCTGAGTCTGGATACTCAATGAAAACGACCGGAGCTTGAAAGGTCAACGTAATAACCGGAGTCTGGATACTCAACGAAAATGACCGGAGCCTGAACACTCAACATAGACGAAAACAACTGGAGCCTGAACGCTCAATGTAATAACCGGAGTCTGGATACTCAATAAAAATGACCGAAGCTTGAACGCTCAACGTAATAACCAGAGTCTGGATACTCAACAAAAACGACTAGAGCCTGAACGCTCAACGTAATAACCGTAGTCTAGATACTCAACGAAAATGATCGGAGCCTGAACGCTCAATGTAATAACCGGAGTCTAGATACCTAATAAAAATGACCGGAGCCAGAATGCTCAACGTAATAACCGGAGTCTGGATACTCAACGAAAACGACCAGAGCCTGAACGCTCAACGTAATAACAGGAGTCTGGATCCTCAACGAAAATGGCCTAAGCCTGAACACTCAACGTAATAACAGGAGTCTGGATACTCAACAAAAATGACCAGAGACTGAACGCTCAACATAATAACCGGAGTCTGGATACTCAACGAAAATGACTGGAGCCTGAATGCTCAACGTAATAACCAGAGTCTGGATACTCAATAAAAATGACCGGAGCTTGAACGCTCAACGTAATAACCAGAGTCTCGATACTCAACAAAAACGACCGGAGCCTGAACGCTCAACATAATAACCAGAGTCTGGATACTCAACGAAAACGATCGGAGCCTGAACGCTCAAAGTAATAACCGGAGTCTGGATACTCAACAAAAATGACCGGAGCCTGAACGCTCAACATAATAACCGGAGTCCGGATACTCAACAAAAATGAACGGAGCCTGAATGCTCAACGTAATAACAGGAGTCGGGATACACAACGAAAATGACTGGAGCCTGAATGCTCAACGAAATAACCGGAGTCTGGATACTCAACAAAAATGACTGGAGCCTCAACGCTCAATGTAATAACCGGAGTCTAGATACTCAACGAAAATGACCGAAACCTGAACGCTAAACGTAATAACCGGAGTCTGGATACTCAACGAAAATGAACGGAGCCTGATTGCTCAACTTAATAACCGGAGTCTGGATACTCAACGAAAATGACCGGAGCCTGAATGCTCAACTTAATAACCAAAGTCTGGATACTCAATGAAAACGACTAGAGCTTGAACGCTCAATGTAATAACCCGAGTCTGGATACTCTACGAAAATGACCGGAGCCTGAACGCTCAATGTAAGAACCGGAGTCTGGATACTCAACGAAAATGATCGGAGCCTGAACACTTAACATAGACGAAATCAACTGGAGCCTGAACGCTCAACGTAATAACCGGAGTCTGGATACTCAACGAAAATGACCAGAGCCTGAATGCTCAACGTAATAACAGGAGTATGGATACTTAATGAAAAGGGTCGGAGCCAGAACGCTCAATGTAATAACCAGAGTCTAGATAATCAACGAAAATGACCAGAGCCTGAACGCTAAACGTAATAACCGAAGTCTGGATACTCAACAAAAACAACAGGAGCCTCAATGCTAAACGTAATAACCGGAGTCTGGATACTAAACGAAAATCACTGGAGCTTGAACGCTCAATGTAATAACAGGAGTCTGGATACTCAACGAAAATGGCCTAAGCCTGAAAACTCAACGTAATAACAGGAGTCTGGATGCTCAACAAAAATGACCAGAGACTGAATGCTCAACGTAATAACCGAAGTCTGGATACTCAATCAAAACGACTGGAGCTTGAACGCTCAACGTAATAATCAGAGTCTGGATACTCTATAAAAATCACCGAAGCTTGAACGCTCAACGTAATAACCAGAGTCTGGATACTCAACGAAAATGACCGGAGCCTGAACGCTCAACATAATAACCGGAGTCTGGATACTCAACTAAAACGATCGGAGCCTGAACGCTCAAAGTAATAACCGGAGTCTAGATACTCAACAAAAATGATCGGAGCCTGAACACTCAACGTAATATCTGGAGTCTGGATACTCAACAAAAATGACCAGAGCCTGAACGCTAAACGTAATAACCGGAGTCTAGATACTCAACGAAAATGATCGGAGCCTGAACGTTTAACGTAATAACCGGAGTCTGGATACTCAACGAAAATGACTGGAGCCTGAACACTTAACATAATAACCGGAGTCTGGATACTCAACGAAAATGACCGGAGCCTGAACGCTCAACGTAATAACTGGAGTCTGGAACTCAACAAAAACGACCGGAGACTGAACACTCAACGTAATAACAAGAGTCTGGATACTCAATGAAAACGACCGGAGCTTGAATGCTCAATGTAATAACCGGAGTCTGGATACTCAACAAAAATGACCGGAGTCTGAACACTCAACATAGACGAAAACAACTGGAGCCTGAACGCTCAATGTAATAACCGGAGTATGGATACTCAATAAAAATGACCGAAGCTTGAACGCTCAACGTAATAACCAGAGTCTGGATACTCAACGAAAACGACTAGAGCCTGAACGCTCAACGTAATAATCATAGTCTGGATACTCAACGAAAATGATCGGAGCCTAAACGCTCAATGTAATAACCGGAGTCTAGATACTTAACAAAAATGACCGGAGCCTGAACGCTCAACGTAATAACCGGAGTCTGGATACTAAACGAAAACGACCGGAGCCTGAACGCTCAACGTAATAACAGGAGTCTGGATACTCAACGAAAATGGCCTAAGCCTGAACACTCAACGTAATAACAGGAGTCTGGATACTCAACAAAAATGACCAGAGACTGAACGCTCAACGTAATAACCGGAGTCTGGATACTCAACAAAAACGAGTAGAGCCTGAATGCTCAACGTAATAACCGGAGTCTGGATACTCAATAAAAATGACCGGAGCTTGAACGCTCAACGTAATAACCAGAGTCTGGACACTCAACAAAAATGACCGGAGCCTGAACGCTCAAAGTAATAACCGGAGTCTGGATACTCAACAAAAATGACCGGAGCCTGAACACTCAACGTAATAACCGGAGTCTGGATACTAAACAAAAACGAGCGGAGCCTGAACGCTCAACGTAATAACAGGAGTCTGGATACACAACGAAAATGACTGGAGCCTGAACGCTCAACGAAATAACCGGAGTCTGGATACTCAACAAAAACGACTGGAGCCTCAACGCTCAATGTAATAACCGGAGTCTAGATACTCAACAAAAATGACCGAAACCTGAACGCTAAACGTAATAACCGGAGTCTGGATACTCAACGAAAATGACCGGAGCCTGAATGCTCAACTTAATAACCGGAGTCTGGATACTCAACGAAAATGACCGGAGCCTGAATGCTCAACTTAATAACCGAAGTCTGGATACTCAACGAAAACGACTAGAGCTTGAACGCTCAATGTAATAACCAGAGTCTGGATACTCTAAGAAAATGACCGGAGCCTGAACGCTCAATGTAAGAACCAGAGTCTGGATACTCAACGTAATAACCGGAGTCCGGATACTCAACGAAAATGATCGTAGCCTGAACACTCAACATAGACGAAATCAACCGGAGCCTGAACGCTCAACGTAATAACCGGAGTCTGGATACTCAACGAAAATGACCAGAGCCTGAATGCTCAACGTAATAACAGGAGTATGGATACTCAATGAAAAGGGTCGGAGCCTGAACGCTCAATGTAATAACCAGAGTCTAGATACTCAACGAAAATGACCGGAGCCTGAACGCTAAACGTAATAACCGGAGTCTGGATACTCAACAAAAACAATTGGAGCCTCAATTCTAAACGTAATAACCGGAGTCTGGATACTCAACGAAAATGATCGGAGCTTGAACGCTCAACGTAATAACAGGAGTCTGGATACTCAACGAAAATGGCCAAAGCCTGAAAACTCAACGTAATAACAGGAGTCTGGATGCTCAACAAAAATGACCAGAGACTTAATGCTCAACGTAATAACCGGAGTCTGGATACTCAATAAAAACGACTGGAGCCTGAACGCTCAACGTAATAATCGGAGTCTGGATACTCAATAAAAAAGACCGAAGCTTGAACGCTCAACGTAATAACCAGAGTCTGGATACTCAACGAAAATGACCGGAGCCTGAACGCTCAACATAATAACCGGAGTCTGGATACTCAACTAAAACGATCGGAGATTGAACGCTCAAAGTAATAACCGAAGTCTAGATACTCAACAAAAATGATCGGAGCCTGAACACTCAACGTAATAACCGGAGTCTGGATACTCAACGAAACTGACCGGAGCCTGAACGCTCAACGTAATATCAGGAGTCTGGATACTCAACGAAAATGACTCGAGCCTGAACGCTCAACGTAATAACTGGAGTCTGGATACTCAACAAAAACGACTGGAACCTGAACGCTCAATGTAATAACCGGAGTCTAGATACTCAACGAAAATGACCGAAACCTGAACGCTAAACGTAATAACCGGAGTCTAGATACTCAACGAAAATGATCGGAGCCTGAACGTTTAACGTAATAACCGGAGTCTGGATACTCAACGAAAATGACCGGAGCCTGAACACTTAACATAATAACCGGAGTCTGGATACTCAACGAAAATGACCGAAGCCTGAACGCTCAACGTAATAACCAGAGTCTAGATACTCAATAAAAACGACTGGAGACCGAACGCTCAACGTAATAACCGTAGTCTGGATACTCAACGAAAATGACCGGAGCCTGAACGCTCAACATAAAAACTGGAGTCTGGATACTCAACAAAAACGACCTGAGCCTGAACGCTCAACGTAATAACAGGAGTCTGGATACTCAACAAAAATGGCCGGAGCCTGAATTTTCAACGTAATAACCGGAGTCTGGATACTCAACGAAAATGATCGGAGCCTGAATGCTCAACTTAATAACATGAGTCTAAATACTCAACGAAAACGACTAGAGCTTGAACGCTCAACGTAATAACCAGAGTCTGGATACTCAACGAAAATGACCGGAGCCTGAACGCTCAATGTAAGAACCTGAGTCTGGATACTCAATGAAAACGACCGGAGCTTGAATGCTCAATGTAATAACCGGAGTCTGGATACTCAACGAAAATGACCGGAGCCTGAACACTCAACATAGACGAAAACAACTGGAGCCTGAACGCTCAATGTAATAACCGGAGCCTGGATACTCAATAAAAATGACCGAAGCTTGAACGCTCAACGTAATAACCAGAGTCTGGATACTCAACGAAAACGACTAGAGCCTGAACGCTCAACGTAATAACTGTAGTCTGGATACTCAACGAAAATGATCGGAGCCTGAACGCTCAATGTAATAACCGGAGTCTGGATACTCAACGAAAACGACCAGAGCCTGAACGCTCAACGTAATAACAAGAGTCTGGATACTTAACGAAAATGGCCTAAGCCTGAACACTCAACGTAATAACAGGACTCTGGATACTCAACAAAAATGACCAGAGACTGAACGCTCAACGTAATAACCGGAGTCTAGATACTCAACGAAAACGACTGGAGCCTGAATGCTCAACGTAATAACCGGAGTCTGGAAACTCAATAAAAATGACCGGAGCTTGAACACTCAACGTAATAACCAGAGTCTGGATACTCAAAAAAAACGACCGGAGCCTGAACGCTCAACATAATAACCAGAGTCTAGATACTCAACGAAAACGATCGGAGCCTGAACGCTCAAAGTAATAACCGGAGTCTGGATACTCAAAAAAAAATGACCGGAGCCTGAACGCTCAACGTAATAACAGGAGTCTGGATACTCAACAAAAACGACCGGAGCCTGAACGCTCAACGTAATAACAGGAGTATGGATACACAACGAAAATGACTGGAGCCTGAACGCTCAACAAAATAACCGGAGTCTGGATACTCAACAAAAACGACTGGAGCCTCAACACTCAATGTAATAACCGGAGTCTAGATACTCAACGAAAATGACCGAAACCTGAATGCTAAACGTAATAAACGGATTCTGGATACTCAACGAAAATGACCGGAGCCTGAATGCTCAACTTAATAACCGGAGTCTAGATACTCAACGAAAATTACCGGAGCCTGAATGCTCAACTTAATAACCGAAGTCTGGATACTCAACGAAAACGACTAGAGCTTGAACGCTCAATGTAATAACCAGAGTCTGGATACTCAACGAAAATGACCGGAGCATGAACGCTCAACGTAAGAACCGGAGTCTAGATACTCAACGAAAATGACCGGAGCCTGAACACTCAACATAGACGAAATCAACCGGAGCCTGAACGCTCAACGTAATAACCGGAGTCTGGATACTCAACGAAAATGACCAGGGCCTGAATGCTGAACGTAATAACAGGAGTATGGATACTCAATGAAAAGGGTCGGAGCCTGAACGCTCAATGTAATAACCCGAGTCTAGATACTCAACGAAAATGACCGGAGCCTGAACGCTAAACGTAATAACCGGAGTCTGGATACTCAACAAAAACAACTGGAGCCTCAATGCTAAACGTAATAACCGGAGTCTGGATACTTAACAAAAATTACCGGAACTTGAGCGCTCAACGTAATAACAGGAGTCTGGATACTCAACGAAAATGGCCTAAGCCTGAAAACTCAACGTAATAACAGGAGTCTGGATGCTCAACAAAAATGACCAGAGACTGAACGCTCAACGTAATAACCGGAGTCTGGATACTCAATAAAAATGACTGGAGCCTGAACGCTCAACGTAATAATCGGAGTCTGGATACTCAATAAAAATGACCGAAGCTTGAACGCTCAATGTAATAACCAGTGTCTGGATACTGAACGAAAATGATCGGAGCCTGAACGCTCAACATAATAACCGGAGTCTGGATACTAATGCGTGTTTTTCGCAAGTGTACGAATCACGTCAAAGTAATATAAAAGATTATCGAATCCAGAGAGACCAAGTGTCAATCTATCGTACCTGTTGTTATGGTGTTTATCTAAGGCAACTATTTTTAAGGGTTTTAGTAAGGGTGCAATGGTAAATAAAATTGTAATTTTAAATAATAAATAAAAGACAGGCTCGAATGTAATTCACGTAATCAATGATAATCCAGTACTTGTTAATGGAACTACTTATGGGCAATGTTTTCTCCTTTGAAAAGAACTAATTTAACAGGAACTGTCGCTTTCGCGTATTCAGAACCGAGTTGTACTCTCTAATCAACCCCTCCTATTGTCACGAATAAAAAGGTGCGTACTGCGTTAGAGTAGTAAACCTATTTTTAAGAAATATAGTTTCTTAACAAAGTTGAAAAGTATTTTAACCTGGACTTCTTAGCAAAAAGAGGTTCTTATGAACCAGACTCTAAATCTCATAACGCGTCCGAAAATCGTTTTAAAATCTCTTTTCTTTTTAATCTAAAAACTCCTAATGAACTATACAAAGCGCTTTTGGCTATTTTTGAAATAGTTAAAAACAATTACTTGAATTGAAAGATAAAATAGCCCTTAGGTGTTTCCACGAACAATTATACTGATTACTGGTTAATTACGATCCTTACATTCTAACCTTTATGGGATTAGTTAGACATGATAAAGTAAATATTCTTTTTATAGTTTTTCATATGAGTAATTTAAAGCGAGTGCGGGAAGTAAACAAAGTAAATGTGCGAGTGCGGGAAGTAAACAAAGTAAATGTGCGAGTGCGGGAAATAAACAAAGTAAATGTGCGAGTGCGGGAAATAAACAAAGTAAAGTGCGAGAAAATAAATAAAAGTAAAGCAATGCGGAAAAATAAAATACTAACTAGAATTAAAATGGCGGCAGGATTAACTTCCTCCAGAGTGCTCCAAAACTCGAACCACAGACAGATTACAGACTCGATCACTCGATTGCAGAGGCACCCCGATGTGGAATGGCAACTGCTTTATAACTGATATATGCCTAGAGAATTCTAATTCTGGATGAAGAAAAACGAAAATCTAAGGTCCTATTTATAGTAAAAACTGAAAGCATGAAATGACCGGGACGCCCCTCCACTAAAAAGTGGAGGTTATGAAATTTTGCCTAGGCGCCACAAGGTCATGGCGCCCGCCATGGTCCCTACAGGGGATGATGGAGTGGGGATCATGGGTCTTGGAGGTTGAGGAGTGGTCTTGAGACGTGGCCACGTCATGGCTAACCCCATGGCGCCCACCATGGTGGGTGCCGCAAGTGCAAAATGCTGAATTTCTAGGTTTTCGTCCGTTTTCACTCCTTTTTCGCTCCTTTTCCCGATTCAAGCTCCGATTATTATAAAAACCTGAAAACATAAGAAAACAAAGCAATAACAAAGCAAAACAACAATAAAAGCTAAGAATGCATGCGAAATCGGAGTCAGAAATACGGTGAATTTTAGTGTGATCAAATTCTCCCACACTTAAACCTTTGCTTGTCCTCAAGCAAACATTAAAGCTTAAGAAAATATGGTGTCAACACTTGTCTTTGGGCTAAAGGGATTCTAAGTTCAAGTCAGGATGCAGTGACAGATACTAACTAAGTGAACCAAGGGTACCATAGTAACACAAACACAAACTTCAATCCTATATTAACCACTCCATGTCATCCCACGATACCTAGGCCTATCTTCTCATCTTTTTGTGTCCTTTTCATTCAGGCGCAATCACATTAAGCCCGTTATCCGTACATGCTTCATAGTAGAGTGACCGGTTAGTGATTCTGATCCATAACATAAGGTTTCTGGCACATAAGCATGTGTAAACCTGTTTTTATTTCGCCTAAATGTAGCTGCGGGGGATCGGATCGTAATCCGCCCTACCAAGTTCAGTGCCAGATACCTCTGAACCAACTAACAATAGGTGACTTGCAAATTTTTTTATTTTTTTTATTATTTTTTTTTTATTAGCACTGGATCATTCACTTATATTCATCGGCCCCCTACGTAGAGTATGCTTAGGCCGGAGCTGACTGCTAAAATAAACTACTTAGGACAATTTTTTGAATGATAGTAAAGGCCATGGTGGTGGGGTTTAGGAGTGATTCCTATATTCAAGAGGTCTATGGTGCTAAAATGGTTCTGATGTTTCAAAAAGTTGACCTAAGTCACCACATCCTAATCTAAACCTGTCTCAAAGCCCAAAAAACATGTGAAACAACATTGTTTTCTTTTTTAAAAAATTTCTGGTAAGGCTAAGGAAATGGGAAAAAATGAAGATGAACTAAAAAGACACTATACTGGTGACTCGTCAGACTCATGCATTATCTAAGAAAAATGAATTACTAAAAAGGGAAATAACTGAAAGGAAATTAACTAAAAAGGGAAATAACAGAAAGCAATAAAATCCCCTCCCACACTTAAATCGAACATTGTCCCCAATGTTTCGAAATAAGATAAGGGGGGTAACCTGGAAAAAGACTACTGAGGAGGGGCACTGGTGCCTTCGCCGTCCTGATGTGATGGTCTGGAACGACGGGATCTACTACGATGCTGGTCCCTCCGGTCGAGTCGTGCTGATAAAGCAGCCTGAGCACTCCGGACCTCTCGAAGGTTACCCAAGATGGAACCCTGAGTAGCCTCTACAAGCTGGTAGTGTCGGCTGTTGAACTCTCTCTGACGGTTCTGCTCTAATGAAATATCGTTCAAGGTACGGCAAACGTTGCTATAAGCACGATCCGAAACCAATCGCGATTGTTGCATGAAGCTCATATTGTTCGTCAGCTGCTGTGAAATAGTAGAGAGAAGGCCATCACGCCTTTCTTCTCTAGCTGTCATATCACGCCACATCTCCTCGGTGACAAAGAATCCAGGAGCAGTACCTAGTCGAGAGGATTTCTCGACTTTGAAGCCTCTGAATAATTTTCCGTTGCCTTTCGCCCGGTCTTCCATCACGAAGAATAAATCCGTTGAACTCCATTGTTGAAAAGCTCCTTAGGTAGTGAAAATAGTAGAAAAGTGGTTTATGAGGGGAATGATAAAGTTTTGATTTTTTTTGTTTTTGATGGATGAAAATGGAAATGGATGTTGGATATGTTTTATGGATGGAGGGTATTTTGGAAATGGGGGAGCTTTAATGGGGTTCAAGGAGGATTTGGAAGGTTGGAAAAATGGGTTTTTGGTGAAGAAAGGGATGAAAATGGTGGAAATGGGGATTGAATCCCGTATTTGTTGATGGTACGGTGTGGCGCCCGCCACAGGGCCTATGGCGCCCGCCACAAGGCTAATTCCTGGGCCTTGTGGTTTTGGATCCTCCTTTGGGCCTTCCTTGCACCTTTGTCTTCCGGGGGGTCTGAATAGCGTTTTCTTCTTCTTTTCAAGGCATTGGCTTGCATATTTTTGTCTTATATATTTTTTTTTCTTTGCACGACAAAAATAAAATAATTAAAAATCAAAAAAGAAAAATAAAAATAAAAATTAGTGCATAATATGTATATATATAAGGAATTCAAAGTGCATGAAAATATAAAAGCTGCAATAAAGTAAAATATGTCTGGAAATGCGATAAATAAAAGGAAGTTAAATACTAGGGTAGTGCTGTCAGGGTGGAATGAGTCATGTGGTAGGTTTCTTATCCTGGCTTGATCCACGAATCTCAGCTATCTCCCTCCGAAGCTCGTCGATCGCCTGATGTAGAGCATCGGTCTCCGAGGCATGAGTGAGATCAGAAACCTGCATCTGTAACTCTAAGTCTGCCACTTCCTGCTTGAGCAGGGCAGTCTCCTTGCGGAGCTCATAAATCTGTGTTTGTAGGTCAGGTGGCTGCAGAGACATATTGTTAGACATAACAGTGATTCGGGGAGTAAGAGGTGTAGGAGTGTACTCAGCGGCGGGAGGCGATTTCGGCTCTTCGACAGTCTCTCCATAACCCTCTAGAGCATAACTCCAATTGGCAGGATCATGGACACTGGTCATCAGCGGATCTGGTAATGTAAAGTAGTGTATCGCTTCACCGTCGATCAATAATCTAAACATGTTGGGCTCAAAAGAAGCCCTCCTCATCAGTCCTCTATCAAGACAAAAATCAATATCCAGGGTGGTGTAGCAGCAGAAGGTCCTGAGGTGCAATAGCTTGCGAGACAAACCCAATGCAGTAGCAATCTGTGTAACAATCCCACCGACATGGATGATTCCTACTGATGATCTGGAAACACTAGCAAGGCCCTTCAGTAGAAAGTTGCCACAAGCAACAGGGCGAGACTGAGTCGCACAAAACAGTAGGAAAATCTCCTCTTCACTTAGCAGTGTCTCTGTATCTGGAAAACCTAGGAAAGAATGTGCTAGAATCATCTGGAAGTACCTCAATGCAGGGTTGTGGATTACCTGAGAAAACTGGGTAGAAGGATCTTGGCTCCCTCCGCCTGATATTTTAGTCCAAAACTTTTCCACTTCTCTGCTCATAAAATACCCCATCGGAGTCTCTGGAATAGCATCAGGAGTAGTCTGGAAACCTAGTAAATCACCAAACTCTTTGTGAGAGAATGAGTAGTCAATCCCGAACAACCTGAAAACAGCGAGTCCATCGGGTCCAGCCCAAGGGTCATGATGAAACGAGCTGAGGAACTCAAGAGTCAAGTTCCTATGAGTGTTGTTCCTGTCGTCAAACTGGTTCCACTGGAGTTGATGGCATAAAAATCTGACGCTTGGCTCTATCCCCAAGGCATCCATGCAGTCATGGTCAGGGTACCTGGTAGGAGCCATAGGGCGTCTCATGTGAACATAGTAACGCTCTCTCTGTGCATCATCTCTAAAGGCCACGTGCATGTCATCAGGGTTCTGCATTCTGTACAAGGTTAGCAAACAAGTCCTGAAAGCACATAAAACATTCAATCGTGAGTCCTGACATAATAATAAAATAAACAAATTAAAATAAAGTAAAAATAAAAATAAAAAGTACAAAAATAAGAAAAACCATGGGTTGCCTCCCAGACAGCGCTTGTTTAACGTCATTAGCTCGACGACCGATATTTAAACATCATTGGAAGGATATGGTGGATCACTCAGAGTATGACAGGTGTATGTTGTTGGAATGTCACCTCCTTCGTAGGGCTTCAACCTCTGTCCATTGACTATGAACGGTTTACATGTTTGGTTCTTGATTTCAATAGCACCGGATCTTAGGATCTTAGATACTTCGAAAGGGCCAGTCCATCTCGAACGGAGTTTACCTGGAAATAGTCGTAACCTAGAATCGAACAGGAGAACAGGATCGCCTATTTTGAAGTCTCTTCTTATGATTCTTTTGTCATGCCAAGCTTTTGTTCTTTCTTTGTATATGATGGCATTTTCGTAGGCAGATTGTCTGAGCTCTTCTAATTTGTGGATATCAAGGATACGTTTCTCACCAGCTGTCAAGTAATCCAAATTCAAAGTTTTGATGGCCCAATAGGCCTTATGCTCCAACTCAAATGGTAAGTGACATGATTTTCCATAGACCAGTTGATAAGGGGTTGTTCCTATAGGAGTTTTGAAAGCGGTCCTATAGGCCCATAATGCTTCTTGAAGTTTCTGCGACCAATCTTTTCTAGATATAGAGACAGTCTTCTCGAGGATTTGTTTTATCTCCCTATTAGATACTTCCACTTGTCCATTGGTCTGTGGGTGGTATGGTGTTGCTACTCTATGCTTAACTCCATACTTGCTTAAAAGTTTATCAAATATTCTCGATATGAAGTGTGATCCTCCATCACTTATGACTAAACAGGGTGTTCCAAACCTAGGAAATATATAATTCTTGAATAATTTGATGACTACTCTGGTGTCGTTTGTGGGTGCGGCGATAGCTTCAATCCATTTAGACACGTACTCAACAGCTACTAATATGTACTGATTTCCAAAAGATGGTGGGAACGGTCCCATAAAGTCCATACCTCATACGTCGAAGAGTTCTACTTCTTGGATATTTCTTAACGGCATTTCATTACGTCTTGAAATATTTCCTGTGCGTTGGCATCTGTCACACTTGACAATGAAAGCATGGACATCACGCCACATAGTAGGCCAGAATAGGCCAGCTTGAAGAATCTTGGCGTAGGTCTTAGATGTGCTTGCATGTCCACCATAGGGTGCAGAGTGACAATGCTCAATTATATTATTTACCTCTTCTTCTGGAACACAACGGCGGAAAATGCCATCTTTACCTCTCTTGAAAAGAAATGGATCGTCCCAATAGAAGTTTCTCACATCACTATAGAACTTCTTCTTCTGGTGGTAGTTTATATCAGGGGGTATGATGTCAGCGGCTAGGTAATTAACAAAATCTGCATACCAAGGTACATTGCTTATAGCTAAGGATTTATGAAATTGCTCATGAGGGTCTGGGTTATCATCTTCAATGGTTTCTAGTTGGGCTATCAGTCTATCGTAGGCAAAATCATCATTTATGGGTACTGGATCAGGTTTCAGGTATTCTAGCCTAGATAGGTGATCAGCTACCACATTATCAGTGCCTTTCTTGTCACGGATATCCAAATCAAACTCTTGTAATAATAGAATCCATCGAAGTAACCTAGGCTTGGCATCCTTTTTGCTTAGTAAGTAACGAATGGCAGCATGGTCGGTGTAAGCTATAATCTTGGCTCCTACTAGATAAGATCTAAATTTGTCTATTGCAAAAACTACAGCTAGGAGCTCTTTTTCGGTTGTTGCGTAGTTGAGTTGTGCAGCGTCTAGGGTTCTACTGGCATAATAAATCACATGTAACTTCTTATCTTTTCTCTGTCCTAGAACGACTCCAACAGCATAATCACTGGCGTCACACATTATCTCAAACGGTTCCGACCAATCAGGGGGTTTCATTATAGGTGCTGAAATCAGAGCTTGCTTCAGAAGATTAAATGCTTCAGTACATTTTTCATCGAAGATGAACTCAGCATCTTTCATTAAAAGACCAGTTAAGGGCTTTGTTATTTTGGAGAAATCCTTGATAAAACGTCGGTAAAATCCGGCATGTCCAAGAAAACTTCTTATCTCCCTGATAGTCTTCGGCGGTTTTAGATTCTCTATGACCTCTATTTTTGCTTTATCTACCTCTATACCTTTTTCGGAAACTATATGTCCTAAAACAATCCCTTCGGTGACCATGAAATGACATTTTTCCCAATTTAGCACAAGGTTTACCTCCACACATCTCTCCAGGATTTTCTCAAGGTTGACAAGACCATTTTTGAAATCTGACCCACAAACTGAGAAATCGTCCATAAATACTTCCATGATTCCATCCAAATAATCAGCAAAGATAGACATCATGCAGCGTTGGAAAGTTGCAGGAGCATTACAAAGTCCAAAAGGCATTCTTCTATAGGCAAAGGTTCCAACTGGGCATGTAAAGGTAGTTTTTTCTTGATCTTCGGGGTGAATAGGTATTTGGAAGAATCCTGAATATCCATCTAAATAACAAAAGTAAGAGTGTCTGGCTAGGCGCTCCAACATTTGGTCTATGAATGGTAATGGGAAATGGTCCTTCCTAGTTGCTTTATTTAATTTTCTATAATCTATGCACATACGCCAACCTCCATCAGTTCTTTTTGCTACAGGTTCGCCCTTCTCGTTTTGCACGACTGTGATGCCTCCCTTTTTAGGTACTACATGCACAGGACTCACCCATTTACTGTCCGAGATCTGATATATTATACCTGCCTCTAGTAACTTAAGAACTTCAGTCTTAACTACAGTACTCATTATAGGATTTATTCTACGTTGGTGTTCTCTAGAAGGTTTTGAATCTTCTTCAAGCAAAATCCGATGCATGCATACGGATGGGCTTGTTCCTTTTAGATCAGAGATCTTATATCCTAAGGCTGAGGGGTACCTACGTAAAACTTCTAATAATTGATCGGTTTCTTCTTGGTTTAAGGTAGCACTGACTATAACTGGACGGTTCATATCTTCATCAAGAAATTCATATCTCAGGTTTTTAGGCAGTTCCTTAAGTTTTACAGTCGGTTTTATAGGGCAAGGCATAGGATCTGGGGTTAGAGATAAACATTCGTGAAGGTTATCATCAATGTAGGGTGTTTTATAATTGTCATCTTCCAAAATAAGGGTTGATGGCAATTTTATAGATTCAGTTTCTTCTTCTTGTTCTAATTCCCTAATACATTCTTCGATGATATCTAAGGCATAACAAGAATCTCCTATCACAGGTGCCATAAGAAATTTTGACAATATAAATTCTATCTTCTGGCCACCTACCTCAAAAGTTAGTTTTCCCTTTTTAACATCTATTACGGCTCCAGCAGTCGATAAGAACGGTCTACCTAGGAGGATTGGTATGTCGTCATCTTCTTTAATGTCCATGACAACAAAATCAGTAGGTATAAACAGCTGACCTATCCTAACAGGGACGTCTTCAAGTATGCCTATAGGGTATTTAACGGATCTATCGGCTAATTGAAGTGACATCTTAGTAGGTTGTAATTCTCCTAAGTTTAATCTCTCACAAACTGCTAAAGGCATTAAGCTCACACTAGCTCCTAAGTCTAGAAAAGCTTTTTCGATGACATGATTCCCCAAAACACAAGGAATGGAAAAATTTCCGGGATCTTTATCTTTCTTTGCTAACCTATCTTCGGAAATAGAATTACATTCCACGGGTTTCGGATCTTCGAGTCTACGTTTATTTGTAAGTATGTCTTTGAGAAACTTAGCATAAGAAGGTATTTGGGTGATGGCTTCTGTAAAGGGGATTTCTACGTGAAGTTTTTCTATAACCTTAACGAATTTTTGATATTGATTATCGATTTGGGTTTTCTTTAATCTTTGAGGGTAAGGTATTGGTGGTTTGTATGGCGGTGGCGGTACATAGGTTTTATTTTTAGGTTCTTCTCCTTTTTCTTGACTTTCCGGGGTTTCAGGCTTCTCTGGTTCCTTTTCCTCATTCCTCTCAGAAGTTTCGGGCTCACTTAATCTAGGGTTTAAAGGTTCCTTATAAGCGGTTCCACTTCGTAGAGTAATGGCATTAGCTTGCCCTTTCGGGTTTTGTTGAGGTTGTCCAGGGAACTGTCCTCCAGGTGTAGTCTGTGGGGCTTGGTTTAACGCTACCTGAGAGATCTGGGTTTCAAGCATCTTATTATGAGTAATAATTTGATCAACCTTGGTTCCTAACTTGGTAATTAGTTCGTTAACATGGACGTTATGGTTCATGAACTCTTTGTTTTGTTGTTTTTGAGCAACGATAAAATCTTTTACAACTTCCTCAAAGCTCGGGCTAGGTGGTACAGGTTGCATAGGTTGATTTGTTCTAGGGGCTTGGTAACCTTGTTGTCTCGGAGGTGCGGTATTTTGGACAGGGTTATTATTTTTGTAGGAGAAGTTTGGGTGATTCCTCCATCCAGGGTTATATGTGTTTGAAAATGGGTTCCCTTGGGTATAGTTCACTTGCTCAGTGTTGGTTTCATTCAACAGATTGCATTCGGCGGATTGGTGTCCTTGCGTTCCACATATCTCACAATTCGGCGAAACTGCGGCAACAGTATTCGGAGTTGTACACATATGTTCGACTCTAAGGGCCAACGCGTCCATTTTAGCCTGCATCATGTCTATAGAGCTTAGCTCATGTATTCCTCCTTGGGCTTCCTTCTTTTCCACCGTCGCTCGTTCTACTCCCCATGATTGATGGTTTTGGGCCATATCCTCGATAAGGGCACTAGCTTCAGGGTAAGGTTTGTTCATCAGTGCGCCACCAGCGGCAGCGTCGATGGTCATTTTAGTGTTATAAAGAAGTCCATTATAGAAGGTTTGGATGATTAGCCAATTCTCTAGGCCATGGTGTGGGCATGCTCTTAATAGTTCTTTATATCTCTCCCAGGCTTCGAACAACGACTCTCCTTGGTGTTGGGTAAATCTAGTTATTAGGTTTCGAAGAAGAGCGGTCTTACTTGGGGGAAAATATCTAGCAAGGAAAACTTTTCTAAGGTCATACCAAGTTGTTATTGAATTAGGTGGAAAGGAATCTAACCATGATAGAGCTTTATCTCTGAGGGAAAAGGGAAATAATCTTAAGCGTATTGCCTCAGGAGAAGCTCCATTGGTTTTAAAGGCGTCTGCTAATTGAAGAAAATTTTTTAAATGTTGGTTCGGGTTATCAGTAGCGAGACCTGCGAATTGTCTCTGTTGCACTAATTGCAGCAGGGATGGCTTAAGTTCAAAATTATTGGCTGGGATAGCGGGGTTTACTATACTGGAACTAGGTTCCTCGTTTGATGGTTGGGCGAAGTCCTTAAGAGGTCTTCGATTTTGATCTTCGGCCATAGCTCTCCTATTCCTATGGAAAAATAAACGTGCGCGAGCGTAACGTTCTGGTTCAGCTAGAGGGTCTACTAAACTTCCGGCACTGCGAGTCTTTCGCATTGACCGGTGGGTAACAACCTTAGTCTAAACGGTATAACTACAGGGTAATGAAATTTGACGATATTGGTCCCCGGCAACGGCGCCAAAAACTTGATGCGTGTTTTTCGCAAGTGTACGAATCACGTCAAAGTAATATAAAAGATTATCGAATCCACAGAGACCAAGTGTCAATCTATCGTACCTGTTGTTATGGTGTTTATCTAAGGCAACTATTTTTAAGGGTTTTAGTAAGGGTGCAATGGTAAATAAAATTGTAATTTTAAATAATAAATAAAAGACAGGCTCGAATGTAATTCACGTAATCAATGATAATCCAGTACTTGTTAATGGAACTACTTATGGGCAATGTTTTCTCCTTTGAAAAGAACTAATTTAACAGGAACTGTCGCTTTCGCGTATTCAGAACCGAGTTGTACTCTCTAATCAACCCCTCCTATTGTCACGGATAAAAAGGTGCGTACTGCGTTAGAGTAGTAAACCTATTTTTAAGAAATATAGTTTCTTAACAAAGTTGAAAAGTATTTTAACCTGGACTTCTTAGCAAAAAGAGGTTCTTATGAACCAGACTCTAAATCTCATAACGCGTCCGAAAATCGTTTTAAAATCTCTTTTCTTTTTAATCTAAAAACTCCTAATGAACTATACAAAGCGCTTTTGGCTGTTTTTGAAATAGTTAAAAACAATTACTTGAATTGAAAGATAAAATAGCCCTTAGGTGTTTCCACGAACAATTATACTGATTACTGGTTAATTACGATCCTTACATTCTAACCTTTATGGGATTAGTTAGACATGATAAAGTAAATATTCTTTTTATAGTTTTTCATATGAGTAATTTAAAGCGAGTGCGGGAAGTAAACAAAGTAAATGTGCGAGTGCGGGAAGTAAACAAAGTAAATGTGCGAGTGCGGGAAATAAACAAAGTAAATGTGCGAGTGCGGGAAATAAACAAAGTAAAGTGCGAGAAAATAAATAAAAGTAAAGCAATGCGGAAAAATAAAATACTAACTGGAATTAAAATGGCGGCAGGATTAACTTCCTCCAGAGTGCTCCAAAACTCGAACCACAGACAGATTACAGACTCGATCACTCGATTGCAGAGGCACCCCGATGTGGAATGGCAACTGCTTTATAACTGATATATGCCTAGAGAATTCTAATTCTGGATGAAGAAAAACAAAAATCTAAGGTCCTATTTATAGTAAAAACTGAAAGCATGAAATGACCGGGACGCCCCTCCACTAAAAAGTGGAGGTTATGAAATTTTGCCTTGTGGCGCCCGCCACAAGGTCATGGCGCCCGCCATGGTCCCTACAGGGGATGATGGAGTGGGGATCGTGGGTCTTGGAGGTTGAGGAGTGGTCTTGAGACGTGGCCACGTCATGGCTAACCCCATGGCGCCCGCCATGGTGGGTGCCGCAAGTGCAAAATGCTGAATTTCTAGGTTTTCGTCCGTTTTCACTCCTTTTTCGCTCCTTTTCCCGATTCAAGCTCCGATTATTATAAAAACCTGAAAACATAAGAAAACAAAGCAATAACAAAGCAAAACAACAATAAAAGCTAAGAATGCATGCGAAATCGGAGTCAGAAATACGGTGAATTTTAGTGTGATCAGATACACAACTAAAACGATCGGAGCCTGAACGCTTAAAGTAATAAACGGAGTCAAGATACTCAACAAAAATGATCGGAGCTTGAACACTCAACGTAATAACCGGAGTCTGGATACTCAACGAAAACGACCGGAGCCTGAACGCCCAACGTAATATCAGGAGTCTAGATACTCAACGAAAACAACTAGAGCCTGAACGCTCAATGTAATAACCGGAGTCTAGATACTCAACGAAACTGACCAAAACTTGAACGCTAAACGTAATAACCGGAGTCTAGATACTCAACGAAAATGATCGGAGCCTGAACATTTAACGTAATAACCGGAATCTGGATACTCAACGAAAATGACTGGAGCCTGAACACTTAACATAATAACCGGAGTCTGGATACTCAACGAAAATGACCGGAGCCTGAACGCTCAACGTAATAACCAGAGTCTAGATACTCAATAAAAACGACTAGAGACTGAACGCTCAACGTAATAACCGTAATCTGGATACTCAACGAAAATGACCGGAGCCTGAACGCTCAACGTAATAACCGGAGTCAGGATACTCAACGAAAATAACTGAAGCCTGAGCGCTCAACGTAATAACCGGAGTCTGGATACTCAACAAAAACTACCGGAGCCTGAACGCTCAACGTAATAACAGGAGTCTGGATACTCAACAAAAATGGCCGGAGCCTGAACACTCAACGTAATAACCGGAGTCTGGATACTCAACGAAAATGATCGGAGCCTGAACGCTCAACGTAACAACCGGAGTCTGGATACTCAATGAAAACGACTGGAGCCTGAATGCTCAACGTAATAACCGGAGTCTGGATACTCAACGAAAATGACCGGAGCCTGAACGCTCAATGTAATAACCAGAGTCTGGATACTCAACAAAAACGACCGAAGCCTGAACGCTCAACATAATAATCGGAGTCTGGATACTCAACGAAAACGATAGGAGCCTGAACACTCAAAGTAATAACCAGAGTCTGGATACTCAACAAAAATGACCGGAGCCTGAACGCTCAACGTAATAACCGGAGTCTAGATACTCAACAAAAACGACCGGAGCCTGAACGCTCAACGTAATAACAGGAGTCTGGATACACAACGAAAATGACTGGAGCCTGAACGCTCAAAGAAATAACCGGAGTCTGGATACTTAACAAAAACGACTGGAGCCTTAACACTCAATGTAATAACCGGAGTCTAGACACTCAACGAAAATGACCGAAACCTGAATGCTAAACGTAATAACCGGAGTCTGGATACTCAACAAAAATGACCGGAGCCTGACTGCTCAACCTAATAACCGAAGTCTGGATACTCAACGAAAACGACTAGAGCTTGAACGCTCAATGTAATAACCAGAGTCTGGATACTTGATCACACTAAAATTCACCGTATTTCTGACTCCGATTTCGCATGCATTCTTAGCTTTTATTGTTGTTTTGCTTTGTTATTGCTTTGTTTTCTTATGTTTTCAGGTTTTTATAATAATCGGAGCTTGAATCGGGAAAAGGAGCGAAAAAGGAGTGAAAACGGACGAAAACCTAGAAATTCAGCATTTTGCACTTGCGGCACCCACCGTGGCGGGCGCCATGGGGTTAGCCATGACGTGGCCACGTCTCAAGACCACTCCTCAACCTCCAAGACCCACGATCCCCACTACATCATCCCCTGTAGGGACCGTGGCGGGCGCCATAGGCCTGTGGCGGGCGCCACAAGGCAAAAATCTACAACCTCCACTTTTTAGTGGAGGGGCGTCCCGGTCATTTCGCGCTTTCAGTTTCTCCTATAAATAGGACCTTAGATTTTCGTTTTTCTTCATCCAGAATTAGAATTCTCTAGGCATATATCAGTTATAAAGCAGTTGCCATTCCACATCGGGGTGCATCTGCAATCGAGTGATCGAGTCTGTAATCTGTCTGTGGTTCGAGTTTTGGAGCACTCTGGAGGAAGTTAATCCTGCCGCCATTTTAATTCCAGTTAGTATTTTATTTTCCCGCATTGCTTTACTTTTATTTATTTTCTCGCACTTTACTTTGTTTATTTCCTGCACTCGCACATTTACGTTGTTTATTTCCCGCACTCGCACATTTACGTTGTTTACTTCCCGCACTCGCACATTTACTTTGTTTATTTCCCGCACTCGCACATTTACGTTGTTTACTTCCCGCACTCGCTTTAAATTACTCATATGAAAAACTATAAAAAGAATATTTACTTTATCATGTCTAACTAATCCCATAAAGGTTAGAATGTAAGGATCGTAATTAAACCAGTAATCAGTATAATTGTTCGTGGAAACACCTAAGGGCTATTTTATCTTTCAATTCAAGTAATTGTTTTTAACTATTTCAAAAACAGCCAAAAGCGCTTTGTATAGTTCATTAGGAGTTTTTAGATTAAAAAGAAAAGAGATTTTAAAACGATTTTCGGACGCGTTATGAGATTTAGAGTTTTGTTCATAAGAACCTCTTTTTGCTAAGAAGTCCAGGTTAAAATACTTTTCAACTTTGTTAAGAAACTATATTTCTTAAAAATAGGTTTACTACTCTAACGCAGTACGCACCTTTTTATCCGTGACAATAGGAGGGGTTGATTAGAGAGTACAACTCGGTTCTGAATACGCGAAAGCGACAGTTCCTGTTAAATTAGTTCTTTTCAAAGGAGAAAACATTGCCCATAAGTAGTTCCATTAACAAGTACTGGATTATCATTGATTACGTGAATTACATTCGAGCCTGTCTTTTATTTATTATTTAAAATTATAATTTTATTTACCATTGCACCCTTACTAAAACCCTTAAAAATAGTTGCCTTAGATAAACACCATAACAACAGGTACGATAGATTGACACTTGGTCTCTGTGGATTCGATAATCTTTTATATTACTTTGACGTGATTCGTACACTTGCGAAAAACACGCATCAAGTTTTTGGCGCCGTTGCCGGGGACCAATATCGTCAAATTTCATTACCCTGTAGTTATACCGTTTAGACTAAGGTTGTTACCCACCGGTCAATGCGAAAGACTCGCAGTGCCGGAAGTTTAGTAGACCCTCTAGCTGAACCTGAACGTTACGCTCGCGCACGTTTATTTTTCCATAGGAATAGGAGAGCTATGGCTGAAGATCAAAATCGAAGACCTCTTAAGGACTTCGCCCAACCATCAAACGAGGAACCTAGTTCCAGTATAGTAAACCCCGCTATCCCAGCCAATAATTTTGAACTTAAACCATCCCTGCTGCAATTAGTGCAACAGAGACAATTCGCAGGTCTCGCTACTGATAACCCGAACCAACATTTAAAAAACTTTCTTCAATTAGCAGACACCTTTAAAACCAATGGAGCTTCTCCTGAGGCAATACGCTTAAGATTATTTCCCTTTTCCCTCAGAGATAAAGCTCTATCATGGTTAGATTCCCTTCCACCCAATTCAATAACAACTTGGGATGACCTTAGAAAAGTTTTCCTTGCTAGATATTTTCCCCCAAGTAAGACCGCTCTTCTTCGAAACCTAATAACTAGATTTACCCAACACCAAGGAGAGTCGTTGTTCGAAGCCTGGGAGAGATATAAAGAACTATTAAGAGCATGCCCACACCATGGCCTAAAGAATTGGCTAATCATCCAAACCTTCTATAATGGACTTCTTTATAACACTAAAATGACCATCGACGCTGCCGCTGGTGGCGCACTGATGAACAAATCTTACCCTGAAGCTAGTGCCCTTATCGAGGATATGGCTCAAAACCATCAATCATGGGGAGTAGAACGAGCGACAGTGGAAAAGAAGGAAGCCCAAGGAGGAATACATGAGCTAAGCTCTATAGACATGATGCAGGCTAAAATGGACGCGTTGGCCCTTAGAGTCGAACATATGTGTACAACTCCGAATACTGTTGCCGCAGTTTCGCCGAATTGTGAGATATGTGGAACGCAAGGACACCAATCCGCCGAATGCAATCTGTTGAATGAAACCAACACTGAGCAAGTGAACTATACCCAAGGGAACCCATTTTCAAACACATATAACCCTGGATGGAGGAATCACCCAAACTTCTCCTACAAAAATAATAACCCTATCCAAAATACCGCACCTCCGAGACAACAAGGTTACCAAGCCCCTAGAACAAATCAACCTATGCAACCTGTACCACCTAGCCCGAGCTTTGAGGAAGTTGTAAAAGATTTTATCGTTGCTCAAAAACAACAAAACAAAGAGTTCATGAACCATAACGTCCATGTTAACGAACTAATTACCAAGTTAGGAACCAAGGTTGATCAAATTATTACTCATAACAAGATGCTTGAAACCCAGATCTCTCAGGTAGCGTTAATCCAAGCCCCACAGACTACACCTGGAGGACAGTTCCCTGGACAACCTCAACAAAACCCGAAAGGGCAAGCTAATGCCATTACTCTACGAAGTGGAACCGCTTATAAGGAACCTTTAAACCATAGATTAAGTGAGCCCGAAACTTCTGAGAGGAATGAGGAAAAGGAACCAGAGAAGCCTGAAACCCCGGAAAGTCAAGAAAAAGGAGAAGAACCTAAAAATAAAACCTATGTACCGCCACCGCCATACAAACCACCAATACCTTACCCTCAAAGATTAAAGAAAACCCAAATCGATAATCAATATCAAAAATTTGTTAAGGTTATAGAAAAACTTCACGTAGAAATCCCCTTTACAGAAGCCATCACCCAAATACCTTCTTATGCTAAGTTTCTCAAAGACATACTTACAAATAAACGTAGACTCGAAGATCCGAGACCCGTGGAATGTAATTCTATTTCCGAAAATAGGTTAGCAAAGAAAGATAAAGATCCCGGAAATTTTTCCATTCCTTGTGTTTTGGGGAATCATGTCATCGAAAAAGCTTTTCTAGACTTAGGAGCTAGTGTGAGCTTAATGCCTTTAGCAGTTTGTGAGAGATTAAACTTAGGAGAATTACAACCTACTAAGATGTCACTTCAATTAGCCGATAGATCCGTTAAATACCCTATAGGCATACTTGAAGACGTCCCTGTTAGGATAGGTCAGCTGTTTATACCTACTGATTTTGTTGTCATGGACATTAAAGAAGATGACGACATACCAATCCTCCTAGGTAGACCGTTCTTATCGACTGCTGGAGCCGTAATAGATGTTAAAAAGGGAAAACTAACTTTTGAGGTAGGTGGCCAGAAGATAGAATTTATATTGTCAAAATTTCTTATGGCACCTGTGATAGGAGATTCTTGTTATGCCTTAGATATCATCGAAGAATGTATTAGGGAATTAGAACAAGAAGAAGAAACTGAATCTATAAAATTGCCATCAACCCTTATTTTGGAAGATGACAATTATAAAACACCCTACATTGATGATAACCTTCACGAATGTTTATCTCTTACCCCAGATCCTATGCCTTGCCCTATAAAACCGACCGTAAAACTTAAGGAACTGCCTAAAAACCTGAGATATGAATTTCTTGATGAAGATATGAACCGTCCAGTTATAGTCAGTGCTACCTTAAACCAAGAAGAAACCGATCAATTATTAGAAGTTTTACGTAGGTACCCCTCAGCCTTAGGATATAAGATCTCTGATCTAAAAGGAATAAGCCCATCCGTATGCATGCATCGGATTTTGCTTGAAGAAGATTCAAAACCTTCTAGAGAACACCAACGTAGAATAAATCCTATAATGAGTACTGTAGTTAAGACTGAAGTTCTTAAGTTACTAGAGGCAGGTATAATATATCAGATCTCGGACAGTAAATGGGTGAGTCCTGTGCATGTAGTACCTAAAAAGGGAGGCATCACAGTCGTGCAAAACGAGAAGGGCGAACCTGTAGCAAAAAGAACTGATGGAGGTTGGCGTATGTGCATAGATTATAGAAAATTAAATAAAGCAACTAGGAAGGACCATTTCCCATTACCATTCATAGACCAAATGTTGGAGCGCCTAGCCAGACACTCTTACTTTTGTTATTTAGATGGATATTCAGGATTCTTCCAAATACCTATTCACCCCGAAGATCAAGAAAAAACTACCTTTACATGCCCAGTTGGAACCTTTGCCTATAGAAGAATGCCTTTTGGACTTTGTAATGCTCCTGCAACTTTCCAACGCTGCATGATGTCTATCTTTGCTGATTATTTAGATGGAATTATGGAAGTATTTATGGACGATTTCTCAGTTTGTGGGTCAGATTTCAAAAATTGTCTTGTCAACCTTGAGAAAATCCTGGAGAGATGTGTGGAGGTAAACCTTGTGCTAAATTGGGAAAAATGTCATTTCATGGTCACCGAAGGGATTGTTTTAGGACATATAGTTTCCGAAAAAGGTATAGAGGTAGATAAAGCAAAAATAGAAGTCATAGAGAATCTAAAACCGCCGAAGACTATCAGGGAGATAAGAAGTTTTCTTGGACATGCCGGATTTTACCGACGTTTTATCAAGGATTTCTCCAAAATAACAAAGCCCTTAACTGGTCTTTTAATGAAAGATGCTGAGTTCATCTTCGATGAAAAATGTACTGAAGCATTTAATCTTCTGAAGCAAGCTCTGATTTCAGCACCTATAATGAAACCCCCTGATTGGTCGGAACCGTTTGAGATAATGTGTGACGCCAGTGATTATGCTGTTGGAGCCGTTCTAGGTCAGAGAAAAGATAAGAAGTTACATGTGATTTATTATGCCAGTAGAACCCTAGACGCTACACAGCTCAACTACGCAACAACCGAAAAAGAGCTCCTAGCTGTAGTTTTTGCAATAGACAAATTTAGATCTTATCTAGTAGGAGCCAAGATTATAGTTTACACCGACCATGCTGCCATTCGTTACTTACTAAGCAAAAAGGATGCCAAGCCTAGGTTACTTCGATGGATTCTATTATTACAAGAGTTTGATTTGGATATCCGTGACAAGAAAGGCACTGATAATGTGGTAGCTGATCACCTATCTAGACTAGAATACCTGAAACCTGATCCAGTACCCATAAATGACGATTTTGCCTACGATAGACTGATAGCCCAACTAGAAACCATTGAAGATGATAACCCAGACCCTGATGAGCAATTTCATAAATCCTTAGCTATAAGCAATGTACCTTGGTATGCAGATTTTGTTAATTACCTAGCCGCTAACATCATACCCCCTGATCTAAACTACCACCAGAAGAAGAAGTTCTATAGTGATGTGAGAAACTTCTATTGGGACGATCCATTTCTTTTCAAGAGAGGTAAAGATGGCATTTTCCGCCGTTGTGTTCCAGAAGAAGAGGTAAATAATATAATTGAGCATTGTCACTCTGCACCCTATGGTGGACATGCAAGCACATCTAAGACCTACGCCAAGATTCTTCAAGCTGGCCTATTCTGGCCTACTATGTGGCGTGATGTCCATGCTTTCATTGTCAAGTGTGACAGATGCCAACGCACAGGAAACATTTCAAGACGTAATGAAATGCCGTTAAGAAATATCCAAGAAGTAGAACTCTTCGACGTATGGGGTATAGACTTTATGGGACCGTTCCCACCATCTTTTGGAAATCAGTACATATTAGTAGCTGTTGACTACGTGTCTAAATGGATTGAAGCTATCGCCGCACCCACAAACGACACCAGAGTAGCCATCAAATTATTCAAGAATTATATATTTCCCAGGTTTGGAACACCCCGTTTAGTCATAAGTGATGGAGGATCACACTTCATATCGAGAATATTTGATAAACTTTTAAGCAAGTATGGAGTTAAGCATAGAGTAGCAACACCATACCACCCACAGACCAATGGACAAGTGGAAGTATCTAATAGGGAGATAAAACAAATCCTCGAGAAGACTGTCTCTATATCTAGAAAAGATTGGTCGCAGAAACTTCAAGAAGCATTATGGGCCTATAGAACCGCTTTCAAAACTCCTATAGGAACAACCCCTTATCAACTGGTCTATGGAAAATCATGTCACTTACCATTTGAGTTGGAGCATAAGGCCTATTGGGCCATCAAAACTTTGAATTTGGATTACTTGACAGCTGGTGAGAAACGTATCCTCGATATCCACAAATTAGAAGAGCTCAGACAATCTGCCTACGAAAATGCCATCATATACAAAGAAAGAACAAAAGCTTGGCATGACAAAAGAATCATAAGAAGAGACTTCAAAATAGGCGATCCTGTTCTCCTGTTCGATTCTAGGTTACGACTATTTCCAGGTAAACTCCGTTCGAGATGGACTGGCCCTTTCGAAGTATCTAAGATCCTGAGATCCGGTGCTATTGAAATCAAGAACCAAACATGTAAACCGTTCATAGTCAATGGACAGAGGTTGAAGCCCTACGAAGGAGGTGACATTCCAACAACAGACACCTGTCATACTCTGAGTGATCCACCATATCCTTCCAATGATGTTTAAATATCGGTCGTCGAGCTAATGACGTTAAACAAGCGCTGCCTGGGAGGCAACCCATGGTTTTTCTTATCTTTGTACTTTTTACTTTTTATTTTTACTTTATTTCAATTTGTTTATTTTATTATTATGTCAGGACTCACGATTGAATGTTTTATGTGCTTTCAGGACTTGTTTACTAACCTTGTACAGAATGCAGAACCCTGATGACATGCACGTGGCCTTTAGAGATGATGCACAGAGAGAGCGTTACTATGTTCACATGAGACGCCCTATGGCTCCTACCAGGTACCCTGACCATGTCTGCATGGATGCCTTGGGGATAGAGCCAAGCGTCAGATTTTTATGCCATCAACTCCAGTGGGACCAGTTTGACGACAGGAACGACACTTATAGGAACTTGACTCTTGAGTTCCTCAGCTCGTTTCATCATGACCCTTGGGCTGGACCCGATGGACTCGCTGTTTTCAGGTTGTTCGGGATTGACTACTCATTCTCTCACAAAGGGTTTGGTGATTTACTAGGTTTCCAGACTACTCCTGATGCTATTCCAGAGACTCCGATGGGGTATTTTATGAGCAGAGAAGTGGAAAAGTTTTGGACTAAAATATCAGGCGGAGGGAGCCAAGATCCTTCTACCCAGTTTTCTCAGGTAATCCACAACCCTGCATTGAGGTACTTCCAGATGATTCTAGCACATTCTTTCCTAGGTTTTCCAGATACAGAGACACTGCTAAGTGAAGAGGAGATTTTCCTACTGTTTTGTGCGACTCAGTCTCGCCCTGTTGCTTCTGGCAACTTTCTACTGAAGGGCCTTGCTAGTGTTGCCAGATCATCAGTAGGAATCATCCATGTCGGTGGGATTGTTACACAGATTGCTACTGCATTGGGTTTGTCTCGCAAGCTATTGCACCTCAGGACCTTCTGCTGCCACACCACCCTGGATATTGATTTTTGTCTTGATAGAGGACTGATGAGGAGGGCTTCTTTTGAGCCCAACAGGTTTAGATTGCTGATCGACAGTGAAGCGATACACTACTTTACATTACCAGATCCGCTGATGACCAGTGTCCATGATCCTGCCAATTGGAGTTATGCTCTAGAGGGTTATGGAGAGACTGTCGAAGAGCCGAAATCGCCTCCCGCCGCTGAGTACACTCCTACACCTCTTACTCCCCGAATCACTGTTATGTCTAACAATATGTCTCTGCAGCCACCTGACCTACAAACACAGATTTATGAGCTCCGCAAGGAGACTGCCCTGCTCAAGCAGGAAGTGGCAGACTTAGAGTTACAGATGCAGGTTTCTGATCTCACTCATGCCTCGGAGACCGATGCTCTACATCAGGCGATCGACGAGCTTCGGAGGGAGATAGTTGAGATTCGTGGATCAAGCCAGGATAAGAAACCTACCACATGACTCATTCCACCCTGACAGCACTACCCTAGTATTTAACTTCGTTTTATTTATCGCACCTCCAGACATATTTTACTTTATTGCAGCTTTTATATTTTCATGCACTTTGAATTCCTTATATATATACATATTATGCACTAATTTTTATTTTTCTTTTTCTTTTTTTGATTTTTTTATTTTATTTTTGTCGTGCAAAGAAAAAAAATATATAAGACAAAAATATGCAAGCCAATGCCTTGAAAAGAAGAAGAAAACGCTATTCAGACCCCCCGGAAGACAAAGGTGCAAGGAAGGCCCAAAGGAGGATCCAAAACCACAAGGCCCAGGAATTGGCCTTGTGGCGGGCGCCATAGGCCCTGTGGCGGGCGCCACACCGTACCATCAACAAATACGGGATTCAATCCCCATTTCCACCATTTTCATCCCTTTCTTCACCAAAAAACCCATTTTTCCAACCTTCCAAATCCTCCTTGAACCCCATTAAAGCTCCCCCATTTCCAAAATACCCTCCATCCATAAAACATATCCAACATCCATTTCCATTTTCATCCATCAAAAACCAAAAAAATCAAAACTTTATCATTCCCCTCATAAACCACTTTTCTACTATTTTCACTACCTAAGGAGTTTTTCAACAATGGAGTTCAACGGATTTATTCTTCGTGATGGAAGACCGGGCGAAAGGCAACGGAAAATTATTCAGAGGCTTCAAAGTCGAGAAATCCTCTCGACTAGGTACGGCGACGATAACTGTCTGTATGCTTTGGGTATTTATCATAGTGTTTTTAATCTATTAGAATTTCTAGGCTTGCATAATATTTTCATTAATCAGGAACCTACCTATGAGAGGCTGACAATTGAGTTTTTGAGTTCTTTGATATACACTGTCAGTCCTGACACTGCTAGCACTGTCGGTACTGCTATTTTTAGACTGTTTGGAATTGAATATGAATTCAGTACCAATGAGCTAGCAGATTTGTTAGGAATCCCTCATAGGGAAGGTTCGATTTGTGAGGCACCTTTGGATGCTGAATGGTCGGCCGAGGTATTTACCTTCTGGCTAAGGCTTTCAAGTACTTCAATTAATTCTTTTGAAGGGATACTTGCGTCGACCATTCACAACCCGGCCATAAGAGTTTTTAGACTTCTTTTGGCATATACTATTTTTGTCCGGGAAAGTCCAAACAAGGTTAATGCTCGTGAACTCCTATTTTTGCAAGGATGCCTCACTAGAACCCACATCAATCCGGTCCCGTTTATGCTTGCCCACATGACTTTATTTACTAATAAAACAGGACCGATTGTTTTTGGAGGGCTTGTTACGTCTATTGCTCGGGCTCTTGGCCTGAATGATGAGATAGCTACACTTGAACCACTACCTCCTCGCACAATTAATTTAAAATTTCTGAAAGACATGAAATTATGCCGAACAAGGAGAGAAGGTGGTTATGAGTTGATGGTTCATGGGGTAGCTATCCCATCTGTTGCTTTACCATGCAGTAGACGTACTGATGTACGTGATGAAAGGAACTGGACCTATGATCTTAATGCTCCACGTGTTTTGGGTCCACTTCCTCCTAATATTCCCGATGGGGAGGCACATGACACTGATGATGAGTATGATCGGAGAGAGCAGTCTCCCATCCCTCACATGTCCCCTCATCGTCCTTCACAGTCACACACTGCACCATCTTCCTCTAACCCTGTTGCAGGTACTGCTCCTGGATTCTTTGTCACCGAGGAGATGTGGCGTGATATGACAGCTAGAGAAGAAAGGCGTGATGGCCTTCTCTCTACTATTTCACAACAGCTGACGGACAATATGAGCTTCATGCAACAATCGCGATTGGTTTCGGATCGTTCCTATAGCAACGTTTGCCGTACCTTGAACGATATTTCATTAGAGCAGAACCGTCAGAGAGAGTTCAACAGCCGACACTACCAGCTTGTAGAGGCTACTCAGGGTTCCATCTTGGGTAACCTTCGAGAGGTCCGGAGTGCTCAGGCTGCTTTATCAGCACGACTCGACCGGAGGGACCAGCATCGTAGTAGATCCCGTCGTTCCAGACCATCACATCAGGACGGCGAAGGCACCAGTGCCCCTCCTCAGTAGTCTTTTCCAGGTTACCCCCCTTATCTTATTTCGAAACATTGGGGACAATGTTCGATTTAAGTGTGGGAGGGGATTTTATTGCTTTCTGTTATTTCCCTTTTTAGTTAATTTCCTTTCAGTTATTTCCCTTTTCAGTAATTTATTTTTCTTAGATAATGCATGGGTCTGACGAGTCACCAGTATAGTGTCTTTTTTTTAGTTCATCTTCATTTTTTCCCATTTCCTTAGCCTTACCAGAAAATTTTTAAAAAAGAAAACAATGTTGTTTCACATGTTTTTTGGGCTTTGAGACAAGTTTAGATTAGGATGTGGTGACTTAGGTCAACTTTTTGAAACATCAGAACCATTTTAGCACCATAGACCTCTTGAATATAGGAATCACTCCTAAACCCCACCACCATGGCCTTTACTATCATTCAAAAAATTGTCCTAAGTAGTTTATTTTAGCAGTCAGCTCCGGCCTAAGCATACTCTACGTAGGGGGCCGATGAATATAAGTGAATGATCCAGTGCTAATAAAAAAAGAAAAAAAGGCAAACTCTGGTATAGGTGACCCTCACAAAGTCATTTAAACCGAAAAAAAAGAGAAGAAAAAAATCTTTGCCACAAAAAGAAAAAAAATTGCAAGTCACCTATTGTTAGTTGGTTCAGAGGTATCTGGCACTGAACTTGGTAGGGCGGATTACGATCCGATCCCCCGCAGCTACATTTAGGCGAAATAAAAACAGGTTTACACATGCTTATGTGCTAGAAACCTTATGTCATGGATCAGAATCACTAACCGGTCACTCTACTATGAAGCATGTACGGATAACGGGCTTAATGTGATAGCGCCTGAATGAAAAGGACACAAAAAGATGAGAAGATAGGCCTAGGTATCGTGGGATGACATGGAGTGGTTAGTATAGGATTGAAGTTTGTGTTTGTGTTACTATGGTACCCTTGGTTCACTTAGTTAGTATCTGTCACTGCATCCTGACTTGAACTTAGAATCCCTTTAGCCCAAAGACAAGTGTTGACACCATATTTTCTTAAGCTTTAATGTTTGCTTGAGGACAAGCAAAGGTTTAAGTGTGGGAGAATTTGATCACACTAAAATTCACCGTATTTCTGACTCCGATTTCGCATGCATTCTTAGCTTTTATTGTTGTTTTGCTTTGTTATTGCTTTGTTTTCTTATGTTTTCAGGTTTTTATAATAATCGGAGCTTGAATCGGGAAAAGGAGCGAAAAAGGAGTGAAAACGGACGAAAACCTAGAAATTCAGCATTTTGCACTTGCGGCACCCACCGTGGCGGGCGCCATGGGGTTAGCCATGACGTGGCCACGTCTCAAGACCACTCCTCAACCTCCAAGACCCACGATCCCCACTACATCATCCCCTGTAGGGACCGTGGCGGGCGCCATAGGCCTGTGGCGGGCGCCACAAGGCAAAAATCTACAACCTCCACTTTTTAGTGGAGGGGCGTCCCGGTCATTTCGCGCTTTCAGTTTCTCCTATAAATAGGACCTTAGATTTTCGTTTTTCTTCATCCAGAATTAGAATTCTCTAGGCATATATCAGTTATAAAGCAGTTGCCATTCCACATCGGGGTGCATCTGCAATCGAGTGATCGAGTCTGTAATCTGTCTGTGGTTCGAGTTTTGGAGCACTCTGGAGGAAGTTAATCCTGCCGCCATTTTAATTCCAGTTAGTATTTTATTTTCCCGCATTGCTTTACTTTTATTTATTTTCTCGCACTTTACTTTGTTTATTTCCCGCAATCGCACATTTACGTTGTTTATTTCCCGCACTCGCACATTTACGTTGTTTACTTCCCGCACTCGCACATTTACTTTGTTTATTTCCCGCACTCGCACATTTACGTTGTTTACTTCCCGCACTCGCTTTAAATTACTCATATGAAAAACTATAAAAAGAATATTTACTTTATCATGTCTAACTAATCCCATAAAGGTTAGAATGTAAGGATCGTAATTAAACCAGTAATCAGTATAATTGTTCGTGGAAACACCTAAGGGCTATTTTATCTTTCAATTCAAGTAATTGTTTTTAACTATTTCAAAAACAGCCAAAAGCGCTTTGTATAGTTCATTAGGAGTTTTTAGATTAAAAAGAAAAGAGATTTTAAAACGATTTTCGGACGCGTTATGAGATTTAGAGTCTGGTTCATAAGAACCTCTTTTTGCTAAGAAGTCCAGGTTAAAATACTTTTCAACTTTGTTAAGAAACTATATTTCTTAAAAATAGGTTTACTACTCTAACGCAGTACGCACCTTTTTATCCGTGACAATAGGAGGGGTTGATTAGAGAGTACAACTCGGTTCTGAATACGCGAAAGCGACAGTTCCTGTTAAATTAGTTCTTTTCAAAGGAGAAAACATTGCCCATAAGTAGTTCCATTAACAAGTACTGGATTATCATTGATTACGTGAATTACATTCGAGCCTGTCTTTTATTTATTATTTAAAATTACAATTTTATTTACCATTGCACCCTTACTAAAACCCTTAAAAATAGTTGCCTTAGATAAACACCATAACAACAGGTACGATAGATTGACACTTGGTCTCTGTGGATTCGATAATCTTTTATATTACTTTGACGTGATTCGTACACTTGCGAAAAACACGCATCAATACTCTACGAAAATGACCGGAGACTGAACGCTCAATGTAAGAACCGAAGTCTGGATACTCAATGAAAACTACCGGGGCCTGAATGCTCAACGTAATAACCGGAGTCTGGATACTCAACGAAAATGACCGGAGCCTGAACACTCAACATAGACGAAATCAACCGGAGCCTGAACGGACAACGTAATAACCGGAGTCTGGATACTCAACGAAAATGAGTAGAGCCTGAATGCTCAACGTAATAACAGGAGTATGGATACTCAATGAAAAGGGTCGGAGCCTGAACGCTCAATGTAATAACCAGAGTCTAGATACTCAACGAAAATGACCGGAGCCTGAACGCTAAACGTAATAACCGGAGTCTGGATACTCAACAAAAACAACTGGAGCCTCAATGCTAAACGTAATAACCGGAGTCTGGATACTCAAAAAAATGACCGGAGCTTGAACGCTCAACGTAATAACAGGAGTCTGGATACTCAGCAAAAATGACCAGAGCCTGAACACTTAATATAATAACCAGAGTCTGGATACTCAACGAAAATGACCGGAGCCTGAACGCTCAATGTAATAACCAGAGTCTAGATACTCAATAAAAACGACCGGAGACTGAACGCTCAACGTAATAACCGTAGTCTAGATACTCAACGAAAAAGACCGAAGCCTAAACGCTCAACATAGTAACCGGAGTCTGGATACTCAACAAAAAAGACCGGAGCCTGAAGGCTCAACGTAATAACAGGAGTCTGGATACTCGACAAAAATGGTCGGAGCCTGAATTTTCAACGTAATAACCGAAGTCTGGATGCTCAACGAAAATGGTCGAAGCCTGAACGCTCAACGTAATAACCAGAGTCTGGATATTCAACGAAAATGACCGAAGCCTGAATGCTCAAATTAATAACAGGAGTCTAGATACTCAACGAAAACGACCGGAGCCTGAACGCTAAACGTAATAACCGGAGTCTGGATACTCAACGAAAATGACCGGAGCCTGAATGCTCAACTTAATAACCGGAGTCTGGATACTCAACGAAAATGACCGGAGCCTGAATGCTCAACTTAATAACCGAAATCTAGATACTCAACGAAAACGACTAGAGCTTGAACGCTCAATGTAATAACCAGAGTCTGGATACTCTAAGAAAATGACCAGAGCCTGAACGCTCAATGTAAGAACCAGAGTCTGGATACTCAACGTAATAACCGGAGTCCGGATACTCAACGAAAATGATCGTAGCCTGAACACTCAACATAGACGAAATCAACCGGAGCCTGAACGCTCAACGTAATAACCGGAGTCTAGATACTCAACGAAAATGACCAGAGCCTGAATGCTCAACGTAATAACAGGAGTATGGATACTCAATGAAAAGGGTCGGAGCTTGAACGCTCAATGTAATAACCAGAGTCTAGATACTCAACGAAAATGACCGGAGCCTGAACGCTAAACGTAATAACCGGAGTCTGGATACTCAACAAAAACAATTGGAGCCTCAATGCTAAACGTAATAACCGGAGTCTGGATACTCAACGAAAATGATCGGAGCTTGAACGCTCAACGTAATAACAGGAGTCTGGATACTCAACGAAAATGGCCAAAGCCTGAAAACTCAACGTAATAACAGGAGTCTGGATGCTCAACAAAAATGACCAGAGACTGAATGCTCAACGTAATAACCGGAGTCTGGATACTCAATAAAAACGACTGGAGCCTGAACGTTCAACGTAATAATCGGAGTCTGGATACTTAATAAAAAAGACCGAAGCTTGAACGCTCAACGTAATAACCAGAGTCTGGATACTCAACTAAAATGACCGGAGCCTGAACGCTCAACATAATAACCGGAGTCTGGATACTCAACTAAAACGATCGGAGATTGAACGCTCAAAGTAATAACCGAAGTCTAGATACTCAACAAAAATGATCGGAGCCTGAACACTCAACGTAATAACCGGAGTCTGGATACTCAACGAAACTGACCGGAGCCTGAACGCTCAACGTAATATCAGGAGTCTGGATACTCAACGAAAATGACTCGAGCCTGAACGCTCAACGTAATAACTGGAGTCTAGATACTCAACAAAAACGACTGGAACCTGAACGCTCAATGTAATAACCGGAGTCTAGATACTCAACGAAAATGACCGAAACCTGAAGGCTAAACGTAATAACCGGAGTCTAGATACTCAACGAAAATGATCGGAGCCTGAACGTTTAACGTAATAACCGGAGTCTGGATACTCAACGAAAATGACCGGAGCCTGAACACTTAACATAATAACCGGAGTCTGGATACTCAACGAAAATGACCGGAGCCTGAACGCTCAACGTAATAACCAGAGTCTAGATACTCAATAAAAACGACTGGAGACCGAACGCTCAACGTAATAACCGTAGTCTGGATACTCAACGAAAATGACCGGAGCCTGAACGCTCAACGTAAAAATTGGAGTCTGGATACTCAACAAAAACGACCTGAGCCTGAACGCTCAACGTAATAACAGGAGTCTGGATACTCAACAAAAATGGCCGGAGCCTGAATTTTCAACGTAATAACTGGAGTCTGGATACTCAACGAAAATGATCGGAGCCTGAATGCTCAACTTAATAACAGGAGTCTAAATACTCAACGAAAACGACTAGAGCTTGAACGCTCAACGTAATAACCAGAGTCTGGATACTCAACGAAAATGACCGGAGCCTGAACGCTCAATGTAAGAACCTGAGTCTGGATACTCAATGAAAACGACCGGAGCTTGAATGCTCAACGTAATAACCAGAGTCTGGATACTCAACGAAAATGACCGGAGCCTGAACACTCAACATAGACGAAAACATTTGGAGCCTGAACGCTCAATGTAATAACCGGAGCCTGGATACTCAATAAAAATGACCGAAGCTTGAACGCTCAACGTAATAACCAGAGTCTGGATACTCAACGAAAACGACTAGAGCCTGAACGCTCAACGTAATAACTGTAGTCTGGATACTCAACGAAAATGATCGGAGCCTGAACGCTCAATGTAATAACCGGAGTCTAAATAGTTAACAAAAATGATCGGAGCCTGAACGCTCAACGTAATAACCGGAGTCTGGATACTCAACGAAAACGACCAGAGCCTGAATGCTCAACGTAATAACAAGAGTCTGGATACTCAACGAAAATGGCCTAAGCCTGAACACTCAACGTAATAACAGGACTCTGGATACTCAACAAAAATGACCAGAGACTGAACGCCCAACGTAATAACCGGAGTCTAGATACTCAACGAAAACGACTGGAGCCTGAATGTTCAATGTAATAACCGGAGTCTGGATACTCAATAAAAATGACCGGAGCTTGAACGCTCAACGTAATAACCAGAGTCTGGATACTCAACAAAAACGACCGGAGCCTGAACGCTCAACATAATAACCGGAGTCTGGATACTCAACGAAAACGATCGGAGCCTGAACGCTCAAAGTAATAACCGGAGTCTGGATACTCAACAAAAATGACCGGAGCCTGAATGCTAAACGTAATAACAGGAGTCTGGATACTCAACAAAAACGACCGGAGCCTGAACGCTCAACGTAATAACAGGAGTCTGGATACACAACGAAAATGACTGGAGCCTGAACGCTCAACAAAATAACCGGAGTCTGGATACTCAACAAAAACGACTGGAGCCTCAACGCTCAATGTAATAACCGGAGTCTAGATACTCAACGAAAATGACTGAAACCTGAATGCTAAACGTAATAAACGGATTCTGGATACTCAACGAAAATGACCGAAGCCTGAATGCTCAACTTAATAACCGGAGTCTGGATACTCAACGAAAATTACCGGAGCCTGAATGCTCAACTTAATAACCGAAGTCTGGATACTCAACGAAAACGACTAGAGCTTGAACGCTCAGTGTAATAACCAGAGTCTGGATACTCAACGAAAATGACCGGAGCATGAACGCTCAACGTAAGAACCGGAGTCTAGATACTCAACGAAAATGACCGAAGCCTGAATACTCAACATAGACGAAATCAACCGGAGCCTGAACGCTCAACGTAATAATCGGAGTCTGGATACTCAACGAAAATGACCAGGGCCTGAATGCTGAACGTAATAACAGGAGTATGGATACTCAATGAAAAGGGTCGGAGCCTAAACGCTCAATGTAATAACCCGAGTCTAGATACTCAACGAAAATGACCGGAGCCTGAACGCTAAACGTAATAACCGGAGTCTGGATACTCAACAAAAACAACTGGAGCCTCAATGCTAAACGTAATAACCGGAGTCTGGATACTCAACAAAAATTAACGGAACTTGAGCGCTCAACGTAATAACAGGAGTCTGGATACTCAACGAAAATGGCCTAAGCCTGAAAACTCAACGTAATAACAGGAGTATGGATGCTCAACAAAAATGACCAGAGACTGAACGCTCAACGTAATAACCGGAGTCTGGATACTCAATAAAAACGACTGGAGCCTGAACGCTCAACGTAATAATCGGAGTCTGGATACTCAATAAAAATGACCGAAGCTTGAACGCTCAATGTAATAACCAGTGTCTAGATACTGAACGAAAATGATCGGAGCCTGAACGCTCAACATAATAACCGGAGTCTGGATACACAACTAAAACGATCGGAGCCTGAACGCTTAAAGTAATAACCGGAGTCTAGATACTCAACAAAAATGATCGGAGCTTGAACACTCAACGTAATAACCGGAGTCTGGATACTCAACGAAAACGACCGGAGCCTGAACGTCCAACGTAATATCAGGAGTCTAGATACTCAACGAAAACAACTAGAGCCTGAACGCTCAATGTAATAACCGGAGTCTAGATACTCAACGAAACTGACCAAAACTTGAACGCTAAACGTAATAACCGGAGTCTAGATACTCAACGAAAATGATCGGAGCCTGAACATTTAACGTAATAACCGGAGTCTGGATACTCAACGAAAATGACCGGAGCCTGAACACTTAACATAATAACCGGAGTCTGGATACTCAACGAAAATGACCGGAGCCTGAACGCTCAACGTAATAACCAGAGTCTAGATACTCAATAAAAACGACTAGAGACTGAACGCTCAACGTAATAACCGTAATCTGGATACTCAACGAAAATGACCGGAGCCTGAACGCTCAACGTAATAACCGGAGTCAGGATACTCAACGAAAATGACTGAAGTCTGAGCGCTCAACGTAATAACCGGAGTCTGGATACTCAACAAAAACTACCGGAGCCTGAACGCTCAACGTAATAACAGGAGTCTGGATACTCAACAAAAATGGACGGAGCCTGAACACTCAACGTAATAACCGGAGTCTGGATACTCAACGAAAATGATCGGAGCCTGAACGCTCAACGTAACAACCGGAGTCTGGATACTCAATGAAAATGACTGGAGCCTGAATGCTCAACGTAATAACCGGAGTCTGGATACTCAACGAAAATGACCGGAGCCTGAACGCTCAATGTAATAACCAGAGTCTGGATACTCAACAAAAACGACCGGACCCTGAACGCTCAACATGATAATCAGAGTCTGGATACTCAACGAAAACGATCGGAGCCTGAACACTCAAAGTAATAACCAGAGTCTGGATACTCAACAAAAATGACCGGAGCCTGAACGCTCAACGTAATAACCGGAGTCTAGATACTCAACAAAAACGACCGGAGCCTGAACGCTCAACGTAATAACAGGAGTCTGGATACACAACGAAAATGACTGGAGCCTGAACGCTCAAAGAAATAACCGGAGTCTGGATACTTAACAAAAACGACTGGAGCCTCAACACTCAATGTAATAACCGGAGTCTAGACACTCAACGAAAATGACCGAAACCTGAATGCTAAACGTAATAACCGGAGTCTGGATACTCAACAAAAATGACCGGAGCCTGACTGCTCAACCTAATAACCGAAGTCTGGATACTCAACGAAAACGACTAGAGCTTGAACGCTCAATGTAATAACCAGAGTCTGGATACTCTACGAAAATGACCGGAGACTGAACGCTCAATGTAAGAACCGAAGTCTGGATACTCAACGAAAACTACCGGGGCCTGAATGCTCAACGTAATAACCGGAGTCTGGATACTCAACGAAAATGACCGGAGCCTGAACACTCAACATAGACGAAATCAACCGGAGCCTGAACGGACAACGTAATAACCGGAGTCTGGATACTCAACGAAAATGAGTAGAGCCTGAATGCTCAACGTAATAACAGGAGTATGGATACTCAATGAAAAGGGTCGGAGCCTAAACGCTTAATGTAATAACCAGAGTCTAGATACTCAACGAAAATGACCGGAGCCTGAACGCTAAACGTAATAACCGGAGTCTGGATACTCAACAAAAACAACTGGAGCCTCAATGCTAAACGTAATAACCGGAGTCTGGATACTCAACAAAAATGACCGGAGCTTGAACGCTCAACGTAATAACAGGAGTCTGGATACTCAGCAAAAATGACCAGAGCCTGAACACTTAATATAATAACCAGAGTCTGGATACTCAACGAAAATGACCGGAGCCTGAACGCTCAACGTAATAACCAGAGTCTAGATACTCAATAAAAACGACTGGAGACTGAACGCTCAACGTAATAACCGTAGTCTAGATACTCAACGAAAATGACCGGAGCCTAAACGCTCAACGTAGTAACCGGAGTCTGGATACTCAACAAAAAAGACCGGAGCCTGAAGGCTCAACGTAATAACAGGAGTCTGGATACTCGACAAAAATGGTCGGAGCCTGAATTTTCAACGTAATAACCGAAGTCTGGATACTCAACGAAAATGATCGGAGCCTGAATGCTCAACTTAATAACAGGAGTCTAAATACTCAACGAAAACGACTAGAGCTTGAACGCTCAACGTAATAACCAGAGTCTGGATACTCAACGAAAATGACCGGAGCCTGAACGCTCAATGTAAGAACCGGAGTCTGGATACTCAATGAAAACGACCGGAGCTTGAATGCTCAACGTAATAACCGGAGTCTGGATACTCAACGTAAATGACCGGAGCCTGAACACTCAACATAGACGAAAACAACTGGAGCCTGAACGCTCAACGTAAAAACCGGAGTCTAGATACTTAACAAAAACGACTGGAGCCTGAACGCTCAACGTAATAACCGTAGTCTGGATACTCAACGAAAATGATCGGAGCCTAAACGCTCAATGTAATAACTGGAGTCTGGATACTCAACGAAAATGACTGGATCCTGAACGCTCAACGTAATAACCGGAGTCTAGGTACTCAACAAAAACGACCGGAGCCTGAACGCTCAACGTAATAACAGGAGTCTGGATACTCAACGAAAATGGTCGGAGCCTGAACGTTCAACGTAATAACCGGAGTCTGGATACTCAACGAAAATGACCGAAGCCTGAATGCTCAACTTAATAACAGGAGTCTAGATACTCAACGAAAACGACTAGAGCTTGAACGCTCAACGTAATAACCAGAGTCTGGATACTCAACGAAAATGATCGGAGCCTAAACGCTCAATGTAAGAACCTGAGTCTGGATACTCAATGAAAACGACCGGAGCATGAATGCTCAACGTAATAACCGGAGTCTCGATACTCAACGAAAGTGACCGGAGCCTGAACACTCAACATAGACGAAATCAACCGGAGCCTGAACGCTCAATTTAAAAACCGGAGTCTGGATACTCGTCAAAAACGACCGGAGCCTGAACGCTCAACGTAATAACAGGAGTCTAGATACTCAACGAAAATGGCCGGAGCCTGAACGTTCAACGTAATAACCGGAGTGTGGATACTCAACGAAAATGACCGAAGCCTGAATGCTCAACTTAATAACAGGAGTCTAGATACTAAAGAAAACGACTAGAGCTTGAACGCTCAACGTAATAACCAGAGTCTGGATACTCAACGAAAATGACCGGAGCCTAAACGCTCAATGTAAGAACCTGAGTCTGGATACTCAATGAAAACGACAGGAGCATGAATGCTCAACGTAATAACCGGAGTCTCGATACTCAACGAAAGTGACCGGAGCCTGAACACTCAACATAGACGAAAACAACCGGAGCCTGAACGCTCAATTTAATAACCGGAGTCTGGATACCCAACGAAAATGACCAGAGTCTGAATGCTCAATGTAATAACAGGAGTATGGATACTCAATGAAAAGGGTCGGAGCCTGAACGCTCAATGTAATAACTAGAGTCTGGATACTCAACGAAAATGACCGGAGCCTGAACGCTAAACGTAATAACCAGAGTCTGGATACTCAACAAAAACGATTGGAGCCTTAATGCTCAACGTAATAACCGGAGTCTGGATACTCAACGAAAATGACCGGAGCTTGAACGCTCAAAGTAATAACAGGTGTCTGGATACTCAACGAAAATGGCCTAAGCCTGAACACTCAACGTAATAACAGGAGTCTTGATACTCAACAAAAATGACCAGAGACTGAACGCTCAACGTCATAATCGGAGTCTGGATACTCAACGAAAACGACTGGAGCCTGAATGCTCAACGTAATAACCGGAGTCTGGATACTCAATAAAAATGACCGGAGCTTGAACGCTCAACGTAATAACCAGAGTCTGGATACTCAACAAAAACGACTGGAGCCTGAACGCTCAACATAATAACCGGAGTCTGGATACTCAACAAAAACGATCGGAGCCTGAACGCTCAAAGTAATAACCGGAGTCTGGATACTCAACAAAAATGACCGGAGCCTGAACGCTCAACGTAATAACCCGAGTCTGGATACTCAACAAAAACGACCGGAGCCTGAACGCTCAACGTAATAACAGGGTCTGGATAGACAACGAAAATGACTGGAGCATGGACGCTTAACGAAATAACCGGAGTCTGGATACTCAACAAAAATGACTGGAGCCTGAACGCTCAATGTAATAACCGGAGTCTAGATACTCAACGAAAATGACCGGAACCTGAACGCTAAACGTAATAACCGGAGTTTGGATACTCAAAGAAAATGATCGGAGCCTGAACGTTCAACGTAATAACTAGAGTCTGGATACTCAACAAAAATGACCGGAGCCTGAACACTTAACATGATAACCGGAGTCTGGATACTCAACGAAAAGGACCGGAGCCTGAACGTTCAACGTAAAAACCGGAGTCTAGATACTCAACAAAAACGACTGGAGCTTGAACGCTCAACGTAATAACCGTAGTCTGGATACTCAACGAAAATGACCGTAGCCTGAACGCTCAATGTAATAACTGGAGTCTGGATACTCAACGAAAATGACTGGATCCTGAACGCTCAACGTAATAACCGGAGTCTAGATACTCAACAAAAACGACCGGAGCCTGAACGCTCAACGTAATAACAGGAGTCTGGATACTCAACAAAAATGGCTGGAGCCTGAACGTTCAACGTAATAACCGGAGTCTGGATACTCAACGAAAATGACCGAAGCCTGAGTGCTCAACTTAATAACAGGAGTCTAGATACTCAACGAAAACGACTAGAGCTTGAACGCTCAACGTAATAACCAGAGTCTGGATACTCAACGAAAATGACCGGAGCCTAAACGCTCAATGTAAGAACCTGAGTCTGGATACTCAATGAAAACGACAGGAGCATGAATGCTCAACGTAATAACCGGAGTCTCGATACTCAACGAAAGTGACCGGAGCCTGAACACTCAACATAGACGAAAACAACCGGAGCCTGAACGCTCAATTTAATAACCGGAGTCTGGATACCCAACGAAAATGACCAGAGTCTGAATGCTCAATGTAATAACAGGAGTATGGATACTCAATGAAAAGGGTCGGAGCCTGAACGCTCAATGTAATAACTAGAGTCTGGATACTCAACGAAAATGACCGGAGCCTGAACGCTAAACGTAATAACCAGAGTCTGGATACTCAACAAAAACGATTGGAGCCTTAATGCTCAACGTAATAACCGGAGTCTGGATACTCAACGAAAATGACCGGAGCTTGAACGCTCAAAGTAATAACAGGTGTCTGGATACTCAACGAAAATGGCCTAAGCCTGAACACTCAACGTAATAACAGGAGTCTTGATACTCAACAAAAATGACCAGAGACTGAACGCTCAACGTCATAACCGGAGTCTGGATACTCAACGAAAACGACTGGAGCCTGAATGCTCAACGTAATAACCGGAGTCTGGATACTCAATAAAAATGACCGGAGCTTGAACGCTCAACGTAATAACCAGAGTCTGGATACTCAACAAAAACGACTGGAGCCTGAACGCTCAACATAATAACCGGAGTCTGGATACTCAACAAAAACGATCGGAGCCTGAACGCTCAAAGTAATAACCGGAGTCTGGATACTCAACAAAAATGACCGGAGCCTGAACGCTCAACGTAATAACCCGAGTCTGGATACTCAACAAAAACGACCGGAGCCTGAACGCTCAACGTAATAACAGGGTCTGGATAGACAACGAAAATGACTGGAGCATGGACGCTTAACGAAATAACCGGAGTCTGGATACTCAACAAAAATGACTGGAGCCTGAACGCTCAATGTAATAACCGGAGTCTAGATACTCAACGAAAATGACCGGAACCTGAACGCTAAACGTAATAACCGGAGTTTGGATACTCAAAGAAAATGATCGGAGCCTGAACGTTCAACGTAATAACTAGAGTCTGGATACTCAACAAAAATGACCGGAGCCTGAACACTTAACATGATAACCGGAGTCTGGATACTCAACGAAAAGGACCGGAGCCTGAACGTTCAACGTAAAAACCGGAGTCTAGATACTCAACAAAAACGACTGGAGCTTGAACGCTCAACGTAATAACCGTAGTCTGGATACTCAACGAAAATGACCGTAGCCTGAACGCTCAATGTAATAACTGGAGTCTGGATACTCAACGAAAATGACTGGATCCTGAACGCTCAACGTAATAACCGGAGTCTAGATACTCAACAAAAACGACCGGAGCCTGAACGCTCAACGTAATAACAGGAGTCTGGATACTCAACAAAAATGGCTGGAGCCTGAACGTTCAACGTAATAACCGGAGTCTGGATACTCAACGAAAATGACCGAAGCCTGAGTGCTCAACTTAATAACAGGAGTCTAGATACTCAACGAAAACGACTAGAGCTTGAACGCTCAACGTAATAACCAGAGTCTGGATACTCAACGAAAATGACCGGAGCCTAAACGCTCAATGTAAGAACCTGAGTCTGGATACTCAATGAAAACGACCGGAGTATGAATGCTCAACGTAATAACCGGAGTCTCGATACTCAACGAAAGTGACCGGAGCCTGAACACTCAACATAGACGAAATCAACCGGAGCCTGAGCGCTCAATTTAATAACCGGAGTCTGGATACTCGACAAAAACGACCGGAGCCTGAACGCTCAACGTAATAACAGGAGTCTGGATACTCAACGAAAATGGTCGGAGCCTGAACGTTCAACGTAATAACCGGAGTCTGGATACTCAACGAAAATGACCGAAAGCCTGAATGCTCAACTTAATAACAGGAGTCTAGATACTCAAGAAAACGACTAGAGCTTGAACGCTCAACGTAATAACCAGAGTCTGGATACTCAACGAAAATGACCGAAGCCTAAACGCTCAATGTAAGAACCTGAGTCTGGATACTCAATGAAAACGACAGGAGCATGAATGCTCAACGTAATAACCGGAGTCTCGATACTCAACGAAAGTGACCAGAGCCTGAACACTCAACATAGACGAAAACAACCGGAGCCTGAACGCTCAATTTAATAACCGGAGTCTGGATACTCAACGAAAATGACCAGAGTCTGAATGCTCAATGTAATAACAGGAGTATGGATACTCAATGAAAAGGGTCGGAGCCTGAACGCTCAATGTAATAACCAGAGTCTGGATACTCAACGAAAATGACCGGAGCCTGAACGCTAAACGTAATAACCAGAGTCTGGATACTCAACAAAAACGACTGGAGCCTCAATGCTCAACGTAATAACCGGAGTCTGGATACTCAACGAAAATGACCGGTGCTTGAACGCTCAACGTAATAACAGGTGTCTGGATACTCAATGAAAATGGCCTAAGCCTGAACACTCAACGTAATAACAGGAGTCTTGATACTCAACAAAAATGACCAGAGACTGAACGCTCAACGTCATAACCGGAGTCTGGATACTCAACGAAAACGACTGGAGCCTGAATGCTCAACGTAATAACCGGAGTCTGGATACTCAATAAAAATGACCGGAGCTTGAACGCTCAACGTAATAACCAGAGTCTGGATACTCAACAAAAACGACCGGAGCCTGAACGCTCAACATAATAACCGGAGTCTGGATACTCAACGAAAACGATCGGAGCCTGAACGCTCAAAGTAATAACCGGAGTCTGGATACTCAACAAAAATGACCGGAGCCTGAACGCTCAACGTAATAACCGGAGTCTGGATACTCAACAAAAACGACCGGAGCCTGAACGTTCAACGTAATAACAGGAGTCTGGATACACAACGAAAATGACTGGAGCATGGACGCTCAACGAAATAACCGGAGTCTGGATACTCAACAAAAACAAGTGGAGCCTCAACGCTCAATGTAATAACCGGAATCTAGATACTCAACGAAAATGACCGGAGCCTGAACGCTTAATGTAAGAACCCGAGTCTGGATACTCAACCAAAACTACCGGAGCTTGAATGCTCAACGTAATAACCGGAGTCTGGATACTCAACGAAAATGACTAGAGCCTGAACACTCAACATAGACGAAATCAACCGGAGCCTGAACGCTCAACGTAATAACCGGAGTCTGGATACTCAACGAAAATGACCAGAGCCTGAATGCTCAACGTAATAACAGGAGTATGGATACTCAATGAAAAGGGTCGGAGCCTCAACACTCAATGTAATAACCAGAGTCTAGATACTCAACAAAAATGACCGGAGCCTGAACGCTAAACGTAATAACAAGAGTCTAGATACTAAAAAAAAATGACTGGAGCCTCAATGCTCAACGTAATAATCGGAGTCTGGATACTCAACGAAAATTACCGGAGCTTGAACGCTCAATGTAATAACAGGAGCCTAGATACTCAACGAAAATGGCCTAATCCTGAAAACTCAACGTAATAACAAGAGTCTGGATATTCAACAAAAATGACCAGAGACTGAACGCTCAATGTAATAATCGGAGTTTGGATACTCAATAAAAACGACTGGAGCCTGAACGCTCAACGTAATAACCGAAGTCTGGATACTCAATAAAAATAACCGAAGCTTGAACGCTCAACGTAATAACCAGAGTCTGGATACTCAACAAAAATGAACGGAGCCTGAACGCTCAACATAATAACCGAAGTCTGGATACTCAACTAAAACGATCGGAGCCTGAACGCTCAAAGTAATAACCGGAGTCTAGATACTCAACAAAAATGACCGGAGCCTGAACGCTCAACGTAATAACCGGAGTCTGGATACTCAACGAAAACGACCCGAGCCTGAACGGTCAACGTAATATCAGGAGTCTGGATACTCAACGAAAATGACTGGAGCCTGAACGCTATACGTAATAATCGGAGTCTGGATACTCAATAAAAACTACTGGAGCCTGAACGCTCAATGTAATAACCGGAGTCTAGATACTCAACGAAAATGACCGGAACCTGAACGCTAAACGTAATAACCCGAGTCTGGATACTCAAAGAAAATGTTCGGAGCCTGAACGTTCAACGTAATAACTAGAGTCTGGATACTCAACGAAAATGACCGGAGCCTGAACACTTAACATAATAACCGGAATCTGGATACTCAACGAAAATGTCCGGAGCCTGAACGCTCAACGTAATAACGGGAGTCTAGATACTCAACAAAAACGACTGGAGCTTGAATGCTCAACGTAATAACCGTAGTCTGCAGACTCAACGAAAATGACCGGAGCCTGAACAGTCAACGTAATAACTAGAGTCTGGATACTCAACGAAAATGACCGGAGCCTGAACACTTAACATAATAACCGGAGTCTGGATACTCAACGAAAATGACCGGAGCCTAAACGCTCAACGTAAAAAACGGAGTCTAGATACTCAACAAAAACGACTGGAGCTTGAACGCTCAAAGTAATAACCGTAGTCTGGATACTCAACGAAAATGACCGGAGCCTGAACGCTCAACGTAATAACTGGAGTCTGGATACTCAACGAAAATGACTGGATCCTGAACGCTCAACGTGATAACCGGAGTCTGGATACTCAACAAAAATGACCGGAGCCTGAATGCTCAACGTAATAACAGGAGTCTGGATACTCAACGAAAATGGCCGGAGCCTGAACGTTCAACGTAATAACCAGAGTCTGGATACTCAACGAAAATGACCGAAGCCTGAATGCTCAACTTAATAACAGGAGTCTAGATACTCAACGAAAACGACTAGAGCTTGAACGCTCAACGTAATAACCAGAGTCTGGATACTCAACGAAAATGACCGGAGCCTAAACGCTCAATGTAAGAACCTGAGTCTGGAAACTCAATGAAAACGACCAGAGCATGAATGCTCAACGTAATAACAGGAGTCTCGATACTCAACGAAAGTGACCGGAGCATGAACACTCAACATAGACAAAAACAACTGGTGCCTGAACGCTCAATTTAATAACCGGAGTCTGGATACTCAACGAAAATGACCAGAGTCTGAATGCTCAACGTAATAACAGGAGTATGGATACTCAATGAAAAGGGTCGGAGCCTGAACGCTTAATGTAATAACGAGAGTCTGGATACTCAACGAAAATGACCGGAGCCTGAACGCTAAACGTAATAACCAGAGTCTGGATAATCAACAAAAACGACTGGAGCCTTAATGCTCAACGTAATAACCGGAGTCTGGATACTCAACGAAAATGACCGGAGCTTGAACGCTCAACGTAATAACAGGAGTCTGGATACTCAACGAAAATGGCCTAAGCCTGAACACTCAACGTAATAACAGGAGTCTTGATACTCAACAAAAATGACCAGAGACTGAACGCTCAACGTCATAACCGGAGTCTGGATACTCAACGAAAACGACTGGAGCCTGAATGCTCAACATAATAACAGGTGTCTGCATACTCAACGAAAATGGCCTAAGCCTGAACACTCAACGTAATAACAGGAGTCTGGATACTCAACAAAAATAACCAGAGACTGAACGCTCAACGTAATAACCAGAGTCTAGATACTCAATAAAAACGACTGGAGCCTGAACGCTCAACGTAATAACTGGAGTGTGGATACTCAATAAAAATGACCGGAGCCTGAACGCTGAACATAATAACCGGAGTCTGGATACTCAATAAAAATAACCGAAGCTTGAACGCTCAAAGTAATAACCGGAGTCTAGATACTCAACAAAAATGATCGGAGCCTGAACGCTCAACGTAATAACCGGAGTCTTAATACTCAACGAAAACGACCGGAGCCTGAACGCTCAACGTAATAACAGGAGTCTCGATACTCAACGAAAATGGCCTAAGCCTGAATACTCAATGTAATAACAGGAGTCTGGATACTCAACAAAAATGACCAGAGACTGAACGCTCAACGTAATATCAGGAGTCTGGATACTCAACGAAAATGACTGGAGCCTGAACGCTATACGTAATAACCGAAGTCTGGATACTCAACAAAAACGACTGGAGCCTGAACGCTCAACGTAATAACCGGAGTCTGGATACTCAACGAAAATGACTGGATCCTGAACGCTCAACGTAATAACCGGAGTCTGGATACTCAACAAAAACGACCGGAGCCTGAACGCTCAACGTAATAACAGGAGTCTGAATACTCAACGAAAATGGCCTGAGCCTGAACGCTCAACGTAATAACCGGAGTCTGGATACTCAACGAAAATGACTGAAGCCTGAATGCTCAAATTAATAACAGGAGTCTAGATACTCAACGAAAACGACTAGAGCTTGAACGCTCAACGTAATAACCAGATTCTGGATACTCAACGAAAATGACCGGAGCCTAAACGCTCAATGTAAGAACCTGAGTCTGGATACTCAATGAAAATGACCGGGGCATGAATGCTCAACGTAATAACCGGAGTCTGGATACTCAACCAAAATGACCGGAGCCTGAACACTCAACATAGACGAAAACAACCGGAGCCTGAACGCTCAATTTAATAACCGGAGTCTGGATACTCAACGAAAATGACCAGAGTCTGAATGCTCAACGTAATAACAGGAGTATAGATACTCAATGAAAAGGGTCGGAGCCTGAACGCTCAATGTAATAACCAAAGTCTGGATACTCAACGAAAATGACCAGAGCCTGAACGCTAAACGTAATAACCAGAGTCTGGATACTCAACAAAAATGACTGGAGCCTCAATGCTCAACGTAATAACCGGAGTCTGGATACTCAACGAAAATGACCGGAGCTTGAACCCTCAACGTAATAACAGGAGTATGGATACTCAACGAAAATGGCCTAAGCCTGAACACTCAACGTAATAACAGGAGTCTTGATACTCAACAAAAATGACCAGAGACTGAACGCTCAACGTTATAACCGGAGTCTGGATACTCAACGAAAACGACTGGAGCCTGAATGCTCAACGTAATAACCAGAGTCTGGATACTCAATAAAAATGACCGGAGTTTGAATGCTCAACGTAATAACCAGAGTCTGGATACTCAACAAAAACGACCGGAGCCTGAACGCTCAACATAATAATTGGAGTCTGGATACTCAACGAAAATGATCGTAGCCTGAACACTTAACATATTAACCGGAGTCTGGATACTCAACGAAAATGACCGGAGCCTGAACGCTCAACATAATAATCAGAGTCTGGATACTCAACAAAAACGACCGGAGCCTGAACGCTAAACGTAATAACTGGAGTCTAGATACACAACGAAAATGACTGGAGCCTGAACGCTCAACGAAATAACCGGAGTCTTGATATTCAACAAAAACGAGTGGAGCCTCAACGCTCAATGTAATAACCGGAGTCTAGATACTCAACGAAAATGACCAAAACCTGAACGCTAAACGTAATAATAGGAGTATGGATACTCAACGAAAATGACCGGAGCCTGAATGCTCAACTTAATAACTGAAGTCTGGATACTCAACGAAAACGACTAGAGCTTGAACGCTCAATGTAATAACCAGAGTCTGGATACTCTACCAAAAATGATTGGAGCTTGAACGCTCAATGTAAGAACCGGAGTCTGGATACTCAACAAAAACTACCAGAGCCTGAATGCTCAACGTAATAGCCGGAGTCTGGATACTCAACGAAAATGACCGGAGCCTGAACACTCAACATAGACAAAATCAACCGGAGCCTGAACGCTCAATGTAATAACCGGAGTCTGGATACTCAACGAAAATGACCAGAGCCTGAATGCTCAACGTAATAACAGGAGTATGGATACTCAAAGAAAAGGGTCGGAGCCTGAACGCTCAATGTAATAACCTGAGTCTAGATACTCAACGAAAATGATCGGAGCCTGAACGCTAAACGTAATAACCGGAGTCTGGATATTCAACGAAAACGACTGGAGCCTCAATGCTCAACGTAATAACCGGAGTCTGGATACTCAACGAAAATGACCGGAGCTTGAACGCTCAACGTAATAACAGGAGTCTGGATACTCAACGAAAATGGCCTAAGCCTTAAAACTCAACGTAATAACAGGAGTATGGATACTCAACAAAAATGACCAGAGACTGAACGCTCAACGTAATAACCAGAGTCTGGATACTCAATAAAAACGACTGGAGCCTGAACGCTCAACGTAATAACCGGAGTCTGGATACTCAATAAAAATGACCGAAGCTTGAACGCTCAATGTAATAACCAGAGTCTGGATACTTAACAAAAATGACCGGAGCCTGAACGCTCAACATAATAACTGGAGTCTGGATACTCAACTAAAATGATCGAAGCCTGAACGCTCAAAGTAATAACCGGAGTCTAGATACTCAACAAAAATGACCGGAGCCTGAACGTTCAACGTAATAACCGGAGTCTGGATACTCAACGAAAACGACCGGAGCCTGAACGCTCAACGTAATAACAGGAGTCTGGATACTCAACGAAAATGGCCTAAGCCTGAACACTCAACGTAATAACAGGTGTCTGGATACTCAACAAAAAAAACCAGAGACTGAATGCTCAACGTAATAACCGAAGTCTGGATACTAAATAAAAACGACTGGAGCCTGAACGCTCAACGTAATAACCGGAGTCTGGATACTCAATAAAAATGACCGAAGATTGAACGCTCAACGTAATAACCAGAGTCTGGATACTCAACGAAAATGACCGGAGCCTGAACGCTGAACATAATAACCGGAGTCTGGATACTCAACTAAAACGATCGGAGCCTGAACGCTCAAAGTAATGACCGGAGTCTAGATACTCAACAAAAACGACCGGAGCCTGAATGCTCAACGTAATAACAGGAGTCTGGATACTCAACTAAAATGGCCTAAGCCTGAACACTCAATGTAATAACAGGAGTCTGGATACTCAACAAAAACGACCAGAGACTGAACGCTCAACGTAGTAACCGGAGTCTGGATACTCAACGAAAACGAATGGAGCCTGAATGCTCAACGTAATAACCGAAGTCTGGATACTCAATAAAAATGACCGGAGCTTTAATGCTCAACGTAATAACCAGAGTCTGGATACTCAATAAAAACGACGGGAGCCTGAACGCTCAACATAATAACCGGAGTCTGGATACTCAACGAAAACGATCGGAGCCTGAACGCTCAACATAATAACCGGAGTCTGGATACTAAACAAAAATGACCGGAGCCTGAACGCTCAACGTAATAACAGTAGTCTGGATACACAATGAAAATGACTGGAGCCTGAACGCTCAACGAAATAACCGGAGTCTGGATACTCAACAAAAATGACTGGAGCCTCAACGCTCAATGTAATAACCGGAGTCTAGATACTCAACAAAAATGACCGAAACCTGAACGCTAAACGTAATAACCGGAGTCTGGATACTCAACGAAAATGACCGGAGCCTGTATGCTCAACTTAATAACCGAAGTCTGGATACTCAACGAAAACGACTAGAGCTTGAACGCTCAATGTAATAACCAGAGTCTGGATACTCTACGAAAATGACCGGAGCCTGAACGCTCAATGTAAGAACCGGAGTCTGGATACTCAACGAAAACTATCGGAGCCTGAATGCTTAACGTAATAACCGGAGTCTGGATACTCAACGAAAATGACCGGAGCCTGAACACTCAACATAGACGAAATCGAACGGAGCCTGAACGCTCAACGTAATAACTGGAGTCTGGATACTCAACGAAAATGACCAGAGCCTGAATGCTCAATGTAATAACAGGAGTATGGATACTCAATGAAAAGGGTCGGAGCCTGAACGCTCAATGTAATAACCAGAGTCTAGATACTCAACGAAAATGACCGGAGCCTGAACGCTAAACGTAAAAACCGGAGTCTGGATACTCAACAAAAACGACTGGAGCCTCAATGCTCAACGTAATAACCGGAGTCTGGATACTCAACGAAAATGACCGGAGCTTGAACGCTCAACATAATAACAGGAGTCTGGATACTCATCGAAAATGGCCTAAGCCTGAAAACTCAACGTAAGAACAGGAGTCTGGATACTCAACAAAAATGACCAGAGACTGAACGCTCAACGTAATAACCGGAGTCTGGATACTCAATAAAAACGACTGGAGCCTGAACGCTCAACGTAATAACCGAAGTCTGGATACTCAATAAAAATGACCGAAGCTTGAACGCTCAATGTAATAACCAGAGTCTGGATACTCAACAAAAATGACCGGAGCCTGAACGCTCAACATAATAACTGGAGTCTGGATACTCAACTAAAACGATCGGAGCCTGAACGCTCAAAGTAATAACCGGAGTCTAGATACTCAACAAAAATGACCGGAGCCTGAACGTTCAACGTAATAACCGGAGTCTGGATACTCAACGAAAATGACCGGAGCCTGAACGCTCAACATAATAACAGGAGTCTGGATACTCAACGAAAATGGCCTAAGCCTGAACACTCAACGTAATAACAGGTGTCTAGATACTCAACAAAAAAAACCAGAGACTGAATGCTCAACGTAATAACCGGAGTCTGGATACTAAATAAAAACGACTGGAGCCTGAACGCTCAACGTAATAACCGGAGTCTGGATACTTAATAAAAATGACCGAAGCTTGAACGCTCAACGTAATAACCAGAGTCTGGATACTCAACGAAAATGACCGGAGCCTGAACGCTGAACATAATAACCGGAGTCTGGATACTCAACTAAAACGATCGGAGCCTGAACGCTCAAAGTAATAACCGGAGTCTAGATACTCAACAAAAATGACCGGAGCCTGAACGCTCAACGTAATAACCGGAGTCTGGATACTCAACGAAAACGACCGAAGCCTGAACGCTCAACGTAATAACAAGAGTCTGGATACTCAACGAAAATGGCCTAAGCCTGAACACTCAATGTAATAACAGGAGTCTGGATACTCAACAAAAACGACCAGAGACTGAACGCTCAACGTAGTAACCGGAGTCTGGATACTCAACGAAAATGAATGGAGCCTGAATGCTCAACGTAATAACCGAAGTCTGGATACTCAATAAAAATGACCAGAGCTTGAACGCTCAACGTAATAACCAGAGTCTGGATACTCAACAAAAACGACGGGAGCCTGAACGCTCAACATAATAACCGGAGTCTGGATACTCAACGAAAACGATCGGAGCCTGAACGCTCAACATAATAACCGGAGTCTAGATACTAAACAAAAATGACCGGAGCCTGAACGCTCAACGTAATAACAGGAGTCTGGATACACAATGAAAATGACTGGAGCCTGAACGCTCAACGAAATAACCGGAGTCTGGATACTCAACAAAAATGACTGGAGCCTCAACGCTCAATGTAATAACCGGAGTCTAGATACTCAACAAAAATGACCGAAACCTGAACGCTAAACGTAATAACCGGAGTCTGGATACTCAACGAAAATGACCGGAGCCTGAATGCTCAACTTAATAACCGAAGTCTGGATACTCAACGAAAACGACTAGAGCTTGAACGCTCAATGTAATAACCAGAGTCTGGATACTCTACGAAAATGACCGGAGCCTGAACGCTCAATGTAAGAACCGGAGTCTGGATACTCAACGAAAACTATCGGAGCCTGAATGCTTAACGTAATAACCGGAGTCTGGATACTCAACGAAAATGACCGGAGCCTGAACACTCAACATAGACGAAATCGAACGGAGCCTGAACGCTCAACGTAATAACTGGAGTCTGGATACTCAACGAAAATGACCAGAGCCTGAATGCTTAACGTAATAACAGGAGTATGGATACTCAATGAAAAGGGTCGGAGCCTGAACGCTCAATGTAATAACCAGAGTCTAGATACTCAACGAAAATGACCGGAGCCTGAACGCTAAACGTAAAAACCGGAGTCTGGATACTCAACAAAAACGGCTGGAGCCTCAATGCTCAACGTAATAACCGGAGTCTGGATACTCAACGAAAATGAACGGAGCTTGAACGCTCAACATAATAACAGGAGTCTGGATACTCATCGAAAATGGCCTAAGCCTGAAAACTCAACGTAAGAACAGGAGTCTGGATACTCAACAAAAATGACCAGAGACTGAACGCTCAACGTAATAACCGGAGTCTGGATACTCAATAAAAACGACTGGAGCCTGAACGCTCAACGTAATAACCGGAGTCTGGATACTCAATAAAAATGACCGAAGCTTGAACGCTCAACGTAATAACCAGAGTCTGGATACTCAACGAAAATGACCGGAGCCTGAACGCTCAACATAATAACCGGAGTCTGGATACTCAACTAAAACGATCGGAGCCTGAATGCTCAAAGTAATAATCGGAGTCTAGATACTCAACAAAAATGACCGGATCCTGAACGCTTAACGTAATAACCGGAGTCTGGATACTCAACGAAAACAACCGGAGCCTGAACGCTCAACGTAATATTAGGAGTCTGGATACTCAACTAAAATGACTGGAGCCTGAACGCTCCACGTAATAACCGGAGTCTGGATACTCAACAAAAACGATTGGAGCTTGATTGCTCAATGTAATAACCGGAGTCTAGATACTCAATGAAAATGAACGGAACCTGAATGCTAAACGTAATAACCGGAGTCTGGATACTCAACAAAAATGATCGAAGCTTGAACGTTCAACGTAATAACCGGATTCTGGATACTCAACGAAAACGACCGGAGCCTGAAGACTTAACATAATAACCGGAGCCTGGATACTCAACGAAAATGACCGGAGCCTGAACGCTCAACGTAATAACCGGAGTCTGGATACTCAACAAAAACGACTAGAGCCGGAACGCTCAACGTAATAACCGCAGTCTGGATACTCAACAAAAATGACCAGAGCCTGAACGCTCAACATAATAACTGGAGTCTGAATACTCAAAGAAAATGACTGGAGCCTGAACGCTCAACGTAATAACAGGTGTCTCGATACTCAACGAAAATGGCCGGAGCCTAAACGCTCAACATAATAACCGGAGTCTGGATACTCAACAAAAATGACCAGAGCTTGAACGCTCAACATGATAACTGGAGTATGGATACTGAACGAAAACGACTGGAGCCTGAACGCTCAACATAATAACTGAAGTCTGGATACTTAACGAAAATGATAGGAGCCTGAACGCTCAAAGTTATAACCGGAGTCTGGACACTCAACGAAAATGAACGGAGCCTGAATGCTCAACGTAATAACCGGAGTCTGGATACTCAACGAAAATGACTAGAGCCTGAACGCTGAATGTAATAACCGGAGTCTAGATACTCAATGAAAACGACCGGAGCCTGAACGCTCAAGGTAATAACATGAAATCGCCATGTGTCTTTGAAAAAATGCATTAACAAATTTTCATCATCGGAGTATGCAGACAATTTTTTGAAATATGCTCGGATATGCACTCTAGGACAGGTTGTTCCTTTGTACTTGTCAAAATCTGGTACCTTAAACTTGGGGGGAATTCTGACCCCAGAAACTAGACCAAGATCTGACATATCAAGACCCAGGGAGTTCTGATTCTAAAAAGACTTCATCTTCTCCTCGATCAGTTTAAACCTTCTGTCAGCTTCTGTCGGCAAACCAACCTCCATATCCTTCATAGAAAAGACGTCATCCTGGTGATCCTCCCCAATGAGGACCAGCAGCCCCGTGCACTGTGCACACACTCCCACCAACAACATTACCATTTTCATTCACAGCACCTCCACCCGGACGTAAGACAACAGTAGGAATACCCTGTTGAACAGATCCACAAACCGATGGAGGAATAACACCAGATCCTCCATACAAAACTCCCTCTTCGTCAACCCGTGCTATCAATGGCTGGACCATAGTTCTCAATTGTTCTTGCCCACTAGAAACATTCTGCACCAGCTCCATAAACTTGGCCATGTAAGCTCTGACTTCCTGCAATTCAGCCTGAACTTGATCCATTATGTTTTGCTGATTCCCTCGAGTTGGATATCTGTAAAAACTGAACTCCTCAATCCTGTTACTGAAGAAAACCAAACAGAGATAAGAACAAAAGGCCATTGCAAACACCTGTGATGCAAATGAAAATGCAAGATGCAAAAATGAAAACATGTCTATATATTTATAGGGAGTTATCCCCTTAATTCTGGTTTCAACAAACAAGAATAACAGAGATGGACAAGAATACCACAAAAATCTTCTTATATATCAAGTAAAGCTGAGACACTACATAACAACAAATGAGAAATATCTGAATACAAAAGGGGTATTGATCTCATCCAATAGATCTGGTGATGATCAAGATACACAAGAAAGAAACTACTATGACATATCAGAAGAGAATCCTCCCCAGCAATCACGCTCCTTGCTCCAGCTCTGAGCCTCCTTAAGCATCGCCTTCGTATCTGGATGGTCTGGTCTGACACCAATTCTCTAATGAGGATGTCCCTTTTGCGTATAACATCCCAGAGACAATGGAAATAATCTTCCCAAGCATCCTCACCAAAGGCATCTTCAAGCCTGGGTTTCTTCACCTCTGCTCGGATCTTGAGCTCTTCAAACGCTGATAACGTCTCATGGAATTTTTGCTCAATCGTGTATCTGCGGGATGATTCTACCATTACTTCTTCCTCCTTGACCTTGAGTAGCACCTTCAACTTATCTATTTGAGTATGAAGCTAGTCTTCCCTGTTCTTGTTGGCGGTCAAAGCAGCATTCTATTGCTCATTGAATTTGGATATCTCCAGATACGCTTTGTCTAAATCCTCTTTCTTACGCTTCAAAATGTTTTAGGTGCTCTTCAGATCCTGACCGATCCACTCTTGTACCATGATCTGCTTAACTAGCTCTTTCTCCAACTTGGTCAATGATTTTGACTTCATTTTGGCCAAGTAAACAGCTTCACCTTTATCATGCTTCAGCTAACTGATCTCCTGTTTTAACTCTTCATTCTCTTTGCGTAGCTCTTCTTTCTCTGCATAAATCATGTTATATCTCATGATGTCAATTGTTGTAGGTTGTTCAATGACCAAAGGATATAGGGGTTCCTCGATGGAGAAAGGCAAAAGGGTCTTCTTAACCCTCTTTTGAATCCACTCCACATATGAATTATAGGCTCTACAATCACTCTTCCCTAAGGAAAGCTTCCCCCTCTTGTGGATTTTACTCCACGCATCAACGAATCTGGCTAGAATACCAGGATCAGCTACACCTATGAAGTATAGAGATTCCTGCACATCTTCGTCCTTCGGAGGTCCCCTCAAAGCATAACCAAATTGTCTAACAACGAGAGAAGGGTTGTAGTTAATACCACCTTTTCTCCCCATCAAAGGTACATTGGGGAAACTACCACAACTAAAGATGAGATCATGAACAAGCAGATCTCGGTTGAACCAAGCGATATCCTTGGTTGTTAAACTCGTGAGTCTTTTGGACCATTCAGTTGAATTTCTTGAATCCATAAAAGCTCTATGTTGCATCGTTGCCAAGAGGGGCCGACAAGGAGAGAACAGTCGCCACCGTTTGTTATTTATCCCAAAAGAGGGAAAGGAAACGATCAGAGAAAACCTAACGAAAGCGGGAGAAGACAGGTCATCACAACCAAATCTTGGGTTCAGGAGTCAGTTACGCAAGGGGAAGGTATTAGCACCCCTCACGTCCATCGTACTCGACGGGATCCACGATTGTTATCTATCTAAAGGGTGTAGAACTATCTAGACTACAGGCCACAAGGACAAAAGAAAAGAAAAGAGACTCGATAGAGCATTACCGCTCTATGCCTACGTACTCCCCCGTGCAATGGGAAAGTCAGAGTCAACATAGTTCGGAAAACTACGGGTGAAAGTGGGGAAGGTTTCTCGCCAAGTGTCGCTACTATAAAAAAGATGCCGACAATGACAGAAGAGTCACCACCGTTTGTTATTTATCCCAAAAGAGGGAAAGGAAACGATCAGAGAAAACCTGACGAAAATGGGAGAAGACAAGTCATCGCAACCATATCTCGGGTTCGAGAGTCGGTTACGCAAGGGGTAGGCATGAGCACCCCTCACGTCCGTCGTACTCGACGGGATCCATGCTTGTTGTCTAGTCTATGGGTGAAAAACAAACTATCTACGACTGCTAAAGATAAACGGAAAGAACTGACTCGATATAGCATCACGCTCTATGCCTACGTATTCTCATCTGGTATGAGAAAATCAGAGTCAACGTAGTTCGGGAACTACGGGGGGAATAGCTCGCCAAGACATTGCATCTTGTGCCTACTTATGCTCATCTGGCATGATAAATCAGAGCAAAACGTAGTTCAGGCTAACTACGGGACGAAAGGGTGTTCTCGATCGTACGGAGGCGAGAGAAGAGGTAGACGATACTAGCGTACGCACTCTAGCAGTTAGGTGTATGCTGCTCGACCATTGGAGACTTAGGCGTTACCTGTTTGCGGTAGAACGGACGTAGCACGTCATTGGTTTAAAGAGTATGGGAATCTAATGGATTTAGAGCTACAGGCTAGTCTCAATTGCACTAGGGCAAGAGAAAGGGAAGTTAATGGCTAACAAGAAGGTCTCGATCGCACGGAAGCGAGAGAAAGGAGAAGTTAGTTGTTAGTGTGCTCGCTAAGACATTGCATCCTGTGCCTACATATTCTCATCTAGTATGAGAAATCAAAGCAGCTGTAGTTTAGCCAACTACAGGAAAAGGGGAAAAGTGCTCGCTAGGATTATCGCAATCCTATGCCTACGTACTCTCAATAGATACGAGAGATCAGAGCAGCCGTAGTTCGACCAACTACAGGAAAGACGGTCTCGATTGCACGGGGGCAAGAGAAGGGATCTCAATCGCCAGGACGTGAGAGAAAAGGGGATTCTCAATCGCCAGGATGCGAGAGAAAAGGTTCGGATCGAGACTCACACGCTAAGTCCTAGGACGTAGGAGCGAATGTGTCGCATATTGTCCAAAGGACATACGCTAAACACTCTAGACGAGTGAGAGGAAGCCCCCACTCATCATTTCCCATGTATCTAACGCTTACAGCTCACAACACTCAACGGCTGAATAAAAGAGATGAAATAAAAACAATGTTACCGAACAGAGTGGTTCCGTTGACCCTTGACTTTGTGTGCAAGCTCCATTTCTAAGCTTTTCTCCTTTAATCCGTGATGATGACGTTTCGACTCGAATCGGGACCAATGTGACGCTAAACTATCGTAACTTGAATTATAAATGGAGGTCAAGCTATAGGAGGTTGCGTATTGATATCCGTGTCAAAGACAAGATAGATAAATGATATTGCAAATTATTCTCCAATTGAATCGTGTCACACGGACCAAACCAGAAAAAGTTAAAATACAATCAGAAGAAGAAGAAAAATGAGGAGAGAAATAAGTGGTCTCAGATCCTACATTATCCATCAACAAGTCGATTAATAACGGTTTACGGAAGTGTCGTCATCGACCTACAAAATGAAAATGAGATAACCAGTCCAATAACAAATGGAAACAAGAATTCAATTTTGATAGAAAATAAACTTCTAAACGAAGAATAAATTCTAATAGAAATTTAAAAGAAATTGAAGAGAAAATATAATATAAAATTCTATACAAAAATATGCATATATTTTAAAAGAAAATACTAATTTTCTAAAAGAAAAATAGCAAGATATTGACATATATTCAAAAGAAAATACAAAATAAGTATTTACAAAAATAAAATCCAACAAGAAAAAGGAAACAGGGGGTGCATCAGTCCAGCAGGGGGCACAACAGCAAAGGCTTGGCCCAAATCCATAATCAGAACCCAAACAGAGGGGGGGGGGGTGTAAAGAGGAATATGGGGGTATGATAATCCAAAAACTAGAGAAATGGGCCGTGAGGCCCACTAACCCAATTGCAAGCATCTGTGAGGCTTCATCTTCTTCACTCAGCTAAACCCTAGCTGCACCGGTTCCCCTCTCTCCTTGTTTTTTCACTCATCTGAAACAAAATTTCAGGATCTCCCTCCATGCTTCCGCTATCCTCTTCCTTACCTCCATCATTGCCTCAACATCAACTCCTCCAAAATCTTCCACTTCAACTCCCTGGTTACAGCTTGCATGTTGACGGCTTTGAAGATGATGATTGATGCTTTTAATGGATCTAAGAACGAAGAAGGTTGAACCGGAGAATGATGGATGACGAAAACAAGTTTGTAGATCCGGATTTGGAGTTTGCAAAACCTTGTTGTTGTTCGTTCGTTCATGAATGTTGATGGCTTAGATCGCGAAATCGATGAAAGCGGAGGGTCTGGAGTTCTGATTTGGAGATGGAGGATTGTTGGAGTTTAACGAAGATGAATGGTGGATGTGAAGATCTACGAAGTGTTGTTGAAATTCTGGAAAACGGTTGACGAAGATTTATGTGTTGCATGTTAGATCCAACGATGAAGATGAGGACACATGATGTGGCTATGAAGAAGCTTGGTTCGAGATCTGGAAAAATTCATGAGGAGATTCAATGGTGTTGAAGGTTAACGCGAGGATCCAAGAAAATGGTGAATCAGTGAGATTGTTGGTTCGAGTGAGGTGACGCATGCAGATATGGAAGTTTGGTTGCGTACGAAGATCTTGAAGATCTTCGTGAAGAAGATGAAGATCCATACTGAAATCTGGAAAAATCTGAAGGTTGTATTGATGAAGAGAGAAGTTCGTATGTATGTTGTTGTTTCACGAGATTGGAAGACTGTTGAAGGTGGATGAATCTTGAACACTTCTGGAAAATCTTGATGAACATTGATGAATGTATGAAGAATTATGGAAAAACGATTGAACACAGATGGAGATGTGAAGAAAATATGGAAAAATGATTGGAGGTGTATGAACATGATGAGTTTTCCGGTGAGATGATGAAGTTTCCGGTGGGTTTTCCGGTGAAGACGTGGTGTTTGATTTCTCCGGTGAAGGGTTTAGGGTTTGCATGGTGAGGTGGCGCCAGCTGGGGAAAACGTGTCAACCCCTGATGAGAGAGAGTGTACAGGCTTTTATAGCCTGACACATGTCAGCGGACCTGCACTAAGCTGGATTAGCTGGACTTAATCAATGATTAAAGTGGCAGATTAATGATTAAATGCTGACTATTAATAAAGCTAATGAAAATTAAACTAACTAAAGACAAAAGCTAGTTAATAACAAAAAGCTGATTAAAACCAAAGGTTAATATGCACCGTTAAAACTAAAATCACAACCAAATAACAACTAATATTCAGATTAAAATCTACCTAAAATTCTAACCAAACTAATTTAGATTAATAAAATCTAAAAGAATTAATAAAACCTAATATATTCTAAAAAAACATATCAATTCTAGAAAAACCATTTAAAATCTAAAAATAGAAAATAAAAGATAAAGGACTATTTAAAATCTAATTTCTATGCTAAAAAATAAGAAATAAATTCTAGAAAATTGCCAATAACCCCAATGAAAATAAATGAAAGCAATTAAATCAGTTAACAATAAAATGCGAGAATATAACGAAATAAATGGTAACGACAGACACCAAAATATCCTCAAAAATAACAGCGCAAACTGAATCACCGGGAAGATCACAAATTCCACAATAAACCTTTTTATCCGAACTGGTTTGAATCACCTGAAATGTGAGAAAAGGGCTGTAATCCCGATAAAATCAATCCGGCTGAAAAAATGCACAGTATGCAGTATGCAGATGCAAATGCAAATGAAACGAAACATAAGCCAAATTGCTAGAAACGGTAGGTCAAATTTTGGGGTACAACACCAAGACATCACCGTCTTGTGCCAACGTATTCTCATCTGGTATGAGAAATTAGAGTAAACGTAGTTCGGGCTAACAAGACCACAGGTTGGTTCAAATGTTTTACCCGAGTAGGGTTCAAACTTAGTTCTAGCAGTTAGGTGTATGCAGCTCGACTATTGGAGACTTAGGCGTTACCTGTTTGCGGTAGAACCAAGAGTTAACAAAACTCTCCTCATGAAAAAGATTTCCAATTAATCCCGAAGGATAAAAAAGGTTTGATGTTTGTTTTGGTGTTTTTTAGACAAGAAGTGAATTGAGTTATGGTTTGAAACTCATGTTGCACTAAAAACTATGACCTAGGAGCGAATGCGTTGCATATCGTCCAAAGGACATACGCTAAACACTCTAAACAATTAAGAGGAGGCCCCCTATCATCATTCCCCAAGTACTTAAGGCTCATAGCGTACAACACAAATTATCCTTTATTAGATGACTTGAGAAAGATTGAAGATGGAAAGAGAGAGACACACTCTAAAGGGAGACTAAGACTCAACCTAATGTTCTCATACAAAGTGCACCTATGATTAGGATAAAAGGGAATTCTACTTAATGTTATCATGCATGGGTTCAAGCCTAAAGTCTATCATAACCTCTCTTGAACAAGAGATTAGAGGTCTTAAGGGAACATGACAAAGAAGAGAGAAGAAGGAAGCATAAGATAAAGAAAGTATGCAAACATGTAATGCACAATTAGAATGAAGAAAAGAGGGAGGAAAAAGTGTGGGGCAGTAGCCTCCACAAGCACATCTCAACCTCAAGCATGCAAAGTAGAGATGCAAGAATCAAAAGAAAATGCACACCAAAGCACATAAGAAAATTCAAACCAAAGTGAGATAAAGTGAGAAGAAAGGAATCTTTACAATCACTTATGCATCAATCACTAGCTCAGCAACAAAGTAAGAAAGCCAAGAGGCAAAGCAAGATCAAGATGAGAGATGGGATACCAAAGAGTCTCACCCACAATCATCATCAAGATCAAACAAGAGAAAACATACCAAAAGTCCTCAAAAGGAATCACCATTCATGATATGTTCAAAGTACCTCCAAAAGAGGGACTAAACCATCTCAAATGGGATTCTATGATCCTTGGATAGAGGTAATATCAAGGGAAAATATATGCACAAAGCAAGAAAGATTCACACAAAAAGAGATTGCAAGATTATGCATGGCAAAAGACCTAGGTCTTAAACACTCTCAACATTTGAACATCAAATGGAAAGCCTAAAAGGAATGCAACCTAGCACAAGAGGAAAGCAAGTGTATCACCTATAAATTGTCAACCAGCAAGCTCGACATGTTGACAATATGAATCAAGAAGAGTTGGTAGCTCAAGGGATCCACAAGGTTCATTTCCCATAAAAACTAGATCAAGTGTATGTATGAACCACCCTTAGAAGTAACTTGACTTGCAAGTTATCTCAAAAATAGGAAAAATGCTCAGATAAACTAAAATAAGATCTCAAAAGCACATAAATGAGTTGGCAACTAGAGGCCAAGAGCACACAACCAAAGTCACTTCAAAGCATCACCATAGAAATTGATTCACTTGGGTGCTCCACTTTGAAGGAGGGTTATCAAGGGTCAAACAAAATGACACAAAAGTCAAACCAAAAATGGTCAAACCTTGACCAAAATCATCCTCAGATACACTTCAACTCATTATTGAAATGAGGAATAAGTCTCATTCATAGGAGATTAAAATTGGTCAAGAAACTAGGCATGAAACCAAAAGGACAAGAAAAAAATCCATTCAAAAATACCTCCACTCATTAATTCCCATTTTAATTGAAAAATAAAAGGAAAATAAAAATAAAAAATATCATAAATTAATTAACGTCCTAAGGTGTCAGAAAATATTTTTTGGGGAATTTTTCAAAAGTTAGAAGTATTTTTAATTGATTAAAGTGGAAACAGAAAATAAATAAAATAAAAAATAATTAAAAAGGAGAACACGATGCAAATAGCAATGAAAATAGTTCAAATGCATTGGGCTCAAACCAGAGGAAGGTGTGGATAGCATCCAAGGCCCATAATAGAACATAAATCAACAACATCAAAAAGCTGCGTTCTATTAAATGACGTGGAAGTCAATGGATCCACGCACGCAGGTCAGCTGTATCACAACCATTCATCTCAGCAAGTCAACAAGTCAAACTATTACACCTTAGATTGCCTAAGATTGAACCAGACGCTGGAGCCCCTGCTCCAATCGTCTTCTCCGACGAGGTGACCGGAGTTGCAGGTTCAACACCTCACCAAATCGTGCGAAATTTTACATCAAATTGAAGGCAAAGTTACATAGAATCCAAATCTGGCCTCCAAAATCATTTATCATGCATAGGGCTGGCAATGAACCGAACCAACTCGAAAATAGTTTGGAATTCGATTCGACAATTAAATCGTTGAACTAGGTTCATGAATCAAATGAGTTGAGTATGAGCGAAAAATTAAGTTCGTTAACTAAATGACCTGAACTTGAACTATACATAGTTCGACTCGTTAGGTTCATGAGTCAACTCGATTACATATGAGAAGAAGTATACTGTCTTTAAGATTAGGTTTAAATATTTACTCCAAATCTTAGACAAATTTAATCTTCAATTTAGTAGTTTTTGAATTAGACTCTCAAATGTATCTCTTGAAAGTTGTGTAGGTTTTGAATTAGTAGATTTCAAAGATAAAGTTAAATTTCAATATGATAAATTTTATTTTATTTTAATATTTTATTTTAAAAAATTATATTTATTTAAAATGTCAAATATACTAAAAAATATATATATTTAAAAAAAATAGTTTTTAAGTCCGCGAATCGTGTGAGCCGAACCTAATGATATGAACCTAACGAGTTGAACCGAACTGTTCGTGAACTTATAACGAGTCGAGTTTGAGCTTAAAAAAAAGTTTGTGTCAAACTGGAACTCGAACAATTCTTAACGAGTCGAGTCGAGCTGAGGTGAGTTCGACTCGACTCGACTCATTTCATGCATAAACAAAGAGAATCGAATGGTGGAAAAATTGAGCACCAAATTGAAATCTCATCAATCATCACAGATAAACAACCAGAATTTGCCTACTAGGTGTAGGTCTTCAGATGCAACAACAATGGCATGGATTTGAGTTCTAACATGAGATAATTTTAAGAAAGAAGCTTGAGCCAAACTGTGCAAAATCACTCTATGAAGTTCAAGGAAGAGGACGATGACTTCAATTTACCTTGAATTGTGCTAGATCAGAGTTTCTACTTTTCAAATTTGCTCTCCAATTTCAGACTTCAATTCTGCTCTCTCTCCATGAAATTGCATGAATGAGAGCTCAAACTTCATTCTAAACTTAAATATAATGGATTTGGATGCAAATGAAGGCTCAGTATGGCTTGGTTGTGGTGAATTGCAAAAATGCCCAAATTGGAAAGTGAGTTCATGCACACGTGGTTTTGGCTCCAAACTCCCTTCAATTTCATCTGAACCATCAGCTGGGAACATGAATTGGACATGTAAATTGGAAATGGGCTTTACTTTGATCCAATTATGGAGATTTGAATTGAAACTTTCTCTTGAAGTAACTTGCATTTTCACGTGTTCTAGCTTGCATGACCCAAAACTTCTTTGTGCATTTTTTTTGTTGGACAATTGTGAATCAAAATGTGTAAAAATGTGGCATGAAAAAGTTCCAAAACCAATTCAAATGAATTCATGATTTTAAGTCCATTTTCCTTTGAAATTTCATCACTTACCTCCTTATCCAAGGGTAATTCATGGAAATCTTGTGTTCCATGATGAATTTGAAGTCATTTGGAGCAATGTTCATGTTGGAGAAAGTTTCATTTGAAGTGCACAAAGGTGTGAACAATACCTATAATGAAAATGACCCATAATCTCACTTTCCCAAAATACCCCTGCCTTGCAAACTTCATAACTTGAGCTCCAAAAATGAGATGAAGGACTTCTAGGACTTTTTGGAAAGCTAAGATCATAAGGAACAACTTTCATGTTCATAAAAAGTTGAGGAGAAATAATATTCTAGGTCAAAAGTGTCTTGGAAGTTGGTTGATGTTTGTTCACTGAAAAGTATGTTCATCTGAGACCTATAACTTGATGGCATAATAACTTGAGTTCTAGAAACCCAATGGATGAGTTCTAGTACTCAAAAGAAAGATACGAACATGCTTTAAAAGTCTCATGTTTGCATAAAAGTGAGATTACACTTGTATCTTGAGATATGTGGTCTTGAAATTAGGCACTAAATAGGGGATTTTACACTGACAACCTCTAAAACCCTAATTTAGTAACTTCTCCCACTCTTGATTCTTCTTGATTTGATCTTCAAATAACATTCTAGATATCCAAACACAACTATCCATAACTATACATAACTATAATGACTTAAAACCAACTCTCAATCTCCTTCAAACTCTCAGTTGACCTTGCACTAAGCAGATGAAACCCTAGGTGTACAATCCTTGACTACAACCTCTTGCACATGACATAACCACTTAGATGAGCTCCACAATGGCTTCAAGAGCACTCCATGAGCTCCTTAAGCATCTTCTATCCATATCCATGAGCTTGTGATCCTCTGATGATCCTTAGTTGACCTCCCAGATAGGAGGTAAGCAACACTTGTCAATCTTCTCTCTCAAAGAGCTTTGACTACCTCTTGGTGATAATAAGCACTTGATAACCTGAGTAAACACTCTTGCTTGAGCTTAGAACCCTTGATATTCTTCTCTTGAGATGCACACCTCTCTTGATCCCCTACAAAGAACAATGCTATGCAAATGCAAATGCTAGAAACATGAAATGAAATACAAGCCAGGCAAAGAAAAAGGTTGGGCAAATTTTGGGGTACAACACTCCAAAGCAAGGAAGATGATCGATAAACCATTTGTGAAAAAGTGGTGTACAACAAGAAACAGTCTTCCCTTTTCTCCTCTCGTTCTTTTAGTGTACCGAATGATGCAAATCTCTTAGGAGAGTAGGTATGTGTCATACCCCAAATTTGTCCTACCTTGTATATTACCGTCACCTATGCATTTGCTCTCTAATATTATTAGAAGATTTAAATGTGTTTTTTTTATCATGAGGTCAATCAAGTATCATTTGAGGTTACTAAGTCAAGAATGGTAGAATTTGGTTTTAATCGGATTTCCAAGTTCAATCACCATAAGTTTTAAGTCAAGTTCAGGAATCCAATGGTCAAAGGTTTCTTAGTGGAGATTGGATGCTATACGATTCGATTGACCGATTTTAAGATTAATTTAAGTTCGATTCGATGGTTCAGAATTTGTCATTAAGTGATTGACAGGTGGCGACTCTGCTGGGGACCTTTGCTCCATGCAAGAGAGAGTCGAGCCTATCTTAGTTTGAGTTGTTAGCTTGTTGTTTTTTTATTTCTTCTCGCTTTCTATTTGTATCCTTATCTTGGTTACTTGTGCTTGTGGCATTGTGGGGTTGTTATGCTTATGGTTATTTTGTGAGATGGCTCTACACCCGAGTCCGAGTATATCCCTAGGATTAGGATGGTGGTTGTGTAGTGGAGACTTGCGTGGGGTCTTTCACGTTAAGTTGAAGCGAAAACCCCGCTTGGAGTAGATTCCTTGTAGATATTGTTGTTGTGGTGAGTCTTTGCCATGACAATAATGTTTTTGAGTTTGAATCGTTGATCCCAAGGACCATAAACCATTTTATCCATGGTGGTTGGTAGTGTTAATTCTTTGTGAATTAATATGAACGCCCCAATCAGATGAGATCCCTTGAACGTATTACTTTCTTACAGTAATATTTTCAACCTCGATCTATGACTCTGAGAACCTTTTTTAGAATCCGTGTGTCGATGGTTGTGTAGTTGATGCCTCCGAGAAGTTTTTCTCGCGTGGAAGATACGAGAACCTCACCTAGAAGAGATTCTTTTGAGGATATTATCATCATGATGAGGCTTTGTCATGGCAGTAATATCTTTGAAAGATATCCATGACTCTAGGCACCTACCCGTTTTAGAATCCTACCCGTGGGGGTTTCTTTGAGCAGTGACTGTGATCCCTGAACCGTCCACCCGGCTAACCTCAGAATTGTTTGAATTTGTGATCCTGGATCTTGCATCTTGCATTGCATATCATTTGCATTGCATCTCATCTGTTGTGCATCTTGCGTTCTCCTTCCTTCATCGGTTTCTCATGTTTCTCTTTCCTTCATATCCAGTAAATCAAGCTGAATCCTCGACACCAGTATGCAACTAGAGCCAATACAAGACGAATGATGGAGCAGATTCAACAGGAGCAAGCTACCTTCAGGGAAGAGTTGGATTCTATGAAAGGAAAGATCGACCAGATCCTCGCGGCTAGAAGAGAGGAAGAACAACGTGAAGCCGCTGCTGTCGTCAACAACAATGGTCAAGGACAAAGGTCTACTGCCATCCCTTTGGTTCCAATTCCAAATCCTCATGGGATGCCGTTGAACTTCAATAACGCAGCCGAAGGGAACATTTCTCAACCAATCCCAGCGCCCGGAGTTACCATTGGAGCTATACCGCAGACCCAGCCTACTGCTGTGCAAATCCCAATTTCTCATATCGAAGATACTCTGATGGATCAGTATGACGACGTTCAGAACTATAATGTTGCTATCCCCATTGCCAGTCCTGTTGTTGTTCAGGATTCAGAAGCTATGAAGATGTGCCGAGATCTAGCCGAGAAACTCCGAGCCATGGAGGGGCACAGTTCAAATTCTTTCAGTGCTTTAGAATTATGCTTGGCGCCTGATGTTGTTATTCCTCCCAAGTTCAAAGTGCCAGAATTTTCTAAGTACAAAGGTCTCAGTTGTCCAAACATTCATCTGAAGATGTACTGTCGCAAGATGGCTGCCTATGTCAGAGATGAAAAGCTCATGATCCATTGCTTCCAAGACAGCTTGTCTGGGGCATCACTCGAATGGTATATGCAGCTGGAACGTAACAGTGTGTGCACTTGGGCCGAGCTAGCCGATGCATTTGTCAAGCAGTACAAATACAACACTGATCTTACTCCGAATCGTACTCAGCTTCAGAGTATGACTCAGAAGGATAGCGAATCCTTCAAGGAGTACGCGCAACGATGGAGAGAGCTAGCCACAAGGGTGCATCCACCTCTTGTTGATCGTGAACTTATTGACATCTTCATGGGTACTTTACAAGGCCAGTACTACGAAAAGCTGATCGGTAGTGTCTCTGCTGGATTCTCTGACCTAGTGATCATCGGTGAGAAAATTGAAGAAGGGTTGAAGAGTGGAAAGATCCCAGGAGGTTCCAACAACCAGGCCAATGCCAATAAGCCTTTCAATGGATACAAGAAGAAGGAGGGCGAAACAAATGCCATCTTTTTGCAGAAAGGGCAAGCTTCTCAACAAGCTCCCGCTCCTATGCCTTATCAAGTTCCCTATTATCAGTATCTGTATGTTGCTGCCGCGCAATGTGCTCCAATGCCTTATCAGCCAACTGTTCAAGCAGTGCAAGCTCAGATGCCACGACAACAAGCTCCTCAGCAACAGGCCTACAACCAGCAAGGATATCAGTATCCTCCTCAGCAACAGCAGATGCAAGCTACTCAACAACGACAAGGTGCTCGCCCACAGCGTCAGCAGAGAACATGGAGGTCAGATAGAGTCTTTGATCGTCTACCAATGACATATGCTAAAATCTTTGCTCAGTTGATGGAGAAGAAAGCTGTTGTTCCGAGGGATTTTGCTCCTCCAACTGTCATTCCTGCCGATTACAATGCAAATGCTCATTGTGAGTTTCATAAGGGCGCTCCAGGTCACACCATTGAGGACTGCAGATCTTTCAAGCACATAATTCAAGACATGATCGACAGGGATGCTATCAACTTCAATGGGAAGTCTCCAAATGTCATCAACAATCTGATGCCACCAGTCAACTAGTGCCAACATCAGATCGAGTCCAGTCAAGTTCATTCCTCGAAGAAGGCAGTCATGCTGCCATTTCATTATTCGCAATTCTTATATTTTTTATTTGTTTGTTTAAGTATTGTATGCTTTGAACAATTGCCATTCGTATTTGATTTTCATTAATGTATTGTTTATGCATGTTTTGAATTAGTTATGTCGTATTCACTCATTTTCACTTATCACTGACACATTTATTCACTCCACTCTATTCACTGTTGTTTAGCATGATTTGAGGGAGGATGATGAAAACAAGATACCCATAATTGCGAACTCATATGCTTTCAGATAGAATCTCGTCAATGATGTACAGGCATTGCTTCAATTCCCCAAACACCGGAGATATAAGGAGTTAATCCCTAGTAAACCACTTCGAGCCTAGAAGTAGCAGTTTCCTTCGGATATTCAAACCTTACACTTAACCTGGGGCAGGGTAATGTTCAGTTAATTCAACCCCGCATTCGAATCAACAAAGCAAAATTCAGAAGATGACTGTTTATCAATGACTCATGACATGGCAGTCACAACCTTCCAACAAAATCCAAAAAACATCAAAAGCCTGCTAAGTCAGACACCTTAAAGGGGACTTAGGCAAAATCAAGGCAATCTCGATGGATCTGACAAGCAAAGTCAATCCATGCAAAAGTTAGGGATCAAAAACGAAAACAAAAGAGGACCCCGAAACCCTTAACAAAAACAAAATAATATTCAGTGGCCACCCAAATCAAAAAGGGCACTGACATCCATCAAAAAACCAAAATAAGGTGACTGCCACGACGAGCAAACCTTGAATCATCAAGTTTATACCGTAAAGACAAGTGTAGAATTAACTGAGCGTAGGACTGGAGATCATTAAGAAGAAGGGGTGGGTATGAATCATGCTTTGAGCCTAGCATCCTTTGTTTCATAACCGTGAACCAGACCACGTTATAACCCTCAAAAGACCTAATTGAGGCGAGGTTTATTCTGAAAGCATACTATCGCAAGGTTGCGTAACCTGACTCCTAACATGATATCTAATCATCAGCATTGGTGTCATTATCCTTGCTACATCTTCTACACCAATCAAAATTAGCACTATGTTAGGGCTAACTGTCCATTCGTCTCACTACCATGGCACTCTCAATAAATGACACATCTTTTTTTCAAAACTTACATTGAACTTTGCATTAATATTATCATTTGTGAATGTACAATTTTAATTGCAAATCAGTGCTAGGTATTCAAGGACATCTCAACAAAGGAAAATCAAGGAGGAACTTGACTTCCAGTGGTTGGCACAAAGCAAGACTACCTCAAAACCCACAGACTGGGGCAAATCATTCAACAGCTCGAGCAAGGGCAAGCCATTAATAAGTTCCGACTGGGGGCAAGACCAAGTTATCCTGACCATCAAGCAGAGTTGCAACCTTCTCTGAAGCAAATTCACAAGCACCAAGTACCCAGACTTGGGGGCATCCAGAGCATCATCTTCTGCTTCAATCAAGACATCTCCAACGAACTGTGTGTCGAGGAAATCAATCCCTCCCACCACCCGAAGTCCAAGTCGCATTGGCAACAACCCAGAGGCCACCACGCTGGCATTTCCACCTGCATTTCCAATCACTTGTCTGCAATCATGCGCATCATACGCATTGCATTCGCTATCATAAGCATCTTGCATCATATGCATACCCAACCATATCATACTTCCCCGGCTCTTGCATCTCTGCGCGTCAGCATTTGCATTTGCACTTCCACTCGTATGGAATATCATTTATCATCCAACATTCATATATGCAAGTCAAGGTCCAGGATCAATCTTGAAGATTTCCAATACCATTATCAGCCCAGTCAGGGGCATCTTCCACAAAGGTCGTGGATTTCTCCCACAAATATCAAGAGCTTCAAAGCAATCATCAGCCCAGTCAGGGGCAATCTTCTGCAATTGTGGGTTTCTCCCACAAAATTTGAAGTTGTTCAAAGCAAGATTCAACCCAGTCAGGGGCATTTTTCAAAGACCATGGGCGTCTCCCATGACGTATTTCAACCTTGTGGTTGATCAGATCTTCAAATCAACATTCAGCCCAGTCAGGGGCATACCATTCAAGACCGTGGGCGTTCCCCACGAAGTTATTCAACCTTTTGCTGGGCAAATCCAAGAAGTTCAGTACAAGATCCAACCCGAGCAGGGGCATCTTCAGCAAAACCGTGAGCATTCCTCATGAAGTTGTTCAACCTTTTGTTGAGCAAACCAAAACATCAGGATAAACTCAGCCCAGTCAGGGGCATCCTCTTCAGAGCTCATGGGCGTAACCATGAAATCATCTCAACCAAAATTATGATCTCTAAGCAAGTCAGTGGTCGTCCCCGCTGATTCATTTCAACCCAATCTTCCTCTTGGGTGTTCCCCAATGAGTCGTATCTAGCAAGCGTGACTGTTGTCAATTGCCTTACTATCATCCTTTTGGTGATAGCCGAACATCATCGGTTCAACCTAGCCTGCATCCTTTTAGTGTTGTTAGCCTTCAGTTTGTGTTTGTTCTATCATCCTTTTTGGTGATAGCAACTTGTGTGTATGTTTCGCTCCGTCATCCTTTTGGTGGGGGGTCTGTCACTTGGATTGGTGATATATTGTGCGATAGTTTGTTTGTGTTTCGCTCCGTCATCCTTTTGGTGGGGGGTCTGTCACTTGGATTGGTGATAGATTGTGCGATAGTTTGTGTGTGTTTTGCTCCGTCATCCTTTTGGTGGGGGGTCTGTCACTTGGATTGGTGTCAGATTGTGTGATAGTGTTTGTCCTATCATCCTTTTGGTGGTAGTGGCTGGTGTGTGTTTCGCTCCGTCATCCTTTTGGTGGGGGGTCTGTCACTTGGATTGGTGTCAGATTGTGCGATAGTGTTTGTCCTATCATTCTTTTGGTGGTAGTGGCTGGTGTGTGTTCCGCTCCGTCATCCTTTTGGTAGGGGGTCTGTCACTTGGATTAATGTCAGATTGTGCGATAGTGTTTGTCCTATCATCCTTTTAGTGGTAGTGGCTGGTGTGTGTTTCGCTCCGTCATCCTTTTGGTGGGGGGTCTGTCACTTGGATTGGTGTCAGATTATGCGATAGTGTTTGTCCTATCATCCTTTTGGTGGTAGTGACCGGTGTGTGTTTCGCTCTGTCATCCTTTTGGTGGGGGGTCTATCATAGTCATTAATGATAGATTGTGCGATGGTTTGTTTGTGTTTCGCTCCGTCATCCTTTTGGTGGGGGGTCTATCATAGTCATTAATGATAGATTGTGCGATAGTTTGTTTATGTTTCGCTCCGTCATCCTTTTGGTGGGGGGTCTATCATAGTCATTAAAGGTAAATTGTGCGACATTGTTTGTGTTTCGCTCCGTCATCCTTTTGGTGGGGGGTCTATCATAGTCATTAATGATAGATTGTGCGATAGTTTTTTTGTGTTTCGCTCCGTCATCCTTTCGGTGGGGGGTCTATCATAGTTATTAATGATAGATTGTGCGATAGTTTGTTTGTGTTTCGCTCCGTCATCCTTTTGGTGGGGGGTCTATCATAGTCATTAATGATAGATTGTGCGATAGTGTTTGAGTTTCGCTCCGTCATCCTTTTGGTGGGGGGTCTACCATAGTCATTAATGATAGAGTGTGCGATATTGTTTAGTGGGAGTTTCGCTCCGTCATCCTTTTGGTGAGGGGTCTATCATAGTCATTAATGATAGATTGTGCGATAGTGTTTGGTGTGAGTTTCACTCCGTCATCCTTTTGGTGGGGGGTCTGTCATAGTCATTAATGTCAGATTATGCGATTGTGTTTGTCCTATCATCCTTTTGGTGGTAGTGGCCGATTGTGTTTGCTCTATCATCCTTTTGGTGATAGTAGCCGTGTGTGTTTCGTCTCATCATCATTTTGGTGATGGCGGCCTTTTCCCAGTTATTTACAGTTTACTCAGAGGTTTACCGCATCCAGCATTTCAATTCTCAGTCATTCCTTTTCTTTTCGGACAAATTCTGGGTCTTCTCATATCTAATCGACTTATACCTTGAAAGAGTGAATTCCATAGCAATTCATCTTACTCAATTTTAGCCAATTAGATAGGGGCATCTGTCATACCCCAAATTTGTCCTACCTTGTATATTACTGTCACCTATGCATTCGCTCTCTAATATTATTAGAAGATTTAAATGTGTTTTTTTTATCATGAGGTCAATCAAGTGTCATTTGAGGTTACTAAGTCAAGAATGGTAGAATTTGGTTTTAATCGGATTTCCAAGTTCAATCACCATAAGTTTTAAGTCAAGTTCAGGAATCCAATGGTCAAAGGTTTCTTAGTGGAGATTGGATGCTATACGATTTGATTGACCGATTTTAAGATTAATTTAAGTTCGATTCAATGGTTCAGAATTTGTCATTAAGTGATTGACAATATGAGATTCCTGGAAGCGAAGATACAAAAGGCATCCAAATCAAAAAATTCAGGTATGTTAGGAAATATCATGCTGTCGTAGATGCACAAAGCCGTGATGACACTACAGACCACCCAACAACCCTCTTGAGCATACTTCCGGGCTTTATCCACCAAGAAAGATAAAGTAAAGCCGGAAATTCCATTCCTGCTGACAACATGATCAACCAACTCAGATGTGCTCAAATAAAGAGCAGTGACTAATTTCTCGAAATCAGGTTCTTCCTCTAAACAACAGAATGGCACCTCATCTCGGATCGTAACACCTAAGATGAAAGAAAACTCCTCTAAAGTTAGAAGCAACACATAGTCCGAGAAAGTGAAACATCTCAGTGGTGGATCATAATATTTCAATAGGGTATGAATAGCTCCATGATCATAACTCGTGATCTTAAAGGCAAAGCTCAAGATCCTCCCATAATCTTTCCTGAAGGTTTCAAGGACGCCAGGATTAGCCATAGAAATCAGACCAAATAAAGGTCCTAACTCAGGTGTCAGAAACTTGTATAAGTGATCCTTTTTCTATCTACTTCCATCTCTACAAAAGATTAGTACCGGAATCAAAGGAGAGACGAGAACATGTAAAACACACAGACATGCAATGCTAAATGCAGGATGATTGTGTAGATGCAAATATGGGATCAAGGTACCCAATGCTCAAACATTACTGCTATGTTGTTGCCTAAATACAACCAGAGCTCCGCTCTAATAAGAAATCCAGAAAACCAAGACACTGAGACAGTGTAAAACCAGAGTACTCATGATCAAAAGTCCGCTCGAACAAGAAAAACAGAAAATCGGGTTGGTTGAAGGTTAAAGTTTCCTGCAAATCCCCCCCCCCCCCTCTCACATGTGGGTTCTAGTCTTGAACGGTACGACACCCTATGCAGGTCATTAGTATCACGGACTCTCAGGTCAAGAAACAATGATACGTTCACCACTTATGGTTTTGCATCATGGTCAATCAAGGAGATCTCAACTGACTTCCTAATGAACAATCTCCAGAGTCGTTAGTTTTTCTAAGTCAATACTCCATCAACTGCACCAGATGCGTAGGATAGAGTATCTCCAAAGAAAAACCTCGTCTGGATGTGAATTTTGCGCGAGCTAATGCATGGCCAGACACCACACAAGCTCCAGCTACTCCCCACACTAATCCTGTGTGTATATTCAAGCCTGGGAATTAGGTTTATCTCTCATGGAACAACCTACCCAACAGCACAGCAACAACAACATGATATGATAACAATAAAATGCAAATGCAATAATATACAACAGGTCATTTATATAAAGCAAATAACTGCACAAAAGTAAACACCCAAAGACGCAAAATAAACATGCGCTAGGATTGACTCGCATAGGGAACTTGGTTTCCCCAGCAGAGTCGCCAGCTGTCGCAACTGCGAAAATCACCCGGCAGAAAAAAAAAGAGTCGCCACTAAACGTTATTTATCCCAAAGAGAGGGAAAGGAAACGATCAAAGAAAACCTAAAGAACAGGAAAAGACAAAGTCATCGCAACCAAATCTTGGGTTCGGGAGTCTGATCGGGAAAATAGCAAGTGTACTATTTCTCCCGTTGTAGTTAAAATATGGGATTTCTCCCCAGTATCGATCTCAGGGACAACGTAGGAAACACAAGCTTTTTATAACTCAATTGAAGAAAAAGACTTTGGGGTTTTTTATGAGGGTTGTTACAAATAGTAACAAGTTCATTGTAAGGAAAATAGAGCAAATAAAGTAGTAAGCGAAAACAGAGATGAGTAGATTGCTAGGGTTCAGTGAATGATTCTTCCTGTAACAAATTCAATTCATCAACACAATGACCTAATACACAATATTTAGTTACCGGTTCTCTAGGGTATCCAATCCTAAGTCCTTAGTGAAAAGATCTTTAAACATATAACCTAATTACTATGTCCATAGATAATTATCATTATGTTCAAGCATTCAATTATCCAGAATGTCCAACTATGATAAAACATTCCTAGTCCTAGGTAACATTTATTATCACATGCACTTATTCATATCAACAAACAATCATTGTCCAGCTAAAATTGTTTATAAAAGATTAGAATCCGTTTGTCTGACGGGTAAAGCATTAAGAACAGATTTAAGAACAACTCAAAACTTATGAAAAGGAAATAGTCATTTCATTACTAAAAAGCATTCATTACATTCAGAATCAGGGTCACCCTCTAGCAAGGGGGATTTAGCTGCTCATAATAATAAAGGAAAACAAAATAAAAGAATTTATCATTTACAGAAAATCAAAGGAAATCAATCTTCAATTGTGAAAAATCTTGAAAATATGACTCAGTGGCGAAAATCTGAGTTCTCCAACCTCCAAAACGCATTTTTTTTCTCTCCAAATATTCACCGCTGGTAAAATCGCATTCTGGGAGTAAATAGTCAGCTTCTGGGCTTTGGCAATTTTTGGGCCTCATTACGTGTAATGACCAAGGTGTTATGCGTAATGCCCACAAGAACACCCCAAGTATCAGTAGAATCCATCCGAGGAGCATCGATTTGGAATCCTATTTAGCAAATAAATATTTCAAGGTAGCATTGGCAGTATAAACAATGACTTTAGACCCTAATAAATATTTCCTAAATTTATCAAAGGCATATACCACTGCTAGCAACTCCTTTTGGGTAGTTGCATAGTTCATTTGAGCGGGGTTCAACACATGACTCGTATAGTAAATGACATGTAAAAGTTTTTCCCTACGCTGCCCTAAAATAACCCTCACTGTAATGTCGCTAGCATCACACATGATTTTAAAAGATAAAGACCAATCGGGGGCAATATCAATTGGTGTCGACACTAGCTCCTTTTTAAATTTTTCAAAAGCATTGGCACACTCCTTATTAAACACAAAACTGTATCCTTAACCAACAGATTAGTTAACAACTTTGCTATCTTGGAGAAATCTTTTATAAACCTACGGTAGAACCTCGCATGGCCTAAGAAACTCCTTATGCCTTTTTCATTAATCGGAGGAGGCAACTTTGAGAATACTTCAACTTTAGCTTTGTCCACTTCGATTCCCTTGTAGGAAATCTTGTGCCCCAAGACTATTCCTTCTCTTACCATGAAATGACATTTCTCCCAATTCAAAATCAGATTGCTTTGTTGGCACCTATCTAAACAAGAGCAAGGTTTGTTAAACAATTATCAAAAGAAGAACCGAATACCGAGATGTCATCCATGAAGACTTCCATGTTCTTCTCAAGTATATCAGCAAAATGGAGGTCACACATCTCTAAAATATGGCCAGAGCATTACATAGCCCAAATGGAATTCTTCTGTATGCAAAAATACCATAAGGGCGTGTAAAAGCCATCTTCTCCTGATCTTCTGGTGCAACAACAATTTGGTTGTAACCGGAGTAACCGTCTAGGAAGCAATAGTAATTATGACCAGCTAACCTTTCCAACATTTGATCAATGAATGGCAAGGGGAAGTGGTCCTTTCTTGTAGCAAGATTCAACCTTCTATAATCAATACATACACACCAACCTGTGACCGTCCTCGTCGGAATCAACTTATTTTTCTCATTTTTTTATGATAGTGGTTCCCCCTTTTTTAGGTACCACATGTACCAGACTAACCCAAAAGCTATCAGATATGAGTAGATAAGACCAGCATCTAACAACTTCACGACTTCATTCCTAACTACTTCTTTCATAGCGGGATTAAGTCTTCTTTGAGGTTGAACCACGGGCTTATGATAATCTTCCATGAGAATTTTGTGCATGCACATCGTGGGACTAATACCTTTCAAATCCTCAATTTCCCATCCAATATCACTTTTGTATCTTTTGAGAACTTCAACTAGTTTGGCTTCTTGAATTTTTTTAAGGATAGAACTTATGATGATTGGACATTTACCTTGTGTATCATGGTAGACATACTTGAGGTTTTCCGAAAGTGGTTTCAACTCCATATTCTTTCTGGTCTCTTCCTTCCCTTCCACTGACTGAGGTTGTCTTATATCTTCCCACCGGTGTGGTCGATATCCTCTCCAAGGAGATGGTGCTTCCATCATAGTAAGTACCTCTGCCTCTTCACTGTCCACTTCATGATCTTTCTTAAAAATAAGCAAACTTAGAACTCTCTCTAATTGTAACTTCGGTTTATTCAGCGAGCTTTACTTTAAAATCACTTGGTCTATTACTTCTATAGTATGACTAGTGACTACATCATCCTTATACTTCATAGTATTTCGAACATCAATCTTTCACTCCTCATCATAGACCTTGAGAGTCATGGTGCCCTCCTCTATGTCTATTAAGCATCTCCCGATCTCCAAAAATGGTCTCCCAATAATAAGAGGTATCTCTTCATCCTCCGACATTTCTAGAATAACAAAATCCACAAGGAACACACATTTATTAATCTTCACCAAAACATCTTCCACTACCCCATACGGTCTCTTTACTAAATGGTCGGCAAACTGAAGTGTCATCCTAGTATCTTCCACAGTGCCTATACCCAACTTTTTGTAGATGGATAGCGGTATAAGACTTACACTTCCTCCTAAATCAATAAGCGCCTTTTTAAAAGACCGGTCACCAATAGTGCATGGAATAGTGACTGATCCTCGATCCTTTCTCTTCATTGGAATCTTCATACCCTGCAAAATAGCACTACAAGTTTCAGTTAGAATAATAGTGTTAGTGCCAATGGTCTGCTTCTTTGAGATGATGTCCTTCATGAACTTGGCATAAGTAGGTATTTTCTCATGTGCTTCCAAGAACGGAATATTAAGCTCTAGCTTCTTGAACATCTCTAGGAATTTTTCAAAGTTCTTCTTATTCTGTCCCCTTTTCTTGTTTCTCATGGGAAACAAAAGCTTAATAACCGTCTTTGGCTCAACTGCCTTCTTTTTCACTATCTCCTTCGGCTCACTGTTATTATCAGGGACAACTTCACTCTCTTTAATCTCCAAATCTACTTCTAATACCTGATCTTCTTTTTCAAGAACTTTTCCACTTCTTGTAGTCATATCACTCACATTATTATGGTCTCTCGTATTCATCACGGTTGAGCTGGGAAGAACATTTTACGCTTGAGAATTTTCTACTTTTTATGCAATTTGGCTCATTTGTACCTCAAGATTCTATATGGAAGCAGTTGTGTTTCTTTGATTGCTTTTTGTTTCTTCTTGGAATTGAGAGCTTTGTGCGGCCATTTTTTGAATGGCTATTTCGCAATCCGCTTTCTTAGGTGCTTGTTGTTGACACTATGGTGGAGGTTGTTGATATTGCATTTGTTATTGCTAAGGACGGTATTATTGTTGTTTTGGTTGTTGTGGCTGGTTTGGATTCTTCCAAGAGAAATTGGGTTGATTCTTCCATCCCGGATAATAGTTCTGAGAGTAGGAATTATTCTGCTTTAGAAATTTTATCTCTTCAATATGTTGAGCTGTAGCAATACAATATGTAGTAAAATGAGGTCCACTACAAATCTCACACCTCACCGTCTCGCCAGTTTGACCTTGTGCTATCGGTTGTGTATCAACTTTCATAGCTTTAAGTCTTCTATCAACTTCAGCAGCAATCTGGTCTTCCATCTTAACCACTTGATTAGCCAGTTTCAAATCTATCAATCCCTCAGGTTTGCTCACACTTCGGTCATACAATTCCAAATTCTCATTAGCAGTTATGGCCTCGATAATCTTTTTTATACCAATGGCTGTTGTAAAGTTGGACGAGCCATCGACATCAGTATCAATAAGTTGCTTTGTTTTTATCCAAAGCCCATTGACAAACATTTGCGTTTTTTTCCCGTTTGGTCCATGTTGTGGGTAGGACAAACAACCAACAATCTCTTAAATCTCTTGTACGCATCCCCATGTGATTCTCCTTCCTTCTATTTAAAATTTATAATATCACATCTCTTGCGAATATAAACAGAAGCGGGGAAATACTCATTCAAAAAGATCTTCTCCATTTCTTCCCAAGTAGTAATACTCCTGGCAGGTAAAGAGTAAAACCACTCTTCAGCTTCTTCGGAAAGAGTGAATGGAAACATCTTTAGAATGTCCCTCTATCTTTAGTGTCGTACTCATGGTAAGAAACCTCTGTAAATGCTTATTTGCATCTTTATTGATTTTTCTCTTGAAAGGTCTCCTCTCGAGATGACAGATAGTAGTAGGGTGTAGCTGAAAGTTTTCCATATTAACTGAATGATTCACAATGGTCAACCAACCTGCTGGAGCATTTGCTCCTGCGTAGTCACCTAAAAGTCTCTTTGCAGAAGGGACTTCAACCATTTGCTTTGTCTCTATGTATGACTCAGAGTTTGAATTCTCTGAATGAATTAAAGCTTCTTCTTCTGAGAATTCCAGCACTTCTTGCCTAGTCTGACGGTGTCTCTTGTGCAACAACCTTTCGGATTCTACGTCAAAAAGAAACTCAGTTGAGGCCTAACCTCACATACACAAATTAGACAGATATTAGTAAAAAAAGTTATAATAATAACAAAAATAAAATAAAAAAAAATTTTTGGTCGCAGAGCAACAAAATTTCAATTGACTTAAATTCAACTTATATTTTGGTAGTCCCCGACAACGACAGCAAAAACGTGATCGGGAAAATAACAAGTGTACTATTTTTCCCGTTTTAGTTAAAATATGGGATTTCTCCCCAATATCAATCTCAAGGACTCGGTAGGAAACACAAGCTTTTTATAACTCAATTGAATAAAAAGACTTTGGGGTTTTTTATGAGGGTTGTTACAAATAATAACAAGTTCATTGCCAGGAAAATAGAGCAAATAAAATAGTAAACAAAAACAGAGTTGAGTATATTGCTAGGGTTCTTTGAATGACTCTTCCTGTAACAAATTCAATTCATCAACACAATGAGCTAATTCATAATTTTCAATTACCGGTTCTCTAGGGTATCCAATCCTAAGTCCTTAGTGAAAAGATCTTTAAGCACATAACCTAATTACTTTGTCCATAGACAATTATCGTTATGTTCAAGCATTCAATTATCAAGATTGTCTCGCTATGATAAAACATCCCTAGTCCTAAGTAACATTTATTATCACATGCACTTATTCATATAAGCAAACAATTGTTGTCCAACTAAAATTGTTTATAAAAGATTAGAATCCGTTTGTCTGACGGGTAAAGCATTAAGAAAAGATATATGAACAACTCAAAACTTATGAAAAGAAAATAGTTATTGCATTACTAAAAAACATTCATTACATTCAGAATCAGTGTCACCCCCTAGAAATGGGGGATTTAGCTGCTCATAACAATAAAGGAAAACGAAAGAAAAGAAGTTTTCATTTACAGAAAATCAAAGGAAATCAATCTTCAATTGTGAAAACTATTGAAAATATGACTCCGGGGCGAAAATCTGAGTTCTCCAACCTCCAAAATGCGTTTTTTTCTCTCCAAATGTTCACCCCTAGTAAAATTGCGTTTTGGGAGTAAATAGTCAGCTTCTGGGCTTTTGTAATTTTTGGTCCCCATTATGCGTAATGACCAAGGTGTTACGCGTAATGCCCACAAGAACACCCCAAGTATCATACGCGTAACCACTTTGCAGAGGGTGGATTTTTCCCATTCTCTATTGATTCAAGTATCATACGCGTACCAGTGAGGTCCATACGCATAACAGCTAAGGCATTATGCGTATGGATAGAAAACTCTTCAATTTTTTGATTTTCCTTATACTTTCTGGCTCCGTCTCGATCTTACATCTCACATTTGATCATCTGAGCTTCCAAACATGTATTTGACCAGAAAAATACCCAAAAGTGTAAAATATCCTTGAGAAACTCAAAATTTATGACGCGCTACGAAAAACCCTAATTACGAATAAAACACATGTAACTTCATACATTTTACCTGACATATTGATGGTTACCAGATGATTCCATGATGATTACAAAGCATAAATGGTGACTGATCAGAGTCGGTTACGCAAGGGGAAGGTATTAGCACCCCTCACGTTCGTTGTACTCAACGGGATCCACGCTCGTTGTCTAACCAAAGGGTGTGTTTATCTAAAAGCTACTGCTAAACGGAGAAAAAAAAAGAGTCTCGATAGGACATCGTCGCCCTACGCCTACAGATTCTCTCATGCAATGGGAAAGTCAGAGTCAACGTTGTTTGGAAAGCTATGGGTGATGGGGGAAGGTTTCTCACCAAGACATCGCCGTCTTGTGCCTACGTATCCTCATCTGGTATGAGAAATCAGAGCAGGCATAGTTTGGGAAACGAAACCACGGGCTGGTTATGTGTTTTTTACGAGTGACATTAAGTTCCCATTCCAGCAGTTAGGGTCGATGCCTATATTTGGTTTTTGTGAGTTTTAGTAAAGTGAATTAGTTTGTTTGATATTTATGTTGCACTAAAGACTATGACATAAGAGCAAATGCGTCACATATCGCCCAAATGGCATACATTAAACACCCTAGCCAAGTGAGGAGAACCCCCACCCCCCCCACCCACACACACATTTATCACTTCTCATGTGCTTAAGGCTCGTAGCGTACAATGTTCATCGTATTTATTAGAAGAGTTATAATGTGTTTTGAGATGAGAAGAGAGATGCACAGAAGGTCTAAGGGAAACTCGACCCTAACATTGTCATGCAAAGTGGTCCTAAGGTTGAGATGCGAAAGGAGATTCTATCCTAATGTTAGCATGCAAAAGATGAACCTAAGGTTTAGGTTAAAAGGGACTAACCTGCTTATTATCATGCTTGGATTGCAATCCTAATGTCTATCCTACTCCAAATTTAATCAAAAATTAAATTGGAATAAGAAAATTAAGGGAACATGCAAAGGCAAGGAAAAAAGCAAGAAAATTAGGCAAAAACAACAACTACCACAATGTCTCCTTCACAAAACAACAATTAAATCCATCATACAAGCAAGACAGCCTATAACAACACATGTTTCAACATAAAAATAGGTGTAACAAGACAGTCAGCAAGCAAAAACAACATGCATAATTCAAAACAAACACAACTGTGGAAAGTTGGGCGGTATGTAAGCATGAATGCAATTAATCAAGAGCAAACACCAATCATGGATAGATATCATGCAAGTATGAACATGCTTCAATAATCAAACCTAATTGATCAATAATATTGTATCGACAATAACTTAACAAGATCATCATGTTTTTTTTTAAAAATCAAATTGAACGATCGACCGATCAAACAAACGCGCAATAAAGCGGAGTCGGGAACAAATGCTAATGTGCATCAAACGTCCAGCAAAGCAAACATTCATGATAACTAATTAACATCTTATAAGCAAGCAAATCATGTGATCATTCATCAATCAAGCAATAACTAACATGATATGCATTCAAACGAAAACCAGACGTTACGTGTCAAAAAATTTAAATCGAACATTCAAGATTAATGAAATATGTCAAAAACAATTCATATAAATGCATCATATCAAACCATGAAGTTTCGAGATGGAAAGAACACCAAATAAGCAAGAAAAACTCAAAATAAGGCACTCTGCTCAGTGGTAATCGATTACTGTAATCAGGTAACCGCTGTTGAAAAAACAGCCTGAAACATGCAATTTATGAAGGGTAATCGGTTACCCTATAGTGGTAACCGATTACCACTGAACCAAAAATAGAAGAACCTCTTTCAAAACTAGTTTTTAGCATCAAACAACTTACCCAGTCACTCATGTGAACATGTAATTAAATAAGCACGAATTTATCATCAAGAATCAGTGATCAAGCATCAAGTAAACACAATCAAACATAGAATCACAAATCACAAAGATCCAAATCAACAAAATGGATCAAAATGCATCAAAATCCAAGGATCTATATTATGATTATTCAAATAAGCTCAAAATAGAATTGGATCTAGAATTCATCAACCTTCAAAGCTGAGATTTGCTTTGGTATGTGTTGATTCACTTGAAACTAACAGATCCAAGCTAGAAACCCAAAGATTTTTCAAGATCCAAGAGCTTCCTTATGGTAGAAATGAAGAACAAGCAAAATCAAGCAAAATTGACTCAAAAAATCACTTCCAATCTAGCTTCCAAATTCATATCCAAATCCAAACGAAAATTGAATGATGAATTGAAGATAATAAAGATGGATGATGGAGGTTTAACTCTAAAATTCAAGGATTCCAATGAAGAATCAATGAACTCAAGTGAAAAGCGCTTTAATAGAGGTTTTGGGAGTGAAAAAGTTGAGAGAATTTGGGAGCAAATTCTGAAATTGAGATGAAAAATGAGAGTGAAATGGGGTGAATGAGTAAGGTTTGGAGCAAATTCACTTAAATAAGCTCTAGGTTAGGAACAAAAAAGTGGTTTAGATTTTTTATTAGTGTTTGGAATGGAAATTAGGAGTGGAATTAGGAATGGAGTGTTTGAAATTTGGAGGGAAATGGTGAAAATTCAAACAGTTCTAGATCCTTCCTATGAGGATCATGGGAAATCAATGGTTGAAAATGATTGGAAAACTTGCAATGCTGAAAATTCAAATTCCTTGGAAAATTTTGCCCAGGGTAATCGATTATCCATATGTGGTAACTGGTTACCACATTCAAAATTTCCAAAAATGGTGCCAAATGGAGGGAATCATGTATAATCACCCGTTGCCACCTGTTCTAAGCTCTACTAAGCCTCTGAAACTTGACCTTGAATATTATAAATGTGGAAATGCCTGAGATAGTCTGTACACTGTCTCCTGAGCTAAAAATAACCTACTGAATAAAATAAAATCAACCGCTCGATCGCTGGGCAAAATAAATGCGGGAGCCTCTGATGCTCGCTGTTTAAACTATTGCAATGAAAGGGAGCCCTGAGCCATAAAACATATTGATCCCATGTCTCAAGAACCAATGCCATGATATGAAGAAATGCAAAATGCAAAGAAACATAAGCCATGACGGTTAGAAAAAGAGAGGGCAAATTTTGGGGTGCTACACCTAGGATCTGTTAGAACATGATTTGTTCGTGACATATTCTCTTTTAGTTTTGATGATAACAAATGATTGAAAGAATGATGGTTTATTTGATGTGTGTTTTATTTATGTAGGTTCTACATCATTGTACATAAATAATTAGAATATGTGTTACATAAACACACTTTAGAGTTGTTTCATTGCTAGCTTCTGGCGGCAGAGTCTGAAGAACAATTGCTAGTGTGGCTTGGTGCAGACTCTGAGCTGAAGGCCTCAGCATTCAGACGAGTTACTACACTTGGTAATTGTATATCAACATATGATACCATTCAGAGTTAGTGTTAAAGTTGTAGATTATCTGTACTGCGGAAAGCAAGTTGTATTATCTTATTAGCTTGTCAGCCAGAGTCTACAAGATTGCAAGGCTCAAGAAAGGTTGGCATGCTCTACGGATATCTGCTCTCAATGGCTCTATTAGAACATAACCTCTTGAAGACTCAAAGGTTAAATGTGTTACACACTAGATTAAGAATCTATTGTGCATCCATCTTCAACGTCTCTTGTACTATGGAGTAAAGGAAAAGACACTTGATCAATTTATCTCTTCAACGACTAGTTTCCATAAAGGCTACAAATATGGATGAAGATTCAATTTTGAATCTTAACAAGGATTCTCCAGATGAATAAGTAACAAGATCAAGAAATTATCAACTCTATTTTAATATGTAGATTTTCTGTTATAGGTCATAATTGTAAAAGCCTTAAGATTTCTTACCGTTGAATATATTAGAAATATTAAGATCTTTAGGTCTTTGTTATGGTGATTTCCCGTACCTCTAATGCTTGTATCATGTACACCTTGTTCACTATTCTGCTGAGCCTTCAGTAGTTAGATCAAGTCTCTTGCTATGTGCTTGAGCAGAAGTCTTATCTCATTGGGATTCAAGCAACAAGTCTTGAGCCAAGATGATTAAGCCACGTAAGTCTCATTGCTTAAGTGCTTGAGTTGTAAAAGTCTTATTCAACTAGTCTGATTGAGCAAGGGAATGTCTATGTATAAGGGGCGTGAGTAAGAAGTCTCAAGTGCATCTTGAGCAATGGAGTCCCAGTCTGGATAGCCAGAAGAGCAGGTGGCTCGATCAGAGGATGTGAGTAAGAAGTCTAAGGAATGTGCTCTAAGCAAGGGGAAGTCTCAACCTGAAGACCTTTGGAGCAGGTGGCCCAGTCAGAAGGTGTGAGCAAGGGAAGTCTTATACTTGTGCTTTAAGAAAGGGAAGTCTCAGACAATTGGTCTGAGTAGGTGTAAAAGACTTACACAGAAGCATAAGCAATTGTAATCATAAAGTGGTTATGATGAAAATCTCTTGCAAGGCAAGGAGACTGGAGTATTCTTAGTTAAGGGAGGATCCAGGATAAATCTTTTGTATATTTTATTGTTATTTATTTACTTCTGTTATATTCACAGCCATTGAATTAAATTAGAATCTGGACACTAGTTTTGAATTTGGAACTCTGATCAGAAGTTAAATTAAAGAAAATGCGAAGCATAATTCAGCCCCCATTCTTGTGTACTTTTCACATCTTTAATTGGTATCACAGCATGGTATGTGGTTAACACTTAATAGTGGCGCAGATAATGATCCTATAAGAAAAATATATTTCTTCTTCAAGAAGGAATCAAGTGCCACATGAAAAATATCATACGGTTTTTCCTACCATGTTCAATGGATTATTCCACTAAATTTAAATAATGGAAAAGTTAAGCATATTTTTAACTCATTGGTCTTAATAAAGGGTTACTGAAGGTCTATAGAATATCCTTGAAAGAGGTATTACTATAGAAGTTGATGGTGTAAAGTTGATCTTCTTGGAAATATCTTTCACCAACTCAGAAGACACATATTGAATATCTTTATAGATAATTGCATTCTGGTAGATGCTCTATCTCACTTCTGAGTATATTAATGTCATTGATGTGCCTGATGCTTGGACAATCTTTAAAATATTGTGCTTGGATTTGTGGGGATCAGTTTTTGAAGCATGAACTGTTATACTTCATCTAATATTTTCAAGTAAATTATGAGAAGATTTCTTTGAGACTTAAATCTAATATCGAAGTTATTTAGGATGTTTACATGTTGAGTCTGCTTATTCTGAAGGTTTGTCTTGTAGTCTTCAAAGGAAAGAAATTAATTTAGATGATGAAAAACTATTCAGCATATCACATTCTCAATTTAGCTCAAGTTCCTTGGAATGACTAATGATAAGAAACATAGGTTTCTTGTTAGAAGAATTTCCATACTGGCTGATATCGATTGTGATATCTGTTGATAGAAGAGTAACTTCAGAAGCTATTGAAATATTTGTATTTCAACTGATTTCCCAGACCTGAAAGCAAGAAGAAACACTTCCATAACCTTATACCAGATGCTCTTTAACTTGTAAACTTTTGAAGCTGATATTAGTGCAGGATTGTTGTAACTGTGAAAAACAACCGGAAAAAACAAACAGAAGAGTCTTCACCGAATGTTATTTATCCCAACATAGGGAAAGGAAATGATCAAAGGAAACCTGAAGAAATGGAGAAGACAAGGTCATCACAACCAAATCTTAGGTTCGGGAGTCGATTACACAAGGGGAAGGTATTAGCACCCCTCACTCTGTTGTACCCAACGGGATCCACGCTTGTTGTCTAATCAAAGGATGAGTTATCTAAATCTACTACTAAATGGAAACAAGAAAGGGAAAATAAAAAGGAGACTCAATAGGACATCTCCGCCCTATGCCAACGTATTCCCTCATGCAATGGGAAAGTCAGAGTCAATGTAGTTCAGAAAGCTATGGGTCAAGGGGGGAAGGTTGCTCGCCAAGACTTTGTCATCTTGTACCTATGTATTCTCATGTAGTATGAGAAATTATAGCCAACATAGTTTGGGTACTAAACCACAGGTTGATTAAGTGGTTTTTATGAGCAACATTAAGTTCCCATTCCAATAGTTAGGATCGATGCCTGTTTGCGGTAGAACGGAAAATTAACGTGCTCTTTTCTGAAAATAAGGTTTGAAGAACAATCCTGAAGGATAGGAAGGTTTGAGTTTTGCTTGTGAGTTTTAAAGAAGTGAATTGATTTGATTTGAGATTCACATTGCACTAAAGACTATGATATAGGAACGAATGCATTGCATATCGCCCCCAAAGGGGACGTACACTAAACACTCTATACAAGTAAGGAGAGATCCCTGACTCGTCATTCCACATATGCTTAAGGATCGTGGCGCACAATGTTCATCATCTTTATTAAGGGTCTTAGAAATTGTTTTTGAGATGAGAAGAGAAGACTCAAAGGGTGAAAATAAAAAACTAAGGGAAATTGAATCATAATGTTATCATAAAAAATGGTCCTAAGATTGGGATAAAAGTAAGGTCTACCTAATGTTATAATACAAAGGATGGACCTAAATTTAGGTCAAAAAGGGACTATCCTAATTGTTATCATGCAAAGGATTGAAAGCCTAATGTATCTCCTACTCCCACCTTAATCAGAAATTAAGTGAGATTAGGAATCCTAAGGGATCATGTGAACAAGCACAAGTAAACACCATACAATTCAATCACAAATGAAAACAATATTGAACCCTAAACAAGTCTCAAGAGGAGAAGAAAGATGAAGAAGAAATAAGAAGAATTAAGAAGATGCAACATTATGAACAAACATGAAGGTTCAAACTCAAAAGGCATCAAGCAAGAATTAATCTCAATCAGACAAAGTAAACATCAGCAAAGCAACAAGGATGTATTCATATGTCAAACCATACCCAAAGATTTGAAATCAAAACCAAATGGCAAAACAAAGTGCCCACACACATACAAATGACTTAAAGTCCATCAAGAAGCAATATCAATCATAAAACTTAAAGAGATGAAGTTAAATAAGAGGAGAAATAAGGCAGGGTAGTGGAAACATCACATCATATTCAAGTTGTGTCAATAATCAAAGAAAGAGCTCAAAGTGTCAAGGCATGCACTATTTTCATACACAATGAATTACCATACAAAACAAGCAAACATGACTCAACTCAAAGAAGTAAACATGTGAGACTAGGGCATGAAACCACGTGAGGCCAATGACATCAATATGTATATCAAGTTAAACATCCACTCATGAATACACAAGAGAAACAACAAGGATTTAATCCAAGGACATGCACCAAGAACCAAGCATACATCAAAGCCATTCTCAAAAGAAAGGAGATATTCAGACAAGGACACAAATGAAAAAGTATCATATCATCAAGGTCAGAAGCATGTTCATATGAAATTCATCCTATTCAAATTCAAATCAACAACCAAACTCAAGTAGAAACAAACTCAAGTTCAATCACAAAAAGTTAGGCAAACATCTTCAAGCTATCCACAAGAGAAGCAAAAGATCATGTGAAGCAAATGAGACAAAGTGATCATATAATGAACCTCCAAATATGAAGATCAGAACCTTAAACATATCAACCAAAGTGTACAAGAATTATCAAACATCCCTTGGATCCATCAAGAAACAACTTCAAGAAACTAGGTCAAGACATACACAAAATCATGATCAAACCAACATTAACTTTATGCAACATCTAAAAATAGAAAAAAGAACAAATAAATTCCAATTAGGAGCTTAAACTCAAGTTAAATCCATTAAGAAAAAATATGCAAAGGATCACAAAAAGAATTGCCTGAATGCACCATCAATTGAACCAAACAAACTCAAGTATACAACTAATCGAGCACATCTCGAGGGTCAAACAAAACCAAATAGGAATCATCCAAGAAATGATCATCAAGGCATCAAAACGACACTCAAATATTCATTAATCAAGTGTCTAAACATGGTTAAGAAGTTGGATCAATAAGGAATGGAAAAAGGTCAAATAGTCAAACCCTAGTTCAAGGGTAAACTTGTAAAAGCACTTTTAAATTAAGATAGGAGGAAGATAGGAGGAAGTGATCAATGCTGGTAATCTTGATTCAAATGGTTGTGAGACATGTCTTCATGATGAGATGACCTTGGGGCTTGATAATACCACTAGGTTGAGAATAAATCCTTGCTTGAGCTTTGAGAATGAAAACCTTCTTCTTGAGTGTTGACAAAGATACCTTGATCTCCTACCTAGAACCAATGTTATGCACAAATGAAGATGTAAATGAAATTAAACATAAGCCAAGAGATTAAGAAAAAAGTAAGGCAAATTTTGGGGTGTTAAGGCTACCCCTATTCAAACAACCTGGACTTGAAGGGATGATAGCAACGACTTTCTGACATTCAAGATAAAAGGTGATTGAATAAAAAAAGAACCTGGAAACTCGCAAAATGTGGGTATGTACTAAGTAAAGAGATTGCCAGCCAAAGATGGACTTAAAGGTAGCAGGTACCAACCAAAAGTTGGGATAGCCAACGAACACAAAATACCAACCAAAAGTTGGGATAACAAAAGATAACAAATAAGAAGATACTAACCAAAAGTTAGAAAAAAGCTACGAACCAAAATTTAGAATCACCAGAGAGAGTACCAACTCAAAAGTTGGGATACAGGTATAAAGTGCCAACCAAAAGTTAGGATCACCAGAACACCGAACGAAGGCGAACACACAATGAAGACTACCAACCAAAAGATGGGATGATCAACAAGAGATACCAACCAAAATTTCAGATAAAGTCTACTAACAAAAAATTAGGATCGCCAGAATGCCGGCCGAAGGCGAACTCACAATGAAGACTACCAGTCAAAAGTTGGAATGATCAACAAGAAAGACCAACCAAAAGTTAGAATAAAGGCTACTAACCAAAAGTTAGAATCGCCAGAACACCAAAGGAAGATGAACACACAATGAAGACTACCAACCAAATGTTGGGATGATCAACAAGAGATACCAACCAAAAGTTTGGATAAAAGGCTACTAACCAAAAGTTGGGATCACCAGAAAGTCGACCGAAGGCGAACTCAAAATGAAGACTACTAACCAAAAGTTGGGATGACAACTTCGCAAGGGAGAATACCTGTAACACCCCCTTTCTATACCCCTAAAATAAACACTTAAGTCATTTAAGCAATTAATAAAAATTTCATCAGAGTATAATTATAACATGGTATAAAAGAGGCGCATCACCTTATCATCGAAACGAAACATAAATAATACCTGCTCATAAAGATATGTAACAAAAGGGGTAAATCTCAACTAAAAACAAAGCATAGCGCTTAAAACCCACATATCAATATTTAGAATAAAGCGGAAACATCTAAACATTGAAATCATTTCATTGATATAAGCATCATATACATCATTCAGATTAATTCAATTCATCAGTTAAGTTTACAAAACATTCAGCAGTAGATACATACACAGATGTATCATAAAAGAATCAAAACAATTCCTAACTACCCAATGTTACATATCATAGCCATCTGACCAAAAGAAATGAAGACTCGCTGTAGCGGTAAAAATTGTGAGTGTAAGTTATTGACTAACTTAACTCAAAGAAAACAAGAGTCGCCACCGCACTTTTATTTTATCCAAATAAAGGAAAGGAAAAAGAGCGAACAAAACCAAAGAGTTCTAAAATAAGAACACGAGACAGAGATCGGGGTAAGGGGGTTGGTTACGCAATGGGAAGGTGTTAGCACCCAAAACGTCTATAGTACTCTATAGGAGCCCTTTGAAATATTTACGCTTTTTGGTTTGAAAATGGTTTGTTTAAAAAGAGATTGGGGAGATGAGAAGAGAATTATTTTTTTATATTTTTGTGTTTGGAGAGACTTATCGTCTCATGCCTACGTACCCATAAAGTGCAATATGGAATCAAAACCCCGTAGTTCGTGGTACAAATGACAAAATTTTGTTGGTTTTGATTGATTTTAGATGTTCAAACAAGTCGTCATTTCAAGGAGAAAACTGCGACTATCCACCCACGAGTATTAAGACAACATTTGCGTCACATAAAGATGGAGGATTTGCTTGGATTATCAACAAGACTATCACTCAACATCAACGTGGAAAATGTCAAAGTCTTAATAATATGGGGAATAGGAGATTTACATCTCAACTATAGAAATGAATCATGTCTAAACTTTATGAAAAGTTTTAAAGTGAAAAAGTGCATAAAGGCACAAAAAGAGTTGATGAGTTTTTGTATTTTTTATGTCTTTTGAAATTGGTCAAAACATGATTAACATTGATTGACTTTTATTAAGAAAGAAACAAAGTTTAAAAATCACTTGACGAAAGTCAAGGTTTTATTGCGAAAGCGGTTTTGAAGTTTGAAACCAAGAAGGTTTTTAAAAAAGGGAGAAAGTTTTGAAAATTTAAGAAGGGGAGGAGATGAAGTGACTATCCTAAAAAACAAAATAAGAGCTAGAGATAAGAAAGATCTAACCGACTTGTATCACACTCCAAAGCAAGCAAAAAGAATTCCATCTGATTTAAAGTATAAGCCAGTGATCGAGCCAAATAAAGGCTAAGATTCAAAATACTCCAAGCATAGGGAAGAAAGTCCTAATCCTAAGTCCAAAATGTCCATGAAGTCCAAGGTCTAAGAATGGTCCAAGAGTATAACCACAAAATTAATAGCACCAAAATTTTTAGATGTTTTATCCTTTGTTAGTGTTTTGAACAAAGTATGGTCCAAGTGGACAAAAGAGAAAATGACATAAACATAAACAAAGATATGGTATGTAATGATAAAATGGAAGCATAAAAGTAAAAAAAATAAAGAGTAAGAAGAGAATATAAACAAAATTAAACAAGGATATTGTTAGTGAATTAGTGGTTAGTGGTTAGAACATATGATCAATGATGATTAATTCTTGCACTTAGACCAAGATTAATGAAAATTCATTAGAGGATTGATAGAATCAAAGCCTCCTAACAATGATTTTCATAGGTATTGGAGTTAAGACAAGCAACTAAACATACTTGGACTTTTAAACGTAAGTTTGAGCCACGAATGATCATTTTCCGATTAAGGGACAATTTAGCGCTATGTTAAGCAATCGTAATCGGGTTTATGTAGAAACCACGACTATCTGAGGCCGGTCAATAAAATGTTAGTGTTAATACATGTTAGAGAAATGATATATAAATCAATCTCCTAAAACATGCCACACAAAAAGAAAAGAGGTAATGATCTCATCATAATCAAGATTTTTAATTAATTAATCAAAGGTAATCTATCACTATTCCAAAGTAAGGAGAATTATCTCAATGATTATTCGTCCATAGTTTTGAAATAATGAAGATTAATCAACCTTGATAATCAACAATCTATGATCCATAGATTTCATCGATCAAAAATAAAAAGAAGAAAAAAAGAAAATGAAATCACAATTTGAATCTCGAATCGATTAAATTATCGTCAATATCAATCACCTCTATTGGTGGATAAAATCAACACCCAAAGTCCATTGATATTGATGAAATCTTATCAACATCAAGATCCAAAACAATCAACACTTAATCAAAATATTTTTAAATAATTTTTTTTAAAAGCTTTTTCAGAAATGAAATTAAAATACAAATTTAATAATAAAAGAAAAATGTGGAAAAATCCACATAGTTAAGAAATGGAAAAAAGAAAATAAAAATAAACAAATAAAAGAAAAGTAATATTGAAAAACAGAAAGAGAAAACGAAACTGAGTTATCTTCTTCTTCTAGCTCTCACACGCGAAAACATTCACGGCCATGGATGCTAGCTTAAATCACAACGGCGGGATGCAAAATTAACACGGTTGCAATCGAAATCAAGAGCTCTTCACAATGGTACCAACAATTCAGAGAATCACAACAAAAGATAACGGATCGAAAATGACGGTGAAGCTCAATCTACCTTCAAACTCAGGTAAGAAATCAATCCAAGCTTCTTCTTGCTTCTCTTCTTCTTCTGAACGAATTCTGGTTCGAAATTGATCTGTGTTTGAGGTTGATTTGAAGTTAATTTGGTGGAATGAAGTATGAGAAGAGAATGAACGAAAGTTTTTCTGGTAGTGAGGAATTGAGGAAGAAAATCAGCAGAGATTTTTTGGCTTGAAAAGCTTGAAGAATAGAGTGAGGGATGAATTCTATTTATAGATGAGAATGAGTGAAAAATGATTTGCAGTTTGTGAGAATTTTCTGCCGTTTTGAAGTAGGTGTGTTGTGCGTGATATTTTTTGCTGGTATTTGACATGTCGTTTTGCAATTTTTCTCTTTGTAGCTCATTTAAGTGACATGGATAACTTGTGGGGTCAGCTGATATTATATTCACATGGCTTGCAATATGGCTTGGATAAGTGACAAATTGTTTTCTCAGCTCAACCTCAATTTCGAGCCGTTTTCGCTCTGCTTCATCTACCTCCTTAATGCTCATCTTACCGTGGAACATTGCTGAAACAGTCAAATAACGACCATGGCGTGGATCTGCTGCGCACATCATATGCTTAGCATCTCACATCTGCTGAGACACCGCAAGCTTCGGAAAAACAGAAGGAATCATGTTTTGTCGACAGATGCTGCATACTTTCTCTGCTGCTAAGCGTTCACGCCGTTGCCTTTCTAATGTTGCCGTAATAATCACGACTATTAAAGTTAGTGATGCATAATTTCGGGTTAAACCGAGCCGTGATACGCGCTAGCTGCTGTTGAACATTATCAACTGATTTCAATGCCCTGTTATTGACAAAGTTGTCATAGCACCAAGATACATCCTCAATGATCTCAGATCCTGGTTTCTCATGCTCATTTGATCACCGTTAACAAAAGTTGAACCAAATGCGAAGACGGGACTAAAACATCCAAAAGCAGGTTGTGTATTGGTAGTGGCTGCAGCTATGGCTTTAGATTTTGATGCAAGTATTGTAGAATCTGGTGTCGTAGATTTTGGATACAGCTTTCTAATTACAGGAGGTGGAGTTGAAAGGTTTCTAACATTTGAGGTCTCGAAAGTAGCTGCCAAGGCACTGAAGGCCGGAGATCTTCTTCGCACACGAGCCCGATCAGGACTAACAGACATACTGCGGGAGCGTTGTGATTTCTCTGGCAAGCCACCAAACCTTCCCCCATAAGATATGTCTCCAACAGAACCAGAGATGACATCAATTCCAGAATTACATCCCTCATTCTGGTGCTCTGCTAGTACTTATTGTCTACTTGTACCATCAAATGGCGATAATAACGTCCCCGTATTATTCTGTGCCAATAAAATTGAATCAACTGGGGGAACCTGAGCTGCATCCGCTGCTGGACAAGCCATCTTACTAAACACCTCTGAATTCCTCTAGATATGGGACGAAAGAAGGGTGGATCCCGTTGAGCATAAAGCAACCCCACCTGCAGTAATGCAACAGCAGAAGGATCATCAAATATTTCTTCACTGTATTCAATTCGATAATTGACCCCAAAGTCTGCATTGACCAGAGATTTAACAAAATCCATCAATTGAAGTTTTGCCCATTCCATGCGCAACTTAGGGTCATCAACCTTTGGTGGATGCCTCCAAGGTGCACCAAAACGCAATCTGTCATCAGAAACCTTTCCATTGCGCACATCAATTGCAAATTTTTGCAAGATCTCCAACGCTCCATCCAATGCAGGATTCACGACAGAAATCTGCAAATATGCTAGATAAGCATCTACAATGTCTTCAAATGTACTAGCTCTGTCTGCTGTTGTCTTGGTTGTCCTGCTCTCCGTAATCATTTCGCTCGCGTATACTTGTAGCTAACCCCCTGATGTATGTGTCTACAGGGGCTCGCTCCTTAGCCCAACAAGATTCAATAATCTGACAACTGGCTTTGGTGACACTGTCGAACATGGTCCCCTGGTTGTTACTCCATGTTTCAGGCTGAGCACAAACGTTGAGAACAATTGGTTTTAGGCGAATGAGCAAAATCCGCAATGGTTGACCTCCTCGAGCAATAGCAATTTGTGCCACCCCAAGAAGCAAGGAACCGAAGAGCTCTTCACATGTTTTCAACTTCCTCCATCCAGACAGCAAGCACGCCTCAGCTGCATCTATCAATATCGCAACTGCCTCATAAACCAATCTCTTGACAGATCTTGAATCAGAATCCAGTGCCGAGAGGCTCTTGATTTTCATTGAAACTGCAGCCTTATAAACTGACAATTTGGTATTAATTCTAGCTTTTAGACTTGACCCCTGCAGAGGAGATTTTCCCAAAATAGCAACAGCATCAGGCAAAAGATTTGATGATTCAGCAATCAGATGTTGAACCTTTATCAGTCTGTGCAATTCAAACACTTGGACCGCATACATTCGCTGTTGATTGGAAATTTTTCGCCTTGCTTTCCAAAAAAGTTGTTGACCTTATATCTCTACGACACCATCGGGAGAAAGCTTTGGGCTTGGCATATTTTCTAGAGTGGAATTCTTGGAAAGATCATCACTTCCTTCTGAGTTTCCATTTTCTATTGGGCTGTCAATGTTGGTATCATGATACTCGGTATGATCGGCAGTTTCAGGTACACTGGTTTGGTTCACTGTAGAACGGAAGCAGCTTCCTAATATAAAGTTGTTTCTATTACCCGTATCCATTGCAGAGTCAACCAGACTTCCACCATGTTCAATATTATTGGATTCCTGCTGTATGCAAGTATCACTTTGATCCTCTTCATCTGAAATCATCTTGGCTTGCCTCGCTGGACTGTCAATATTTTCTCCTGTCAACAGAGATTACTGTTTTCTGTCTACTAAGGCTTTCTTGCATCAAGGATTAGCAAATCCATCAGAATTTTCACCAAAGAAGTTCTAGTTTCACTATGGGCACAAAGATTCAAAAGAAGCCTCTGCAATTGACTTTTATACAATGGCTGAACTAAGCGAAACAACCGAATCATGCCGTGCAATGCTTCAGTCTCAACTAGAGGCTCTCCATCAGCTTCAAAGACCTTAGCTCCACCAGACCTGCGCGAAGCAGTGCTTCGTCCTACACCATCCAGGCAAGTATATTTCCAATGAGACAGAATCAAAGAGTGGCCTGTAAAGATGAAGTTCTGCCAAGAAACAACCGACAGAAAATATGTCCCTTGCAATATCTTCAGAGGCAAGTTTTGAAGAAGACAACTTCTACCTCCAGAGAAGCAAGTCATGAGACCTATTAAAGCTGTATTCCACTTATTGACAATTTTTGTGAATGTAGCTGCATCTTCCCGTTACCCTCATATCTTTATTGGAGCACAGATTCATGTTCCTGCAAAGGCCCAATCCATGGGACAGTTGCAAGGAACCAGTAAAAGCCATTATTCTATCAAAATTGACAGCCAAGTATAATTGCAGACTTTGAATACAATTCAACAAACAGTTTATACTCTATAGAGATGTATTGCGTTGCAGATAGAATTTGACAATCTTTCAACTCAGTTTCCTGCTTGTCCTCCGAAAGCTACCCAGGTTAAACGAAACGGAAACCTCTTTTCCTTTTGATGGCAGTTCGGATGCAATTTATTCTGTGTTTAGCAAGAAGAGGCAGTGATCCAAGATGACGTGAAAGTCTTGCCATCTCATCTTTTGCACTGATTACACTTGGGCCATGGACTCTTTGCAGACGTCCTATTTCCGAAGAAGAGTGACTGCTATTTTGTATTGAGCACAAATTGTCGCCTGAGCTTTAATATCACTTCCACGAGATTGTTCCTTAACCAGTGCAAGAAAAGATTCATCAAAGTAAGACAACGCATCTGAAAGATGGTTTAGTTCCAAGTGGGCAAGTCCAGTCTTGAAACATACAGCAGCAGGAGCCCCACGGGGAACCTGTCCAGGATGCACGAAAACCGGCGCAGTGCCAGTTTGTGGAAGCTTCCCTGAATCAGCAGAATTTGGTACTCCAAGTACACTAAAGTCAAGAGGCTGGCTAGAAAATTGAGGTTGAGCAGGCTGCAGTTGAGATTGTGGCGTGACGACAGCCGGAGGCATGGATTGGGGTGGGACACCTCCATCAGGAAGTCCTATGGACTCAATTGGAACAACAGGTTGTTGAATGGCTTGAGTGGAAACAACACCTTGAAAGCTAGAAGCAGCTTCGGCAGCACCTTCATCCATTTTTCCATTTATATCACCACCTAAATTGTTTGTTGTCTGATCCATGTCTTCCTCCTTAATTACATAATCATCTGGATTTATGACTTCACCAAAATCATCCCATTCTGATGCATTCTCATAACAGGGGAACATTGGGGCAACACTGGTTGAAGGAGGGACAAATCCATCAACAAATACATCTCTGTATCCTCCATTTTTTGCAACAGCCACTTCTGGTGATGGTTGATTATTGCCGGTATCAATGACCATAGGATCAGTAGTATTATTATCAGCCCCTTGAGAGGCTTTCAACCCTTCCTCTTTTATAAGACTAGCTTTTAAAGCTTCTTCTTTCTTTATTCGGTTTTGCTCTTCCTCATATGCAATTAGCTCCTCGCCAACCAAAGGAACCCGTTCGGACACAGTGACTTTGACAGCTTTTGGAGGTGGATCAGCCTGAAGCATCCGAGCTAGCGTGCCAAACTGGCCTCTTAGAAGGAACATAAAGTGCATTCATTGGATTATCTATCATTCCCTTTCCAACAAAACGGTTGTCAAGAACCACCGAGATGTTCAAGTTTTCGAGCTCAGCTTTTGGCCCAATTCCACTTAGCAATAGCATTTGAGGTGAACCAATTGCTCCACTAGACAATATCACTTCACTTCGCATACCATTTCCTAACATTGCCTCATGTTGTTTCCCATTTTCATCATTGAAAATAACACCTACAGCTTTTGGTCTTTTACCTGTTGTATCAAAAACAATCTTTTGGACAGTGGCATGGACCAAAACGGTAAGTTTGTCAGGGTTTCCAGAAGCGAGAAGTTCAGCAGCTGTGTGACGACGACCGAATCTGTCGAAAATGGTTCCACCAACTTTTGTTCCATAAATATGATCATAAGTGAAGCCATTAAAAGGAGAGACTCCAGTGTCTATAAGGCTGACCCTCACTGCTCTTTGAAAAGGCGAAAACTTTGGACGATGAACAATCTGCTTCTCAACCCAAGGGTATGACTCATTTACTAGCTTTGCATCCCACCCTACCTTACTTATAAACCTTGAGCTTGCTCTAGTATAGAAGCCAGCATTAATAGAAGTGCCACCACCTAAGACTCTTCCTCTTGCATTAAAAACTCCATCAGTTGAAACAAAGTACTGAGAAGCTGAAGTTGATGAAAGATCTGCCAAGGTAATATGAAAATTCTCAAGAAATGTTACATTTGGATTAGTGAATGGTACACCACCTCTTTCAAGCAACAACACACTGAAATTCTGTGAAAGTGTTGCTGCTAAAGGACACCCTGCACCTCCACCTCCAACTACTATATAATCATAAGCTTTGTTCAATGATGTATCAGAAATTGATGGAGATGAAAATGAACTCGCTTTTTTTATATAAGGGTAATCATCTTTACCTTGAGAAAGAGGTAGAAAGTTGAAGTTCCAGAACCATAGAACAAACAACAGTGAGAATTTAACTGTATGAATTGAAGCCATAAGAATCTCACGGGCTTTTACAAAAATATTCACTCACTCACTCAAGAACTTCTTCACATAATCAATAGTGCTGGATGCAACATATGTAAGAAAGTATATAGGATAGTTCAAGTTTTCATCCGCCCAATACGATTCCAACATCAGAACGAGTTCTAATATTCGTCCAGCGGTATCAACAGGTAGTAACACATTTCCACCTGCCCTTAGAGTCGTCTTTAAGACATCTCCAAATTCTTTGTCCTTTTGACGCCGGTAAGGCTGATTGTTCAAAGCATTATAAGCATCAGTTATTAGAACAGCTGGCCGCACAAAGGAACCTAGAATAGTTCCATTCAAATGCCTTTCTTTCCTGTGATTGAAATCAACAGCATATATGACGTCCTCACCATCCTTTGTAATTTTCCATATCGTGCCTCCCAAAAGATGTCCAGCAACATGTGGTGCAATCACAATTCCCTCTCCCTTGCCAGAGAGGTGATGATTCTGAGAGTATGTTAGCCTTGTTACACTTTGGAAAGCAGAATCAATATCATCTAGAGTAAACAAATCAAATTCCGATACTTGCTTTCTTGAGAGGAACTGGTCATACATAGTGAGAAGTCCCATTCTATAGACAGGCTCAGTTGAATAAACAGGAGCAGAGAGTCCAAGCTGCTTCATGGCATAGGGTAAGGCACCAAGGTGAAGTGTGTCAGGATGTGAAAGTAAAACGGCATCTATAGTTGATGCTACCCTGGAAAAGGGTTGAAGGAGGGAAGAGTCAAAGTGGTCATTCCAACCAAACCTTCACACTCCCATCAGAGCTCCCAGTAGCTAATACAAGTAGAGGATTTGAAGAATCAAAAGCAAACAACAGCCAATTCATTGTTGTGATCCATGAATTGTGTGCCTGAAGAAAACCAGCAAACTTCACAGCAGTTGGGGCTTTTGTCTCCTCAATAGTATAACAATCTGGTTGGTCAAATCTCCAAAAAGAGATTTCACCAGACTTCCCTCCGACAGCAAGAAGACTGACAGGAGCACTTGTATAAGGATCAAGACAAAACTCAGATGCTACACACAGCAAGAGAAACCACGAAACAACAAGCGAATAAAGCATTGCAGTACGGGAAGCATATTCCTCTCTTATATTCCCTCTCTTGTCTCTTCCAAATTTAATTTGAATCGAATTCTTGAATAAACTCAAAGATTAATCTCCAAACATGCTTTAGAATCACTTGGAAATTGCACACTTGAATAAACACTTTGGACTTGCATCCCAAAACAAACATCTTTATCGAACATCCGCCAAACTTGACTTGTACAGACAAAACTCTAGACTGATGAACCCTGATCGTGATAATCCTGACCAAACTTCTCATAGAACACTGCTTGAAAATTTGATGAATTATGATATAGGACAACTTGACCTTGAACAGTCACATTGCCTGAGAAAATAGCCTACAATCACGGGTAACTTATAGTCGAAGCAAACTCTTGATAGTTCGACCAAGATGAGGTCAAACTTTCATCTGATTTAGACTCGAATGAATGTCCTTGCCATTAATCTCCTTGCAAAACCCTAAGCATACAGAGAAGAAGAAGAAACAAACAAATTGAAAAATATTTTTGGTAATTTTGGTTAGATGTTAGTAAACAGAAACAAACATAAAGCAAGTATGAAACAACAAGGGATCAAAAAGTATGGTCTTGTTTGTGGAATGATATGCAAATGAAATGTGGGATCTTAGGGGTAAAAATTAGGGTATTACAGCTGCCCCTATTTAAGATTCTTCTATTCGGAGATATGAAGATTGACATCTTTGTCTCGACTAGATAGAAGAGACTTAAATATAACAATTAACCCAATTTTTAGCCCTAAGAGACCACAAAATGATATGATTATGCTAATGATATGCGATCATAAGACTTCTGTGGGGAAATAATGCCACAGGAAACAAACAAAAACTCGGGAGAAAAAGAGAGACTCCACATGAGAAAACGAAAGAACAAGATCCTATTCCGATAAGGGAAAGGAAACGACTCAGTGGGGAAAGAGATACCAACTGCCAGTTACTGGGCGAAGATATTCGAACCGAAGAGAATAGGTAAAATACTCTCTACTGGTTACTGAGTAGAAAATAAGTGCAAAACACAAGAGAATTGTTATCTACCAGTTACTGGGTAGAAAACAAAGAAATGTATTACCTATTACCAGTTATTGGGTAAAAAGTAATCCACTCGTTGAAATATAATCAACTACCTGTTACTGGGTAGGAAAAGAAGCAACGCCAACTACTGGTTACTGAGTAGTTTAGCGAGAATAATAATCTTGAATAAAAGGGTTACCAACTATCGGTTACTGGATAGGGTAAACAATATGTCAACTACCTGGTACTGGGTAGGACGGGCTCGACTACCTGTTACTGGGTAGGAGAAAAAGATATATCATTAGCTACTTGTTACTGAGCAGCTCCAAACACACAACAAACTTCTCAAATAAAGAGACAACCATTTGTTGGAAAAAGATATTAACAACTCTGTCGGGGATCTTTAAAAGAGATACGAGCAGGTTGAACCATGCAATAGAATTCTCATTGGGAGCTATTCCACAGAAATTCCAATTGACAGAAAAGCTGATTGGATAAAGATCCATCATTTCACAATAAATTTCTCTGTTGAGGATGAACTAGAGAAATGTTATTTATTGCGAAGGTAAATTTCTGGAGATTACACAAGCTGCTCAAATAAAGAGGCTTCCACATGAAGTTGCGTAAGTAATTACCAAGAGAGTGTTATCAAAACACTACTGGGAGAATCAAATCTTCATCTTCTGATGGGGATCAATAACAGATTCTGCCGAGGAAAATAAATCCTCAAAAATACCTTCTCGTCATCCTGGTTCCACAGCCCAGGGAAAACTAAAGTAACTGCTGCAAGAGACCAAAGTTCAATCCAGGAACAAACTGGAAAGAAACGGTCAAACAGGACTCGACCCAATGAGGAAATAACTCAACTGGGGAACAATTCCATCCAGATAAAAAACTGGGGAGGAAAGCTAAACAAAGCATCTTCCACGAGGCATAAACTCAGTGGGGAATTAAAAATGATAGGTATTTTCTGCTTAGGAGTCGACATTCTAATGAATAGAGGACATACGCATTCTGCGAGATAACAACATCGGGAAAAGGGAAATACCAACAAAAATGCAGGATGCACAATGCAACAAAGACATGTTATGCCCAACCAAAATGAATGCGCATGCAATGAGTATGAATATGCTGATAAATCAGACAAAAAAGGGCAAACAGAGGGTGAACAAAACACCACAACACCACTAAAATACTCGGCTAATCTCTGCGAGTTAGAGATATCATTGGAGATCGTGCTGGGGATCAGCAACGGAAAATCTTCAACCATCAATAATTCAACAAAAGGGAACAACAATATGAACTCCGCTTTGAGAAAAAAAACTGTTGGAGAAAACATAGCAACACAAATCTTCCAACCCTGCCAGGGGAAAAAGAAGTTAACATCATAGCAAAAAGTCACACTGAGGGGGATTTTAAATCAACACCCAATCACAAGGTGAAAGAAAACCCGACAGGTGACTGCTATGTCAACACTTCTCAACATTGTTCTCTACTTGGGGAATAATCCAAAGCAAATGCGCATAACCTCTGTTAGGAATCATCAAAGACAAATCTCCGCTTGGGCAAAAACATCAAGGAGAAGCGGTCTTCAAATTTCTCAACTGTCCGATCATTTGAATCAAGACTTTGCTGTGGAAAACCGTTCAACACTCGTCTGGTTTATCCAAAGAAACACAACTCTGCTCAGGGAATATCAGCAAACTCTACTGAAGAGACCTCAATATAGCTCAAATGGGGAAACATCAACACAACTCTACTGGGGAGCTGCCAATAAATTCTACCAGAGAGGCAAGAAAGAACCCTGCTGAAGAGAACACTTACGTTTTTCGCTTCAAGATTCTACCATTCTTGGGATTACTGTTGACATTCTTTCTTTTATTTTCACAAATCAAAGAAAAATGCTTTTATAATTTTCAAAATTTAAATCAATTATTCACATTTGTTTCAAAAATCATTATCAAAAATAAAATGAAATTCTGTAAACAGAAACAAAAATAAGAATTGCAAACAAAGGGACAAAGGCCCAAATTCTATTGATAGAATGGTAGTCCGCAAATGGCGTAACTCCATGGATCATTACAAAGTTTGAAAAATGGTAAGTACAATGGAAAGTTCTACATTGAAATACAATGACCATTATTCTCCCTAACAACTTTGAATTCCAACTGTGCTTGAGACTTCAGCGGAGAATATCTGAAGTAAAACCTTTGATAGGAAATGTTGCTTCAAACGATCAAGACTGGCCAGATACAGTTACTTGCCATGATCCCTAACTTTTGCCTAGATTGCCCTTTCGGGTTTTCAATCTACCAGGATGATTATTTCTATTTTTGTCTCTAATTTTTGCCTGGACCGCCCTTTCGGGTTTTCAATCCACCGAGACGCTCATTTTTGCCTAAGCCGCCCTTTCAGGTTTTCAACTTAGCGAGCTGTTCTTTTATTTTTTAGGCGAAGTATTTCTTGACTGCATCGGCATTCACAGGACGAGTGAACTCTTCTCCATCCATAGTTGTAAGAATTAATGCACCGCCAGAGAAGGCTCTCTTAACAACATATGGGCCTTCATAATTAGGAGTCCACTTGCCCCTAGAATCAGTAGTAAAAGTCGAGATCTTTTTGAGCACGAGGTCACCTTCTCTGAACACACGGGGTCGAACCTTCTTATCAAATGCTTTCTTCATTCTTTGTTGATATAATTGGCCATGACACAAAGCCGTCATTCTTTTCTCTTCAATCAGATTCAACTGGTCGTATCTACTTTGACACCATTCAGCCTCAGCCAATTCAGTTTCCATCAAAACTCTCATAGAAGGGATTTCAACCTCTATCGGGAGCACTGCTTCCATGCCATAAACAAGAGAAAAAGGGGTTGCCCCTGTTGAAGTGCGAACGGATGTACGATACCCATGCAGAGCGAAAGGAAGCATATCATGCCAATCCTTGTATGTAACAACCATCTTTTGAATAATCTTCTTAATGTTCTTATTAGCAGCTTCAACAGCCCCATTCATCTTGGGTCTATAAGGAGAAGAATTATGATGCTCAATCTTAAACTCATCACATAATTCCTTCATCATCTTGTTATTTAAATTCGACCCATTATCAATGATGATCTTGCTCGGAACACCATACCGACAGATGATTTGATTCTTGATAAACCGGACCACTACTTGCTTAGTCACATTTGCATATGATGCCGCTTCAACCCATTTGGTAAAATAGTCAATAGCCACCAATATGAAACGGTGTCCGTTCGACGCTTTAGGCTCAATCATTCCAATCATATCAATGCCCCACATTGAAAAAGGCCATGGAGAAGAGATAACATTGAGAGGAGTTGGAGGCACATGAATCTTGTCAGCATAAATCTGACATTTATGGCACTTTTTCACGTATTTACAACAGTCAGATTCCATTGTCAGCCAATAGTAACCTGCCCTTAACATCTTCTTAGCCATCGCGTGTCCATTGGCATGGGTGCCAAAGGATCCTTCATGAATTTCTTTCATCAACATATCTGCTTCGTGTCTATCCACGCATCTGAGCAAGATCATGTCATAATTTCTCTTATACATCACATCATCATTCAAGAAGAAACTACCAGCCAATCTTCTCAAAGTTTTCCTATCCTTTTTGGATGCCCCAAGTGGGTACTCTTGATTCTGAAGAAAGCATTTAATATCATAATACCATGGTTTATCATCAACAACCTCTTCAACTACAAACACATGAGCTGGTCTATCAAGACGCATCACATCAATCTTTGGCACATCATTCCAATGATTTACCACAATCATGGAGGATAAAGTCGCTAAAGCATCTGCCATTTGATTCTCTGCTCTTGGTATGTGGTGAAACTCAACTTTATTGAAGAAAGTTGACAACCTTCTTGCATAATCACGATAAGGAATCAAATCAGGTTGACGTGTCTCCCATTTCCCTTTAATCTGATTAATCACTAAAGCTGAATCTCCATACACATCAAGAATCTTGATTCTTAAATCGATAGCTTCTTCCAAGCCCATAATACACGCTTCATACTCAGCCGCATTATTTGTGCAATTGAAAACCAACCTTGCAGTGAAAGGAATATGAGAACCATGAGGAGTAACAATAATTGCACCAATACCTCTGCCATATTCATTAACCGCCCCATCAAAAATTAAACCCCAACGGGATCCAGGCTCAGGTCCTTCTTCATGTAATGGCTCCTCACAATCTTTAACCTTTAGATACATCACATCCTCGTCAGGAAAGTCAAACTGAATAGGTTGATAATCATCAATTGGCTGGTGTGCCAAATGATCAGCCAAAACACTTCCTTTTATCGCCTTTTGAGTTCGGTACTCGATATCATATTCTGATAACAACATTTGCCAACGAGCAATCCTCCCAGTTAAAGCAGGCTTTTCAAAGATATACTTGATTGGATCCATTTTAGATATCAACCAAGTTGTACAATTCAACATATACTGACGGAGGCGCTTGGCAGCCCAAGCTAGAGCACAACATGTCTTTTCAAGCATCGTGTATCGAGACTCACAATCAGTGAATTTCTTGCTTAAATAATAAATGGCAAATTCTTTTCTCCCAGATTCATCTTGTTGACCCAGAACACAACCCATAGACTCTTCTAGCACGGTCAAATACATGATCAAAGGTCTTCCTTCTACGGGAGGAGACAAAATAGGAGGTTCAAGCAGATACTCTTTAATTCTTTCGAAAGCTTTCTGACAATCTTCTGTCCAGACACAACCCTGGTCTTTGCGGAGAAGTTTGAAAATCGGTGCACATGTGGCAGTCATATTGGATATAAATCGAGAGATATAGTTCAAACGTCCCAAGAATCCTCTTACTTGTTTTTCTGTTCTGGGTGCAGGCATCTCCTGGATAGCTTTAACTTTACCAGGATCAACTTCAATGCCTTTTTGACTGACAATAAAGCCTAACAATTTTCCAGAACGAACACCAAAAGTGCATTTATTAGGATTCAGACGGAGCTTAAACTTTCTCAAACGTTGAAACAACTTCAATAAATTTTTAATATGATCTTCTTCAGTCTTCGACTTACAAATCATATCATCCACATAGACCTCAATTTCTTTATGCATCATATCATGGAACAGGGTGGTCATAGCTCTCTGGTACGTTGCACCAGCATTTTTTAAACCGAAGGGCATCACTCTGTAACAGAATGTTCCCCAGGGTGTAATGAATGTTGTTTTTTCCATATCCTCAGGTGCCATCTTTATTTGATTATAACCGGAAAATCCATCCATAAACGAAAAGATATTGAACTTAGCAGTATTATCTACCAACAAATCAATGTGTGGTAGTGGAAAATCATCTTTTGGACTTGCTTTATTCAAATCTCTATAGTCAACACACATTCGGACTTTTCCGTCTTTCTTTGGAACAGGCACGATATTGGCCACCCATTGAGGATATTCTACGGTCACAAGAAAACCAGCATCAATCTGCTTTTGAACCTCTTCTTTAATCTTCACTGCCATGTCAGGATGAGTTCTTCTCAATTTCTGCTTCACGGGTGAACATTCAGGCTTTAATGGCAAATGGTGCTCCACAATACCGGTATCAAGACCAGGCATGTCTTGATAGGACCAAGCAAACACGTCAACATATTCTCTAAGAAGCTCTACCATCCTCTTCTTAACATCTGACTGAAGCAGTCCCCCAATCTTGACTTCTTTTTTATCATCATCGGAACCCAGATTAACCAATTCCACCGGCTCTTCATGAGGCTGAATGGCCTTCTCCTCGTGCTCAAGCAATCGAGAAATCTCATCAGGAATTTCTTCAATATCCTCCTCTTCCGCTTCAAACACAGGGAACTCAAAGTTGGGAGGGGGCATATGGTCATTGTTTCCAATGGGTTTAACAATCAATCTGCACAATGATTTTATGTTTGATTTTAGAATATGAACAAAAAAAAAATGAAAATATTATGCAGATAAGAGTGATTATAACATTATTATACTTTTTTCGGTTTTTTATGTTACCATTTTTCAGAAGTAAAGCAAAAAAGGAAAACAACATATGGATAAACAGAAAAACATTTTATTGATGATGATAAAAGTTGAAACAAAGCCCTCACAAATTCACTTTCACCTTGGGCAGAGTGAAAGGATTTTTGAAAGAAACAAAAACAAATTACTTTGAAACATGAACAACAGTAGGAACATCAACAGCGATCCAATTCTGGCATATCAATCCACGTGTCACAAAGTTGGGCATTTCTTCCTCTTGGTCATCTTCGAGAATTGCAGCTGTAGAATGATCTTTGCAATGGATGAACCCAGCACTTCGAAAGACTTCATGAATACTCTTCAGCTCTTTTTGGGTTGAACCAGATGTAAAACCCAAACCAGCTCTATCTTTTTTCTCAGCAACTTCAATGATTCGGCCCCATCCATCAGCTTGGCCATTATCCACTGCACGTTGTGCATCTTTTAAAGAAGACATGGACACCCCATCCTTCTTAACAGCTTTATCAACCACAGAAAGAGCCTGAAACGGAGTTCCAATATCCTCTTCCGCATCGATATAAGAAAAAGACGACAAACTGCTTACCAACATAGCCTGTTCTCCACCAACAACGACAAGTTTACCATTCTGCACGAATTTTAACTTTTGATGCAGTGTCGAAGTAACAGCTCCAGCTTCATGGATCCATGGGCGTCCTAGAAGACAACTGTAAGCAGGACGAATATCCATGACTTGAAAAGTGATCTGGAAAAAACACGGACCAATCTTGATAGGGAGATCAACCTCTCCAATCACGGTTTTCCTCGATCCATCAAAGGCTTTCACAATGACCCCACTGAACCTCATAGGAGTACCTTGATAAGATAATCTGGACAAAGTAGATTTTGGCATCACATTCAACGATGACCCAGTATCAACCAGCACATTGGATAGAGCGTCTTCCTGGCAATTCATGGAAATATGGAGAGCCAAATTATGATTTCTTCCATGATCGGTCAACTCTTCATCACAAAAACTCAGATTATTACACGCAGTGATATTGGCAACAATGCTATCAAACTGGTTAACAGTCACATCATGATCTACATAAGCTTGTTCCAATACTTTCTGCAACGATTCACGATGAGCCTCAGAGCTCATTAACAGAGATAAAACAGATATTTTTGACGGTGTATGTAACAATTGATCCACTACATTATATTCACTCTTCTTGATCAATTTCAATACCTCATCATTATCTGACTTCTGATTTACATCACTTGATTGACCAGACTCTACAGAAGTCTTCAACTGAATTTGCTTACTCCCAGTATCTTCACTTGTCTTTGAAGGCACATTATCAAATACTCGACCACTTCTGGTTACACGTCCGACATCAGCAATAGTCACAACTGAGGGAAGAGAAGGAATGGGAACCTCTTTTCCATCCTCCAACATAGTAGCATTGTATTTGTAGGGAACAGCTTTATCGGATTCATACGGCGTCGGGCCAGGCAAACGGATAACCAAAGGCGTCACAGCAGATTTCTGACTGCTGTAAGAAATTACAACCCGCTCAGGAATATTGAAACGTGGGACTATGACATTCACCTCGTTCTCCACTTCATTTCTGTTTGCAGTAACCTGAATCAAATTCTCATCCATCATCTTTTGTAAGTCCCTTTTCACAATCACACATCCTCGAGGGTTCACAGAACAAATACAACAGGCGGCATAATCATGCTCAATATCATGGAACTCACTCAACGTAGCATGCATTTCAACAAGCGATCTCCGAATCCAGCGAATGTCGAAAATACGGTATGTACCAGGACAACCATATACCATATTAACAGTTGCATTACCATGTTTAGGAAACGGATTTGATTGCACATTAGGGTTGGTATCTTCAAAAGACAGAATACCGCTTTTTACGAGCTTTGCAACTTCATGCTTCAGAGGATAGCAATTTTCGATATCGTGTCCAGGGGCACCTTGATGAAATGCGCAATGAGCATCTGGCTTATACCACCATGGAATTTCAGTTGGAACAGCCGGCGGATCACGAGGTTGAACCAAATTATTCTTTATTAAAGCCGGAAAGAGCTCAGTATACGTCATTGGAATGGGATCAAATTGTGTTTTCCTCTGTGTACGACCTTGTTGAGTTGTCTTCTCTTGGAAACGTGGTTGATAACTTGCAGTAGCTTGAGCGGTAGGGGTGTTACTGACAACAGGCATAACAGATGCTACTTGTTGCTGACGACGACTACCATTGTTGTTCACAACTCTGCGTCTTCTAGACCTTTCCTGAGATATAGCATTAGTTTCTCCCTCTTTTTTCTTAGGGAACCCAACACCAGGCTTTTTTGTACTTCCAGAATTTCCTTCTTTTATCAGACGTCCCTCACGGACAGCTTCCTCTAATCTCATCCCCATATTAACCATTTCCGTGAAATCACTAGGAGCGCTCGCAACCATCCTTTCATAGTAAAATGAATCCAGAGTCTTCAGAAAAATCTTGGTCATTTCTTTCTCTTCAAGCGGAGGGCTTATCTGAGCTGCAATCTCACGCCATCTTTGCGCATATTCTTTAAAAGTTTCTTTCTCTTTTTGAGACATTGCGCGAAGCTGATCACGGTCTGGCGCCATATCGAGATTATACTTATACTGACGAACAAAAGCTTCACAAAGATCATTGAATGTCTTGATTTGTGTACTATCGAGTCCCATATACCATTTCAGCGCAGCACCAGTAAGACTATCTTGAAAATAGTGGATCAACAACTGATGGTTGTCAGTATAAGTAGACATCTTTCTAGCATACATGATCAAGTGACTTTGCGGACAAGTGTTCCCTTTGTATTTTTCAAAATCCGGAACTTTAAACTTGGCGGGAATCTTCACATTTGGAACAAGGCAAAGCTCATGAGCATTCTTTCCAAATAACTCCTTTCCCCTTAAAGCCCTGATTTCTCTTTGCATTTCAGCAAACTGATCTTGAAAGTCATCTATTCGATCCATAACATCCAAACTCTCGCTCGGAGCAGTATGGAAAATTTGTTCTTCAGTATAAGGCATAGCGTGAGTTACAGGCGGTGGCACAGGTATGACAGTAGGAACAACCGGAACTTCAGCATTAGGAACAACATTAACCACAGGAGGTGGTACAGTCATGACAGCAGGGAGTCTAGAACCTTCGGGAACAGGAGGTCGATATCCCTCTGGCACATAATTGTTAGGCATGCCCCAAGGGAAACCAACAGGCATTTGATATTGAGAAGCATTAATCGGGGCCACAGAAATGGGCGTTGATCCGATTTCAGAAATCACAGTTCCTTGGACAGGAGAAGGAGGAGGTAGTGGTGGCTGATTCTGAGCAGCCACCAGAGCTTCCATTGCGGCAGTCAGTCTCTCCAAACCATCTTTCAGAGTTGATACCTCTTCACGGAGCTCGCGATTCTCTTGTTGCAACTGATCCATCTTTTTCTTAGAGTTAGCCCGGGTGTTGTAGTGATGCGACAGCTTGACTGAAGGAAGGCCAAAAAGAAACAAATAAGACATCTGGAAAAGGCAACACACAATGCACGATGATGCGAATGCAAATGCAAAATGCAGGTGTTTCAACCAGTTTTCAAGGATCTTTAAAATATAAAGCAATTACAAACATCATAAAGAAAAAATAACACTTCTTGAAATACTGATAAACATCTCATTTCATTGAATATTGGAAAGAGTTACACTTGGAAGTACAAAATACAATAATATCAAAATAAGAAAAAGCTAGGTCCTAAGGAACATCTGATGACGATCCAAGCTGATACTTCCTTCGGAGTCTCTTAATCTCTTTCTCATAGTTGTGCTTCATGGTAATCTTCTCTAGCACAAGCTGATCCACAATACCCTTCCAAGCACCAGAAGTTGGAGGATGTGATGATGGAGTAGTAGAGGAAAATAAATCCTCTGCATGCCTCTTCACAGCGCGCCGCTCAAGTAACTCTATCAAGTCATCTTTCTCCTTCATCTGTTTTTGCAATTCCATCTTCTCTCTGTCAGAAGCTTGAAACTTACTTTCCCACATCTCTTTCTCTTCCTTCATCTTAGCCAAAGCGTCTTGAAGTGTCTTCACATCATCAGAAGAAACAGGGATTGCCGTAGGGAGTGGCGTAGAGATCACAGTAGTCAGAGGTTTCTCAATAGGGTAAGGCATCTTAAGCTCCATAGCCCTCTTCTTCACCCAAAGTATGTAAGGTTCTAAAGCAATGCAAACTTGTCTTCCAAGCTCCCCTCTACCCAACCTGTGAATCTTAGTCCAGGCATGAGCCATTTTTCTTCTCAAACCAAGAGAATCATCCCCTCCTTGAAAGAATAAACCCTCTAATAAAATATTCTTAGGCCTATCCTTCAGCATATATCCCAGCTGACGGCGAGCTAGACTCGGGTTGTAGTTAATTCCGCCTTGTATTCCAAGAAGAGGAACATTGGCGAATTCTCCACAACTATCAATAATCCGGACATTATCGTAAACCGAAGAAGACCAAGTGATATCAGTATGCGTAAGAGACATAATCCTTTGAGACCACCTTAAGCAATCCTTGTTTTTCCTAAAAGCAGATGTCTGAGGTAAGTGTGAAACGAACCAATTATACAGCAGAGGTATACAGCAAACAATGGTACCGTTTCCCTTAGAAGTCCTACTATGGATGGAAAAATAAGTATCACCAAGCAAAGTTGGAACAGGGTTCCCAATCGAGAAAATCCTAATAGCATTAATGTCCACAAAATTATCAATATTAGGAAACAAGACTAGTCCATAGATGAGTAAAGCCAATATAGCCTCAAACGCCAATGTGCGACCAATGTCAGCAAATAAAGTAGCCTTCTCGATCAAGAACTTAGCAGTCAAACCCTTGAGGCCTCCCTTAGTCTTTAGGTTTGCATCAATATCCGACTTCGTCAAATGGGTAGCTTCAGCGATATCTTGAGGCTTAAGAGCTTCCTCCAAACCAGTATACGGAACTTTATCAGAAACCGGTACACCTAACAAATAAGCATATTCTTCCAAGGTCGGCATGAGCTGATAATCGGGAAATGTGAAGCATCGGTAAATAGGATCATAGAACTGCATAAGGGTATTCAGAATTCCGTCTTCAATATTGGTAGAAAGAACAAATAAAAGTCTCCCATAACGAGATAAGAAGCCTGAACGATCATCTACCAAGGATACTAGCTTTCTCAACTCTGTAAGATCAGGAGCCCGAAAACCGTACTTCTGAGTGTTTCTCCTTCCAATATCCATAATCAACAATATCTGCGATGTTTGCAAAAGAAAATCTCTGAGATCCTTAAAAACCAGCTGAAACATAATGCTCATGAATGCATGAGTGCAAGATGCAACACCCACAAACAAGACATACAAAGCACACAGGTTCAAAGGTTCGGCACGAACATGGAGCCAAAGGTAAGAATCAACCAACCCACAATGGTATGTATTATGGTTATATCATCACCTGTAGAACAAGGTTCTAAAAAGTTCCCAGAATCATAATTCCATCTTTTGGATATTATCGGCTTAAACGACTACTCGTCGGCCAACAATATTCTCAAGAGAAACTCATCTGAGTGTGGTATCGCGTAACGACCAATTCAAGTCTACACCTGAACAGCCACCGCACCACGTCCTAATAAGGCCAAGATGGGTTAAAGGGTTCTAAGGTCCTCAGCTTCTCAGGCTCCCAGTCGGAAAAAGTAATATCAATTACGACTACTCGTAAGACATCAGTAATTTCCAAAGGGGCCTCCACCGAGCGGGGGATCTCAAGTCAGCTAAGTAAGGACTACTCCACGTAAGCCAACAAGACTATACCACCCTCCTATCATAAGTGCACTCAAGTCCGGGTTAGGACTTATCTCACCACACAAATTACCAGGCACCAAAACAGAACAATCAATAACAAACAAGTCAAACAGAAAGCAATAAATAAATCAAAGTAGGCGAAACCCACTAGGAACCGTTGGAGTCCCCAGCAGAGTCGCCACTTTTCTGTAGCGGTAAAAATTGTGAGTGTAAGTTATTGACTAACTTAACTCAAAGAAAACAAGAGTCGCCACCGCACTTTTATTTTATCCAAATAAAGGAAAGGAAAAAGAGCGAACAAAACCAAAGAGTTCTAAAATAAGAACACGAGACAGAGATCGGGGTAAGGGGGTTGGTTACGCAATGGGAAGGTGTTAGCACCCAAAACGTCTATAGTACTCTATAGGAGCCCTTTGAAATATTTACGCTTTTTGGTTTGAAAATGGTTTGTTTGAAAAGAGATTGGGGAGATGAGAAGAGAATTATTTTTTTATATTTTTGTGTTTGGAGAGACTTATCGTCTCATGCCTACGTACCCATAAAGTGCAATATGGAATCAAAACCCCGTAGTTCGTGGTACAAATGACAAAATTTTGTTGGTTTTGATTGATTTTAGATGTTCAAACAAGTCGTCATTTCAAGGAGAAAACTGCGACTATCCACCCACGAGTATTAAGACAACATTTGCGTCACATAAAGATGGAGGATTTGCTTGGATTATCAACAAGACTATCACTCAACATCAACGTGGAAAATGTCAAAGTCTTAATAATATGGGGAATAGGAGATTTACATCTCAACTATAGAAATGAATCATGTCTAAACTTTATGAAAAGTTTTAAAGTGAAAAAGTGCATAAAGGCACAAAAAGAGTTGATGAGTTTTTGTATTTTTTATGTCTTTTGAAATTGGTCAAAACATGATTAACATTGATTGACTTTTATTAAGAAAGAAACAAAGTTTAAAAATCACTTGACGAAAGTCAAGGTTTTATTGCGAAAGCGGTTTTGAAGTTTGAAACCAAGAAGGTTTTTAAAAAAGGGAGAAAGTTTTGAAAATTTAAGAAGGGGAGGAGATGAAGTGACTATCCTAAAAAACAAAATAAGAGCTAGAGATAAGAAAGATCTAACCGACTTGTATCACACTCCAAAGCAAGCAAAAAGAATTCCATCTGATTTAAAGTATAAGCCAGTGATCGAGCCAAATAAAGGCTAAGATTCAAAATACTCCAAGCATAGGGAAGAAAGTCCTAATCCTAAGTCCAAAATGTCCATGAAGTCCAAGGTCTAAGAATGGTCCAAGAGTATAACCACAAAATTAATAGCACCAAAATTTTTAGATGTTTTATCCTTTGTTAGTGTTTTGAACAAAGTATGGTCCAAGTGGACAAAAGAGAAAATGACATAAACATAAACAAAGATATGGTATGTAATGATAAAATGGAAGCATAAAAGTAAAAAAAATAAAGAGTAAGAAGAGAATATAAACAAAATTAAACAAGGATATTGTTAGTGAATTAGTGGTTAGTGGTTAGAACATATGATCAATGATGATTAATTCTTGCACTTAGACCAAGATTAATGAAAATTCATTAGAGGATTGATAGAATCAAAGCCTCCTAACAATGATTTTCATAGGTATTGGAGTTAAGACAAGCAACTAAACATACTTGGACTTTTAAACGTAAGTTTGAGCCACGAATGATCATTTTCCGATTAAGGGACAATTTAGCGCTATGTTAAGCAATCGTAATCGGGTTTATGTAGAAACCACGACTATCTGAGGCCGGTCAATAAAATGTTAGTGTTAATACATGTTAGAGAAATGATATATAAATCAATCTCCTAAAACATGCCACACAAAAAGAAAAGAGGTAATGATCTCATCATAATCAAGATTTTTAATTAATTAATCAAAGGTAATCTATCACTATTCCAAAGTAAGGAGAATTATCTCAATGATTATTCGTCCATAGTTTTGAAATAATGAAGATTAATCAACCTTGATAATCAACAATCTATGATCCATAGATTTCATCGATCAAAAATAAAAAGAAGAAAAAAAGAAAATGAAATCACAATTTGAATCTCGAATCGATTAAATTATCGTCAATATCAATCACCTCTCTTGGTGGATAAAATCAACACCCAAAGTCCATTGATATTGATGAAATCTTATCAACATCAAGATCCAAAACAATCAACACTTAATCAAAATATTTTTAAATAATTTTTTTTAAAAGCTTTTTCAGAAATGAAATTAAAATACAAATTTAATAATAAAAGAAAAATGTGGAAAAATCCACATAGTTAAGAAATGGAAAAAAGAAAATAAAAATAAACAAATAAAAGAAAAGTAATATTGAAAAACAGAAAGAGAAAACGAAACTGAGTTATCTTCTTCTTCTAGCTCTCACACGCGAAAACATTCACGGCCATGGATGCTAGCTTAAATCACAACGGCGGGATGCAAAATTAACACGGTTGCAATCGAAATCAAGAGCTCTTCACAATGGTACCAACAATTCAGAGAATCACAACAAAAGATAACGGATCGAAAATGACGGTGAAGCTCAATCTACCTTCAAACTCAGGTAAGAAATCAATCCAAGCTTCTTCTTGCTTCTCTTCTTCTTCTGAACGAATTCTGGTTCGAAATTGATCTGTGTTTGAGGTTGATTTGAAGTTAATTTGGTGGAATGAAGTATGAGAAGAGAATGAACGAAAGTTTTTCTGGTAGTGAGGAATTGAGGAAGAAAATCAGCAGAGATTTTTTGGCTTGAAAAGCTTGAAGAATAGAGTGAGGGATGAATTCTATTTATAGATGAGAATGAGTGAAAAATGATTTGCAGTTTGTGAGAATTTTCTGCCGTTTTGAAGTAGGTGTGTTGTGCGTGATATTTTTTGCTGGTATTTGACATGTCGTTTTGCAATTTTTCTCTTTGTAGCTCATTTAAGTGACATGGATAACTTGTGGGGTCAGCTGATATTATATTCACATGGCTTGCAATATGGCTTGGATAAGTGACAAATTGTTTTCTCAGCTCAACCTCAATTTCGAGCCGTTTTCGCTCTGCTTCATCTACCTCCTTAATGCTCATCTTACCGTGGAACATTGCTGAAACAGTCAAATAACGACCATGGCGTGGATCTGCTGCGCACATCATATGCTTAGCATCTCACATCTGCTGAGACACCGCAAGCTTCGGAAAAACAGAAGGAATCATGTTTTGTCGACAGATGCTGCATACTTTCTCTGCTGCTAAGCGTTCACGCCGTTGCCTTTCTAATGTTGCCGTAATAATCACGACTATTAAAGTTAGTGATGCATAATTTCGGGTTAAACCGAGCCGTGATACGCGCTAGCTGCTGTTGAACATTATCAACTGATTTCAATGCCCTGTTATTGACAAAGTTGTCATAGCACCAAGATACATCCTCAATGATCTCAGATCCTGGTTTCTCATGCTCATTTGATCACCGTTAACAAAAGTTGAACCAAATGCGAAGACGGGACTAAAACATCCAAAAGCAGGTTGTGTATTGGTAGTGGCTGCAGCTATGGCTTTAGATTTTGATGCAAGTATTGTAGAATCTGGTGTCGTAGATTTTGGATACAGCTTTCTAATTACAGGAGGTGGAGTTGAAAGGTTTCTAACATTTGAGGTCTCGAAAGTAGCTGCCAAGGCACTGAAGGCCGGAGATCTTCTTCGCACACGAGCCCGATCAGGACTAACAGACATACTGCGGGAGCGTTGTGATTTCTCTGGCAAGCCACCAAACCTTCCCCCATAAGATATGTCTCCAACAGAACCAGAGATGACATCAGAATTACATCCCTCATTCTGGTGCTCTGCTAGTACTTATTGTCTACTTGTACCATCAAATGGCGATAATAACGTCCCCGTATTATTCTGTGCCAATAAAATTGAATCAACTGGGGGAACCTGAGCTGCATCCGCTGCTGGACAAGCCATCTTACTAAACACCTCTGAATTCCTCTAGATATGGGACGAAAGAAGGGTGGATCCCGTTGAGCATAAAGCAACCCCACCTGCAGTAATGCAACAGCAAAAGGATCATCAAATATTTCTTCACTGTATTCAATTCGATAATTGACCCCAAAGTCTGCATTGACCAGAGATTTAACAAAATCCATCAATTAAAGCTTTGCCCATTCCATGCGCAACTTAGGGTCATCAACCTTTGGTGGATGCCTCCAAGGTGCACCAAAACGCAATCTGTCATCAGAAACCTTTCCATTGCGCACATCAATTGCAAATTTTTGCAAGATCTCCAACGCTCCATCCAATGCAGGATTCACGACAGAAATCTGCAAATATGCTAGATAAGCATCTACAATGTCTTCAAATGTACTAGCTCTGTCTGCTGTTGTCTTGGTTGTCCTGCTCTCCGTAATCATTTCGCTCGCGTATACTTGTAGCTAACCCCCTGATGTATGTGTCTACAGGGGCTCGCTCCTTAGCCCAACAAGATTCAATAATCTGACAACTGGCTTTGGTGACACTGTCGAACATGGTCCCCTGGTTGTTACTCCATGTTTCAGGCTGAGCACAAACGTTGAGAACAATTGGTTTTAGGCGAATGAGCAAAATCCGCAATGGTTGACCTCCTCGAGCAATAGCAATTTGTGCCACCCCAAGAAGCAAGGAACCGAAGAGCTCTTCACATGTTTTCAACTTCCTCCATCCAGACAGCAAGCACGCCTCAGCTGCATCTATCAATATCGCAACTGCCTCATAAACCAATCTCTTGACAGATCTTGAATCAGAATCCAGTGCCGAGAGGCTCTTGATTTTCATTGAAACTGCAGCCTTATAAACTGACAATTTGGTATTAATTCTAGCTTTTAGACTTGACCCCTGCAGAGGAGATTTTCCCAAAATAGCAACAGCATCAGGCAAAAGATTTGATGATTCAGCAATCAGATGTTGAACCTTTATCAGTCTGTGCAATTCAAACACTTGGACCGCATACATTCGCTGTTGATTGGAAATTTTTCGCCTTGCTTTCCAAAAAAGTTGTTGACCTTATATCTCTACGACACCATCGGGAGAAAGCTTTGGGCTTGGCATATTTTCTAGAGTGGAATTCTTGGAAAGATCATCACTTCCTTCTGAGTTTCCATTTTCTATTGGGCTGTCAATGTTGGTATCATGATACTCGGTATGATCGGCAGTTTCAGGTACACTGGTTTGGTTCACTGTAGAACGGAAGCAGCTTCCTAATATAAAGCTGTTTCTATTACCCGTATCCATTGCAGAGTCAACCAGACTTCCACCATGTTCAATATTATTGGATTCCTGCTGTATGCAAGTATCACTTTGATCCTCTTCATCTGAAATCATCTTGGCTTGCCTCGCTGGACTGTCAATATTTTCTCCTGTCAACAGAGATTACTGTTTTCTGTCTACTAAGGCTTTCTTGCATCAAGGATTAGCAAATCCATCAGAATTTTCACCAAAGAAGTTCTAGTTTCACTATGGGCACAAAGATTCAAAAGAAGCCTCTGCAATTGACTTTTATACAATGGCTGAACTAAGCGAAACAACCGAATCATGCCGTGCAATGCTTCAGTCTCAACTAGAGGCTCTCCATCAGCTTCAAAGACCTTAGCTCCACCAGACCTGCGCGAAGCAGTGCTTCGTCCTACACCATCCAGGCAAGTATATTTCCAATGAGACAGAATCAAAGAGTGGCCTGCAAAGATGAAGTTCTGCCAAGAAACAACCGACAGAAAATATGTCCCTTGCAATATCTTCAGAGGCAAGTTTTGAAGAAGACAACTTCTACCTCCAGAGAAGCAAGTCATGAGACCTATTAAAGCTGTATTCCACTTATTGACAATTTTTGTGAATGTAGCTGCATCTTCCCGTTACCCTCATATCTTTATTGGAGCACAGATTCATGTTCCTGCAAAGGCCCAATCCATGGGACAGTTGCAAGGAACCAGTAAAAGCCATTATTCTATCAAAATTGACAGCCAAGTATAATTGCAGACTTTGAATACAATTCAACAAACAGTTTATACTCTATAGAGATGTATTGCGTTGCAGATAGAATTTGACAATCTTTCAACTCAGTTTCCTGCTTGTCCTCCGAAAGCTACCCAGGTTAAACGAAACGGAAACCTCTTTTCCTTTTGATGGCAGTTCGGATGCAATTTATTCTGTGTTTAGCAAGAAGAGGCAGTGATCCAAGATGACGTGAAAGTCTTGCCATCTCATCTTTTGCACTGATTACACTTGGGCCATGGACTCTTTGCAGACGTCCTATTTCCGAAGAAGAGTGACTGCTATTTTGTATTGAGCACAAATTGTCGCCTGAGCTTTAATATCACTTCCACGAGATTGTTCCTTAACCAGTGCAAGAAAAGATTCATCAAAGTAAGACAACGCATCTGAAAGATGGTTTAGTTCCAAGTGGGCAAGTCCAGTCTTGAAACATACAGCAGCAGGAGCCCCACGGGGAACCTGTCCAGGATGCACGAAAACCGGCGCAGTGCCAGTTTGTGGAAGCTTCCCTGAATCAGCAGAATTTGGTACTCCAAGTACACTAAAGTCAAGAGGCTGGCTAGAAAATTGAGGTTGAGCAGGCTGCAGTTGAGATTGTGGCGTGACGACAGCCGGAGGCATGGATTGGGGTGGGACACCTCCATCAGGAAGTCCTATGGACTCAATTGGAACAACAGGTTGTTGAATGGCTTGAGTGGAAACAACACCTTGAAAGCTAGAAGCAGCTTCGGCAGCACCTTCATCCATTTTTCCATTTATATCACCACCTAAATTGTTTGTTGTCTGATCCATGTCTTCCTCCTTAATTACATAATCATCTGGATTTATGACTTCACCAAAATCATCCCATTCTGATGCATTCTCATAACAGGGGAACATTGGGGCAACACTGGTTGAAGGAGGGACAAATCCATCAACAAATACATCTCTGTATCCTCCATTTTTTGCAACAGCCACTTCTGGTGATGGTTGATTATTGCCGGTATCAATGACCATAGGATCAGTAGTATTATTATCAGCCCCTTGAGAGGCTTTCAACCCTTCCTCTTTTATAAGACTAGCTTTTAAAGCTTCTTCTTTCTTTATTCGGTTTTGCTCTTCCTCATATGCAATTAGCTCCTCGCCAACCAAAGGAACCCGTTCGGACACAGTGACTTTGACAGCTTTTGGAGGTGGATCAGCCTGAAGCATCCGAGCTAGCGTGCCAAACTGGCCTCTTAGAAGGAACATAAAGTGCATTCATTGGATTATCTATCATTCCCTTTCCAACAAAACGGTTGTCAAGAACCACCGAGATGTTCAAGTTTTCGAGCTCAGCTTTTGGCCCAATTCCACTTAGCAATAGCATTTGAGGTGAACCAATTGCTCCACTAGACAATATCACTTCACTTCGCATACCATTTCCTAACATTGCCTCATGTTGTTTCCCATTTTCATCATTGAAAATAACACCTACAGCTTTTGGTCTTTTACCTGTTGTATCAAAAACAATCTTTTGGACAGTGGCATGGACCAAAACGGTAAGTTTGTCAGGGTTTCCAGAAGCGAGAAGTTCAGCAGCTGTGTGACGACGACCGAATCTGTCGAAAATGGTTCCACCAACTTTTGTTCCATAAATATGATCATAAGTGAAGCCATTAAAAGGAGAGACTCCAGTGTCTATAAGGCTGTCCCTCACTGCTCTTTGAAAAGGCGAAAACTTTGGACGATGAACAATCTGCTTCTCAACCCAAGGGTATGACTCATTTACTAGCTTTGCATCCCACCCTACCTTACTTATAAACCTTGAGCTTGCTCTAGTATAGAAGCCAGCATTAATAGAAGTGCCACCACCTAAGACTCTTCCTCTTGCATTAAAAACTCCATCAGTTGAAACAAAGTACTGAGAAGCTGAAGTTGATGAAAGATCTGCCAAGGTAATATGAAAATTCTCAAGAAATGTTACATTTGGATTAGTGAATGGTACACCACCTCTTTCAAGCAACAACACACTGAAATTCTGTGAAAGTGTTGCTGCTAAAGGACACCCTGCACCTCCACCTCCAACTACTATATAATCATAAGCTTTGTTCAATGATGTATCAGAAATTGATGGAGATGAAAATGAACTCGCTTTTTTTATATAAGGGTAATCATCTTTACCTTGAGAAAGAGGTAGAAAGTTGAAGTTCCAGAACCATAGAACAAACAACAGTGAGAATTTAACTGTATGAATTGAAGCCATAAGAATCTCACGGGCTTTTACAAAAATATTCACTCACTCACTCAAGAACTTCTTCACATAATCAATAGTGCTGGATGCAACATATGTAAGAAAGTATATAGGATAGTTCAAGTTTTCATCCGCCCAATACGATTCCAACATCAGAACGAGTTCTAATATTCGTCCAGCGGTATCAACAGGTAGTAACACATTTCCACCTGCCCTTAGAGTCATCTTTAAGACATCTCCAAATTCTTTGTCCTTTTGACGCCGGTAAGGCTGATTGTTCAAAGCATTATAAGCATCAGTTATTAGAACAGCTGGCCGCACAAAGGAACCTAGAATAGTTCCATTCAAATGCCTTTCTTTCCTGTGATTGAAATCAACAGCATATATGACGTCCTCACCATCCTTTGTAATTTTCCATATCGTGCCTCCCAAAAGATGTCCAGCAACATGTGGTGCAATCACAATTCCCTCTCCCTTGCCAGAGAGGTGATGATTCTGAGAGTATGTTAGCCTTGTTACACTTTGGAAAGCAGAATCAATATCATCTAGAGTAAACAAATCAAATTCCGATACTTGCTTTCTTGAGAGGAACTGGTCATACATAGTGAGAAGTCCCATTCTATAGACAGGCTCAGTTGAATAAACAGGAGCAGAGAGTCCAAGCTGCTTCATGGCATAGGGTAAGGCACCAAGGTGAAGTGTGTCAGGATGTGAAAGTAAAACGGCATCTATAGTTGATGCTACCCTGGAAAAGGGTTGAAGGAGGGAAGAGTCAAAGTGGTCATTCCAACCAAACCTTCACACTCCCATCAGAGCTCCCAGTAGCTAATACAAGTAGAGGATTTGAAGAATCAAAAGCAAACAACAGCCAATTCATTGTTGTGATCCATGAATTGTGTGCCTGAAGAAAACCAGCAAACTTCACAGCAGTTGGGGCTTTTGTCTCCTCAATAGTATAACAATCTGGTTGGTCAAATCTCCAAAAAGAGATTTCACCAGACTTCCCTCCGACAGCAAGAAGACTGACAGGAGCACTTGTATAAGGATCAAGACAAAACTCAGATGCTACACACAGCAAGAGAGACCACGAAACAACAAGCGAATAAAGCATTGCAGTACGGGAAGCATATTCCTCTCTTATATTCCCTCTCTTGTCTCTTCCAAATTTAATTTGAATCGAATTCTTGAATAAACTCAAAGATTAATCTCCAAACATGCTTTAGAATCACTTGGAAATTGCACACTTGAATAAACACTTTGGACTTGCATCCCAAAACAAACATCTTTATCGAACATCCGCCAAACTTGACTTGTACAGACAAAACTCTAGACTGATGAACCCTGATCGTGATAATCCTGACCAAACTTCTCATAGAACACTGCTTGAAAATTTGATGAATTATGATATAGGACAACTTGACCTTGAACAGTCACATTGCCTGAGAAAATAGCCTACAATCACGGGTAACTTATAGTCGAAGCAAACTCTTGATAGTTCGACCAAGATGAGGTCAAACTTTCATCTGATTTAGACTCGAATGAATGTCCTTGCCATTAATCTCCTTGCAAAACCCTAAGCATACAGAGAAGAAGAAGAAACAAACAAATTGAAAAATATTTTTGGTAATTTTGGTTAGATGTTAGTAAACAGAAACAAACATAAAGCAAGTATGAAACAACAAGGGATCAAAAAGTATGGTCTTGTTTGTGGAATGATATGCAAATGAAATGTGGGATCTTAGGGGTAAAAATTAGGGTATTACACTCGCTTCACAAAAGACCTCCAACATCCTACTCTGCAATGCCTCATAGAGCATTATGAAACAGCAGAAGGGTGAGAAACATTATCATAACAAACAATGCATAAAATTATATATATAATAAAACACAATTATAACATACACTCAATTCACATTTCTCACCACAACTTGTTACAACACCTCACAATGTACACGTACATAATCAATCACATTCACCAATTCATGCTTCACAATTCATAGCATTTCACTTAAACATTTACAATTATGCTCAATTCACCAAAACATCATATAAAGATGATAATGCAACTCATAGAGACCGGCTCACGACTCTATGCAGATGCAAATGCGGTACCGACTCGTTCAGCAGGTTCAATTGAAGAACCCAAATGGAACCATCGCTCGTTACCGAAGTAACTCCCCGTCGGGCCTACGATGTTCACCCATCACTCACACCCCACATGGGCACACGATGTTTCAGGATTGCTAACACCCCAAGCGGGAACAAAATCCGGTTGCTCACACCCTACAAGGGCACACAACTGTTCTGCAGATTCTCCACGGAATCAAAATAAACCATCGCTCACACCCCACAAGGGCACACGATCGTTTCTGCAGATCCTCCTAGGGATCAAATTAACTAAACCATCGCTCACACCCCACAAGGGCACACGAGGTTTCTGCAGATGCTACGCGGGATCAGACACACAAGAATGCAATCATGATGCTACACATGCAACACGACTCTAAACACTCTTAAATGCACACATGTTTACAAACATATTCAAGCATTCTTCACATCATACAAGTACATACAATTATGCACATTCACATCAATATCACCATGCAATTCCATTTAATTCGAACAACTGCACAAAATTGCCAAACGACCATATACGCATTCCACAATTCACAAAATAGGATTCACGCCATACGGCTACCCACAGCACAACATAACTCAGCATGACCGATGCCTCGAGCAAGAAAATAATCAAAGTTAAGTCGGAAACCCGACCTCGGATGGAAACATTAAAGAAAACACAACCTGCCACGCTCGCCACCTGCTCGCTCAGCAAGCTCCTAGCGAGTATTCGCTACTTGTTCGCCTAGCGATCAAGCTCGCGAAGGCAAACAGAAGCCTCTGACTTCGTTCGCTACCTCGCTCGCTCAGCGAACCCCTAGAGAACCTTCGCTACCCCCATTCGCTGCCAGCGAACACCACAACATGCATTCTGTCCAAGTCTGGGACCATTCGCTACACATTCGCTACTGCTCGCTCAACGAACGTTCGTGACCAGCTCACCTAGCGAACAACTAGCAAGTGTCTGCGAACCATAATTCCTTACTGTTCAGAATTTCCCAACCTCTCCAAAACCGATTGATTCTCATCAAATCAGTTCCAATAGCCTTAGTCTATCACACCCTAACTATTCTATATCACTTACATTGGATTCTACCCGATAAAACATCCATTCTACCAATTAAACTCATTATGCCCTAAAAAGAAAATTGAGCAAAACTCTCCCCAATTCCAAAACAAAACCAACAAGAACACACATAATCGTACACATTGCAAGAATAATAAAGTTTCACACCCTTACCCAATCAATCGAAAGCTTAGAAGTGGATTCTTGATGATTCTAGGTTTTTCTCCTCTTTTCTCTTCTCTTCCTTTCTTTCTCTTCTTTTTCTTTCCTCTTGGTTTCTATTCTCTCTATTCTTTCTCTTTTCCACTTATAATCTTTCTACTTTATTTCTCTCAAAATAACTACTAATCAAGGATTATCTAAAACATCATCTAATTAATTCCCAAAAACTCTTCAAATAATAAAATACTACAACAAACACACATAACATATTATCACATAATTCCACAATAAAAATAACAATTAACCAATAAATTAAAAGACTCAACAAAATAATGGGAAATTAGAATCGGGGAGTTACAACTCTCCCCCACTTTAGAAATTTTCGTCCTCGAAAATATTACCTGATCCAAACAACTCTGGATGCGACTCTCGCATCTTACTTTCCAATTCCCAAGTCATATCGCCTTCTGCAGCACCTCCCCAGGCTACTTTCACAAGTGCAATATCCTTGCCTCTTAACTTCTTAATCTCTCGGTCCAAAATTCTAACCGGCAAAGCTTCCACTGTAAGGTTATCTCTTACTTCAACCTCGTCCATAGGGATAACATGTGACGGATCTGGAACATACTTCCGAAGTTGCGAAACATGAAACACATCATGCAAATTCGAAAGATTTGGAGGCAACGCCACACGATAAGCCACAACACCAACTCGTGCAATAATCTGATACGGACGGATGAAACGAGAAGTCAACTTCCTCGACTTCAAAGCATGACCCACACCCGTAACCGGCGTAACTCTAAAAAACACATGGTCACCCTCTTGAAATTCAAGATCCTTCCTTCTCTTATCATGATAACTTTTCTGCCTACTCTGAGAAGCTATCATCTTTTCTCGAATCAACCTCACCTTCTCCGCCGTCTACTGTACCAACTCCGGTCCAACCACCAACCTCTCACCAGTCTCATGCCAACACAAAGGTGTTCGACATTTTCGACCATACAAAGCTTCAAATGGAGCCATACCGATACTCGAACGAAAACTGTTATTATAGGTGAATTCAATCAACGCTAAATAACTATTCCACGCACCACCTTGCTCTAGCACACAAGCTCGTAACAAATCTTCCAACGATTGAATTGTCCTTTCAGTTTGACCATCTGTTTGCGGATGATAAGCCGAACTCAATCTTAACTGAGAACCCAAAGCCTTTTGCAAACTTTCCCAAAACCTTGAAGTAAACCTTGGATCTCTATCTGATACAATGCTCTTGGGAACTCCATGCAACTTCACAATCACCCGAACATAGATCACAACTAACTTCTCCAAAGGATAACTAATATCAATTGGAATAAAGTGAGTAGATTTCGTAAGTCTATCAACAATCACCCAAATTGCATTGTGACCTCTCTGCGTATTCGTCAACCCCGTAACAAAATCCATCGAGATACCATCCCATTTCTACTCTGGGATATCCAACGGTTGCATTAATCCAATAGGTTTCTGATGTTCCACTTTAGAATTCTGACAAATCAAACATGCATACACAAACTGATCTACATCTCTCTTCAACCCAGACCACCAAAAGATCTTCTTCAAGTCTTGGTACATCTTCTTTGCTCCCGGATGAATACTCAAATTACTACGGTGTGTTGCACCCCAAAATTTGCCCAACATTTCTTTACCTAGCTGGTGTTTCATTTCATTCACATTAGCATTATCATTTGCATTTCATTGACATGTGTGCAGGAGATCAAGAGGTATGATTACCAATCAAGGGCTACACAAGACATTGAAGCTAGCTGGGAGGCTTACTCAAGTGTTCAAGGGTTGATATCCTTGTCAGAGAAGTTGAAAGAGCCTCAGAGAGGGTGATTGAAACCAAGAGGGTGTGTCTCCTAACTTGAGAGTTGTGGGAAGAACATCAGATGATTCTGAGGCCATGAAGATGGACTTGAGGTCTTGAGAGAGCTCTAGAGAAGGTTTGAAGATCACTTGGAGGCCTAGACAGGTCATTGTGCAAGAGTAAGAAGCCCCAGCATGATTGGTGCAGCTAGGGTTTGACTGGGTTAACCCTAAGTCAACTGATGATTTGAAGAAGGTTGAGACCTAATTCAAGAGCCATGTGATCATGGATTGATGCATTGAGATGTTATAAGGATGATTCCAAGGTCAACTCATCATGATTGAAGATTTTGAGAAGTTTCAAGCTAGGGTTTCTAAGGCTTGACAGTGTAAAATCCCCTAGTTTGGCCCCTATCTTCAAGGCAATTTAACTCAAGATGTGGTTGTCATCTCATCTTTCCCCCAACATGAATGTTGTAGATCATGATCTGAGCTTTAATTTGAGTGCTATAAGTCCTTGATAGGATTTGTAGAACTCAAGTTATGACTTTGACAAGTTACAGGTCATCTGAGGTATGTGAATTTGGAGCTTGAAAGTTGTCCAACTTGCATGAAACTTTTTCCCTAGAAGGATGATTCCTATGAACTTTTGGTCAACATGAATGTTGTTCCTTATCCTCTTAGATTTCTAGAGAGTACTGGAAGTTCTTTATAGGATTTGTAGAACTCAAGTTATGGCTTTGACAAGTCAAGGGTATTTTGGTCATTTGGAGATTATAGGTCATTTCAATCATAAGGCCATAACTCCTATTTGCAATCTTCAAATGGGAAAATGTTCAACATCAAACTTGTTCAAAATGATGTTTTAAGTCTAGATAAGAGGTCATGAGAGGTTGGAATTGCTTGTAACTCAAAATTGCAAAGTTGGCTTAAAAAGGAAGAATTAAAGTTCATTAAAAGGACCAAGTTTGAGATTTTTCATTTGGTGACCAAATGAAACAAACCTATATGTCATTTTGATTGTAAAATGCATTTTAAAGACATTGGAAATATTAATTTTCTCATTTGAGGTCAAAATCATGGAGTTGTATTTTGTTACTTAAGGTTTAAGTTACATATGCCAAATTTCTCATGAGATCAAAACCAAAGTACAAACACATCCTAACAGTTTCATAATCTCATGTGGAGAGAATTTGGATGAGAATGAGGGTCAATGCAAGCTGCTGCAAGGACTGTCATACACATAGCATATCATGAGATTTCAAGTGAGATGAGATATTGAAATACTCATTGGATTGATCTAGAACTTTCTAGATCATTCATCCATGTTCTATATATGATTTAGAAGTGGTTCAGAGTGAAGGTTGGTGAGAATTGGGAGAGGAGAGTGAGATTGCACTTTGAAAGTTCTTCTTGCAAATCAAAATCTGTTACAAGGTTAGAGGCCATTTCAATCCAAGAAATTGATCTCAATTGCTTGCTCTGAGGTTGGTGATCAATTCCAGATCAAATTAAAGGCAAGATCGTGGGAGAATTGGGAGGTGGCACTTGGATTTCTTCATCTGCAACTCATAGTCGGGTTCAAAGATTCAGAGCATTTCAATCCATTTGGTTGCATACATAAGGTTGATTAGAGGTTAGGGAAGAAATCTGCAAGTTCTTGAGGGTTGATTTGAACATTCAACCACTCTGTTCACACGATTTTACCAGGCATGCAGTTCTTGTTCTATGGCTTAAATTAGGTAGAATCAATGGGAATTATTGTGTTAGATGCATTATAGATTGATGTAGGAAGGTTTTTGGATCATCAATTTGGAGATTAGTGACCAATTAGGGTTGTTGCCATTTTCGGTTGAGATTGTGTTCTTGCAAATCTTGAGCTTTTAGAATGAATTAGTGGCATGAATGAATTCCTGAGGAAATTTGGGACAAGATTCATCAAGGAATCGTGGCCAATGGTGGATTCTAGAGAGAGTTAGGGTTGTGGAAGGTTGATCGAAGAAGTCACCGGCGGTGACTCTAGCGCGCGCAGGTGAACTGAGTTCAGAGATTCAAAATGGAGAAGATGACTTGATAGCCATTAGATCTTAGGTTGACTTGGACTGAAGGCATCATCCAACGGCCACGCGTGAAGGAATTTTGTGAAGGATTTCTGAAATAATATGAAACGCAGCGTTTCATTTATCTGATGGTTTTGGGCTTAAGTCCATAGTTGATACCCACACCCCCTTTATGGCCCAATTTGGATATTGAACTGATTTTTCATGCTATTCACACCACACGCCTTTCATTTTCTTTTGATTTTCATTTTATTTTTCATTTCATACATGATTATTGGAAAATTCATAAATAATGGAAAAATAACTCAATTAATTCCACTCTTTTTGCCATGGATTCATGATTAAATCTAGTTTTTTTTAGATAAAAAATATTAATATTCCATGCATTTTTTGATTTTATGTGCATTTTTACATTTTAATTGATATTAAAATAATCATGGTTGATGCTTGATTTTGTTGAATTTGGTTTAATCATGTGATGATGATTTTTGCCTTGATTTTTTGTGTGTAGCTAGCATAGATATGCATGTTTCCCCTAGATTTTTATCACATTTTTGTGATGAATGTAAGTGGTAGTTCTAGGTTGAAACTTTAAGAGCTCCATTTTTAGGGTTTATGGTTGATACCTTGTGTTTTAGGTTTTATTTCTAGAACTTGGTGGATGATTCAACCTCTGATTTTTGTATGGTAGATTCATGATTGAATTAGGATCCCTTGGGAATTTTTGTAGGAATTTACAATGTAGTTTACTATTTTGTTTGATTTTAGTTTAGGTGCTAACTTTAGATGATTCTAATGCACTAATTTGACTAGATTGACTTCTTTAGTTCCCTTAGATTAGGGTTTTGTCTCTCTTGTTCTTGGATGATGTTGAAGGCAAGTTGAAGATGCAATGGAGTGCTTGAAGAAGCTTGGATGTGAAGATCTCCCCTTCTTTTGGTGTAGTGTTGATTAGGTGTTAAGATTAGGGTTTGTAGGCAGAGCTTCTATATAGATTCTCTTCCTTCATAAACATGGGAGATGTTGATCACTTCCATTCTTCCCTGTGATGTAAGGTCCCTTTGTAAAGGCCTCATCCCTCCTTTGGTAGGATGTGTGGCTCTTTACAAGTTGGTAGAACCTTTGAGGGTCCCTTTCTCTGATGATAGGAGGCTTAGTGGTGACCTTTGGTCTTCACTCTGCTACCAATCATCCAAACTTTGCTCTTGTTAGATGAATATTTCTCCCTTGCCAGAGGATGGAGTTCCTTGCTTGAAGAGATTGAGGGGTAGGAGTTGATACTTCTTTGTGTTGAAGATTACTCTTAGGAGCTAAAGCTTGTAGATCAGAAAGAATAAGTTGATACTTGTAAGGAGAAGAGAGCTGAAGCTTGAGGGTCTAGAAGAACAAGTTGACACTTGTGAAGAAGATCAAATTAAAGTTGAGTGAAGAGCTGAGGCTTGAAGCAGAAAGAATAAGTTGATACTTATGTTGATACATTGAGAGCCTGTATGAGCCAAGTTGATGCTTGATTTTAGGAGTGAAGCCTGAAGGGGGAATTTACTGAAGAGCTGGGACTTGAGGAAAAGAGAATAAGTTGATACTTATGTGGATGTGTGGGAAGCTTAGAGAAGCAAGTTGACACTTGCTATTGGAGATGATAGTCTTGTAGAGCTGTTGAAGTCTGAGGGCTGAGCTGATGTCAGAAGAGCTTTGCTGTGAAGCTGTGGAAGCTGTTGATCTGCTTTCTTGATTGTCTGTTTGCTTTTTGTGCAACTGTATTGCTGTGGCTTGTTTGATTTGCTTGATGCATTAGAATAAGTCCATATCTAGACTGATGTAAGCTAGGAGCATGATTGCACTAGAGGTTGAGTTGCTCCCTCTGCTTGTATTGTTAATGTATGGCTTTGCTTGCGGGTATTCGGTAGAGCTCTGCTCCCTTGCCTATGTGGTTTGTGTGTGCTTGATAGTACTGTATTTCATTTCTTCTGTATGATTACAATTATTCTATTTTGCTTGATAGCATGTTATTTCCTCTGTATGATTGCAGTTATTCATATCTGGCTTGAGGTCGAGATGAGCTTGTGGAGGCTGATGCCCCACACACATTTCCTCCCTCACTTGCATTGCATGCATTTTATTTACTGTTTACTGTTTAAGCTGATGCTTTATCTGTTTCTGTATATCATTGGCATGATCCCCTAGGAATCTCACTTCCTTTGATAAGGAAGTGATGATTAGAACTTTAGGTTGAAACCTATGCATGATAACTTCTAGGAGTTCCCGGTTTCAAGCTTCAACCATAGGATGAATCCTTGGCATGACAACATTAGGACTTGATAGTCTCCCCCTTAGTTGAGCCTGTTCTCTCTTCTAATCTCAAAATAAATTAAAATACAGTAATAAAGGTTAACTGACGTCGTACGTTACGAGCCTTAAGCTATCTGAGAAAGGATTGTTGGAGAGTTCTTTTCAACAGTCTGGATGTTTAGTATGGCACCCTTTGGGTGACATGTGACACATTCACTCTCAGGTCATAGTCTCTAGTGCGATATTGGTTGCAAACATCCATAAAAAACAGTTCTTCCGTAAAAGACAGAAAACAAACTTCAAACCTTTTGCCCCGTGGGCCCATAATTCAAAGGAAGCTTTTCTGAAGAAAAGAGTGTCGTTAACTCCCAGTTCTACCGCAAACGGTAACGCATAAGTCTCCAAGGGTCGAGCTGCATACACCGAACTGCTGGAACTGTTTGTTAACCCTACTCGAAAAAACAGATGAATCTGAATTCCTGTAATCCGTATTATCCCGAACTACGTAAGCTCTGATCTCTCATACCTGTTGAGAGTACGTAGGCACAATAATGACGTATTAGCGAGCCACCTTCCCCCATCACCCGTAGTTAGTCGAACTACGTTGACTCTGATTTCTCATTCTCTAATGAGAATACGTAGGCATAAAGCGTGATGCTTTGCCGAGTCATTTTCTTTTCTTTTTAAGCCAGCCTTGATAGGTAGATAGATAAACAAACCCGTCAGATAAACCCAACAACCATGGATCCCATCGAGTACGATGGACGTGAGGGGTGCTAATACCTTCCCCTTGCATAACCGACTCCCGAACCCAGATAATGGTTGCGATGACCTTGTCTTATACCTTTTCGTCAGGTTTTTCTGATCGTTTCCTTTCCCGTTCTGAGGGATAAATAACGAAAGGTGGCGACTCTTCTGTTTTGCCGGCACCTTATTTTCGCGGTAGCGACACGGTGTCCTTCTTCCAATATCATTCTTTTCAATTCCGCATCATCAAGAATACAAATACGAACACGAAACCTCAAAACTCCAAAATCATCAACCTTGAAATCTCCATTCTCTTTTGTCATCAAGTCAACAAACTTCAAATCCAACTTTTGCCTTTCGCAAACGGTTGCAAGAAAATCATTAGTGATATGAAGCATACCAAGTCTCACGCTCCTCGACGTCATATCACAAACCAAACTCAAATCTATGAAATTCTCCAATAATTCCCATTCCTTTACCATCATTGCAGACACATGCAAAGACTTCCGACTTAAGGCATCAACCACCACATTTACCTTACCCGGATGATAATTTAATCCAAAATCATAGTCTTTCAAAAGCTCTAGCCATCTTCTTTGCCTCATATTCAACTCCTTCTGATCAAATAAATACTTCAAACTCTTGTGGTCACTACAAACTTCAAATCTTGCACCATAAAGATAATGCCTCCAAATTTTCAACACAAATACCATGACCACTAATTCCAAATCATGAGTAGGGTAATTCTTTTCGTGCACTCTTAACTGCCTAGAAGCATAAGCCACAACCTTCCCACCTTGCATAAAAACACCACCCAAACCAGTCAAAGAAGCATCACAATATACCACAAAAGGTTCTGTAGGATTCGGCAAAATCAAGATCGGCGCTGTTGTCAATCTTCTCCTTAACTCCATAAAACTCTTCTCACAATAAACATCCCAAATAAAAGTCTTTCCCTTACAAGTTAACTGCGTTAACGGAAGTGCCAACTTCGAAAACCCTTCAATAAATCTCCGGTAATAACCTGCCAAGCCCAAGAAGCTTCGAATCTCCGTAACTGTTCTAGGTGTCTCCCATTGCATTACCGCATCAATCTTAGATGGATCAACACTAATACCATTACCTGAAATAACACGCCCAAGAAAGCTCACTTCTAACAACCAAAATTCACACTTCGACAACTTGGCATATAATTACTTCTCCCTCAAAATCTGTAACACAATTCTTAAATGTTCCTCATGCTCTTCTTGAGACTTAGAATAAATCAGAATGTCGTCAATAAACGCAACCACAAAACGATCCAACTGCTCATGAAAAATACGATTCATGTACTCCATAAACACACCTGGCGCATTAGAAACTCCGAATGGCATCACTAAATATTCGTAATGTCCATACCGTGTCCTAAAAGCCGTCTTTTGAACATCTCCTCCCTTCACACGAATCTGGTGATAACCTGATCTTAGATCAATCTTGCTAAAAACTCGTGCTCCAACCAATTGGTCCATCAATTCTAGGAAGCAGATACTTATTCTCAATTGTCACTTTGTTCAACTGTCGGTAATCAATACATAACTGCATACTTCCATCCTTTTCTTTACTAACAACACAGGTACACCCCAAGGAGAAACACTTGGTCTAACAAATATCTTTTCTAACAAATCACTCAACTGCCCCTTCATCTCTACCAATTCTGATGCTGACATACGATACGGTGCCATCGAAATTGGTCTAGTATCAGGAATTAGATCAATAGAAAATTCAACTTCCCTTTCCGGCGGTACATCTGTAACATCCTCCGGAAACACTTATGGAAATTCACACACCACTGGAAACACATCGAGTTCGACCTTGTCCTCTACCGACAATGATGGAAATAAACCAAACAACTGAGCTTCGTCCACCAAAAGTTTCTTCAACTCTTTAGTGGATAGAAAACTCTCACTTTCATCATCTTCCAAAGAAGGAAACCTTACCAACTTATGATAGCAATCTAAATGAACTCTATTAAATTGCAACCAATTCATACCCAAAATCACATCCAAACCTTCCAACGGCAAACACACCAAATCCATAAGAAAGTCTTTACCGTACATGGTCAAGGGACAACTTACGCACACCAAAGAAGTAGTTACCCACCCTGAAGCAAGAGTCTCAATAACCATGCCACCACTTAAAGAAACCATGTGCAAACCCAAACGCTTAGCACATTCAAGAGAAATGAACAAATGAGTCGCTCTAGTATCAATAATAGCAACTAAAGGCATATTATTAATAAAGCACATACCTTTAATCAAGCGATCTGCATTAGTAGTGTCTGAACCGGCTAATGCAAATACTTTTCCACCCGACTGAGCTTGCTTTGGTTTGGTATACTTGTGGAAGTTTTGGACATACCAGTTAAAACACTTTACTACATTCCTTCTACACTCAGAAGTGGTATGTCCAAAACTTCCACAAGTAGCACACTTCTCCATAGACTTCCCACACTCAAAAGATTTGTGACCCATCACGCCACACTTGTAACATTTAACTGCACCCGAACTTCCACCTCCCGATCTCCTATCAAAGTTTTCCATATACTTGCCCTTATCAACAGGCGTCACATAAGGTCCACTCTTCACTTGTTGCTTGCCTTTCTTCTCACTCAGACTCTTGTAGTGAGTAGAACGAGCTCTACTATCCTCTTCAAAAATCCTACAACATTCGGTCAAGTCCAAAAATCTTCGTATCCTCTGGTAACCCACCGCTTGCTTTATCTCCGGACGCAAGCCATTCTCATACTTAATGCATTTAGAGAACTCCGCCGTAACAGCTGCATAATGAGGATGAAACTGAACTAGTTCCACAAACTTAGCCGTGTAATCTACCACAGACATGTTGCATTGCTTCAACTCAAGAAATTCCATTTCCTTTTTACCCTTCACACTCTCAGGATAGTACTTCCTCAAAAATTCAGTGCAGAACAAATCCCAAGTAATCTCTTCGTCATCCACCTCAAGAACTTGCCTCATACTGACCCACCAGTCATTAGCCTCTTCCCTCAACATATGAGTCCCAAGTCTCACCTTGTTTCCTTCAGCACAGTTCATAACTCTAAAGATTCTCTCAACCTCCTTCAAGCGGCTGATTCTTTCTAAACTCATCATTCACATTCACATTCGGCGTACCTTGCACCGCCTTTGCCATAGCCTCCAATGCCGCAACCATAGCAGTGTCATTACGACCAGCCATATTCAGAGGATTCCCAAAAATAACAACAAGGTCAAACAACCGTTTAACCAACACAGCAAGAAGACAGACACAACTGACTCAACACTGGCTATGATACCACTTAAATGTAACACCCCCTTTCTATACCCCCAAAATAAACACTTAAGTCATTTAAGCAATTAATAAAAATTTCATCAGAGTATAAGTATAACATGGTATAAAAGAGGCGCATCACATTATCATCGAAACGAAACATAAATAATACCTGCTCATAAAGATATGTAACAAAAGGGGTAAATCTCAACTAAAAACAAAGCATAGCGCTTAAAACCCACATATCAATATTTAGAATAAAGCGGAAATATCTAAACATTGAAATCATTTCATTGATATAAGCATCATATACATCATTCAGATTAATTCAATTCATCAGTTAAGTTTACAAAACATTCAGCAGCAGATACATACACAGATGTATCACAAAAGAATCAAAACAATTCCTAACTACCCAGTGTTACATATCAGAGCTATCTGACCAAAAGAAATGAAGACTCGCTTCATAAAAGACCTCCAGCATCCTACTCTGCAATGCCTCATCGAGCATTATGAAACAACAGAAGGGTGAGAAACATTATCATAACAAACAATGCATAAAATTATATATATATATATATATATATATATATATATATATATATATATATATATATATATATATATATATATATATATATATATATATATATATATATATATATATATATATATATATATATATATATATATATATATATATATATATATATATATATATATATATATATATATATATATATATATATATATATATATATATATATATATATATATATATATATATATATATATATATATATATATATATATATATATATATATATATATATATATATATATATCATAAAACACAATTATAACATACACGCAATTCAGATTTCTCACCACAACTTGTTACAACACCTCACAATGTACACGTACATAATCAATCACATTCACCAATTCATAGCATTTCACTTAAACATTTACAATTATTCTCAATTCACCAAAACATCATATAAAGATGATAATGCAACTCATAGAGACCGACTCACGACTCTATGCAGATGGAAATACGGTACCGACTCGTTCAGCAGGTTCAATTGAAGAACCAAAATGGAACCATCGCTCGTTACTGAAGTAACTCCCCGTCGGGCCTACGATGTTCACCCATCACTCACACCCCACATGGGCACACGATGTTTCAGGATTACTCACACCCCACACGGGCACACAATCCGGTTGCTCACACCCCACAAGGGCACACAACTGTTCTGCAGATTCTCCATAGAATCAAAATAAACCATCGTTCACACCTCACAAGGGCACACAATCGTTTCTGCAGATCCTTCTAGGGATCAAAGTAACTAAACCATCGCTCACACCCCACAAGGGCACACGAGGTTTCTGCAGATGCTACGCGGGATCAGACACACAAGAATGCAATCATGATGCTACACATGCAACACGACTCTAAACACTCTTAAATGCACACATGTTTACAAACATATTCAAGCAATCTTCAGATCATACAAGTACATACAATTATGCACATTCACATCAATATCACCATGCAATTCCATTTAATTCGAACAATTGCACAAAATTTCCAAACGGCCACATACGCATTCCACAATTCACAATCTAGGATTCACGCCATACGGCTACCGACAACACAACATAACTCAGCATGATCGATGCCTCGAGCAAGAAAATAATCAAAGTTAAGTCGGAAACCCGACCTCGGATGGAAACATTAAAGAAAACACAACCTGCCACGCTCGCCACCTGCTCGCTCAGCGAGCTCCTAGCGAGTATTCGCTACTTGTTCGCCTAGCGAACAAGCTCGCGAAGGAAAACAGAAGCCTCTGACTTTGTTCGCTACCTCGCTCGCTCAGCGAACCCCTAGAAAACCTTCGCTACTTGTTCGCCTAGCGAACAAGCTCGCGAAGTCAAACAGAAGCCTCTGACTTTGTTCGCTACCTCGCTCGCTCAGCGAACCCCTAGCAAACCTTCGCTACCCCCATTCGCTGCCAGCGAACACCACAACATGCATTTTGTCCAAGTCTGGGACCATTCACTACACATTCGCTATTGCTCGCTCAGCGAACGTTCGCGATGTTAGAACACAGATTGATTATTAATAATATCTCTATCTTTTGATAATAACTATTATGAAATTTTGTACTTAAGAATTATATACTCTAAAATTTGCTTGAGAATGTTTGCTGCAGATGTTAAAGTAAATGTCACTCCAGAAGCAAATCAGATCTGAACATAAAAAATATGCAAGGCTCTGAAGGGTCAGAAGCATCTCTTAGAAGACTCTGAACGCTGCCATCAGAAGATTCTGAGCGCTGCTTCCAGAAGGATCTGAAGCAGAAGCTACAGAAGAATCTGAAGCAAGCCAGAAGCATCTGAAGCAATGAAGAATTATGTATGAAGAGTTTTCAAGCACAGTTACTTCAGAAGACTCTGATAGTACTAACGCTGCCAGTACTGAGGATCTGACCCAAAACTCTGCTCTGAACTTATACACGCTGAAAGCACACTTGCTGCAAAGACTCTGATTCAGCAAAACTCTGATGAACATCAGAAGGATCTGACCAAATTAGACTCTGATGATTCCTGCTGAGAATTGTTGAAGAAGAATTCAAAGATTATGTCCGTTGGAACATCTAAATGACTCTTTCCTTTTTTATGCTAGACACAAGAACACAGACAAAAAGGATTTCTCTGTGCATTCTTCTTCTTCTAGGAAAGGTCACTTGATGTGAAGACAAAAAGGCTCAGACCTTTTTGGTACACTCTTCTCAACGTGAAAAGCTCTTGGATCACTGTGCCTATAAAAGCAAGTCTCCACTCATCTTCTTCAGTTGACTAAACACTTGAAAAGAATTCATTAAAAAAGGCTCTCATACAACTCACATATTCTTGCTAGAATAATTTCATTGTTCTTAATCTTAAGTGAAAATCACAGTTGTGATAAAGCTTTATTAGAAGTATTTTTAACACTTGTATTTATTATTACATTTGATTGTAAGAGAACCTTAAGAAGATCCAGTTAGGATCAGTAGTTCTTGAGAATACTTTGAACATTTGTTCTTAGTGCTTACTATTGTAATCAGTTGATTAAATAGTGGATTAAGTCCTTGTTTGAGAAAGGCAAATCACTCTAGATAGGGTGGACTGGAGTAGTTGAGTTCAACGAACCAGGATAAAAATATTTGAGTTTTTACTTCTAAGTTTTTATCTTCATACTTATTCAACCCCCCTTCTAAGTATTTTCTCACCTTCAGTTGGCATCAGAGCTCCGGTTCTGTGTGTGCTACCACTTCACAGTGACTGAAAAGATCCAGTGAGAAAAACTTTGATATATATTTGGTTGTTACTATGGCTGACACTTCAATACTAACATTAACAACAAATATGAAGAAAGGGACAGAATCAACACTAAACCCCCTATGTTTGATGGGGAGAAATTTGATTATTGGAAAGACAGGATTGAAAGTTTTTTCCTTGGTTATGATGTTAATTTATGGGATTTGGTCATAGATGGATATGTTCATCCCATTGATGGGAATGGCAAGAAAGTAGATAGAAAATCTATGACAGAAGCCCAAAAGAAGGAATTTAGAAATCACCACATGGCTAGAACAATATTGTTAAATGCAATATCTCATACTGAGTATGAAAAGATCACAAATAGAGAAACTGCATTTGATATGTTTGAGTCCTTGAAAATGACTCATGAAGGAAACCTTCAAGTAAAAGAGACCAAGGCTCTGGCTCTAATTCAGAAGTATGTAGCCGTCAAGATGGAAGAAGCTGAATCTCTTGAAGCCATGTTCTCCAGATTTTAAATACTTACAGCTGGACTAAAGGTTCTGGATAAAGGTTACTCTATTGCTGATCATGTGAAGAAGATCATCAGAAGCTTACCCACCAGATGGAGACCTATGGTGACTGCGCTGAAAATGGCTAAAGATCTGAACAAGATCTCCTTGGAGGAACTAATCAGCTCACTAAGGAGTCATGAAATTGAACTTGAGGAAGATGAGCCTCGAAAGAAAGGTAAGTCAATTGCCTTAAAATCTAATAAATATGCTAAAGTGTTGCAGGTAATAGAGGAAAGCTCTGAAGAATCCTCATCTGAAGATAAAGATGAATTATCCATGTTGTCCAGAAGAATAAACAAACTCTGGAAGCATAAAGGAAAGAAGTTTAGAAACTTCAGGAAGCCTGACCAAAGAAAATAATCTTCTGGACACAGAAGATCTGGAAAAAAGGAGGTTGTTTGCTACGAATGTAAAGAACCTGGGCATTACAAAAATGAATGTCCAAAGCTGTTGAAAGAAAAGCCTAAAAGAAATTCTGATAAGAAGAAGAAGGTTCTAATGGCAACCTGGGATGATTCAGATACATCTGACTCTGAATCTGAGTCAGAAGAGGAATGTGCCAACGTAGCATTGATGGCAGACATAGAAGATCAGGAGGAAGGAATTTTAGGATCTGAATCTGACTCTGAATCTGAGTCTGACGCTGAAGAGGTAATGGCTAAACTCACTAAAGATGAACTTATCAAAGTGTTATAAGAGGTTCTGAAGAGCTATAATAATATTAAGCTCAAATACAAGGAGAGTCAAAGCAATCTTGTATCTGAGAATAATATTCTCAAATTAGAAGTGGCTGAGCTAAATGAAAAGAATTTAAAAATGAAAAGTGATTTTGAATTAGCTCAACAAGACTCTGATTCTGAAAATGAGTCTGAATGCAAAAACATTTTGGAAAAATATGACTACAGCTTTCAGAAGTTCCTTGCTAAAAGCATAGACAGAAGCAAAATGGCTTCTATGATCTATGGAGTTAGAAGAAATAATAGAAAAGGAATTGGATATAAATCTTCCTCTGGAAAGGATTTAAGTCCAAAACCTGTTGATAAAACTATCATCAAGAAGACTCCTTTATATTCCCATTTTAAATTTGGTCACTTGAATGCTATTGAAGTATGGATTAGTCATTGTTGATGACTATAGTAGATGGACATGGGTAAAGTTCTTAAAACACAAGGATGAGTCACATTCTATGTTCTTTGACTTCTGCAAACAAGTCCAGAATGAAAAAGATTTCAAAATTAGAAAAGTCAGAAGTGATCATGGTGGTGAATTTGAAAACAAATATTTTTAAAAATATTTTAATGAAAATGGCATTGCTCATGATATTTCCTGTCCTAGAACTCCACAACAAAATGGGGTTATAGAAAGGAAAAATAGAACTCTGCAAGAAATGGCCAGAACCATGATCAATGAGACTAATCTGGCAAAGCACTTTTGGGCAGAAGCAATCAACACAACCTGTTACATTCAGAACAGAGTGTCTGTAAGACCTCTTCTGGAAAAGACTCCCTATGATTTGTGGAGGAACAGAAAGCCCAACATTTCATATTTTCATCCTTTTGGATGTATTTGCTACATGTTGAATACTAAAGAAAATCTGAACAAGTTTGATTCTAAAGAACAGAAGTGTTTCATGCTTGGGTATTCTGAACGCTCTAAAGGCTACAGAGTATACAATATTGAAACACAGATTGTGGAAGAATCTATTCATGTTAGATTTGATGATAAGCTTGGCATTGAAAAGCCAAAGCAATTTGAAAGTTCTGCAGATAAAGAAGTAATTCTCACAGACTCTGAAGACTCAGAGGCAGACAAAGCTCAAGTGAAGGAACCAAAAGCAACGCCAAATGCAATTCCTTTGACTTCTCAGATGAATAACTTAAACATTTCTGAAGAATCAACTGTTAGAGGACCATCCTCCAGAATCAAAGCTTCTCATCCAGAGAATGTGATCATTGGAAAGAAGGATGACCCTATCAGAACCAGATCCTTCCTCAGATCATCTGAAGCATCATTATTTGGATTGATGTCAGTAATTGAACCAACTTCTGTAGATGAAGCTCTGCATGACAATGACTGGATTATTGCCATGCAAGAAGAGCTAAATCAATTCACTAGAAATGATGTGTGGGACTTAGTTCCAAGACCAAAAGGATTCAACATAATTGGAACTAAATGGGTCTTCAGAAACAAGCTTAATGAGAAAGGAGAAGTTGAAAGAAATAAGGCAAGGCTAGTTGCTCAAGGTTACAGCCAACAAGAAGGAATTGATTATATAGAGACTTATGCTCCTGTTGCAAGGTTAGAGTCTATTCGTTTACTCATTTCTTTTGCTGCACAATATAACATCACTCTATATGAGATGGATGTTAAAAGTGCCTTTCTAAATGGTATTATAGAAGAAGAAGTTTATGTTCACCAGCCTCCTGGTTTTGAGAGTGAAAAATTCCCAGAACATGTTTTCAAACTAAAGAAATCTCTGTATGGTTTAAAACAAGCTCCCAGAGCTTGGTATGAGAGATTAAGTAATTTTCTTCTGGAGAAAAATTTCATCAGAGGCAAAGTGGACACAACACTCTTTTGTAAAACATTTAAGAAAGATCTTCTAATTTGTCAAATATATGTGGATGATATTATATTTGGATCTACCAATACTATGCTTGGAAAGGAGTTTGCTCAATGTATGCAGGCAGAATTTGAAATGAGCATGATGGGAGAATTGAGATTCTTTCTGGGATTTCAAGTCAACCAAACTCCAGAGTGCACTTACATTCATCAGACCAAATATGTTAAAGAACTTCTGAAGAAATTTAACATGACTGATAGTAGATGGCAAAGACTCCCATGCATCCAACTAGTACACTAGGCAAGGAAGAGGTAAGTAAGAAAGTAGATCAGAAACTCTACAGAGGTATGATAGGATCTCTTCTCTACTTAACTGCTTCTAGACCTGACATTTTGTTCAGTGTATGCTTATGTGCAAGATTCCAATCAGATCCTAGAGAATCACCCTTAACAGCTGTTAAGAGGATTCTAAGGTATCTGAAAGGTACTTCTAATGTGGGTTTGTGTTACAGAAAATCTGATGATTTCAAATTAGTTGGATTCTGTGATGCTGATTACGCTGGAGACAAAGTGGAAAGAAAAAGTACTTCTGGAAGTTGTCAATTTCTAGGAAGAAATCTAATCTCTTGGTACAGCAAGAAGCAACCCACAATTGCACTATCAACTACAGAGGCAGAATATATTGCTGCTGCTGGATGTAGCACGTAGATGCTCTGGATGAAAAGTCAGCTAGAAGACTATCAGATATTTGAAAGTAACATTTCTATATTCTGTGATAATACTTCTGCTATATGGTTGTTTAAAAACCCCATTTTACACTCTAAGGCAAAACATATAGAAATTAAACATCGTTTCATCAGAGACTATGTTCAGAAGGGAATTATAAACTTAGCCTTTGTTGATACAGATCATCAATGGGCAGATATTTTCACAAAACCCCTTGTTGAAGATAAATTCAAAATTTATTCTGAAAAATATTGGTATGGATTTGTGTCCAGAATAATATTTGCCAGAAGCAAATTTTTCAGATGAAAAATGTTTATCACTCTGAAGTATTTCATCTGTTGCTTATTAGATTTATGTTTATTTGTGTGTATCTGCACTAACCAATCTCAGAGGATTTGAACATTGGCTAACGTTTCATTTCTCAAGAGAATTCAGAAGCACATGCAAGCAAACACGGGTCACTCTAAATCTGAAAAGATAGCGTGTACACTACTGAAGAGACCTTTGAGGTATGGTTTGATTAGTGAAAATCTTGATATTTTCCCCAATTTGTCAGAATCAATTAATGCTTGAAATGATTTTTATTCTTTTTCATTAATTGTCATTAATTGCTATGTGAAAAATGTGTTTTGTATGTCTGTTGAGTGCCTTAATTGTTTTCTATAAATACCACATCTCACACCCATTTCACACTTTTCACAACACAAGCAAGTTTATGCATTTCTGTCTTCTATTCTCTCTTCACAAAAACCCTAAACCCTCGTCAAAATCATCTTCATCATCTTCAATGGCAACCTCATCTTCTACAACAGCTCAGTTTCAATCAACCATGGCTGCAGTTACTTCTGCCAATATGGGTGTGACTCCATTCATGATACCTAAAAGGACTTTGTTAACTCCTATTGACAAACTTGAAGTTCTTTGTGAATCAATGGTGGAATTTGATTCACTAGTTGAACATGGATTTGAATTTCGTTCAATAATTAATGCACAAGGCTGGGTAAAATACTTTGACAGATTATTTGGACCAGTTTACCCTCATCTGGTGAAAGAATTCTGGATACATGCTGCTGTTTATCCCAAATTCATCTTGTCTTCTGTTTTGGGTAAGGAGATTATAATTACTGAAGATCTAATCAGGAAACTCATAGGGTATGAGGAGACTGATGGAGTATGTCATCTGCCAGCTGGGCGTGTAGACATGGAAGAAGTTTATGAGGAAGTCATCACTTCTGGACAGGCCTCTAACAAATTTAAAGATCTGAAGCCTGACTACAAAATCTGGGCAAAGATTTTTATGGGATGCATTCATCATAGAAAATCTACAAATTCTCCAAATTATGTGAACAATGAACAGCTCTACTTCATGTACTGTTTAAGTCAGAGCACTAAGGTAGATCTCCCTTACATTCTGTTCATGCATTTATGGAATCATATCAATGCTTCAAGAGAATCTGTAAAGGATAAGGGTCAGAAGATCAGAACATGGATTCCCTTTGGAAGGTTAATTTTAGATATTCTGACAGAGAATGGTCTGGTGACTGCTTTGTATGCAGCTGGAGTCAAGGATGAACTTGAATTCATTGTTGGAAAACCTCTGAATGCAAAGAGTCTTCAGAGACTAAAAATTGTAGAGGAACTCAAATCTGCACCCAAGAAGCTGAATATTTTTGAACTCAGTCAAAAGCGAATTCCAGTTGAAAACTATCCACTATTTTGTGATGAAGAACTAAGGGAAATAATTGTGAGATATATTGATGCATGCAAAGCAGATGGAACGCCCATTCCTGCAGATATTCTAAAAAGAGCAAGAGAACCAATGCCTGATGGAGGCAATGAAAACACAAGGAAAAGAGGTCAATCAAAAGCAGAAGAAGTTGCTACTCAGAAGAAGCCAAAAGTTGCTGACAAGCCTCAGAAGCTGATCAAGAGGAAAGCATCTGGAGACGCCCCCTCTGTTCCCACAAAGCGTATCAAGATTAAAGGTACTAAATCTTCTGTATCTTCTTTCTCTAACATTGTCTTAAATGAATCAACATTCAATTCTATTCCAAAACTACCTCCTACTAAAAAACAATCTGTTCCTACTCCATCTCATAATTCTGAACCATTAAAAATTCCTTCCCCACAAAAATCATCTGATCCTATTTCCACTACTCCTTTAAAATCCTCTGTTATTTCATCATCTGAACCAACAACAACAACAACAACAACACCAGCCAATCAAACTCCACCACCTATAGCAAAACCAACAGAACAATCTGCACCACAACAACAACCAGAACAACAACAACAACCAGAACAACAACAACAACCAGAACAACAACAACAACCAGAACAACAACAACAAAAACTAGAAAAACTACAATCAAACACATCTGAACCTATACAATCTAACCCAGTGGCATCTGATCCTATTGCATCTGCACAAGTTATTTCTGAACCACCTACTTCTGAACCTGAACCACCTACATCTGAACCACCTACATCTGAACCACCTACCTATGAATCACCTGCATCTGAACCTCCATCAAAACCAACCAACCCATTTGAAACAAATATCCCTGAGACAGAGGTTCTAAACGTTAGACCTCTCAAAACTATTTTTGAAGTGTCCTCTACGTCTTGTACTCCAACAACATCCTCAAACTCATCAAAATCTGATATACATCCAGATATTCTGTCACCGCCCTCTCTCAGAAATCTTGCAGTTAACCAACCAGAACCACCTATTTCTTCTGAAATTCTCATTCCCAATCCCATCCCAACACCTAAGCCAAGGACATATGAGTGTGTGTCCTTTGCCTCGTGTAAACCATTTTCCTCTGACAAACATCCCTCTGGTTTCAAATTCAAAAATTTCTACACCAGAATTGAACCATCTGACACTATCACCCCTCTTAAACCCAAGCTTTCCATCATTCTACCATCTGTTCTTCAAACCTATATAAAAGAATTGCCAGAAATGATTTCATCAGAACCTCTTTTATCTGATAAATCTGCATTCATTCCTTACTCTGATACCACATTTGATGTTGTTTCCTATGCATAAATGCAAAACCATATCTGTTAAATGCTTTAACCAGATCAAAAACTGTAATTTCATCTGATCCTCCATTCATACCCTTCTACCCTCGTCCTCTGATCACCATTCCAAAATTCACCATTCCACCTTCACCCCAACCCAAGCCAATCACATTGGAAACTTTTCTAAAACCAAAACCTAGGCTGAATGTTGATCATTTATTTACAAGTTTTTTGAAAGAAATAGAGATGTATTTAGGCTCTGTACAGAGGAAGTGTTTATAAACAACGGATGCAACTGAATCTGATGCTATTTGGAATAGCTTCATCAACAGATTCAATACTGTAGCATCAAATCTGAAGAACGTATGTTCTGATGATGCGAAGCTCAGATTTGCTGAAACTGCTAGAAGTTTGTTCTGGACTGTTAAAAGATCTGCACCATTGCTTCTTAAAGATGCTCCTTCATCATCTAAAGTATGTGATACATAAGTGAATGCTGAATCTGCATCTGAAGACAACCCTCTAGCTATTACTCTTGTAGAACATCCATCTGGATCTGCTGCTCCTGACTCTGAATCCCCCATGGAAATTGATTATGTTCATGCTTCAGAATCTGTCCCACCTTCTTCATCTGCGATCAAGAAAGAGTATCCAGATCTTGAAGATAAGATTGCAGTTCTGGAAGTTGGTCAATCAGAGATTAAGTCATGGATGGCTAAGCAAGATAAGAAGTCTGAAGACATGGCTCAGTGGATGTCCAAACAAGATCAGAAGAATGAAACCATGGCTAAGTGAATGTCAAAGCAAGAACAGTCCTCCTCTGAGATCACTGATCTGTTGAAGATGATTTTGTCTAAACAAACTTAGTTTATTTTTTCATCTGATGTTTGCACATGTACTTGAATCTTTTCTAATGTTCTGTATCTCTTGACCTATATGAATGAATGACTATGTGTTTTTCTCCTACATGGTTTATCTTTTCTGTGTTTCCTTTTATTTGTCTTTTACAATTTCTTACTTTTTGATTATGACAAAAAAGGGGGAGAGAATAGATCTGACTGTTTAAATAAACTCTGCCAAAATGAATCTTCAGACATATCAATTTTATCTAACATAAAATCTGAGTGTTTCAGAACATTTGATAAATCTGATATACTCGTTAAAAGAAACTCTGAGACTCCCAGATCATATTTAAATTATTAGAATCTGACTCTGAAACAAGCAACATTGAATGTTTAGAACATTCAGGCTCTGATCCTAAAAAGAATACTCATGCAAAAAGGGAAGTTTCTATTTCTTCTTAGTATTCAATTCAGGGGGAGATTCATCATCTCAGGGGGAGTTATAATTATTTTCTTTTCTATTAAACAAAATTTCTGATGTTTTTGTCATCATCAAAAAGGGGGAGATTGTTAGAACACAGATTGGTTCTTAATAATATCTCTATGTTTTGATGATAACTATTATGAAATTTTGTACTTAAGAATTATATACTCTAAAATTTGCTTGAGAATGTTTGCTGCAGATGTTAAAGTAAATATCACTCTAGAAGCAAATTAGATCTGAACATAAGAAATATGCAAGGCTCTGAAGCGTCAGAAGCATCTCTTAGAAGACTCTGAACGCTGCCATCAGAAGATTCTGAGCGCTGCCTCCAGAAGGATCTGAAGCAAAAGCTACAGAGGAATCTGAAGCAAGCCAGAAGCATCTAAAGCAATCAAGAATTCTGTATGAAGAGTTTTCAAGCACAGTTACTTCAGAAGACTCTGATAGTACTAACGCTGCCAGTACTGAGGATCTGACCCAAAACTCTGCTCTGAACTTATACACGTTGAAAGCACACTTGCTGCAAAGACTCTGATTCAGCAAAACTCTGATGAACATCAGAAGGCTCTGACCAAATTAGACTCTGATGATTCCTGCTGAGAATTGTTGAAGAAGAATTCAAAGATTATGTCTGTTGGAATATCCAAGCGACTCTTTCCTTTTTTATGCTAGACACAAGAACACAAACAAAAAGGATTTCTCTGTGCATTCTTCTTCTAGGAAAGGTCACTGGATGTGAAGACAAAAAGGCTCAAACCTTTTTGGTACACTCTTCTCAACGTGAAAAGCTCTTGGATCACTGTGCCTATAAAAGCAAGTCTCCACTCATCTTCTTCAGTTGACGAAACACTTGAAAAGAATTCATTAAAAAAGGCTCTCATACAACTTACATATTCTTGCTACAATTATTTCATTCTTCTTAATCTTAAGTGAAAAATCACAGTTGTGATAAAGCTTTATTAGAAGTATTTTTAACACTTGTATTTGTTATTACATTTGATTGTAAGAGAACCTTAAGAAGATCCAGTTAGGATCAGTAATTCTTGAGAAGACTTTGAACAGTTGTTCTTAGTGCTTACTATTGTAATCAGTTGATTAAATAGTGGATTAAGTCCTTGTTTGAGAAAGGCAAATCACTCTAGATAGGGTGGACTGGAGTAGTTGAGTTCAACGAACCAGGATAAAAATATTTGAGTTTTTACTTCTAAGTTTTTATCTTCATACCTATTCAACCCCCCTTCTATGTATTTTCTCACCTTCACGCGACCAGCTCGCCTAGTGAACAGCTAGCAAGTGTTTGCGAACCAGAATTCCTCACTGTTCAGAATTTCCCAACCTCTCCAAAACCGACCGATTCTCATCAAATCAGTTCCAATAGCCTTAGTCTATCACATCCTAACTATTCTACATCACTTACATCGGATTCTACCCGATAAAACATCCGTTCTACCGATTAAACTCATTATGCCCTAAAAAGAAAATGAGCAAAACTCTCCCCAATTCCAAAACAAAACCAACAAGAACACACATAATCGTACACATTGCAAGAATAATAAAGTTTCACACCCTTACCCGATCAATCGAAAGCTTAGAAGTGGATTCTTGATGATTCTAAGTTTTTCTCCTCTTTTCGCTTCTCTTCCTTTCTTTCTCTTCTTTTTCTTTCCTCTTGGTTTCTATTCTCTATATTCTTTCTCTTTTCCACTTATACTCTTTCTACTATATTTCTCTCAAAATAACTACTAATCAAGGATTATCTAAAACACCCTCTAATTAATTCCCAAAAACTCTCCAAATAATAAAATACTACAACATACACACATAACATATTATCACATAATTCCACAATAAAAATAACAATTAACCAATAAATTAAAAGACTCAACAAAATAATGGGAAATCAGAATCGGGGCGTTACAATACAAACCAAATGTTGGGATAAAACTGGAGACTACTAACTAAAATTTGGGATGATCAACTGAAGGGGTACTAACCAAAAGTTAGAATAACCATAAGGGGCATCAACCAAAAGTTGGGATGCGCCCCATAAAAGGTCTAACCAAAAGTTGGGATAAACAGGGTATATAAGAAGTAGAATAAATCGACTTACGACCTGAAAAGAAAACTTCACTGGGGGAAAGATAAGTTTAAACAAACAGACTCTGCCAGGTGTCGCTACTCGAAAAATGCAACAACGGGGAGGCGAAAAAGATAGACAGAAGAGTCGCCATCGAACTTTATTTATCCCATGATGGGAAAGGAAAATATCGAGAAAACCTCAAGAAAAGAACGGATAAGATGGTCTCGCGACCAAGAGAACGGGTTCGGAAGCCGGTTATGCGAAAGGAAGGTATTAGCACCCCTCGCATCCATCGTACTCAATGGGAACCATTTGTTTGTCGATGTGTGAAGATATTTGCTAAAAGTTTATTGCTATAAAGAGTATTCTAAGGGATAAGAGAAGGGGAAGAAAGGACTCGATAGGACTTCGTGGTTCTAGGCCTACGTATTCTCAACAGATATGAGAAAGTCAGAGTCGACGTAGTTTGGGGAACTACGGGTATAGGGAGGAATGTGCTCGACAAAGATTGTGGCCCTTGTGCCTACGTATCTTCACTTAAAAAAAGTGAAGAACTAGAGCAGTCGTAGTTCGACCTACGTTTTATTGGGATGTTCTGGTAGACGATGCTAGTATACGCATTCTAGTAATTTAGGTGTATTGGTGCTCGCTCGTTGGAGACTTAGGCGTTACCTGTTTGCGGTAGAACGGACGTAGCATGTCCTTCTAGGGAAAGGGTGGAAAAGAAAGAATAGTGCTCGCCAAGACATCACCGTCTTCTGCCTACGTATTCTCAACATGCATGAGAAATCAGAGCAACGTAGTTCGTGAAACTACGGAACAAAAGAAAAAGAGTGCTCGCCAAGAAATCGTCGTCTTGTGCCTACGTATTCTCATCTGGCATGAGAAATCAGAGCTAACGTAGTTCAGTTACCATTAACTGATGTTTTTGTGGATGAGGCTATCGTGCGCATTCTAGCAGTTTAGGTGTATTGTTGCTCGCTCGTTGGAGACTTAGGCGTTACCTGTTTGCGGTAGAATGGATGTAACATATCCTTTTCGAAAAGATAGTTTTCGCCATGCGAGGCAAGATGTCACATTTGATTTGTGAGAATTATTTTTAGGGGTGAAATATGTCATCGGATAGTAACCACTTGCGGGTAGTACCCAATTCTTTATCTCAAAGTTTATGAAAATGGTGTGGCAAATACAAACTTCTTCATATTGAAAGACGAGTATCCAGACCACACACTCTAGAATGAGTATCCTGACACTCGGAGAGGAAGAAGTCTACTCTCAATCCTCTATCTTTAATTCAATACAAAGCGAGCTTCATTCTTTTATTAAAAGTATTTTTGATCTTGAATGGTAAGTGCTTTGCGACAGTGAACCCTAACGGTAATGTCAAGCACTCGGAATAGGAGAAGGCCTACGCCTAACCACTCCACGACCATTCAAGTTTTTGTTGTGAAAAGAAAGTTGAAAATGCACTCGGTACGGGACTAAGGTTTTTTAGGAGAAAAGGTGTGACAAATACAAGCATCTTCATATTGAAAGATGAGTATCCTGACACTAGGAGGGGAAGAAGTCTACATTCAATCCTCTCTCTTTAGTTCAATACAAAGGGAACTTCATTCTTTTTATTAAAAGGTGTTTTTGGTCTTGAATGGTAAGTGCTTTGCGACAATGAATCTTAAGGGTAATGTTAAGCACTCAGGATAGGAGAAGGCCTACGCCTAACCACTCCACGACCATTCAAGTTTTTATTGTGAAAAGAGTTTGAAAATGCACCCGGTACGGGATCGAGGTTTTTAGACTTGAGTAGAAAAGTTTTGAAAAGAGAGGTCGCGAATATAATCACGTCTTCATATTGAAATACGAGTATCGAGATCACACCTCTATAGTGAGTATCCTGACACTCAGAGAGGAAGAAGTCTACACTCAATCCCCTCTCTTTAGTTCAATACGAAGATAACTTTACTCTTTTTATTAAAAGTGTTTTTGATCTCAAATGGTAAGTGAATTCTGAAAGTGAACCCTATGTTAATGTCAAACACTCGGGATAGGAGAAGGCCTACGCCTAACCACTCCACAACCATTCAAGTTTTATTGTGAAAAGAATTTGAAAATGAACTCGGTACAAGACCGAAGTTTTAGGAGAAAAAGCTGTGAAAAGAAATTTTGTAAAAGATGTGAAAAGATAGGAGGTGAGTACGAATATATACAGGATGCAAATAATATACAGGTTATATAACCAACAGTCCACCAATTTAGATTTTATGGTTTCGATATTGATTAGGTGTTTTGAAAGAATGTACAAGTTAGTTTGAATATTTACAGGATATGAAGAATATACAATATATACAAGAATATAATGACTGAATTTAAAATAGTTAATATTCGACAGAAAGTAAAGTTAGTCGTCAGTTTGTTAGTGAATTGAATCGGGACAAAATGTGACGCTAAACCGTCGTAGCTTGACTTATGATGAAAGTCGAACAATAGGAAGTCGCGTGAATTGATATCCGTGCAAAAGACAACATAGATAAATGATATTGAGGATCATTCTCCGATTTAATCGTGTCGCACGGACCAAAAAGGGTGGGATCTCGTCTTAATCGCAAACATTATGTTGATTAATCGAAGGTAGCCTATCGCGATCCCAAAGTAAAGAAAATGACCCAAATGGTCATTTTTCATAGATTTGAAATCGAGAAGGTTATCGACGTTGACAACTCGACGCTCACAAATATAAGACTTCATCAATCAGGAAAATTGAAATAAAATCGAAAGAAGAAGGAATAAGGAGAGAAGAGGATGGTGGTCTCGGGCAAACCTCCATCTATCAATAATTTGACCGATGATGGTTTTGTGGGTCTCACCATCGACCCAAAAAACGGTGACAATGAATAAAGATGAAATAAAGGTCGAAAATAAAAAGAAGAGAGAAAGTAAGTGGTCTCGGATCTATCGTTTTTCATCAATAATTTGATAGAAAAGCAATACAGGTCTTTTCATCGACCAAAAAGAGACAGAAATACACAAAGGGGAAATAAAATGCCCAATGACATAAGAAAAAGTCAAAAATCTAATTTTTAGACAAATATGTTCAAAATTCTAAAAAAGCTAATCTTAAAAAATATTAACAATCTTTAAGAAAACTAGTTTACAAATATATTATAAAAAATTTAAAAAACTAATTAGAGAAATATTCACAAAGTTTCTAAAAACTGGATTATAAATAGTATATATATATATATATATATATATATATATATATATATATATATATATATATATATATATATATATATATATATATATATATATATATATATATATATATATATATATATATATATATATATATATATATATAAACCTCTAAAAGTTAATTTATATAATAATATATATTACATTCTAAAAATCTAAAAAATGCTCTAAAAACTTCTAAAAACTAACTTTAATCTTGACGGAGTTCTAGTTGTAGATAGAGGAGTCTCTTTTCCTATCTTTTCATTCTGAACCAAAGTTTCGAACACCAGCACCAAGCAGACATCTGCGATAATCTTACACTATTCAGCATTCATAACTCATATCTGGTAAACAAATTAATGTTATGGGGATCTGGAATCGGGACAGAGGTGTGTTTTGAAAGGGGGTCTCGTTTGGGTTTCCGCAACTTGTATTTGGGTTTGTTGAAGGGGATTTTTCGCTAATGGATTTTTTGGGTGTGTTTGAAGTGATTCTTTTGAAGGTTGAGGTTCTGAAGGAGGAGTTTTTGGGGGTTGGAGAGGATAAGGATTTCTGGGTTTTGTTGGAGTTTAGATCGAAAAAAATAGAGGTTGCTTTTCAAGGGTTTTGAAGTAGGTTGAAGAAGATAAGCGATGAAGGTCAGGGATTGTGAGCTGAAGATGGAAAACTGGTTCAAAGGGTTTGGCTGCGTTTGAAGGGGGTCATTAACGACGCTTTTCGAGGGAGTGTGACCGGTAGCGTCGCAACGAACAGAGAGTATTTGTATATGTGTTAGGGAGGTGAACAATGAAGGTGAAGGAATGATTGAGAAGGGGGTGAGTGTGGATTTATGGTAGCAGGGAGTGGTGATGAACAATAACCATGGGCAAATCCAAGGCTAGGTTTTTCTGATTGTTCAATGAAGAAGAAGAATGAATTGTGCATATATACCATCAAGCTGACACGTGACATCCTTTTTCATTTAGTTTAATTTTTTTTTTTCTGATAAATTAAATGTTGTATTATCTAGACTAAATCCTAATTAGCTAGTACTAATTAATTTCTAACTATATTCTATTTCTACAAAAAATAATAATTAAAGTTCTAAACTAATCCTAAATAAAAGCTAAAACTCTAATACATCCTATAACTAATTAAATGCTATTCTAAACTCTAGATTAATAACTAACTAATCCTATTTTAATCTAATTAAAGTTCTATTTTAAAAAACTATATTAATAAAAATTCTAATTCTAATAAGAACCAACATTCTAAACATATTCCTAATTTCTAAATTAAAAATCTAATATAAATTCTAAATCAATTTTCTAAATTAAAATGCTATTTCTGAGTTAAAAATATAAATTTAAAATCTACTAAAACTAATTCTATAAAAACTTAAATTCTAAATTCTAAATTCTAAATAAAATCTAAATTGAAAATCTATTTCTAAAATCTACTAAAACTAATTCTATAAAAACTTAAATTCTAAATTCTAAATAAAATCTAAATCTATTCTATTTCTAAATTCTAAAAAAAAAAACTATAAAAATTCTATGTAATTTCTAAATAAATAAAATTCTATGTTAACTAAATAATTCTAAACTATACAATTAATATAATTTTTGAAAATTAAAATCCTAATTTAAAATCTATAAAAAAAAGTGTTCCTAATTTCAATTCTATTTTCCATTAACAAAATATGTACAAAATAAAAATATTTTGTAAAGAAAAAAAGAGAAATTAAAAATGAAATCAAAATTTACAAAAATACCATCCTTAGGCCACGTGTCACGCTCTCATTGGGCAAAATACCAGAGATTTAAAAACGCCCAATCAGGGATGAACACGTGTCTAAATGGCATGAAATTAAATGAAATAAAATAGAATCAAAATTACGAAAATATTTATAAAAAAAAAAAGGAGGACAAAATTTAGGGTGTGACACTAGGGAGTACAAGTAAGATGAACACATCTATCAATGACTTTTGCTAGGGATAAAGCAACACAAAATCTCCCGATTTATACCATTATATGTTGGAGAAACGATTGGCCATAATGATATCAAACCTGACTTATGCTTCGAATGCATATATTTGAATATGGCGTAATTCTCCACACGAAATGGAAATGCTACGCATTTCGGAGGATGAAATGCAAAAATGAAAATGATATGCAAAAGAACACTCCATCGATAGAAGTGTTGAGAAGATAAGGAATAAAATTTGCTAAGGAAGACACACTAAATGGCCTTCCTGAATATAATCTCTGCTGAAAAATCCACTCTATTGGGAATTGAGGGTAACATCGGCTAGGAGATCATCCCAAGATTCTGATTCTGAATAAATACCAATGATCATTGAACTTTGAACCTACTGGAGATGTCAACAATTGTTGATCTACCTATTGAGGGAATCAACACCAAACTCTGCTTGGGGAGAGAAGTCAATGATACCAATCTTGTTGGGGAATAACACTGAGCTTACCTTGCTGTTGAGGAAATATCCTTCAATCTTACCCTGTTGGGATAAGTTTTCACCGTTGCTGGTAAAAATCACTTTTGATCTAATAAAAGAACTCTGTGGGGAAGACAAAATCTCTGTTGAACAAATGCCCGACTGCATATCAACACCATCCTACCTGGAGTAATCAACCATTAAACACTCACTAGGGAGTGCAGCACCCCAAAATTTTCCCACCCTTTTTCTTATATCTTGGCTTATGTTTCATATCATTTTTCATCATCATTAGGTCATCATTCATAATCATATTCTACATTGTTCTTCTAAGACATGGGACCAGGAGTTTCTCTAAATCAACCACCAAGAACTTGCTTCAAGTTCAAGTTAACAGGCGATGATTCAGGATAAGTTTATTTCAAAAGTCAGTTTCCTCAGGTAGAGCTTTTATGTTTCAAGAGGTTCCAAGAAGCATGAACTAGAGTTTCAATCCCTTGCACTTGGGTTTGATAAGATATTCCAATTGAGAATCACGTAATTATGGTTTATTTCTTTGGATATGTAGTTTTCAAAGGTTTATCTGTGAAGAAGTGTTCATCGTTGCATTAGTCAGATTTCCTTCATTTCTTGAGATCTTAATTTTGCTTGAAGGATATTGGTTATGCAATATAGGGAAGGCCATCATCAGAGGGTCTCATCCATAAAAAATTATGTTTTCTGTCAATTTTCCTTTATCAAATGAGTTCACTTGTTATTTAAACTTCAAGTCATTTAGTCATGGTTCTAATGCAAGAGGACAAGATCATATACTAGATAAAAAGCTCTTCATCCAATCATTTGGCTTACTTTGGAAATATTAGGACTTCATTAAATCAATGTGATGGAAGATACGAGTTGTCCAGACACTTGAAGGAACCGAAACATGATGATGCATTCAAAATTAGAGTGCTCTATTTTGTGCTTTTGTAGTTTATATAAAATTGTGATTCTGGCAGCAATCGTATGCGAATAATTTTGTCCATGACTTGTTTAGTGTGATCATAATAAACCAACTAAGTCATTAATTGAAGATACTATTGATTTAAAATGTGATAAAAAGGTTCGTGTTAAGGGCCTTAAAGCAAGAAGGCACACAACCTTGGCTTTACAAAAGAAACTTTTGGTAAAAGATGTTTTATCTGTAACATTTGTTTTGTGTTGAAACCAATAAAACCTGGAATTTGTTGGATATTTCAGCTGCAATTAAATGTTTATTTATAAAGCAAATCTCAATGGTTTATCTACACCAGAAGATTATATTGCTCAAGGTTACAATGATTTCATACCATGAAAAGGAAAGTTTAGGGTACAACTTTAATGATTGTACAACAGAAAGAAGCAAGTGTTATAAATTTACTAAAAGTAATGCCAAAAGCCCAATAGTTTGTGGGAAATCCTATTATTGATTGAAAACTCATGGATTATTTGAAATACTTATTAGACACCAGTGTACACATGCTTTCTAGGACCTTTACAACATAAGGAAACTCTTCTATTGTTGTAGAAAATGTCTCCAACTCAAGATCCTAGAAATGATTCATTCCTTGATGTGAACATCTGTGCAGCAAGATCACAACTCTCTGTCAGTGATTGTCACTAGAATTGAGACCATAAACACAAACATCAGCTTGATTTTCACCAACTTAACCTCTATAAATTGCACCTGCAGCAAGTCAACCCATTGTCGACACATTCACAAAGCATGTTCAAATGTAAATTCAAATTTCAAATCAATGCACGCTTGGTTATATCCAGAAGTTCAATCAAAACATGGCATGTTATCATTCAAGCAATTCAAGGCAAGATTCAGCGATAAACTTGTTCATTTTGGGACATACTACCAAAGTCATTTGACTTATGCTAGATGCTGCAATACACAACATAAACTGTGAAATTCAAGGCTCATATTTCATCCCTCAGAAATTCTCACAAATTGAAGCACAAAAGAGGAAGGAAAACAATGAACAGAAGAAATAAGGATTGAAGGAGATACCTGAACATTCTTGAGCTCCTCAAACGAAATCTTCAAGAGGTTTCCTCTGAGCCTTTGCTTTTTCTCTTTGAACTATTGCTTCTATACGCTTGCTTGCATTGTTTGTGCCTTCTTTGTTCTCCGTTTGTTCATTTGCTTCTTGATTTGTGGGTTAGGGTTTTCTATTGGGATGGGTTGATTTTTGAGTTTTCGTTGTTTTTTTTAGGAAATAAAGGGTGGAACCGTGTTGAGGGAGAAATTTAAAGGGGGGTTAGTTTTGGGTTTGAGGTGAAAACATGGTTGCTCGCCAGAGAAGACGGCGGTTTCCACTGCACTTCATCCTCTCCGGCGGCCTTTTGGGATTTTTGACTTTTTGCTTTTGAAGAAAGAGGGCGAGTGTGGAGAGAGAGAGAGAGAGAGAGAGAGAGAGAGAGAGAGAGAGAGAGAGAGAGAGAAAGTATTGTAAAAATAAGTTCATCTCAACTTCCTTTGTTTATCACCGGCTTATGTTCCCACTACGCCAGAAATGACATTTAACAGCACATACAAAGACAACGCTTTATGAAAAAGCGCTGCTAAAGAGTCATGAAAAAAATAGCATACCTTAGACAGGCTTTTTGAAAAGCGCTGCTAAAAGAGGGCCCTAAGAAAGTGCTTTATTAAAAGTGCTGCTAAATGTATGCCCTAAGAAAGCACTTTTGTAAAGCGCTGCTAAAAGGGGCCCCTAAGAAAGCGTTTTTGTAAAGCGCTGCTGTAGGTGTAACCTACGAGAACGCTTTCTTTATAAACGCTGTTATATGTAGTATGAAAGAAAGCACTTTTAAAAAGCGCTTCTATATGTCATGCCTAAGGCACACCTTAGAGAGCGCTTTTTAAAAGCGCTGCTAAAGGCCATTAAGAAGCACTGCTATAGGTATAATTAGAATAAATTTAAAATACCCACCAGAATTTTTAAAAGAAACATAACAGTCGTACCCTTCTTTCCTTCTTTCTCCTCTAGCGAACGTTGCCCTATTCACCATGACCACGACCGATTCTGTCGATTCCCTCCGTCCGACAGCCGCCGACCGCCGCCCTCCTCTGTTCATTCAGTCTGCATTGCATTTCTCCGCCATTTATCCGTCCGTTTTCGACAGCCTCCGTCCGTTCATTCTGTAGCGCATTTTCGCCATTGTTACGGTATTTGAAGTTTTTCATTTTTCATTTTTCTGGATTATTGTCTTAGTATTTTATTTTTCTGGATTATTGTTTGATATGATGTTAGTGTTACTTATTTTCTGAGTTATTGAGCTCTGAAGGTAGTTCTTTCAAATGTGTTGTTTTCTTCTGTTAACGGAAGAAATCTTTTTGTGAAGGATTGTGTTAGAGTGGAAAAATACAACAATATTTACTTCTGCTAACCACTGTGTAGTTCTTGCCCCATTTATCTTCAACTGTGAAGGATTGTGTTAGAATCTTGTTGACAGAAGAAATCTTTCTATTCTTCTATTAATTTTCTAGCCAAGGGATTTGGGCGTTAGTTAATTTTTTGATTTAATATTGGTGATTTTACTGCAAAATACAACAATATTTACACTGATTTATACTATAAGGAGGCTTTTATGTAGTATTTGTATCCGTTAGAGTATGCATTCACCAAATAGCAATGTTGTTTCAATGAAACATGGTAAAGAACTAGTTTTTCCTCTTGTTGTTGAGGAGGGTTAAATTGTGAGCAAAATTGAGTTTTTGATTTCAAATAAGTTTAGTGCTCTTTGATTTACATATATCAAGCTCTTTTAATAAGAAAATGTTTTTTTTCTCACGTCTTAGATACACATCTATCCTATTTTAATGAACATTTTAGAAGTCTATGCTTGAGATTTCAAAGGAAGAGACACCACTTCCACATTAATGTATACGAGTCTATTAAGAGTTCAAATATAATTAGAGTTGGACTTTATAAGAGTTTTAGTCTAACTTTAAAATATGAGTAGTCCGTTTGACCCGTATAATTAAAAATTCTTAAATTGTACTAATATTTATGTCAAGTAGTTCGTATGAAATATGAGTAGTCTGTTTTATGGTATTTTATTTTGTTCCTCATTTTATAGTTTCTTAGTTTTTCCACCTTTTTCTTTTAATATTATAAGGCTTTATTAAAAGAAATTATCAACTATATAAGAAGTTGTTACATTATTGCATGTTTTATCAACAATTGATGTTCCAAGAATTATTTAATGTTGATGATGTTATTAATTTTGTCTGTTATAGTGATTACCTGTGAAGAGCAAGGTTGTGATCATTTTCAAGCATCCTACTGTGTAGCTTTCTTAGAAGTTATTGATTTCTTTACAGGTATTCTCTGTTTTTGTTTAACTTTCTTATTTTAGTTTAGACTACTTAATTAGTATGGATAAAAAATGGATGTCTTCTACTGTGTAGCTTTCTTAGAATTTATTGATTTCTAATCGATTGTCTAAAGAGTACGAGAATGGGGTATCAAGTTAAAGAGTTTAAAGACACATGATTTCCATGTTATAATGGAACACTTTCTACCAATAGGTATACATTCTATTTTGCCAGAAAAAGTGAGAGGCGCAATAACTAAATTGTGTTTTTTCTTCAGGTCAATTTGTAGTAAGGTGATCGATCTTGCGATCTTACCAACATTGCAAAAAGAAATAACTATTACTTTGTGTGAGCTTGAAATGTATTTTCCTCTATCATTTTTTGACATAATGGTACATGTAGTTGTCCATCTTGTGAAAGAGACACAATTGTGTGGACCAGCTTATATGAGATTGATGTATCCTGTTGAACGTTATATGAAAATATTGAAAGGGTATGTGAAAAACCAAAGTCAACCAGAGGGATGTATTGTTGAATGATACATTGTTGAAGAAGCTATTGAGTGTTGTACTGAATATTTGTCCAACGTTCAATCCATTGGCCTCCCAAAATCTAATGTTATTGAAAAAATAGTAGGTAAATAGTTGATTGGAAATAAAGTTGTGGCAGTTTCAAGGGATGAACGAGAGCAAGTGCATTTGTATGTTTTGCACAATGACATTGAGGTTGAGCCATATGTTGAAATGCAAAAGGATGTTCTCCGAGGTTTAAATCTGAATCGAAATGAAAATTGGATAGTTCGTGAGCACAATTGAAGTTTTATAACATGGTTTAAGGATCATATTTTTTCAAACTTTTATTCTGATCCCGCTTCAATAACAGAAAGGTTGAGATGTTTAGCATATGGTCTAAGTTTTCATGTGTTTTCTTATAGCGCATACTCAATTAATGGATACACATTTTATACCAAAGAACAAGATGATAAGAGTACAATGCAAAATAGTGGTGTCACCATGCTTGCCGAAGCAGTACACATTTCAAGTGTGAAGGACTTAAACCCCAAATATGTGAATCTGTCGTATTTTGGGGTTATCGAGCGCATTTGGGTGTTTGATTATGAAAAGTTTCAGATTCCTATCTTTGGATGCAAGTGGGTTGAAAATAATAGTGGCATACGAATGGATAAGTCAGGATTTTTGCAAGTGGATCTTAATAAGGTGGGGTTAAAAGATGAGCCTTTTATTCTAGCCACGCAAGCTAAACAAGTATTCTATGTCATTGATCCGACAAGTATGAATTAGTCTATAGTTATTTTTTCCAACAAAGTAACCGATGATAACATTGGACACAAGGGGGATGTTGATGTTGAGAAGGAATCTTATATTATAGATGATCCAGATGAGAATATTAGAGCGGATGAATCATATATTAGAAATGATCATAACGAGGGAATTTGGATCAATCCATCCGTCTATGTTGTTAAGAGACAAGTAAACCACGCTCCAACTAAGAAAAGAAAGAGATCTTAGTGACAAAGGTACTTGTAAAATTACATATTGTCTCATTGAATAAAATTACATATTTATATCATGAAATACAATTACATATTATGTCATTCAATAAAATTATGTATATGTTTTTCTTATTTATACATTTCTTATGTATATATTTCTTATTTACATATTTGCATGTCATTCATTTGATACTTTGGTTTTTCTGAATTACAGGTATTATGGCCACCAATGAGGAAACATCACATGATGGAAACGAAACAACAAAAGACATGGAAGGCGATATCAAAAGAGGAATAACGATTATGAACCAAATCATCAGTGCGAGAGATAATGGTGTTAAGTATAATGTGCATTGGAACGAAAGAGATCAATTACTTGATCCTAACGGTGTGATGCTGACAAGTTACATTGGAGCACTTGTACGATCGCAAATTCTGATTATTTGCGATAATTGGAGAATTCCTTCGCTACAACTGGCTAAAGACAAAATTTGGAACGAGATACAGGTATGATATTTGATTATTTTTAATTATGTTGACGGTTACATCTTTAAATTAATTATACTAACATGTTATATATATGTGTATTTGTTTGCAGAGATCTTTTAATATTGATGATTGTAGGAGAAAATATTGTCTTCAATTGGCCGGAAAACGACTGAGGGGATTTAGAGCTATTTTAACGAACAAGTTTCTTAAAGATTCTGATGGAAACTTTGTCAACTCGGAGCGTCCAAAGAAGTACGCTGATCTGATTTCAGAAGAAGAGTGGGAGACATTTGTTGCCAAGCGAAGAACCAAAGAAATTTTAGTAAGTACAACTTATCATGAACAATGTATAATATATATACTTCTCCCACAAGAGTTCTGATATGACTTAAACTTGTTTT